>CM051259.1:24427915-24635415 GCA_027921565.1 Artemia sinica
TAATTTTTGGCAGAATGTGTATTTGTTTGTTGTTGTTTTTTTTTTGCTTGTTTTCCCCAGGGGTAATCGTATCGACCCAGTGGGCACAGAGAGTCGAGAGAGGGCTCATTTTAACGGAAATAAAGAGTTCTAGTGCTCTTTTAAAGTGACCAAAAAATTGGAGGGCAACTAGGCCACTTCCCACGCCACTTTTTTCCCAAAACCGTCCGATCAAAATTTCGAGACAGCTATTTTGTTCAGCATAGTTGAAAGGCCCAATAACTATGTCTTTGGAGATAACATGCCCCCCCCCCAGTCCCTGGTGAAAGGTCTTTAAATTATAACATTCGCCCACAGGGGGAATTTGCCAGAATTCCTATACGAAATTTCTTTATATGTCTAGCTTTCTCTTTATCGATTCAATTTTACATGTGGAGATGTTAAGGGTAATTGTCCGGGGTAAGTTTTCGCCAGGATTGAATTGTCCAGAGTATAATTCCGTGGGGAGGGGGATCTTTTCGTGGAAGTGGAGCCAGACATCTTGGGCGATATTTTTAAAAACGATCAGAAATTAAATTTAAAAGACAATTTTCTTCGACTGAAAGTAAGGAGCAACATTAAAACTTAAAACAAACAGAAATTATTACGTATATTAGGGAATTTACCCCCTCCTTAGCACCTCGCTCTTTACGCTAAAGTTCAAATCCTTAAATTCTTCAGAGCGACTGCTGAAACACAAGGTTCGTTCAATTAGAACAATAAGAAGTTTTTTTTTAAGTGCTAAGAAACTTTAGGGTAAAGAGCGAGGTGTTAAGAAGAGGGCAACCCCCTAATATACGCAATAATTTCTGTTCGGTTTAAGTCTTAATGTTGCTCCTTACTTTCGGTTGAAAAAACTTGTTTTTTAAATTTAATAATTAACGAAGAGTCGTCGCTTAGCCGCTTATCATCAAGGTTTGTTTCTGGCTTCACCTTTGGATATGGATTAACACTACCAGTTTCCTCTCTCGCACAAAAAGTTTAAAATTAGCTTGAATATTTCAATTCGTGGCAGAACATAGGGTTGGCGATGGCTTTAAAGGAATAGCCCTCCCCCACCCCTGAAAAGCGTCAGAAATACTAAAAACCCACAGAAGATACAATTTTCTTAAACATCCGACCCCAAGAAAAAATGTTCCGAGGCTTCCCTCCCCGTATGTCCTCCAGTACCTGTCATGTGCCCATCAATCTGTCAGCACATAAACAGCTTTTTGTAATTCATAAACTCTGCCAAGTTTCTTAATGCTCTAAACTATACAGTTCACAAATGATCTTCTAATCAGCCTTAATCTCTTGGCATAATTTAATGTGTACGCTGGAGAAAATTCGACCAGAATCACGTTCATGTGACTCACATGATATCCTTCTAAGGCAACAACTGCTTTATATGGTTGTGTATATAGTATACAAAACATGTTTCGTTTCTTCAATGAAGCACCAGAGGTTGCCATATTTGGATCCTTTTCAAAAAAAAATATATAGTCATACCATACCATATTTTCGTATAAATTAAGCAACAAGACATAAACACAATAAGCGAACTGAATCTTATTTTAGAAATGACATTTTATGAGGAATCTAGATACGAGGTAGCTGTCGGGCCCTCCCCCATTTCTTTGCGCTAAAGTACAACTTTTTTCAGCATAAAAACTCTCCTATTCCAAATCCATAACAACAAACGTAACCTACTACTAACTACAACCTACTTAACGCAAGAAAGTAAAATGATCTAGGATTAATTAGCAGAAAATAATTCAACGATCACAATCAAGCTTGCATTATTACCAGCCTTTATCAATATGTTTACTTAGCAATTGCGAAACCATCTGTTAGGCTTTGAGAATGAAAGGGCTGCCTTCAGTAACGAATCTTTCACATTGGCTAAGTAGGGCTATGCCATGGTCAACGAAAATACAAACTTGATTCTGATTGGTGGTTAATTTTTAGACCGACTTTGCATCCTTATGTTCAGTAGTTTACGTTACGGAATGGCAACCTGAAACAGCTTTAAAGCCTAAGTTATGCTTAATCGTAAAGATTGGGGGGGGGGGGGGTATTGAAAGCGTAGCAGCCCTCTGTTATTTGGATTAATTTCTGTTGTTTTTTTTTACGAGAAAAAAAATGTTTTGTACATAAATTAACAACTGCATGGTACTTGTTAAATATACGAAACCCACAAAAGAAGTGAAGTTAGGCAAATCCTAATCAAATATACTAAAATATGATGAAAATACATTACTATAGTAACAAAATTATGGGAACTACGGCGGAAAATTATGGAAAGCAGGCCGGCCAGAACCCATTATATTAAATACCTAACCTAATCAAAATACAAATTTTATATATTAAATATTCAATTAAAATATACCTACAACGTAGTTTTACCACTGAGCCTAAGCTAATTGTCTCCGAATACAAATAGCTAAGCCGGTTTTTGTCAAATCTTGCAGATAAAAATTCTTGAGTGTGTTCCGTATAATTAACAAGTACCGACTGTATTACAACCTACTCATGACGAAACGCACCATCGCGAGGAAAATGTTCTTTTCGTAACTGCAAGATCCTTGTAAGGCTTATTGATACCCTAAATCAAATAGTCATCTCGTGATTTTTTGGCCATATAACATTGCAAACCAATTTGAGCCAAAACTGTTTCTCCGTGGCAACAAACGGAGAAAAGCTGCATCTTATTGAGGCCGACATTTTTGCTATTGCGACTTAGAAAAGGAACTAGAATACAATGTTTTCATTTGAATGAACCCTCTCTATATTTTCTAATGCTTGGCTAATACGAAAACCTCTAGAAAAAAAAATGACCGCCAAAAATACTTTGAGGATTCGTCCGAACTGCCAAAACTGATTTCGTCTGAAGTACCGAAAAAAAAGTTTCCTGGTTATACTTTTCCGACTTTTAAAGGGTGATTTTACCCGATTAGCTTGACATTGGAGCAATATTTTCCATTCCTCCCAGCCCCTCTTTCCCTATTCAATTGAGCACAAGATAGTACAAACAAATCCTTTAAACCCACAAATTTATTTCTGTTATTAGAAATGTGCTGCCGAATCTTCGGCACCCATCATTAATACTGACTCTAGATATATCCCTTCAAATGAAGGATAGTTAGGGGATAAATTGCCCCCTCCTCCCTATACTGATTGAAATAAATTATCTTGAAATAGTATTTATATCTAATAATCCTTCTTTTTGTATGGGCTTCGCCTGTCGGCCCTCTCATTTCATAAGCCATTCTCTGCAAAATAGTAGCTTCGAAACAAACGACTATTACCCATAATTATAAACTGATTGGCATAATTAGAATTTCATATCGACATCAATTTTGACCTTGTTAGGGCCAAAGTTACTGCCTTGTCACACAAAATCACCGAAAACAACCCCTCACTGAAGTACGATCTTTTATTACTTAAAGTGAACTAGAACTCACTATTCCCATTCGATTGAGATCCCTCAATTTTTTCCCGGATACCGGTTTGATTTGGTGAGAACTCGAGAAAACACTGCCCGTTGCTCCCAAGAACAATATGAAATTTCAGGTTATTAGGTAAAGGATAGAACCTTCTGTACAAGGGTTCTTAGACATGTAGAAATTAACAGTGCAATTTCCATTAAGACTGCGAAACTTTTTCGGTCATTCTCCTTCCCCTTTCTACAGTTCACACAACCATAAATCAGCAAAAAAAAAAAAACCTTAAATGTTTCAGTTACTTTCTTCAATCGTGGCTACATGAAATACATAATACAGCTTTATAAAACATAGGCAATAAGCATAGGGGATACTTTTGTCCCCCCTCTCCCTGAGATAGCATGATTTTTATATTTCCCCACAAGTTGACATAGTTCAGAAATAATTCACTGGAGAAATGGAGAAGAACAGATGGACTATACGCAGCAAGTACGAACGAAAAATAATTTCTCATGTTTCGGCATTTTCGAGGAAGCGGGAGCCCAAATTCTTGCACCTACAGCACTAAAACCACAGAGAAGCTAGAAAAGGGTCTCAATTCGTCACTGCATAGGACCGAGCATAGAGAAAAGCGAGTAAAAAAAATAACAAGAAAGTACGCTTTTGTAGCAAGTCTCCCCAACTTTTCACATTGTATGTTGAACCAGAGTGGACTGCCGTCTGGACACACATATACTATTTCCATTATCTTTTGGGGTTTAATATCGATTAATTTCTCTAAATTCGGAGAAGACTACAAAAAAGCGTGTTATAGGCTACACCATTTTCAAGACATATTTGTCGTTTGACACAAGTTTTATTATTACTTAAAATTATGGGAGAAACGTCTTGCATCCACCAATAACATCCCTGCCCAAGACTATAACAGAATGAAGCGTGCAACCAGCCAAGCAATCGATTTATTATTTCTTCGCAACATTTCAATAAATTCTTAATAGTTAACAACTTCTTAAGGTTTAAACGAGCTGGGTTCCAGCAAGAGGCCGCACTCTAAGCGAACTCGCGCACACGGAAGGCTAAGGGACACACATGGGAGGGGGGGGGGGGGGAGGCGTCTTGTATCACAGAAGTAAAACTGACAGCATGCTTGAAAGTAGAGTGAAAAAACAATTTTGTAGACTAAAGATAGACCGGATACATCCCCTCGATACGGAATATATCACAGGCCATGATCAGCCTAGAGGTAATGGTTTAATAATCCCTGTTTCGACGCACCCGAACTTCAAGTCTTCGGGAAACATTAAAAAGATTACAATATAGGCATAAATCCAGGTGAGGGTTAGCGCACTCCACCAAAAGTGTTAAATAAACTCTGACAAACTTACATCCGGGTGCTTGACAATCCTTCCTAGTAAGCCTATAAGGCTGATAAGTTGAAGAAGGATCGAAATGTCCATACATTGTCCTATCCATAGCCATCTTGTTCACAAACACTAAAGAATGCCAATAAGCAAAGACTTTTTATAAGCCTACAGTCCTAATCTCCAAAGGCTAGTTCTATATTCACTCCGTGTTTTGAAAACAAACAAGCCTAGGCAATAAGAAGGAAAAAACAACATGTAACCTGCCAAATAATATATAGGTAATCAGATGGGATAAATGAGAAGTGTGGACTAATTATGTGAGCTTCAAGGTAGGCCTAGCATGGCCATTACCAAAAACGTAGCAAAAGAGAATTTATATTTTCGAGTCTAAAATTAATCCGTCGAGAATTAGGCTGCGGGTATTTGATTTTTTAGTAAAGCCTAATTTCCGCTTAGAATGACCAGGGAAACCAGTGGAAATGTCAGCACACAAAGGGCTACCAAAAAACAATCGTCCACGACGATTGATCGCAGGACCACCCCATAAAAGGAATGGAGAAAATGTTTGAACCAAATTAGGGCTAAGTTCAGACACGCTGGTAAACAGCTTCTCATCCATTAAAAACGGTTACTTATCCCGGGAAAACCTGTTTTGACCTTTAAAAAACAAGGCCCTACTGACCATTTTTCAATCCTGTCTATGCAATTATCTAAACTGTCTCTGTCTTAAAAAAAGTGTAAATATAAAAAAGAAGAAGATAGCAAATCAGCCACGAGTATTAGAACACATACATGCAGTGCAAGATGCACCTACTTCTATGGCATATCCTATTCTAATTTTAGATGTATCGTTTTTCGGACGCTACTCTCTTCGATATTCTCAAGAAGGTAGCCAATCAACAAGAATGAAACTTTCAGGGATTTCTGTAAATTGCTATTTGAGCTGATTTCTAAGTTTCAATCACCTAGCTCAACTGTTTTCTTCAAAATGTTGAAAAATACATGTCTGGAAACCAATAGTAAACTGCACCTTTTTTTAGACCAAACCGTTTTGCTACCGAGTCAGAACTTACCACAAAAAGTAGAAAAATAGGAATATTGATGCTTCAAATGGGTTTTTTTCCCGGGCTTTCGTTTCCTCCTCCAATGATTACTATTTGCACCTAGGTGAGTTAAGAGATGAATTTGTAGTCCCTGGCAATGACAATAAAGCATTTTGTGGGCATTTACATCTCTGTGTTTAAAGCTCCCCAAAAAGGAAATAGATTAATTATATTGCCCAGAAAGAGAAACAATTTAAGGAAATCAGAAATCACTAGAAAAAGTGTTTCGTCAACTAAAAAATCATTTTAATTTGCCAATATCTTGCTTATGATTATTTTGATCCCCCAGTCCTAAAGATCTTTTCAGATATTTTATTTTAGTTAAGAGACATTTAAGTTTGGAACTTTAAGGATTGTTATTTTAATAAATTCCTAGACTCTAAATTTAGATTCTGGTCTTTCTTTTAAAGACCAAAAAAAAATTCAAAGACAATTTTAGGCGGATTGGAACCAGACCTTACTCGTCCTCCTAGTCCCCACGTCATAACTTCCTCTCAAAATCAAAGCTTAAAATACGGTTTCTTTCAACAAACTACTGAAAAGAATATACTTTTCCTTAACACCCTAACTGCACCACTAATAGAAGTAAAATAGAAGGATAAAATTTCATAAAATTTAAGCACACTATTAAAATCTAAAATCCTACTAAACCCAATCAATTAAGCCTCTAGCCCCGCCTGCACACATAAGGATGGAATTCTTCTTTAGAATGGTCCAAAGGACTTTATCCTGGAAAACAGTGGTCTAAAAATATGTTATTTTCATAATCTGGTCTCTTCCCTAGACCCCCCCCCCTTAAACACTGAAAATTTATAAGCAAAACTAAAATATAAAAGTTTTGTAATAAATCAGACTAAAAGCGTAGCCAGTTATTAATATTAATTTAAAATAAAAGTTTCCTGGACCTCTAGTGGACGGATGAAATAGAAGGAACGTTTTTTAATAACCCTAAGAAATACTGACAAAATATCGTTTTAAAATAAAGAGTCCCTAGAACTTATGTTGATTTCAGGAAATCGTAAGGTGCCTCATCACAACTTAAAACAATTTTAATTATTATTTCAAAATAATTTTAAGCTAGTGCAAAGTGCTTGTACAGTCTCCAAAAAAAAAAAGGAAAAAGAAATAACCCTAAGGTAAGACCTTTAAGGCGATGGTAGGCTATAATTTAGTTTCATTCTCCTAACTCGACTGCTTTCCGAGAAAACAAGAAGAGCAAGATTTAGAATTTAATATTTATCATTTTTACTTAGTAAAATATAACTCCATTAATAACCAATCTAAACCATTTCAGTGGCACTAATTCCCGAAAATATGGGGAGGGGGTAGTTTATTTCTCGTAATCCAGGGGGAAATTTTCTGCTTTTTTTCAGCGAAAATACAAAAAAAAAGTATTCTTAAATAAAAATACTAAAAAGTGTTTTTCGAAATCTAGGAAGGGTACTGTTCTATTAGCTGGGCAACACGCGAGACAGCCACCCGAGAAAAGCAAAACTCAGATAGCCATTACCCGGTAATTGCCTATCTGACGCTGTATAACAAGGGGTTTCTCACTCCGTGAACTATATTTGAACTTTAGTTTTTGGGGTTTAGAGGGAAGAAAGGTACCAAGGTTAGGTTAGGTTACGTATTTAATATATACTATGCTTTACCCCCCCCCTAATGTGCAAATATATAGCCGAAATTTGCTTCTAAAATATTATATTTTTATCCTATTTTGCTTTATTTCATTAGCATTAACCAAACTTCACTTATCGCGTGTTGCCCAGCTAATAGAACAGTACCCTAGGAAGGAGCAAATACCTCTCTTACCCTCTCCCCTAGTTGGTGCCACTGCATGATCTAAAAATTTCTCTAGAGAACTTTTTTAATAAAGCATTTTTTTACAAAACAACATTCATATTAGGTTATATTTAACGAAAAATGGTTTTTAATAGTCTTGGCAACCTAGGGGAAAAACCTAAATAATATTTATATTTTTATTTAGTACAATATTATTCCAATCAATAGCCAGACAGTATGGTTTATAATTGCTTTAAAATATAAGGATAAAAATCCTTTGTTTAACGTAAACCAGTATTCACATCAGATTATTATTATCTCAGAATAGCTTAATAAGACCTTAAAAATCTACAAACAAAGCTAAAAAAAGAAAACAACAAACCTTTTAAAAGCGAACTGTACAAACTACCACACAAAACTGAAGGTCATCACTTTAATAACAAACTTTGCATAATGCACCATGAGCGTCTGACTCTCATATGAGAAAACCGTCAGAAAAAAACTGTCTCATCAAGCTGAATTTTCTTCAATCAAACAATTACTCGTCTTAAAAGACGTGAGATTTAAAAACAGATGGCCAAACAAAAAAAAAAATGTGTTCCTGATTTTGCGACAATTCCTTATCAGACTTATTCAAAGTCCATTCCACTAAAAGTCAATTAATAAAAAAAATATGCATCAATTTGAGTAAAATATATCAAAACAAATATAGCCAAACCGTATACTACGGGGAGGAGAGAAAAGAGCCACAGTCAAACAGTTTTCACACTACGCAAATAATGTTTTACGATTTGTTAGGTTACGTTAAGTATAACCTTTCACACTTAAAAAAGTCCTTTCACCCTAGGCCGACAAAAAAAAATCCATAAAACCATCATAATCATTGGCTTGTATCATCAAAATCCTCATAAGCGACCAATTCAAAAATTGGAAATGTGGAATTGAGATGGCGATTCAAGCTTTGGTTAAGTGCCTACGACTTTCTAGGAAGCGTTTGTCAATTTGTTTTCAAAATTTATTAGTTATCCAGAAATTCCATTTTGTTGCTGCGGTATTGAAATTTTCGGTAGTCTAACCAAAACTTACGTAACGTAAATTGCAAGCATAGCTCGAGTCTACTTAGCACTGCCTGTGTTGCGGCAGCCTGTGTTGCGTATCAACAATATGCCAGGAAGGGCGTAGGGAATTAAGTTAAAATTTTCTGGGCATGTTGAGAGGGATGTTGAACTAAACAAAAGGCACTACGTGAAATACAACTGAGCCTAAGAATATTGCGGTGAAACTTTCAAGCAATATTTAAGGGGAAGTCAAACTAAATCAAAACACACTACGTCCATACAGGTTGTTAAAAGAGCGTATCAGCAATATCTCAGGAGCGGCTTAGTGTATTAAGTTGACACTTTCAGTGGCATGATGAGGGGGATGTTGACCCAAATTAAATCGAATTATATACATGTGGGTTGTCAAAATGGTGTATCACCAATATCCCAGCAACGCCATAGTATGTTACTATTATTGATACTACTTCTACTATTGCTTATATTCATATAATCAAAATAATTTAAGGGCATCCAAGTTATCAAAATGGCAAAGACGGGATATCCGGAAAGGAATCGGGCATTAAGTTGAAACTCAAGGAAAGTTGAGGGTATGTAAAACTAAATAAAAAGGCACTACGTGCACGCTGGTTATCAAAATGGCAGATGAGCGATAGGATGAGTTATATCTCAGGAATGACTGAGGGTATTAAGTTGAAACTTTCAGATTTACTGCAACTAATACTGTTATTACTACTACGGAACTTTATAAAGAGATTTTAAGTACATCCAGGTTGTCAAAATGACAGTTCCAATATCTAAGGAACGGAATAGGATAATAAATAGAAAATTCCAAGGAGAGTTAATGTAGATATAAAACTAAATCAAAAGGCACTTTGTGCATGCAGATTGTCAAAAGGGAGTATCAGTAATATCTCAGGAACGGCTGAGGGTATTAAGTTGAAACTCTGTGCTACTACTATTACATATGCTGCTACTAAAACTACTGCTACTACTATTAAACTAGATCCAAAGGGTTTTGAGTGAATCTAGGTTGTTAAAATGGCGTAGTTACAATATTTTAGGAACAGAATAGGGTATTAACTTTTAACCTTTAGGAAAAAATGAGAGGGTGATATAAAACTAAACCATAAGGTACTATCTGCATCCAGATTGTCAGAAGGGCGTATTTTAACATCCAAGATCAGATAGGGTTGTTACGGTGGAACTTTCAGAGCCTATTATTGGGGAAGTTGAGTTAAATCAAGAGGCACTATGTGCATCCGAGTTTGTCATAAAAGCGTATTTGCGATATCTCAGGGACGGCTAAAGGAAATAAGTTGAAACTTTCAGGAAATGATGAAGGGGATGTTTAACTCAATATGATTGTTAAAAGGGCATATCGGCAATATATTTGGAACGGCCAAGGGGTATAAGGCGAACATTTCAATTGATGTTGGGGTGGATGTTGAACTAAACCAACACAAAAAATGTGTCAGCAAGTTGTCAAAAGGGTGTATCAACAACATCTCAGGAACGACAAAGGGTATTAAATTGAAACTTCCAGGGCTACTACACCTACTACTACTACTGCTACAAAATACATGGTTAATATAGACGTTTATTTTAACGCTTCATTTAACGATATTGATTCTCTTGATTCTTCATAAAATGATCATTGATGTATAATTGCGCATCAGCTACTATTAGGGAGGGCAAGGTGGATAATATTCTAGGCAGGGGGGGGGGGCAGACGTATCAAGCGTGACATTTCAATGTTCCAAATTGTCTAACTCTGCATGGACCTTCAGAAAAATATAGAAAGGGATGGAAGTAAAAAATTACTGTCGCATGTGCCTTCATTCAGATTATGCCTAAATAAGGGTACTGCGGGATCATAGCTCCCTTCTTGTCACGAAAAAAATATTTCTGACACTTATTTAAAGCTTCGTGTGACTAAATTGATTCGCTTGATGTTTAATGAGCTCATATACAGTGATGTATAACAGCGCATCGAATCTCATGACGGAGGAGCAGTGGCTCATTGTGTAAGCGGGGTGGGGATATGACTCAAACAGTGCATTTTTATGCCCAAATTTGCTAACACTTACTGAGCCTTCGGATGAATATAGAATAGGTTCTGCGGAAGGAGGGTGGGGTGTAGAAATTGATATCTTATCCCTCTTGATTCCTGGAAATATTTTTGGTGCATGCCTTCATTATTGGTGTTTGGGAGAAGGGGTGATAGTGTTCCTCCCATTGCGAAAATATTTTTTTGTGCAGCATTAGAGATTACATCGACATGCCTTAAGGCACAGAGGTTGAAAAGTGAAGGCGAAGGATCATGAGCATCTCCAGGAAATTTGTTGGGGAGAGGCGGGAGGTAGCAATTGCAACCAGGAGTTTTGTTCTCAGCAAGTTTATATGGTAATATTTCGCATTTCCTATTTATATACAATGTTTAATGTCTTATCGTTTCCAAGGGATCTTTGTCTCCCCCTCCCCTCTAATGGTGTTCATGGAAAACATCATTATAGAGTAGGTTTGTTCCAAGACTTTACCTTCAAAACCATGGAAAAGACGACCCAATAAATAATTTTTGATATTCCTCCCCCTCTTAATGAATATTCGAGGGACTTTTTTGCCAGGGGTGAATGTAATTCTCCTCCAGGTACCCATTTAGAGCTGGGTCGACTCTGGCTGAGCTTACAGGATAACACCATTAGCCCCATTCCAAACCAAATAACCAGCGACACCAGGACTCGAACCCCTGACCTCAGGATTTCAAGTCCGGAGCGCTAACCAATCGGCTAGGACGGCTCATATGTTCTAATCGAAACTTTTTAATTTGAACTCCCCCAAAAAGGGGTGCCATCCAGATGGAAACTATGCAAGAAATTCATCATATACGGGGAACCCAACCCTTAAGACACAATCTGCAAAATGTGAAGTTTGGCGTTTTTGTTATGACATGAACGAATTGTATATGAGTAAACACACACACACACACACTTTATTTCAAAAAGTAAATATATTAAATGAGCTCTTAATCCAGAGGCATTGCTGTGAAAAAATAAATAATAACTTAAAGAATTGGGTTTGAGGGGTAGTAGCCCTCCTCACATTTAGTGTAACCCTTGGCATAAAATGAAAAACGAACAGGAATTAAATTTAAAAAACAATAATTTTTCTCAAATGAAAGTAAAGAGCGACATCACAGCTCAAGACAAACAAAAATCATGCCGTAGCCTATATGAGGCGGACTGCCCCCTCTTGAACACTGAAGTTTGACTTTTTGTCCTAATACTTCAAAAACAAGAGCCGTTAATATAGAATAAGAAGAATTTTTAAAACACAATAAAACTTTAGCCGAAATAGTGGGGGATAAGAAGGGGGCAGTTCACTTCACATACAGAATAATGCCTCTTCTTTTGAAGTCTAAATTTCGCGCTTTACTTATATTTGACAAAGCTTGTCAAGTATTTTAGACATTTAAAATGCTTTCATTTAATACCATCAAATCAGCCTGTTCATTGAAAAACTATCTGTCTAGCCCCCTGGTAAAATTTTCCAGAGATTTTCATGCGTGTGTACTGGAGCTGCCTCAACATAGATTCTGGCAAGACCTGCGTACTATGCATGGAAGTTTAGCTGGACATCCTGAGCGGCACTTAAGAAGAATCACTCATTCGGCCGACCTGGCAAACTGGAGGCGTCCTTGGGTATTAACAGGAGCTGCCTTGAAATAGATTTCCACCAAGACCCACGTCTAGGCATGAAAGCCTAGCTAGACATCCTATGCACCATTTAGCTAAACATGGGAACAATGCTTAGGAGAAAGGCCGAACACCCTCGATTAGTCCAGAATTACAGCTGGGAAATGATCTGAAGTCTTCTGGAACTCTTTGGCCGTGACCAAGTCAGCCTATATACACCGGGAATACAACATTGATGTAACGACACGACCAGCGATTGGCGGCGTCTTATCAAGCAGTTCGTAGTTAGGAGCGACTGCAAGTTACTGTAAGCAAGGAGCTCGACTCAATATTAACCAAAAACTCTAAAAAAAAAACAGAATTTTGATAGCAATAGATTCATCAGAAGTGTTGGCTTTTTATTTTGATTCCAAAAATATATGGTTCATTAACTTTTATGTTACTCATCAAAAGCTACAAGCCTGAGAAAACTTGCCTGATGTTCCAAAAGGGGGAAAACACCCTTAAGAAGTCTAAGAGATTTTAATGAAAATCACACCACCAGATTCAGCATATGAAAAAGCCCTGCTGTAGAGGTTTCAAGCTCCTATAAACAAAAATTTGAAATTTTTCTATTTTTTTGCCAAAGAAAGATCAGGGATGTGTGTTTATTTGTTTTATTTTCTCTAAAGACGATAATATCAAACTAATTGTCCTATAAGATTGGGAGACGAATCATTCAAACAGAAATTAAAAGTTCTAGCTCCCTTTTTAAGAGACCAAAAAGATTGGAAGGCATCTAGCCTTACGCCCACGCCACTTTCTTCCCCAAAGACATCTCCCTCGCTCTTTACGCTAAATTTAACTTTTTGTCCCGATTCTTTAAGAACGGCTCCTGAAACACAAGGGCCATTGAATTTGAATGAGTAGTATTTTTAAAGAACTTTCAGACTTAAGCATAAAAAGTGAGAGATAAGGAGGGGGAAGCCCCCCTCATAAACGGAATAATTTCTATTCGTTTTAAAATTTAATCTGGTTACTTACTTTCAGTTGAATTTTTTTTTATCATTATTATTATTTGATCGCAAAGAAAAGCCTTGAAAATCTACATCGTCAACAAAACTCTATTCTCATTAGTCAGTTTTTGTTCTTCAATTTCACAGGCTCAACTTCAGCAAATGCAAGTACTTTTACAATAATGAGTGCTTCCAAAGCCAAGTAACGAGTCAGCATCCTTCGAAGAACTCAAGAGACAAGCACATTATTCTCTAATAAGTTCATGTTTGGTTGCTAGTCCAAAGGAGGGACCGGGGTCTTTATAATAGTTCCCCGATAAATTCAAAAGTATCTTGTAATGTGTTTTTTCACAGAATTTGCTGACAGCACAGGAAAAGGCAGATTTTTTAGACAGACTAAAATTTAGCTATTTTTTATCTTCTTATCCATCTGAACTCAATAAGACCTTTTTCCTGCGATAGAGACATTGTTGTGATGAAGCAGAGAAGGCAATAAACTCAGACCTAAGAAACTACGCCAAGTCTCGTTCTTGTGCCCAAGGCCCGCAAATCGTTGGGGTTAAGTCTCAGCGGGTATCAAATACTAAATATTTCTTATACTAAGTCAAGTTTGTCTGAAAAGGTATATATAGCGTGTGTGGGAGCAAGCGAAAAGTTTTAGGAATGGATCTGCAGTCTAAAGTAGGAACTGAGAGGATGTTTTCATTCTCCAACCTCTACTTATTGTCATCCTCCGGATCACTGATTTTTGAATAACTAGACAGATCTAAGTTAAACCAAAGACAGTTAAACCAAGTTAATCTCTAGAAGCTTCATTTTGGGAAAAACAAAATGCTCTAAATCAGGGGCACATCCAGGGAACAAAGGATTGCAGTCCACTCACTCCCAAGAAAACTCAGCATTTCGTTAGCTTTGTGTACTAGTCCTAGATTCCTGACAAAAATTGTTTCAAATACTTCAAATTCCATACTTTAAAATACATATTCGAAAAATGTTGCGACTTTTTAATTGGACAAACTTATCATAAAAGTAAAAGAAAACATAAGAGTTCCCCTTGGACCAGAATACTGTCTACGCCTTGCTTGCTGAAGATGTAGCGACAGGTGCTGATACAGAACATCCTTTGTCACTAAAAACCATGTGCATTGTGCATTCTTCCACATTGGTATATCGGCAAAGTCACAATTTGTAAGAAACGTATTTTGGCCAGTCAAAATGGGTGACATCCTAAGTTTGTTGGCTGAATGTCATATTCTCTGAACATGTCATCAGATCTAATTTCAGCGGGCAGCGGGCAGCGGGAATTTCCTAGAATAATTCAAAAAGCCCTAATCTTCCAACAAAATTGGAAATTTTTGGCTGAAAATGCAATTTTTGTCTTTTAGAGACCCTCTCTTCTATATAAATGAAAAACACTCTTTGTCAAGTGAAATCAGAATTTTACGATCCTTCTGGTTCGAGTTTGGCACTTTTTGTACAGCGTTTAAAACCCACCATATATGCGCAAATCCACTGGTCCAAAATAGTGCTACTTGGATGTTATGCAGGCGAGACTTGTGAACTACACTCACCACCCTGTGACAGTAGACATCCAGTACGGTTAAGAAAAGAACTATGTCCTCAAAAATGTCATACTTGTATTACTTCCTACATGATCCACCCTTTTGCGTGAGGGTTTTTAAGGTGCCCCCCACTGAAAAAAATTCTAAGTAGTTGTCTGCCTTGCAGTATTTTGTTTTGGTAGTTTTGTGTAATCAAGAACGTCAAAGGGAAAATAATAAGAGACAATCCAAAGGCTTTAAGATGCGGGTTTGATAAGGAAAGCTTAAATTTAATTGATCAGAATGAGGGTTAAAATGAAAGGTCAAAAATTATTTTTAATTTCAACATGAAATCATCTTGAACCCTCGGATAAAGAGTTTGAAAAGTTGTAAAAATGTTTAAAATCGCGAAAGAAGCAACGATGACAACCCTGATAAAGTGACAGTAGCCATATTTGAATTCAAGACATTATATATCTATTTAATAAAAACTTCTCTTGTAGGAACTGTGGCTTCTAATGACACGACAGAATAAGATCGGTCACGATCTTTGAACTCAATGTCAATTCTCAGCAACGAAACGTTTTATAAGAGATGAATGTAAGTAAATTGATGATTTGTTCAACCACTAATAGAAAGAACTCATAAATTAAATTTACAAAAACTTAAAAAAGAATGTTTACGTCTAAAAGCTCAGAGCAGAAAACTTTTCCCCTTAGACCAGTAAAATTTCGAAAGCATGGATTGATCATGACACATTAAACAACTATTCAAAGACGAATTCTTATGTCATGACCATGCTATGCTTTGAATCTTAATCTTCAAAAAATTGAATGTTTCCGGTAGAAGAAATAAAATGCATTTTTACTTTTTAGTTCATTTAGAGAAAAAAGCTTTGTTTCATTATTTTCTCTTTCAATAATTTTATTATAGTCTTTTGCAAATCTTGTAATCAATTTTCGCTTTTCATACTTTTAAAGTTGATTATACATCTTTACAGCCATTCAAGGATCTTTCAACACCTTGACGGTGTTAAAAGGATTTTCATGTCGTTGCGCCTCCTCTCAATACCACGCCTAACTCTCCTTCAATTCACGAACAACAAAATCACTAGCTGCAACTAGTAAAATACAAAATTCTTTCCAAAATCCAGACACAATTCAACATAATCGGTGTCATCAAAATTTAGGAGAAGAATACAGATACAAAGGAACATACACACAATAAAAAGAAAGGAACTATAATTAAAAGTCAACGTAAGGAAACAAAAAACCTAATAAGTAACCATGCATGGTTTAAATAAACAGCAAGTGCGTTTGTGAGGAGGACAAGACTTCAGATCCATGGGTATCACCGTTGCTGAGAATGAGCCATAATTGTGGTTTTCCCAAAGCATCTCCTATACCAACTGCCGATTTCAAATTTTTCGAAGTCACCCCCTCCCAAGGAAAATTTTGGATGAGTGCTGATATGGGTACTTAATATCACACAAGCAAACTGTATACAACTTCAATTATTTATCAAACAATAGGAATTAAACTTTGCAAATTATAGCTTATCCACTTAAAGTACACACATTCTTTCTTGCATTGCAATCTCTATAATTAATCAAGTTTTTGTCATGCATTAAATGCAGACATAAGGTCGGTCAAAGTTTTAAGCTTCTTCAACGTTTCCTGGGAACAAAATCAGAGTATTTTTCAACACCAGCGCACAAAAGTTCAATCGTTGGGGGGGGGGGAGGGAGGATAAGCAAGGCGTCTTTCCTCAGGCGTCAAACCAGAAAGTCAACTTTAATGTTACCCATTTTAAAAATTTTCGGGAGGAAGGGTCCAATGTACCAGCCTAGAGGGAAAGTGCTTCATATACTCCCTGCATGCCAGCAGGAGTTCAACTCCGCAATGCCAACTGGCCATACTTTATCTTCAGCCATCTTAGTTTTTCGGCAATCAATGAACAAACATAGCTGAAGAGTTTTGTTCTTTTCTTTTACTTTTGTTTATTTACAGTTTAAATCACATGGTGGCAAATGAGGTCACCCAGTCTCATTTGCTTAGCCCGCGGGTTTCAATGTTTTCACCATGAGTCTTAAAAAAAAGCATCAGAATCACCAGTTTCAGAAACCAAACCAGCGGCTCTCAAATTCGAATCCAAACCCCAAATTATGAAGCTAGTGGTTCCGGCAGCTTTTTTGGCACACGAGCAGGTATGAGTAATTCATAACTCTGTCCAACACGGTCCGTCAGAATATTCCAACCCCTCTCATTCATTTCATTTCAAAAAAAACACTGGTATATATAACTTATAATGCCTTTAATTCCTCCCCCACTCGGAGAAAATTTCTAACATTACTTCAGCGTTTCTTCAGTCATAAAATTAACGAAACTCAAGTGCCTGTTCTACTTTTGTGCAATTAACTGCTTCTATCAACAAGACAGAAAGGCTCTGTGTTTAATTAAGGCAATAACAGTATATCCATTCACGCTCGATAATAGAGGTGAATTCATGCATCGATCAAGATATCCTGGGAACATTTCTCGTTTCTTTTCGGAATTTCTACCAGGCCATTATAGATTCCCGACAAACATTAGAAATGCGTTAGTCATTTTTATGACGTCTATTAGGAAATGATTCATCCTCATTCTCTTCTGTCTGTGTTTATTTGGATTCTTTGTTGGAATTATTAGGTGCACATAGCTAGAAGTAGGGGAGGGGTTAAAGATCTAACATCAAAAGGACAAGGGGTCCTTCCCATAGATTTTCTTAACGAAGCCTTGAGGGCAAAAAACAAATCCTGTCTTATGTGATGCTAGACATCTTTATCATGATTAAGAGAGAGATGGCATTCCTGCCACAGAGAGGTGGTAATTTTCTGGAATATTTGTGCAAAAATATTAAAATGTATCAGAATCCAAACCATGGATAGATACAAGATTAGAAAACTTCCTATGCCATACTGCCAAAGTAGAATCTTCAGGGAAGTAGACATGAGTTTTGTTGCTTTCATCTCACTCGTGGGTCTGTTTACCAACAATATGGTACAACTGCTAATTCCACTAACAGCTCATTACAGCAGCAAACCGTCCGAGGCCAACACAGCTGTGCACATTTCTTCTCCAAGCCAATCTGTTTAATGTTTCAATCTTAACTCTCACCCATTAGGCTCCAATTCGCTTTATATCTTTTCTTTTGACATCTTAGATATTGGATATGAGTCATACCCCATTGGAGGACGACCTTATCTTTCGTTTGGGCTAAAAAGGCGCAGTTTTTGGTAATTTACCATCTTTCCTCTGCGAAACAAAACCTGGTCATCTTAATCTTTCTTTAATTATTACTCTAGAAAGCAGGATCGAACTTGTTTTGTGCATATTACTGCTAAGGTCAGTGAGACAAGCTTCTAAGACTATCCTGGAAAGAGTTCACTTGAAAATATCTACCATAATCTTGTTCAACAACCGAAAGGCTCTCTTTTCAGTGCCAAACGTGACTGCTGTCATAACGGTGGCTTCCACTCTCCTAATTTTACATCAAAGACACTTATCTTCCAACTCTTCCAAACTTTTTTCAGCTACGAAAAGACACTCTAAGCTTTAGCTATTTTGCTTTTTACCTCTTCAACTGATCCACTATGGTGCTAGCTAGGTAAGTGAAGCTATCCACTTAATAGATTTCTTATTTACCTAATATCACCTCTTTATCCTCATTTATTGCTAGTCTAAGCAACTTGTATTCCTTACCCTTCATTGGAACAATTGCTTGCCCTCTGAGCTAAAAAAAAAAGCTCTGGAAATTCATTCATTTCACAAACATTTTCATCTAGGACTCTAAAACCATGTGTGCAATCTTCAGGTCTGAGAGTTTTACTTTCCCAATTGATACTATGTTCTCCAATAGACATTTCTGTGTTCCCTAGGGCAAAGTCTATAAAAATAATCCATATAAATAGGAATAAGATACAACCTTCCTTAACTACTCATTTCACACCAAACCAACAATTAATCTCTCTTCCTATCTTAATCACACCATATTTAAATCTAAGAAATATCCTTACACTAAGTTATCTGCTTCCTACAGATATCAAGCCTTGGTAATTACTACACTCTTAAATATAAGTTTAATTAAGGCTTTCCAAAAATTACTAGGTTCTTCCCTTCTATCAGAAATTGTACCTGTAATCTTCAGTATTTTATCTTCAAGCTCATAACCACCATATTTCCAAAACTTATAACCATCCTATCAGCACCGGAGAACTTATAATTTCCCAACCCTTTTAGTGCTGTCTCTAACCCTTCCTTGCAAAACAAATCTTCGTTCATCTGAAAATCCCAAATAAATACGTTAGGTTAGATGGCATACACTCACAACTACTAAAGGAAGCTCACACCCAATTATTACTGCTATTTCAAAAATCCATCAAAACGAAAGTCATTCCAATAGATTGGAAAGTAGCCAATATTTCCCCAAAACATAAAGGAGGCGACAAGAGCAAGGCTTGCAAATATAGTCCAATCAGCATCACGTCTGCTGTAGGAAAAATCCTAAAAGGGACTGATAATACTGGCGTTGTCAAGCGGTTGGTCACAAACCACCGTCTGTCAAACAACAACATGGTTTCTGTCCAGGTAGATCAACTGAAACAAATCTGATTGGCTCGTAAAATTACATAGCCGAGCTCCTTGACCAAGGCCTTCCAGTAGACAAGAACCTGGTAGACGGCTAAAGCATTTGATTAAGTCTGACATTAAAGTCTTTATTTGAAACTGAAGGCAATAGGAATTGAAAAGGGCGCGGTGTACTTGACTATGCTCATCTTGATGCAACGAAAGCAGCGGGTCCGAGTTAATAGTGAGCCTGGTATGCCCTACATTTCTGAAATAACAGGGGTCTTAAGCGGTATGCCTCGAGGAACTGTTTTGGGGTCTACATTCTTCAATAAATATATCAGTGACGTTCCGAGAAAAGTTACAACAAACGGCCTTTACTCAGACGACTCAAAAGTTATCAGACCTGTTGATACTCAGGAGGCTGTAGCCTCTAAACGATAAAATCTCGACAACGTTGGGACATGAAAGCTCGAGTTTAGTGTTGAAAAGTGCCAGGCTCTCCACTTTGTAAAAAAAATAGCCCAGGACCACCATACTCAATGGCAAGAGATGCTGGTATGAGGCAGCCTATTCCCAAGAGTATTTCAGAATGAAATCGGGAGGTCATTGCCGATGAAGACCTTAAATTCAACCACCACACCAAAGCTGCAGTAGCAAAGGCAAACCAAACACTTTGTATCACCAAACGCACAATTACAAGTAAATCTCCTGCAAATGTAACTAAGCTTTACAAGATCCTGGTGAAATCAAGATTAGAGCTCAGAAAGTGTGTTGCCACACCAATTATTGAAATGGACCAGATGGCTCTCAAATCTATCCAAAGATGGGCAATAAAATGTGTAAAATGCTTTAAAGCTAAGAAATAAGTGTTTTGACAGCAGAGCCTCAAGCAACCAAAATTAACATATTGTCAATGAGAAGGTGACATAATAATAACCTACAAACTGTTCTGGTCGGACAATAAAGAACTGTTCCAGCCTGCTCAATTGTCAAGAACCAGAAGTCATCTACCAAACCTGCTCCACAAGACTGCCAACACAAAATTGGGGGACCATTTTCTCTCCAACCAGATCACAAGCATGTGGAAGGGTCTAAGCAAGACGACTGTGAATTCACCAACGATTGACAGCTTCAAAGTCGATCTCAACAAAGATTGGGTAAAAAAAAAAACAAGGCTCTTACAATGGCATGCAGCAGATGTCCCCGTGCCCTATCATTGTTAACTGATCACTATCACTTTTAAGATTTAAGATAATTGTAAGAACATTAGTGAATATTCTTTCTATATCACTTCTTTTCTATATGATTTACAGCAATTCCACATCTCCATAACTCACACTTAATCCCTTCTCTACTGCCCTTGCTTTGTACTTACTCTCACAGAATCTATTGCTTAGAAACATCTCATGCAAAATACATCTTCTTCCAAGCTTAAAAGTGTTTTCATTAATATTCCTAGCTGTTTTTCTGGCTTTTAGTCAGAGCGCCAGATTCTGTATCTCGCTTATTTCGGTTAGTACCCATGCCGGAAGGTACAAAAATGTTAAGGGCGGATACCAGGGTAGTCGACCATGCTGAAAACAAATATCGTAGGGCGCATGTTCGCCGTTGGGGCGTTTCTGAGATATAGGCCAAAAACACCAAATTTGGCCTATAATGAAGTTCGACGATTCTAATTTTTTTTTACAGATAAGATTGGTCAAATCCTGCGTACTTTTACATCAATCAAAAGAAGAGACTTGGAGCTACACGAATATGATTTTTGTTAAAAAAAAAAAAAAAAAAAAAAAAAAAAGTACACTTTTTACTGCAGTTTAAAAAAATTCAGATTTTTGTCAACAAATTTCTAACAGAAAAGCTAAAAAACTCGAAATTTTTTCAAGATAAAGTAATTTTTTATATTAAAAAGAAAGCCCGTTTAATTTTGAACACATTGACCTAAAAAAAAGTTTAAATTACTGTGTCTGAGGGGTCTGCAACTTTTTTAGCGAGTGTACCCGATAATAGGAATTTTATTTAGTAACCTGCTACCTAGCGGGAAGTTTTTTTTTCATCACGTGACAGCAGGTAGAATTAATCATTCCTGGACAGATAGAAAGTCATTGCCCCTGAAGTGATGATGTAATACTGTCAAAGTAAAGGTAAACACCAGCTAATTAGTGTTATTTAGGCGGATAAACAGTTATTTTATGGGACATGATCGGTTTGTTAGAACTAAGGCTCAAAACATGGACTAGGGTGTAGTTTCCGGGTTCTTGGATGTCAGTACCGGATAGCAAGTGATCTTGGTATCACGAAGATTCAGAAATTTCGCCCACGTTACTCTACGCCTCATTTTGGTCAAGCCATTTATAGTCGGGGAGCCAAAGTTGAAAAAGTCGTCAAATAACGATTTGTAAAAAACATTTTGGTACATGAGTTCTGACTTTTGGAAAAGATATTTTCGAACATGCTGATTCCATTTATTTCGGGAATTGCGACCACCAAAGTGCGCTTCATAGTTTAATATGAGGTCAAAGTTTCGACTCGATCACCTATGGTAAAAAATTTAAAACCTAACTTGTTCATTGCTAAGTAGATGACACTGCATTGTTCTCGTGGCTTTGTTATGGTTATGTTCACTGCCATCTGCCATACTGGTGCAAATTGATGGTTAAAAAGCTAATTAACTCTATTATTTGATCCTCAAAGGTTTGTCTTTACCAGTATTTCACTTTTTATTGTTTCGCCTCGTCATTCAGGAATCCTTGGTATATAAATTTATAATGCATTGGCTAAAAGTCTTACCACTTTTGGGGTCAAAGAATAGTTAGAGGCTTACTTAAGTGGTTTAAAAGTAGGGTTAAGGTGGAGATTAGTTCCCCTGATAAAAGCAACTTATTTCTTACTATTATTCAGTAAATAGCAGGGGTGTCCACGGGAGGGGTTTTACGAGGAGCTTGGCTCTTTTGTGAGCTAGCCTAGGTGGTACAGGTTATTTTCAAGCATAGTAAAGCAAAGGTGGTACACTCTGACAATACTTGGCTGTCTTCTCTTTCCTTTTTTTTGTGTCAAGAGTCTCACTATTTACCATTGCTTCTCAAGTCACTAACTTTATAGCGCATCCAGACTATCCGCTTTCTGGAAAAATGGGATGGAAATCCGGAAAAAGGAATAGCCCTCTAGACTTGATAGAGTTCGAGACATTTTCACTACATGTGGCAATCCGTTCAGCAGAGTGGACTTTCACCTAGTGAATATTGTGACGTCAGAAGTTGTGGAGGATGAGAAGATTGTTTCTGATATTACTTGCGTAGCCACAAAAGGAAAAGAGGTGGTTGAGGACTTTCTGTGCAACAGGAAAGAAGATGTGAAAAAGGTTGCACTCCGAACTTTCCCTTCAGAGAGTAAAACTCAGAAAGTGAAGGGTGTCCCTAGAACCGATCTCCTGAGCTCTGAAGTAACAGCCTTGAAGAGAATCATTACTGGTCAGTTGAGCTACGGCGAAGAAAAGGAGAAAGCATTTTCAAAGATCCTCACAAAAGAGATTCTTCCTTTCTCTCCATTCATTTTTGAACATCTTCCGCAACAATCAACCAAGACATCCTCTGGCTGGAAAATGAGGACGGGGAACAAAGCTGTGCTGTTGAACTGGCTAAGAAAAAAAAGGAGGACTTGCAGCTTGGCCGGTGACTTTGAAATCCAAAGAAACAACATCAGCTACAGTACCCATCATTGACCTAATGTCCAAGATAAGGTCATATCGGCCTGCCAGGTTTGAAACAGTCAAATCCTTCGCGGAAAGATTGTTTCTATCGTTGCTGAATGATCTTCCAGTGGGTATTCCTGAAGACCACATTGTCGCAGATCGGTACGACGGGCTGTTTGGGAAGCTCACGGACACCGGAGAGTCGATATCCTTGAAATCAGCATGCAGACTCCGACGAGGGAAAGGGAAAAACCTCCAAATTTCCGCTCTTAGCACAATTGAAGAATGGGATGCCGTACTTGCAAGCTCAGCGTCTAAAAGCCGGCTCCTCGAAATTTTGTATGAAACCTGGGAGCAGATGGGTGACCAGCTTCCGAACGCACTCAACCTTTTTCTCTCAGGTGGGTTCAGGGAGAGATTCAAAGTGTCTCTGGTCAAGCATGGCTGCAGTCCAACTTTACCAGAACACTGTGACTACGAGGAATGCTTGTCCTCCATTCACGAAGAGGCTGACCAACGCCTTATGACACATGCCAAGTACGCTAGCCGTTACGCTTGTAGCATCGTTGTGCACGCCAACGACACAGACGTGGCAGTAGCCTGTGCTCATTTTTTGAAGAGCTTCAAGCTAAGGGACTGAGCAAACTTTTCTTGAAGTTCTCGACTTACATTACCCCAGTGCACGAGCTGGCGGATGGAGTCCACTTGTTCAAAGAGAAGCAGATTATGTTACCGTTCGTGCACTGTCTGTCAGGGTGTGACACAATGAACTTTTTCTTCGGCGTCGAGAAAGCTTCTTTCTTAAACACCGCAGCGTCTCCAACTTTTGCCTCAAAAATGGTGTCTGTGACGGAGCGGATCAAGGATGCAGTAGGGAAGCTTTCAGTCGATGCGTTTAGAGAGGTTTCTGACCTATCAAAATCCCTGACCATTGAAATACGGTAAACAGGCCGGATTCAATTCACTGGCCAGTGTAAGGGCTTACATTTGGTGCCAGAAACAAGAGGTGAGAAGACTGCCACCTTTTGACGACACTTTCGAGCCATGCATAAGAAGAGCCATATTCACTACATGGATGATCTTGTCGTCAGCACAGGCTCGGCCGAGCATTCCAGATTCACTCCTCCATGGATAGAAGATGGCTGAGGGGGAGTAGATGCGGTCGTCTCAAGCTGTAAAGAAGCATCAAGCCTGGTCGTCACAATAATACGATAGACCCATTATTTATCTCTACATTATATCCTTCAACAAGGGGTCATTCATTAAAGCTGCAAAGGAAACATATTAAAAACGAGAGACAGAACTATTGTTTTTCTATTTGAGCAGTGCCAGCCTGGAACAGTCTTTCTGATTCTACTGTTTCAACTTCATCTATGAATTCTTTAAAAAAAGCTGTTGATTGTGAATGGGCAGGTGTTGAGTGGAAATATCAATGGGATACTCCTGTGACATTCAGATAACATCACTTCCAACCCAGCAAGAACTACAGGAGGTTATAGCCACCTTAACTTGCTGGCAAGTGCAATTTAAGGTAAGTCACCAAAAGGATTGGATGACAGCTAACCCCCTCCCATGCCCATTTTGTCTTCAAAGTTGTCTGATCGAGAATTTTGAAATTGTCATTTTATTCAGCATAGTTGAAAGGTTCAATATCTATCCCTTTGAGGATAATAGTACCCCTCACAGCCCCTGGGGAAAGGGCTGCAAATTACAACATTGCTTATGTATAATATTTTTCAGCAATGATAGAATGGTCCAAAGGGAATTTTACAGGGGAGGAGGGGCTTTTTATGCAGGAGGAACTTACCATGGAGGGGTTTCCCATCACAGGAGGGAATTTTTCACAATAGGAAAGCCTGATTTACTAACATTACTTGAAGAATGATCAGAAATTAAATAAAAAAAAACAAGTTTTTTAAACTGAAAGTAAGGAGCAACATACTAAAGACAAACAGGAATTATTCCATATATGAAGGGTTGTCCCCTCCTCAATACCTTGCTCTTTACACTAAAGTTTGACTAATTGTCCCAATTTCTTAAGAACAGCTTCTCAAACACAAGGGTCATTTAATTAGAACGAAAAGTTTTTTTTTTAAGTGCTAAAAGAAATTTTAGCATGAAGAGCAAGGTATTGAGGATGGGGCATTCCCTTCATATACGGAATAATTTCCGTTTGTTTTGAGTTTTAATATTGCTCCTTACTTTCAGTTGAAAAAACTTGTTTGTTGTTTTTTTTTTTTTTATCCAAAATGAACCACAATAAAAATTCATAATAAAGCTGATCAGATAAACAAAATTACCACTAATAAAAGTAAGGCTATTAGTTTATAGTAAACGCCATTTTAATTGTATATTCTTTACCCTCCCAAAGGGATAATGTCATTGTTTCTGGTGACCACTAGCAGCAGGAACTTGACTTAATATTGCTATAAAAAAAAAAAAAAAAAAAAAAAAAAAAAAAAAAAAAAAAAAAAAAAAAAAAAAAAAAAAAAAAAAATTATGATGCATTTTGAGCCCGAACAGAAATTAACACAAGTTGGGCTCAAAACCCCTATGCTTTCTCAAGGCCAGAACATAATTTGCACTTTACTGAAAAAATATAAATGTTTTTACTTTTATAACTTTAATAAATCAAATAATCTTAACATTTTGATTAGTAAATATCAGTATATGTATATGAAACTGACAATGCACATTCATTTGTATTTTTTCAGTAAAATGCAAATTAAGTTCTGGCCCAGGGAAGGCATAGGGGTTTTGAGCCCAACTTAAATTAATTTCTGCTCTTTTTGAGTTTGACTCGGTTATTTATTGTAATTTCTGTTCGTTTTGGGTTTCATTTATTTATCGATGCTGATTTGTGGTAGTTTCAAGCTTGGTAGATTATTTGATTTTATTTTTGCTCATTTTTTGTTTAATGGAGTTCTTTACTTTTCTTTAAAAAACTTATTTTGTAGAAAAAGTGTTTTTAATTAATTTCTGTTCGTTTTATATTGACATAGTCTTTTCAGAGAAAAAGAAAATAATACTTTATATCTTTTTGTTTTTTTTAAGAATCTATAGTTTGGCCTGCTATTTGTATGCTGGAGAAAAATTTTCGGCAATTTTTTACAACATACACCCTCTTAAAAATCTGAACACAAATAGTAGTGTTTAATTTAGTTTCATACCTCCTCTAGTTGACCTGAAATAGAAAACTTGATACCATTCGCAAAAAAACCTGTTTACTTTCTTTGATAGCTTGGATACACTTGTGCTATTTTGATTTGGTTAAATTATAAGAGCAGAAGAAGCCCCAAAAGTTTGAAGATAATACCCTCGGTAGTTCTTGGGATACTGCTGAGATGCCTTATTGGGAATTAGCATTAACACAGTGCATTTTGATTTAATCTTATGGCAACATTTAGTTTTTAAACATAAAGTCAAATGGGAGGGTGGGTGTGGGAGGGGATTAATTTCCCTCCAATCACTTTCGACTATTAAAAAGGGCATTAACCCTTTCTATTTTCAATCGAATGAGCCCTTTTCGAAGTTCCAATGACAACTCCTTTGATACAAAGTACCCTGGCCTAAACAACAACAGCAACAAACAAATAATACATTATACCCACATCGATCTTTACTATAAAAATGTCAAGCTTCCAATCACTTTCGACTATTAAAAAGGGCACTAGGCCTTTCGATTTCCAATCGAATGAGCCCTTTTTGATCTTTTATGACAACACTTCCTATAAACACCTTATATGCCCCAGGGCATACATTACAAACCTTACCCTTAGGGCTGTGAGGGTGGTTGTCATCCTCTAAGACCTAATTTCCACAACTTTCAACTACGTTAAACAAAATGGCTATCTCAAAATGTTGATTGGATGTGTCTGGGAAAATGGTGGGCGTGAGAGGGGCGTTAGTCTTTCTCTAATCCCTTACAACTATTAAAAAAGGCACTAGCCCTTTCAATTTCCAATCAAATAAGCCCTTTTGAAGTTTCTATGACAACGCTTTCAATAAAAACCTGATATGTCTCCAGGGGGTAACTTACAGTCCTTGCCCTGAGGTGTGGGGGGGGGTCATCCTCAAAGACCTAATTTCCAGAACTTTCTACTACGTTGAACAAAATGGCTATCTGAAAATTTTGACTGGATGTGTTTGAGGGAATGGTGGGCGTGAGAGGGGGGTTAGTTACCCTCCAATCACTTTCAACTATTAAAAAGGGCACTAGCCCTCTCAATTTCCAATTGAATGGGCCCCTTTTAAAGTTTTTATTACAACTCTATCATTAAAAACCTTATATGCCCCCAGGGCATAAATTACAACCTTTGCCCTGAGGACTCTGGGGGCTTTGTCATCCTTAAATACATAATTTCCAGAACTTTCAACTACGTTGAACAAAATGGCTATCTCTAAACTTTGATTGAATGTGTTTGGGGAAATGGTGGGCGTGAGAGGGGGGGGGGGTAATTACTTTCCACTCAATTTTGACTATTAAAAAGGGCAATTTTAATTTCAAATTAAATGAGTGCCTTTTGAAATTTCAACAACAATTTTCTATATAAACCTTATAAGCCCCTAGGGCATAACTCACAACCCTTGCACTGAGGGCTCTGATGGGATTATCATCCTAAAAGACCTAATTTCCAGAACTTTCGACTACGTTGAACAAAGTGGATATCTCAAAATTTTGATTGGATGTGTTTGGGGAAATGGTGGGCGTGAGAGGGGGGTTAGTTGCCCTTCAATCACTTTCGACTATTAAAAGGGCACTAGCCCTCTCAATTTCCAATTGAATGGGCCCCTTTTAAAGTTTTTATTACAACTCTATCATTAAAAACCTTATATGCCCCCAGGGCATAACTTACAACCTTTGCCCTGAGGACTCTGGGGGCTTTGTCATCCTTAAATACATAATTTCCAGAACGTTCAACTACGTTGAACAAAATGGCTATCTCTAAACTTTGATTGAATGTGTTTGGGGAAATGGTGGGCGTGAGAGGGGGGGGGGTTAATTACTTTCCACTCAATTTTGACTATTAAAAAGGGCAATTTTAATTTCAAATTAAATGAGTGCCTTTTGAAATTTCAACAACAATTTTCTATATAAACCTTATAAGCCCCTAGGGCATAACTTACAACCCTTGCACTGAGGGCTCTGATGGGATATCATCCTAAAAGACCTAATTTCCAGAACTTTCGACTACGTTGAACAAAGTGGATATCTCAAAATTTTGATTGGATGTGTTTGGGAAATGGTGGGCGTGAGAGGGGGGTTAGTTGCCCTTCAATCACTTTCGACTATTAAAAGGGCACTAGCCCTTTCAATTTTCAAGTGAATGAGCCCTTTTGATGTTTTTACAACATTGCTTTCTATAAAAACCTTACATGCTACAAGGGCATAACTTACAACCCTTGCCCTGAGGGTTGTGGGGGGGATGGGTTGTCATCCTTAAAGACCTAATTTTCAAAACTTTCAACTATGATGAAAAAAATGGCTATCTAAAAATTTTGATTGGATGTGTTTGGGGAAAAGGTGGGCTTGAGAGGGGGGTTAGTTGCCCTCAAATCACTATCGACTATTAAAAAAGGCACTAGCCCTTTGACTTTCCAATCAAATGAGCCCATTTTCAAGTTTCTACAACAAATATTTCAATAAAAACCTTATGTGCACCCAGGGCATAACTTATAACCATTGCCCTGAAGAATGTTGGGGGAGTGTCTTGCTCAAAGGTATAACTTCCTGAACTTTAAACTGCGTGGAACAAAATGGTTATCTAAAAATTTTGATTGGATATGTTTGAGGAAATGGTGGGCATGGAAGGGGTGTTAGTTGCCTTCCAATCACTTTTGACTATTAAAAAGGGCACTAGCCATTTCAATTTCTAATCAAATGAGCTCTTTTTGAAGTTTCTATGACAACTTGTTCTATAAAAACTTTATATGCCCCTAGGGCATAACTTACAACCCCTGTCCTGAGGGCTGCAAGGGGGTTGTCATCCTCAAAGACCTAATTTACAGAACTTAAAACTATGTTTAATAAAATGGCTATCTCAAAATTTTGATTGGATGTTTTTTTGTGGAAAAGGTGGGTGTGAGAGGGGGGTTTTTTGTCCTCCAGTCACTTTTGACTATTAAAAAGGGCACTAGCCCTTTGAATTTCCAATCGAATGAGCCTTTTTTGAAGTTTCTATGACAACACCTTCACCTATGCTGAACTAAATGGCTATCTCACAATTTTGATTGGATGTGTTTGGGGGAATGATGGGCATGGGGGGGGGCTAGTTGCCCTCCATTCACTTTTGACTATTAAAAGGGGCACTAGCCATTTGAATTTCCAATCAAATGAGCCTTTTTTGAAGTTTCTACAACAACCCCTTCTATAAAAACTTTATATGCTCCCAGGGAATAAGTTACAACCCTTGCCCTGAAGGCTGTGGGGGAGTGTCCTCCTCAAAAACATCATTTCTATTTGGAAATCAACTATGCTGAACGAAATGGTTATCTGAAAATTTTTATTGGATGTGTTTCAGGAAATAGTGGGCATGAAAGGGGTGTTAGTTGCCTTCCAATCATTTTCAACTATTAAAAAGGGCCCAAGCCACTCCAATTTCCAATTGAATGAGCCCTTTTTGAAGTTTCTATGACAACTTCTTTGATACGAAGTGCCCTCCTCTAAAGGAAAAAAATAATAAATGATACATTGTCCCAACATCATTCTTATGTGCCCTCAGGGCATAACTTAAAACCCTTTCCCCGAGGGTTGTGGGGGAGTGCCCCCCCTCAAAAACATATTTTCTATCAGAAAATCAACTATGCTGAACAAAATAGCTATCTCAAAATTTGATTGGATGTGTTTTGGGGAAAAGGTTGGCGTGAGAGGGGGGTTAGTTGCCCTCTAATCACTTTTGACTATTAAAAAGGGCACTAGCCCTTTGAATTTCCAATTGAATGAGTCTTTTTTGAAGTTTTTATGACAACGCCTTCTATAAAAACCTTATATGCCCCCAGGGCATGACTTACAACCCTTGCCCTGAAGGCTGGGGGGGGGGAGTGTCCTCCTGAAAAACATAATTTCTATCTGGAAATCAACTACACTGAACAAAATGGCTATCTCAAAATTTTGATTGGATATGTTTGGGGGAGTGATGGCCGTGGGGGGGGGGGGGGGCTAGTTCCCTCCAATCACTTTTGACAATTAAAAAGGACACCAGCCCTTTGAATTTCCAATCGAATGAGCCCTTTTTAAAGTTTCTACAACAACACCTTCTATAAAAACCTTATATGCCTCCATGGCATAACTTACAACCCTTGCCCTGAAGGTTGTGGGGGAGTGTCCTCCTCAAAAAAATTATTTCTATCTGGAAACCAACAAAGCTGAACAAAATGGCTATCTCACAATTTTGATTGGATATGTTTGGGGGAATGATGGGTGTGGGGGGGGACTAGTTGCTCTCCATTCACTTTTGACTATTAAAAAGGGCACTAGCCCTTTGAATTTCGAATCGAATGAGCCTTTTTTAAAGTTTCTACAACAACGCCTTCTATAAAAACCTAATATGCCCCCAGGGCATGATTGACAACACTTGCCCTGAAGGCTTTGGGGGAGTGTCCTCCTCAAAAACATAATTTCTATCTGGAAATCAAATATACTGAACAAAATGGCTATCTCAAAGTTTTGATCAGATGTGTTTGGGGAATGATGGGCATGGGGGGGACTAGTTGCCCTCCATTCACTTTTGACTATTAAAAAGGGCACTAGCCCTTTGAATTTCGAATCAAATGAGCCTTTTTGAAGTTTCTACAACAACCCCTTCTATAAAAACCTTATATGCCCCCAGGGCATGATTGACAACCCTTGCCCTGAAGGCTTTGGGGGAGTGTCCTCCTCAAAAACATAATTTCTATCTGGAAATCAACTATGCTGAACAAAATGGCTATCTCAAAATTTTGATTGGATGTGTTTTGGGAAATAGTGGGTGTGGAAAGGGTGTTAGTTGCCTTCCAATCATTTTTGACTATTAAAAAGGGCACAAGCCACTCCAATTTCCAATTGAATGAGCCCTTTTTGAAGTTTCTACAACAACTTCTTTGATACAAAGTGCCCTGCTCTAAAGGAAAAAAATAATAAATGATACATTGTGCCAACATCATTCTTATATGCCCTCAGGGCATAACTTAAAACCCTTGCCCCAAGGGTTGTGGGGGAGTGTCCTCCTCAAAGTTATATTTTCTATCTGGAAATCAACTATGCTGAACAAAATGGCTGCCTCAAAATTTTGATTGGATGTGTTTCAGGAAATAGTGGGTGTGGAAGGGGTGTTAGTTGCCTTCCAATCATTTTTGACTATTAAAAAGGGCACAAGCCACTCCAATTTCCAATTGAATGAGCCCTTTTCAAAGCTTCTACAACAACTTCTTTGATACAAAGTGCCCTGCTCTAAAGGAAGAAAATAACAAATGATACATTATGCCAACTTTGTTCTTATATGCCCTCAGGGCATAACTTATAACCCTTGCCCTGAGGGTTGTGGGGGAGTGTCCTCCTCAAAATAATAATTTCTAGGGCTAGTCGCCCTCCAATCACTTTTGACTATTAAAAATTAGCCACTCCAATTTCCAATCAAATGAGCCCTTTTTGAAGTTTCTACAACAAGTCCTTTGATACAAAGTATCCAGGTATGGAGAAAAAAAAAACATTGTACCCACATCATTCTTTACTTAGGCAACACTATTGTGCTGCCTATGATCAATAAAGTATTACCTATCTATCTGAGATATCAGTTCATTGGTTTTAAGTGTTCCTCATTTTTCCTCCTCTACAACAACTTTAAGTGGTGTTCCCTAGGGTTCTATTCTTAGACAAAGCCTCTTTAACTTCTGAATAAATTATGTTCAAAATCTTCTATAAAACCTCATCACTCTTAATGTTGATAATTCTAAATTTGAGGGTAAAGCTGCCACAACTCATTATTTACAATCTATCCAGATTGACCTTGACAGTCTTGTAAGTTGGGCTGATACATGGCTCCTTGCCTTCAATATTGGTAAATCTTATGTGCTCATTTTGGGAGACATAATCCTCACCACCAGTATTTCCTCCAAGGTAATGTTCTTTACACAATTTCTTAAGAAAGAAACCTTAGAGTCATTATTGACAACAGACGGAATTTCAGCACCCATGCCAGGACTGAGTCAATGTCTGCCTTTTGATCTCTTTCCATTATCAAAATGACAACCTCAAGCCATAGGTATTACCATGACTTGAGGCTGAAATGTCTTTGGTACCAATTTTTTTCAACAAGGGATAAGAAGCCCTGGAAAAGTGCAGCATAAAGCAACTAAGATGATCAGTAGATTACACCAAGTATTTTGGGTATGATAAACTTGTTCAGAAATGCCATCAGGATTTTTGAAATCTTATGTTTGCAGGAGGGGGCTTATTTGGCCAACCACTTCCTCAAAAATCTAGAGAGTTTCACAATGCTTCCTGTTGCTTCTCCCCCCCCCCAATAATTTGAAAAAATATGATATAGCCCATGCCCCTTGACTATCTAGATATGGATCCCTCTCCTAACCCCTTCCCCCAATAAAAATGATGGAGCTATGCCCCTGAGCTTGACAATACCTTCTAAGCAGATGTTCAAAGCCCTGGATTCATTCCTGAAAGTTTTATTCATCTAACTCAATTACTTTCCAAGATAGCAATTAGCCTCTATACTACATTAGAATTTTGGCAGGTAAAAATTCTGAAATAGCAGCTCTCCAGAAGGAGACATGCCAGAACAAAATGAGAGACATTTTAGATTGTTAATTTTATGGTTTTGTTTGTGTTTTTGACAATTCAATGCTAGTCTCTCTCCAATAGTCTCAAATAGCCCTATGATATAAGCCTAGAATTAGAGCTGTTGAGAAGGAAACATGTTTAAAAAAAACAATACTAGCTTCATAATTACCTTAATTCACACTTCGGAGCAAATTAAGGTCCATACTGGATCTGTTGTGCTCCGGGTCAAATGATGGCAAAAATTCATCACTGTGTTAGGGCCCAGTGACACGCCATAGGAGAGGTCTGCTGGAGAGATGCAATTTAAGCCCACTCAGTAGCGGTGGCCATGAGGTAGGTATGGCCTGTAAAGACCATTCTCAGTGGTATAGAGCTGACACCACTGCACAACAGCAACTTCGGATTGAGTATGCGAGATGGTTGGGTATGACAAGCGGCATCAGCCTCCTAGCAAGACACTCATTATGATAAAGTTGGCATCAGTCAGTAGTTGAGTGGGACGGACAGTCCCACTCATATTTCCATGGCTTGTTATTCCCTTCCTTGTCAAGTCTGGACTTGAAGGACGCAGCCGTAGGTGCAGTCGCCGTTTCAGCTTGAAGGCTATTCCAATCGTTGAAAACACGCTCGGAGAAGAAGTGTTGCCGCGTTCGTGTTTTAACAAAACGTTTTGACAGCTTATGTGAGTGTCCTCTTGTCTGGTGCTGACTTGAATGTTTGGTAAAGAGGGGGTTATTTGGTTGTGCGTTATACTTGTAGGTCAGCATCATATCACCACGGCGGCGTCTGAAGACGAGTGTTGGCAGCTGCATGCGTTCCAGTCTCTTGTTGTATGGGAGATCTCGTAGGCCAGCTATGCATTTCGTGGCACGTCTCTGAACTCCCTCGATTAGACTGGTGTCATTCTTATAAGAAGGGGAGGTGAGACACGTACCAAAATCCAAAACAGGTCTAACTATAGCCTTATAGAGCCTTAGAAAGACTGTACGGGAGCGGCTGGTTATAGTGCGTTTGAGGAGACCAAGGCTTGAATTTGCTTTTGAAACTGCTTGTTGCCAGTGGCCGTGGAACTTCAGTTGTTCATCTATCAGCACTCCTAGATCTCTTTCTTCGGGACTTGTCTTTAGTACTAAGCTAGCCAGTGAATTGGGATTGGACATGCTATACTGGTGACAGAGGTTGTTGCTTCCAAAGTGAAGGACACTGCACTTCAATGTGTTGAATTCAAGTAGCCAGTCTTGTGCCCACATTTGGATTTTATGAAGGACATGCTGCAGACTTTGTTGGTTTGCAGGCCCAAACAGCTTGGAGTCATCAGCATAGAGAGTGATGTTGTTTTCTGTTCCATTCATCATATTGTTGATGTATATAAGGAATAGGGTAGGGCCCAAGACAGTACCTTGGGGGACTCCGCTTACAACATCACATGGTTTGGAGAAGACCTTATCGCCATTATTTGTGAAGAGTCGAACCTGCTGACTCCGACCAGTCAGAAAGTCCATGACCCAATCGACCACGTCCGAGTGGGTACCTGCTGCTGAAAGTTTCAATCTCAGACGGTTGTGTGGTACCTTGTCGAAAGCGTTGGCTAGGTCCAGTAAAATCAGGTCCACAGGGGTTCCTTTCTCCAGGTAATCTGTTATGGTGCTGTATGTCTCAAGGAGATTGGTCTCAACCGATTTTCCTAGCAGAAATCCGTGCTGGTCGGGGGAAAGTATATTATAATTACAGAGATGTGTCAAAATATCAGCATTCATAATCCGCTCAAGGGTTTTTGCCACTGCTGAGGTCAGACTGATGGGTCTGTAGTTTTTGGCTTTGGTGCGGTCACCTTTCTTGAATATTGGGGTGACATGGGTCAGCTTCCAGTCTTTGGGTACCTTTTTTGAGTCAAGTGACAGTTGGAATGACAAATAATATGCAGAATAGCCTAATTGTAGTTAACACAATTTGACTGCAATTCTACTAACCCCCCCCCCTCCCCCAATGTGCAAATATATAGCTCAAATCATATATTTCTATGTGTTGATTCAATTTATTGGTACATGGTTGAAAGAAGAGTAACACACAGTAAATATACAATTTGGGCTATAGGCTTAGGCCTATATTTGGATATTGAGGGGAAGGGGTACAGTAAGCAGAATTACAGTCAAATTTGTCAATTAGGGCTACAATTTTAGGTAAATTTGCAGGTGGCACAATAATTTAGCTAGAATAAAAGTGAAAACTTCATTTGATCCCTTTTTATGCTCTTTCATAATTCAATAATTGCTTTTGTTGCAAATTGCATCTTGAGTCCTTAAAGGGGCCCCAAAGGTATTTCATATGAATTATGAAAGACCATAAAACAGCATCAAATGATATTTTCACTTTCATCCTAGGTAAATTATATGGTCTACTGCAAAATTACCATGAAATTTACCCACCCCCACCCCTCTAATATGCAAATATATACCATGAATTGTTAATGGCAAAATTTTGAATTGTAAAATTTGTGCTATTTTTTGTTGACTGTATTTGAAAAACTTGAATGTTAGGAAAATGGTTTATATTTGTGTTGCCCAATAAATGAGGTTAGTATTGTCATAAATAAGTATTTTTGGAATATATTACTCTTGAACAACTTATTTATAAACTAGGCCTAGTGATATGTTTTTCACAACTTTTCAATACCTTAACTAGCCTACTGTTGATAACTTCTTTGTGTGGTTACAAAAATGAAATACTTTTGGGGACCCCTTTAAAGGCTCAAGATGCAATTTGCAACCAAAGCAATTATTGAATTATGAAAGAGCATAAAAAAGGCATCAAATGACGTTTTCACTTTTATCCTAGGCCTAGCTAAATTATTGTGCCACCTGCAAATTTACCCAATTTTCTATATATCAAAGTATGAATTGCTTTCTTAACATGTTTCCTTCTCAACAGCCCTAAGTCTAGGCATAGGCTATATCTAGCCCTATAAAAAGGAAACTAAACCAAAAAAATGATGAGTTTTTACTTTAAAATATGCAACAAGAATCAGATAATTATGTTTACTTGTTTTTTCCCCATTTTTTCCTGTTTTTGAATCAACTGTTATCAATTATGAGGACATATTAGTAACAAAACCATAAAAATGAACAGAAATTTAGAAATCTAAAAGTATCTCTCATTTTGTTCTAGCATGTCTCTGTCTAAAGTGCTGCTATCCTAGGCATTTACCTTTTGCAGTGCCCAAGCCTAAATATCTGGAAAAGTATTGAATTGGGAACAGCTTTGCTGAATCTTGAAGGGGTGGGCTATGAGCAACCTACAACAGTGGATAAAGCTAGCCTATTTACAGGACAGTAAAAAATTACTCACCAATTTCATCCATTTGTTTCTATATGATAATAAAAGTCTATCACCTTCTCTCACGTAATTTTCTCACAAAAGCAAACCACAATTTGTCGGAAAAAAACCACAAATGATAAAAATTAAATAATATTTCTCTGATTTTTTCTATTTGGATAAGATATTTTTATTTTAGAACACAGATAGCACATGAAGTTTTGAATAAAAAGGGTTAGAGGAGGGTGTGCAGCTGTATTGGCTTCAGCTGGCTTGGCGCTGCCATTTCTGACGTAAGCAGAGGGGTACCAAGAGGACATTGGCTCCCGGGAAGTATTCTCGTTAAACTTTTGTAACAACAAAGCTCAAAGTAGCATATGAACCCCTTCCCTAAGCAGTTTCCTTGCTGCAGTGAGTTTTTAACAGTGGTAGGATATTAGTCTTTAATGGATATTAGAAGAAAACAATCGCAATTAATATAAGATTTTATTAATACAACAAAAAGCAAAATATCCAGCAACAAACATCAAAAGTATTCAGCAACAAACACATGAAGCAATATAATATGAATTCAAATCAAGCAACGGCTTACTAATAAAACTATTTTCATCATGAATAAGGGTCCTTGCTTTGCATATGCCCTAAAAAGAGGTATCAGAAAGGAAGAAAATGTTGACATTCATATAATGGGGCAATAAGTGATGTAAGACTTAATCAAACTGTGAAACAAAATTCTTATAATCAATCGTTAATAAACTATATCGTTAATAATAGTGTTAATAAATCGACTCTTGCTAAAATATTCAACGCTGTAGTTACGCCTTCTATTCTATATATATCCCCACTTTGAGAGTTACTAAAAGTTAAGCAAAAATTATTGCTGCGTACCCATTATTACAAGTTGGCAAAATTGTTGTTACGTTTGCCCTTATGGTTTTCAAATAGTTATATCAGCAGCCGTTATGGAATAATTGACCAAGGGACTAAAATTGGTGAGATAGAAGCAAGAGCTTGCCGCCGAAGCATGCAGTTTCTTGCTGAATCACCTTTAACTCGTCTTGTAATGCAATTTTGAGTTAGTGTAAATTTTTTGTACTTGTTGATGAGTGTATTTTTTTTCTTTTTTACTCCGCTTATTTGTCTTCATTTGTAAAGCGGGCAGAAAATAAATTAATTAATTAATTAATCCAGGAGAAAATGTGTTTGAACCTTCTAAGAATACCGAGATCCCTTGATATTTTCATTTTAATTTGTCTAATATGATGCCTGAGGGGGATATTCTCATGAATAAAAAATACCAAACGTAACGATTACCAAGTCTTCTGAGAGAAACCCTTGAAAGATACTAAAAGGTGCTGAATCATTTAATCCATTGGTAAGTCTAATTATATCAACGTCAGAAACAGTCTCCAGGGCCATCGATTTCAATCAAGGCGGACTAAGATGCGATTTGAAATCCGGCTTGGAAAGACACGAGTTTACTGAAGAAGCAGTTGTTTTTTCCCCTTTTGTAAAATAAGAGGTAAGCATTTACCTCTTGAACATTAACTTCATACTGAACTACGAGCCATCAATAACCAAACTTGGAGAGAAACGAAAGGGTGGAGGCAAAGGCCTGAGGTCAAAATTAATCATTTGCAAAACTTTCCAAAAATATGTTCTGTGATTTGAAAATTCCTGAAAATAATAAAGATGTTTTGCATTCTGAATCAGTGGATTATAAATATTCCTGTAGTTTTTGACACATTGAAGGCGAGTAGCACTTGCCGTTACTTACCACTGCTTTTAGTCAACCAAATACAATTATCTTTCTGCACTCGATCAATTTCCCTTAGGCATAAAGATGTGTTGTTTGTCAAAAAATATTTTTGTATGTACCAAATATTTACATTTCTAAGTGAAAACTCGCATGCAACCTTTCTGTTGCGCTGTTCTTAGCTACAGAAAGGTCCATTCATTTTAAAGTGTCTGTTTGAAATTTCACATTACGCATTCCATAGTACCCGTAGGTTTCGCAGTTTTTCAGAGTCATTCATAATACCCAGAGCTGTTTCTAGGGCTAGTGGCGTCTGGGGAGAAATTAATTACAACGCCCCTCCCGACAAAAATTTAAGCAAAAAAGCCAAAAAAGATTCAAAGTAAAATATTGTATCAAAGTGGGCGATTCAAAAGACCATTTAAAAACCCATGCTCTGGGTTTTCACACGCACATGCACTTTTTTATGACCTTGGCCAACGGCTACCCGCCTATTGCTTAAAGGGGGAGTCTAGGAAATCAACAATTTAAAAATACACGTTTGTTGTGACTTATTGTTTACTCAGAGTATTCGTTTGGACGTAAATGAAAACTTCACCCCCTTCTTCTCTTGATCAGTTACTAAAAGAAAATGCTTCACAGGAATGCAACCAAACTGAAAAACAACATTGGCATTTTTAAACATTATTAGAGATCAGTTTTGACGGAAGTTTTTTAAGGCCCCCAGGAAGGGATAAAAAATTCAGCAAAAGTTTTGAGAATTTGGTGGAAAATTATTTTTTCGAACATTTATGAAAGTGATAAAAGGAGAACCAACATGTCTTGGAAAAAAAAAAACTCCAGGTATCCTGCTGACCAGATTAGGTACGAGAAAACGGACTACAACGATCTTTCTAGAATGCTTTTTGGATTAACACATCAGACCTGTAGAAAACCTAAATTCAGACGAAAAAACTCAACCAAATCAAGGCATCTTGCTATGCAAGCAAGGCCATACCTAGAGGGGGGGGGGTTGAACCTCCCCCCCCGAAATGTTTGTCTGACTCGTAAAAACGTAACAAAAATGGATATAAACAAATTTTGTATGCGTTTTTTTGTGTAAAGCCCCCCCCCCGGATGTTTTTTTTTAGTAAAACCAACTCCGAAAAAAATCCTGGGTATGGCCTTGTATGCAAGAGTGCCACAAGAGGAGGATTTCACATTATGGGGTGATTAGGGTGAAAGCTGAGTTTCAGTGCATAGAAACAGCTATCTTACAGTACAGTAAAAAGAGTTAGGCCTCGGTAAATCAAAAGGCATTACATTGTACAACATTGATTTAACGGTAGAACAGAAAAGCTTAAAAATATCTTTCTTCTTTTTTACTGTTATTAAGGACCAGCTATTTGTACAAGGGAAGCTTGTTAGGTATCTAAGATACATCATAGACGCTTTAACATCAAAAGCTCCATTTCCTATCTATTTTTGTGGAGTGACTAAAGAGTATATGATTCATTTTGGAAAACAAAGGCAGTTCTAAACAAGTCTAGAATTAAATAAGACAAGAGAAAACAAGTAAGATTAACTGTTATAATTTGATCTGTTTAAGGGGATTGGGCTACAAATCTAAAAAAAACAAAAAAAATTATAACGCCTTTTGAATTACCACAGCAAAGCTCAACCTAAACTGTCCTAGAAAAAAATATGTTTGGTATCCATCAAAAAGGTCTTCATTTCGCTATCAAATAACCCATTTTTGTTTGGCTCCGAAAAGTCACTTTCTGAAAGGCACTTCTTCATCACACTTATCTGAACTGTGCAAACAATCTTTTTGTATGTGCAATTTTAGTACGAATAATCTAAATTAGAACTATAAACACAAAAGGCACTTTAAGAAGAAACTTGTTTGTCAATATCTCTTGAAATATTTGTGTCATAGTTGTCTTTCAATTGAGATTTCATCCCCTTCTTTTTAAGCAGGTTCATTTTCTTTTTTTTTGCAGTAAAGTACCTTGCATTTGTGTCAACGTAACTGTCTCCATTATTTTTATTGATCTTGGACGCAGAAGAATTAAGCATTGTTACATATAACTTACCTTTCACACAACCACTTACGTTCTTTTGTTGCATGAGAATTGCGTAGAAATCATTGTTTAGTCAAAAATAATAATGTTCGGAGTATACATGTTAGTGGAAAACCCCCAATAGACCAGCGTTTCTCTGGAAATTTACAAGAATTTACCAGAATTCATTGAAAATTTACATAAGACCAAAGAGTATCGTTAACTTACCTATAAGGAACTATAAAAAAATTGGGCATTTTAAGTAAGACACTTGGAAGTTGGTAACTGGTCAAATGCTATGAATAAAAAAATGAAAATAGACGTCAAATTAAATATATATATATATATATATATATATATATATATATATATATATATATATATTATATATATATATATATATATATATATATATATATATATATATATATATATATATATATATATATATATATACACATGTATATGTACAAGCGGGATCTCGGCGGCTTCGCTGCCGGGCCTCGGCACTCGGCACGCCGCAGGATTCTATATATGGATTCTCACAGTCACTTGTCTTCTAACCGCGGACAATTTCCTGTCTTTTCATATTGCGGTCTTTTTAAAGATATTTGATTATTAAAGTCAGCCAAATTTCTAAAAACGATATCTGCCAAGCTTCAAACTTTTTTTTTAAAGGTTTTTGAATTGCTGGAATCCCATGTTAAAATATATACAAATATTTTGCAATTATCAGTTTTTTGCTCTTTATGCAATTTAACGTCTTTTCATACTGTGTCTGTTCAAAGATATTTGATTATTGAAGCTAGTCTGATTTCTAACGACGATATGTACTAAGCTTCAAACCCTCGGTTTTTATTTTTTAAGGTTTTTGTTTTAGCGATTCTGAACTGAACTTAAAAAAGAAATTTTCCACTTTTTTTCATGTCTTAAAAAGACATTGCTTATACTTATAAAAAAAGAAATTCGGTAATGAAGTTTTTCTAACAACGATTTGTACTAAGCTTCAAATTTATGGTTTTCTTTTTTAAGATTTTTGAATTGTTGTACTCCCTCGTTAAAATATACAAAAATATTTTTGCAATTACCAATTTTTTGCTCTTTACGCAATTTGATGTCTTTTCATACTGAGGCTATTCAAAGATATTGATTATTACCGCAAGTCCGATTTCTACTAAGCTTCAAACTTTTTGTTTTCTTTTTTAAGGTTTTTGAACTATTGTAATCCCTTGTCAAAATATATACAAATATATTTGCAATTACCAGTATTTTGCTCTTTAAGCAATTTAACATAAACTTCTTTCCATACATGAAAATCTTCAATTTTTCCACACAAGTGTCACAAGTTTGACAACGTCATAGCAACACTGATGTGTATGAAAATGACGTCACTCACATAATTTTTTTTCTTCTAAAACTAAGGCTCTTAACGAATTTTCTTAAACTTCTGACCTATCTAGATCGTTTTTTTTTTGCCAGAATATATCTGGATGCCAATTTTCCCGAAAAAATATGGGGTTGTTTTCGAGAAAAAAATACATACATACATACATAAATAAATAAATAAATATGCAATTGCTCATTTATAAATATAGTATATATATATATATATATATATATATATATATATATATATATATATATATATATATAATATATATATATATATATATATATATATATATTATATATATATATATATATAAATATATATATATATATATATATATATATATATATATATATATAAATATATATATATATATATATATATATATATATATATATATATATATATATATATATATATATATATTATATATATATATATATATATATATATATATATATATATATATATATATATATATATATATATATATATATTATATATATATATATATATATATATATATATATATATATATATATATATATATATATATATATATATATATATAGACCCCGGCGCCGCGCCGGCGGATCGACCGAACGCCGCCGACGAGAGGTCCAGTCGAACGCCGCCGAAGTGTCGTAACGCCGCCGGCGCGCCGCAGGCACGCCGCCGCCGGCAGAGGCGTTCGGTCGACTTTAAATTATATTTGCGGCAATTCTTTATTGCGTCAACCGCAAAGTCGGAGCTTTTCCTTCTCGTGTGGTTTAGTATTTCGATCTTCCTGATTAGAAATCAAGCAGGGCAAGCACTATCCCCGAATTTTCGGGTATTTCCCCGAAAATCTATGCGTCACCCCGAAAAAAAATTTGGTTCCCCGAATCCCCGAAAATCACGCAATCACGGTGCCACCCCTAGCGATTTATCACCAGTGACTTTCCCTGCCAAATATTACTTTGCATACAATAATTCTTCACTACTCTCTTGTTCATTAATTTACGTCTCTTTTGTTACTTTGCATAAAAACCAGACATATGCAATATGCTATTGCAAATATTGCAATATACACAGTTCTTCATATGTTGACAAAAAAAGTATCGTCTTTATGAAATGAGTTTAAATCATTTCGAATGCAGTTTCCCAATCGCTATTTCTTACATTATTCGTAGTCAAGAATTTTATTTTCAAATTGAATAGAATTATAGAACGCATTCACTACTATACAGCTTCAGCCTTTTGTTGGATTTTGAAATTGACAGCCGACCGATTGTTTCTACAGCTGAATTGTAAGTTTACAGATTTTTTTTTTTTTGCTGTTTTTAGATAAGATTTTCTTAATGTTTAATGCTCAATTATTGAACGCCTGATAGAAAATACAATCTTCTTTCTGGAACATTTTTACCCCATTCCAAAAAAACCAAACAAACAAAAAAACAACCTTCGATTGAGACGACATTTAGCTATAGACTAAGCTATGTACAAGGTTGGGGAATTAAAGGTTGAACCGGAAGTTACCCCAAAAATATGATTCATAAATAAATTGTAAATTATTGCCTATAGGGGGGGGAGATAGGGGGCTATCATTTTAAAATGATAATACCTTTTTTTTATTGAAAGCAGGGATGCCAAAAAGATGATTTTTTTTTTCATTTAAAGTGGAGACAGAAGAAAATGATATCAAATTCCCTGGGAAACCATTGAAATATTTTGATAGACCCAGGGCCCCCTATTAGGACTTCTTCATTGTATTGGGTATTTTGCGATTTCTCATAGGCTACTGGCCTCATTTGGCTTTTGTGTGTGCTCCCTTTTAATTAGATTATTTGGATTTTATGGAATGCCATGGCAAATCTATCACTCAGTTTTCCAATAATTTGAGGTATATCTGAATAATTTCGACATTTTTGTCGTTGTCTTTGTACCCCTTTACTCATACCCTCAATTTTTTTTCAAGGAACATTAAGCTGTTTAACGTTATTTTGCGTGTTTGTTTGAACCATATAGTGACCTAGTTAATTATTAAGTAAATTATTTTTCTAATGAAAGCTGAGACGGTATCCTATCAAGGTGGTATCCAGTAGGGGAGGGGGGCAGGGAGGTATTACATTTGAATGATAATACCTCGATTTTTTTTAAAGCAGGGGTGCCAATAAGTTAATTATTTTTTTTATTTAAAGCAGAGACGGTATCCTATCAAGATGGTATCGAGCAGGGGGGGGGGGCATAGGGAGTTATTATATTTAAGTGATAGTACCTTGATTTTTTTTATTGAAAGCAGGGATGCCAAAAATTTGAAAAGTTGACAAAATTAACAAGATTTTCGTGAGTTATACTTGATACAGCACTTGCAGTTTTATCGTTCAAAGCGAAAGGGACATATGCGTCCAATCCGTTTTTTTTCTTATTGATGAAACGGGTTTACTTTGAAAACATTCATTCATAAGTACCAGGCAGATTCACACTAAAATGAATTGGTGTAACGAAAGCGATATCGACATCCCCACCTAACGTTGCGCTCGAGTAACAATGGCGCCCTTGGTCCAGTGCCCAAGTTACATTAAAAGACCAGGTCATAATAAAAGCTTTCAATTTGGGAGGTTCAAGGAGGAGTCTTTGACAGTCTCATGACCTCAGGGTACTAGATGTTGCAACGTTCTTACGTATCTACAGTGGTTTAGAAAATTCGATCACCCCACAAATGATTACCAAAAATATGCGCAAAAGTAACATTTGGAATATTACAACACTTTTTTCAAAGCTTTGAAGAAAAGCAAAAAAGTCTAAATACCCCTAACTACGCTTGAAAGCTATTTTAAAAAGAAAGTCTTTGGAGATTTCCATGGAAATGACCATAGCAGAATCTTTGAGCCTGGGTGGGGATCAAAGAGGAGTCTTTGAGTATTTTGACCATAGGTGACTTATTGTTGCGACTTTCTTAAATTTGGTAATTCTTGTGAGCATATGGAAATCAAAGCTTAAACTCAATAACTGATACTAAGTCTCCTAGCATTTTGCTTGGATTAAAAGTGACGAACTAGGGTGAAAATTTCAACATTTTCCTGGAGCTACTTCAGTCTGCATATTTTTTCATTTAATTACACTTAAAACGGATGAGCTTTTCATTTTTTACCTAAGAAAATAGCTGGCACTTCATTTTTCTTCATAGCGAATAAACTATTAAGTGTTTTTTGTGTCATTGTAATTGAAGTGTTCTCATGTGAAGTGTTCATCATGTATTTTTCAGATTTGATAAATTTACTCCTTTTAGATGCAGTTTATAATTTGACTGATATTAGGTATTTATCAGTTTATAATTTGGAATGAATCCCCAAAGAAAAAATGAATAATATCCAAAAGAGCAACCAAAAGCAATAAAAAAGCAGCAGTTCAACCTTAGCCTACATGGCATAAATTCTATAAAGAAGCCAAAAAAAACTTCAAAATGCATTTTTTTAAAATTGTTATTAAAAACCAGTTTTTAATACAAGAAGGCTTCTTAGGAATCCAAAAGAGCAAAAAAAAAAAAAAAAAAAACAATCAATATCAAAGTCGCCCATTTCAACTGTTTTAAAGGTGACAAAACAGATATAGGCAAAGGGCATTATGAAAAAATTAAGCTTCTAAGTTCAAAGTTTTATTCAAAGTTTTTACCCAGGTAACTACGAATTTTGTGATACGGTATTTGAAATTTTATATGCAGTAATGCTCGATGAAAAAACTACTAATTTTGATAATTATTTATGTTAAGAATACATAGCTAATAGATACTTCAACTACTCGTATTATGCAAGGGTTCTGAAACGCCACAGCCATTTCGTTTCTACCAGATTTCTACTACTCTTGACGAATAACGAAGAAGACCAGTTTCCAGCCAGCGACTTGTGAATTTTTGAACTCATGAATAGGCTCGAATCTGTTGTAAATTTAAGCTGTGATTTGAGAAAGACTGATGAAAACATTAATGTTTGCGGTCAACATTGATCGCGCCGGCGGCACGCCGCCGACATCTTACCGGCGGCGCGGCGCGCTGTTTTTGGCCCCGCCGCCGCCAGTCTTCCCTCATCGGCGCGGCGCCGGGGTCTATATATATACTTATATATATATATATATATATATATATATATATATATATATTATAGCTTTTTTTATATTAAAACAAACTCCCCGTGATAGCTATATAATATTAATATTTTTAGGCATGAATATATAATGAGTCGGAGGTATTAGGCTTGTTCTCAGGACCGTGCAGGGCTTCGACTCTTGTTGTGACCAAGATGAGCCCAGGATTGCACAAAGCCTCCATTCAACTGGAAATCCCAGGGACTTCTTGCTGTCCTTTTTGAAACCGGCTTAAGCACTTCTTTGTAGACTTGAGAAGATGTGTTGGTCTTGGTCCTGCCCTGGTTCTGGGATTACTGCTTTTCCTCAGGCCAGAATAATTTCAATGATTTAAATAATATGAAAATTGCAATTTGGAATGTAACGAAGTTAAATGTTACGACGTTACGACGCATCAACATTTTGACTGACGAATTCAGACGCTTCGAACTGGACTTATTAGGACTTTCAGAAACTTATATCCCAGGAGTAGGAAACATACAATTAGGTGGTATAGAATCTATTTACTCAGGCAGGAAGGATGGAGTACATAGACAGGGAGTGGTTCATGATGACTAAAGAAGCTGTTAAGTCCTGTTTAGGTTGGGAAGGTATTAATAATAGAATGCTACGCGCACACTTTATGAATAAAAAGCGCAGAGTATCAGTCATAATATGTATTCCCCTGTAGAACCGACTGACGGAGTTAGTAGTGACTAAGAAGAATATTACTTGCAGTTATAATGACAAAGAAACATGGTCCCAGGTAAATATGTGGTGTTTTATTAGGAGATTTTAACGCCCAGGTCCGTAGAAATATAGATGGTATCTTAGCCTAGGTAAATTTGGTGTAGGAAAAGAAAAAAGTAATGGCTACAAACTGTTGCAATTTTGTAGGAGTAGCAATCTAGTTATAACCGATACAGTATTTGGTCATAAAATGGCTCATAAGTTAACATAGTATTCACATGATGGTAAGACAACTAGTCTTATTGATTGTGTTGTTGTAAATTAGAAATTGGCAGGATCAATACAAGATACTAGGGCATATAAGAGTGCTGTTATTCGTGTTAAAAGTAGAAATTGCCATCAAGAAGTGTCTAGGATTAATTCAAAGCTGAAATTTCGGAAGGGCAACTACCTCCCGGGAAGCTATACGGTTGGTAGACTCTAGGATGAGAAGTTGAGAGAAAATTTCCAGGAACATTTGAATACTAAACTATAGAGTTAAAAATTTGACAATGAAGAAGATAGATGGAATAATTTTAGGAAAACAGTTTGTGAAGTCACTGATGGTATCTTCGGGAATAACGTTAGAAACGCAACAAGCATATTAATTAAAATAGTTTATGTTTAATGGAGGGGAGAAGGGGCTTGTACAAGAATTATATGAGTCATAGATCATATGAAAATAAGGGAAATGTAAAGAAAGCGGAGAAAGAATTAAAATATGAACTAAGGAGGTGTGAATTGGAGGCCATTGATAAAATCCCCGGAGATCTGGAAAATGCAGCTAGACGGCATAACAGTTAAATATTGTACTGGCAAATTAATAAACTGAGAGGAAGTAGTCGATCTAGACTTTTCCTACTTAAAGATAGGAACGGGGCCACAATTTGTGGTAAGGAAAGAGTTAAAGAGAGATGGGCAGGACATTTTGAGATTGTGCTAAACCAAGATAGAGTTGCAGGAAAATATATAGAGGAAAATGAAAAAGTTTGTGACACGTTGGATGTGAAAGAAGATTTATTTTGCTAGGAAGGATTAGTGACAGTACCAAAAGATAAAAAAAATAATAAGGCCCGAGGTGCTGATAGTGTGGTAAATGAGTTTCTTAATATGGTGGTTATGATGTTAGGAATAAGTTAATGAAGATCATGAATATGATTTTTGAAAAGGGGGAAGTTTCTAGCGATCTTAGGAAGACCCAAATTAAACCTCTGTATAAGAAAGGTGATAAGAGTGAGTGTGCTAATTATAGAGACATTAGCCTGGTTTCTGCAGGTAGCAAATTACTAAGTATGATAATACGTTTTAGACTTAGAAATGCTGTAGACAAAGTTTTAAGAGAAGAACAGCGCAGTTTTATTAAGGGTAGAGGATGTGTCGACCAAATTTTCACTCTTAGGTTAATAACTAAGAAGTGCCTGAGTCGTCAAAGACCTTTAGTCCTCAGTTTTATAGATTGCGAGCAAGCGTTCGATTCAGCTGATAGAAGAGCTTTAGCGCAGGTTTTATCCTTGTATGGTATACCAAAGAAATAGATTAAAGTGTTCAGTGCTATGTACAAGAATAACACTGCTGCAGTTAAGGTAGGAAATGAAGTTAGTAGCTGGTTTCGTATTAAATCAGGGGTTTAGCAGGGAAATATTCTATCCCCTTTTATATGGATCATTTTGATGGACTTTGTCTTAAGGAGCACAGGAAGGCAATAGGACAACATGGAATCAAATTGGAAGATAAAACTTTCCTGGACATATATTATGCTGATGATTTAAACATCCTAGATGAAAGTGTGAGCAAAATGAATGAACTTTTAGAGGTTTTACGAGTTCAAGGTCCTAGAACAGGTTTGAAATTTAATGTTAAGATTTAAGAAGACTAAGTCGCTAAGGCTAAGAATAAATGAAGAGCAAAAGGTGACGGTTGGTAATGAAAAGATTGATCAAATGGACAGCTTCACTTACCTTGGTTAGTATTCTTAGTAAAGACGGTGAGCCTAGTGAAGATGTTAAAAGTAGAATAGCCAAGGCCCAAGGTGTTTTTTCACAGTAGAAAAAAGTTTAGAAGAATAGGAAGACCAGTCTGCGAACAAAGATTAGAATATTGGAAGCTACAATGATGACAGTCGTCAAATATGGTTCTGAAGCATGGGTGCTCCGAAAACGGAGGAAGATTTGCTAGATGTTTTCCAGAGAAATCGCCTACGGATTGTTTTGGGTAAACGACTGACTGACCGTATTTCAAATAATACGTTATACTAAGTGTAGTTCAGTCCTGCTTTCTAGGGCTATAATGAGAGAAAGGTTGAGATGGCTAGAGCACATTCTGCGAAGAAGGATGACAGATTGCCAAAGATTGTCCCTTTCGTCCAACCCTCTAGGGCTAAACAGAAAGCAGGACGTCCTCGGTTGGGATGGGAGAGTGTCGTAAGAAAAGATGTAATGGAAGTACGAACTTGCCGGGAGGGTGTAAAGCGGAGGGTTGAATAGATTCGGATGGAGAAAGAGCGTACGTAGCTGTGTTGGCCTCAGTCGATTTGGTGACGCGGTGAGTTGTTAGTAGTAGTAGTATAAATTTACAAGAATCAACACCAAACAGAATGGATGACTTACCTATAAGAAACTATAGTCTTCCCCATACTATTTTACTTAACACATTAAGGTGTTAATAGTTTTAAAAATGATAGCAATTTCTTCTATATAATTTTTTGCCAAGCCATTTTAGATAATACTAAAATTGCTGTCATACATTATAAAAGTTAAAATGGGCAATGAATCTCTCAGCTTACCTATTCCCTATTTCTGCCAAACTTAGGATCCATATGGGCGGGCAGGGGAGAGTGGACTTGGTTCCATCCAGAAGATGATTGGCCCAGGGATATGGGTGAGTTTCCTCCTGGATCTGTAACTTTTGGGCTGGTCAGGAACATGAATTATTTTTGATTGAAAATATTACCCTCCATCTTTTTCTATACTGATCCCTTTTGTTATATACTATCTTATCACACACCCTATCAAAGTTTAATAGGGCCAGTGAAGCTACTTAGAATTCCAGTATAACTAATTTCTAGCAATTGGACGTTGAAGTCAAAAGCCACTGCCCAGATATTGGTGTACAAAATTGAAAGCTATAATACAAAATCACCTACGTACAACATTTACAGGCTTGCTTACAATTGTGAAAAACAGAAGAGTGAAAAGGTTGAAAAGTGCATCGTCAAACAAAAACCTCCCAGCAGTGCGAGGTAGGTGCTTTTCTGAGGCGTTTGCGCATTGAATTCTTCAAATCAGCACATTTTTTTTCCAAGCAATTTTTTTATTAAATTTCGTCTTTGGCGCATTAATCTCCCAAAGTTGTGCTTTTGGCATAACCTCGCCTGTATGGCTACTTTACGTTGCACCAGGCATCTCACATAACTGATACCAGACAAATACAGGAAGCAATGTTCAATGAGAACTTTCCATATACATTTTAGCGAATGAATTAAAGTGGGCTGTCCCTCCTGCCCCTCCATCCCACTGTCCCTCCTAATTCTCTTTTTTATTTTAAACATCCTATTCTCAAATTTGATTCTGACAGGTAATTATTTATGCATAAGGCTTGGCTCTTTTCCCTTCTCACCCAACCAAAGAAGAAACTGAAATAACATAATGATTTGTTTCTTTATAAAAGAAATAAAAGACATTATGTGCAGGTTTAATGAGGGTGACACTTTAAAGGAAATAGCGACTTTCAATCTAGAAAAAATGTCGGCCAGCCCAAAATCAACAAGCAAATCTAACATTTTTATAGCTGTACAAGAACGAAAATCAGGGTGCACATTTTTTAAAGAATTCAAACAACTAAAAATACATAAAACTAGCATGTCTTGTATGTGAGAATTCGGGTAAAATTTAGTTTAGGTTTCCAAATCCCCAAAAATCCCCAAAATTTTGCTAAAAACACTTGGCCGAAAGGAATTAATTTATTATGTATTATAGCCGATAAGGGCAACTAAAGAAAAGAAAAGAAAGAGCTCCTTTTTGCAGAAAGTGTAAGCCGTACTCTTTGGTTCTGGGCCCGATAATATGCCAATTCTAACCAAATTACATTGATAATGAAAAAGAATTGAATATTTATTCCTTCCAGCATAAATTAATCTTCAATATCCTCAACATCTAAATCTTCAATATCGTCTAAATCTAGATTGTCCAAATCTTCAAATAATGACTCATCCACAGTAACAGCTTCTCCACCTGAAACGAAAAAAAAAAAAAACCTGGAACACTAAGAAGAAGGAGAGGTAGAAAAATATCGGACATTGAGATATAGATAGAGAGAGAGAGAAAGAGAAAAAGAGAGAAAGAGAGACAAATAGAGAGGGACTAGCAGAGAAGAAAAATTTACATTGAACAGATTTTATTTTTGTTAGAAAATGAGCTTAAAAGAGAATTTCCATAGAGACATTTCGGCATAAAGATCATAAAGAGTAATCTTTAATCTATAGCAAGAAATTTGTGAACATTCTGGGATCACAACTTTCACTGACTTTTGTCCACAAATTCTAGCGCGACTGACAGTAACATATTCCATTCTTTCTAAAAATAGAGTGTGGAAGGAACGGTGCTGGAAGAAATATTTCAAGGGGAGAGGTGCAGAATGCTCTTTGGTTGGCAGAGGTAAAAAAAGAAGAAACGAAGAGAATGAAATATTTTGTCATAAAAGTATTAGGTTTATTTCAACAATTATGATGTTTTGTACATATTTATTAACAATAACAGTCTCAATATCTCAGTAGGGGGAGCACAGTCCCGGAGGTCACTCTCTCTGCGGAAGAAATTCATTAATTAATCTACTACTACTATAACTACTAACAACTCACCGCAGCACCAAGCCGCCTGAGGCCAACACAGCTACGCACGCTCCTCCTCCATCCCAATCTATTCAAAGCCTCCCTTTTTACACCCGCCCATGAAGTTCCCATTTCCTTTAAATCTTTCTTTATGACGCCCTCCCACCCCAGACGAGGACGACCTGCTTTCCGTTTAGCCCTAGACGGTTGGCCGAAAAGAACAATCTTCGGCAATCTGTCATCCTTCATCCGCACAACGTGCCCTAGCCACCTCAACCTTTCCTTCATTATAGCCCTAAAGAGCGGTATTGAACCACATTTTTCGTCTAGGACCAATTAAGAAAATTGCGTATTGCCGAAGTTATTCACTTTACGTTAGCCATCTCAAAAAGCGGCACACATTGAGTTTTCAATATGCTTGCCAGAGTAGGTTTCCGCTAAAAAAGTGGTATAGGACTTTAATCAAGCCCTGTAGGGTTGATGGAAACCCTGAGGACGCCTCGGTACTAGACGAGACAAATAATTCAAGGAGTACAGAAACGGGGCATCTGTAAAACAGTTTATGGTAACTTACTGTAAGTGAAGGGCGACTCGTGCTAAAAGCCACCAAAGATAAAAAAAAAAACATTTGATAATTATGTATAGTTCTAAAGAGCAGCCGTTTTATGGTGATTCAAAATTCCAACTTAAAGTTTCTAAGTTAAAAGCTTAAATTTGACTAGGTCTGGAATTATCCATCAAAAGCTAAGAGCCTGAGAAAATCTGCCCAACTTCAGAAAAAGGGTGAAATACAACAGTCAACTGAAACCCTATATAAGATTAGCGAAAATTCGCATATTTAATTATACCCGGCGCCACGAATTTAGGAATAACAAAATTTTGAAAATTACACGATCGAAATCAGCAAACCAGAGAACTTCTTTGCAGAGGCTTCAAGCACTTGTCTAAAAAAATACGGTTTTTGAGAGGGATGACCAAGGATGCGGCTTTGTTTTCCAATTTTTCCCAGGGGTGATCGTATTAGACTAGTGGTCCTAGAACATTGCTCGAGGCTTCATAAAAACACAAAATGAAAGATACAGAGCCCTTTTTAAATAAAAAAAAGAGATAGAGCAACAGCAAACTACTGTTTTCTCCCATTTTCGAACTCAACACAACAATTTATTATTGAATGAAAATCCTCAAGATAGCCTATTAATTTAAAATTATCGAAAAGCTATCTATCCCGCTTCCAGCATTTAAAACCATAAAACCGCACGGTGACGCATTCGGTCTTAATAATACATGCAGTCCATACAAAATAAACGGATTAAATAAGCAATTATTTCTAAGGTTAATGGGTAACTAAGTTGACTCATTTAAGCGCTCTTTACGCTCAAGCTCGACTTTTCTCCGGAAACTCAAAAAGGAACGTTCTAACACAAGAGCAATGGGAAGGGGATAAAAGTATGCCTTAAAATGTAAGACTAACTGATTCGTATTCGCTTTAAACTATACAATTTTGCACATTAATATTTTGAAAGAGAATAATCGGTTGACAAAATACTTGCAAATAGCCACTACCTGTTTTAGTTGCACTCAAAATGCTTCCACAAAAGCACTGTAAAACTGTTAGCGTACAAAGCGGGGGTAGAGAGAGGAGGGGCACAGCAAGCCTCATAAATTATTATTAATATTCTCTTTAATTTTTATAGAATAAATGTGTGTCTTTTACTCATCCCAAAAGCACCAACTCTGGTCCTTGATCATGCTGATTGGGGATGATGGACGACAGCTGGATTCCTCCATACGGATGGATTGCTAAAATGGCATGAAAGTCAAGAGAACGTAAGAGCAACGGCACATTCCGCGGCTTGGATTAAAAACTTTCGAAAAGTGTATGACAAAAAACTGAATATTTTATTTTATTTGGATACACGACACTTCTTCCCAGTTGTAACTTATTTATTATCCTCTGAAATCCCTTCTTTGGAATGTAAATCCAGGCTAGAGCCATGTATGTCATCTAAAAGGAGCGTATATTGATTCCTTATTTGTTTTCTTCGTTTTGCTAGTGCTGCTTTCCCCTTTGCTTTCGTTTCATGGGCTCCATATAGGAAAACTTCAATTAGACGCCTTTATGAGAAAGGTTATAAGAGTGAGTGTGATAATTACAGAGACATCATACTGTTTTTTGTAGGAAGCAAACTACTTAATATGATAATATTTTTTACACTTGGAGAAGCTGCAGATAAAGTTTCAAAAGGAAAACACTGTGGTTTTAGGAAGGGGAGAGGATGCATCGACCAAATTTCCACTCCTAGATTAATAATTGAGAAGTAATTGAATCATCAGACTCTTTTAATCTTGAGCTTTATAGATTAAGAGCAGGTGTTTGATACAGCTGATGGAAGAGCTTTAGCGAAGGATTTATCCTTACATGGTATACCAGACAAATATATTAAAGTGATTAGTGCTATATACGAGAATAAAACTGGTGCGGTTAAGGTAGAAAATGAGGTTAGTAGCTAGTTTCGTATTGAATCAGCAGTTAAGCAAGGTTGTGTTCTACCCCCATTTATACTATTATTTTCATGGGCTTTGTCCTAAGGAACACGGCAAAAGCTATGGGATATAAAGGATTCAAATAGAAAGGTAAAATTCTCCTAGGTTTATATTATACAGATGTTTTGAGTGTCCTAGATAAAAATGTTAGAAAAAGGAATGAGTTTTGGAGGTTTTGAGGTTTAACATTAGGTCTGAAAATTTATGTTAAGAAGACCAAGTCGCTCACGCTAGGAATAAATAAAGTGGTAGAGGTGATATTGGGTAACCAGAACATCGATCAAGTTGATAGCTCCACTTACCTGGATAGTAGTATTAGTAAAGATGGTAGACCCAGTGAAGATACAAAAGTGGTCTGCAAAGACCCAGCAAAGACCCAGGATGTTTTTTCACAGGTGAAAAAAGTTTGGAAGAATAAGATAAGTCTTTGAAACAAGATTAGAATATTGGAAGCTACAACGATGATAGTGGTCAAGTATGGTTCTGAAGCGCAGGTACTTCAGAAGACAGAACAGTATCTGCTAGATATGTTCCAGAGAAATTGTCTACCGTATCCGTTTTGATTGACCGTATATCAAACAACAAGCTGTACGAGATATGTGGTTTTATCCCACTTTCTAGGGCTATAATGCCAGAAATATTTAGATGGCTAGATACGTTTTGCAGCTGGAGAATGACCGTTTGCGAAAGATCATCCCTCTCGGCCATTTATTAGGACAAAACGAAAAGCAGGTCGTCCCCAAACGGGTTGAGAAGAGATCGTAAGGAAGGATTTAAAAGAAACTGGAACTTTTGGGGAGGGGGTAAAGAGGGAGAGCTTTGAATAGATGTGGATGGAGAAGGAGCGTGCCAAGCAGTGCTGATCTCAGGCGGCTAGGTGTTGCAGGGAGTTGTTAGTAGTAGTAGAAGCAATAATTACAAAATTACCAATTATATATACAGCAAAACATATACAGAGCTGACAACTAATTCTTTGGCTCTTCACCGAGGTACGTGCACTGTTTTTTTCGAATGGGAGGGGGGGGGGGCTTAAAAAGTTCCGAAAGTGACGCGCTAACATCCTACTTACGCGCTAACATACTTAAGAGATGACAGAGACATTAGCCACCATATCCATATACGGACCAAAATACCCTTAGATAAAACCAGAAAAAAAGCTCTTTAATAAGTATTCTATTTTTATGGAAGACGAGAAACAGCTTCAAGAAAAAAAAAGAGTATAACCGCTAGAAAAGGTGAATAGGCTATGCGAAAGCTTAAAATTACGATGTTTATTCTATTTTGAAATATTATATCATATTTCAGTCTCATTTAAACCCTATTTAATCAAATGCAACGGCATCAAAAGATTTTTTTATAATATGGGGGGGGGGGGTGTCTGTGATTAGAGAATTTCACTTTTTGCCAGAAAAACTTGATAAGTCTCCCGATTATTGGACAGTTTTTCACTTTATGTCACACTGGGGAATAGTGCAAAGGGAGCGAAATCCCTCTGTTTGCCCACTCCTATTGGCATCTTATTCACACGTGAATCCATAATCTTGCTTGACCTGCATGCGAAAACTACATTCGAATATAAAAACTGGTCTTTCTAAATAGTCCTCACCTTTTCAGGAGCTGGGATTAAAAAAATTTAGTCCACAGCCCTATTAAAGAACTTCCGTTTTTGGCCAACATTTTACAAAATTTGAATCGTTTGGATGCATGACACCCTTGGCTCCTTTCCAAATAAAAACCCAGCACTCACCTTCTTCCAGGTATTTAAGGTCAGACTCAATTAATGTCTTATCCCTTAGGAAGAGTTCTCTTCCCGTTAATTTCCTATCTTTATCTTCCTTTTCAACTTTCTTCATTGATGCCAGTTCTGCATCAAATCTCTCCTTCCATGATAAAAAGTTCTGTACTGTCACTGGGGTGCCCATAAATCTCCTCTGAAATTAAAAGTTTTCACTCAACCCAGGGACAAAAATCTCATGGATAATCTAGTTGCTAAACAGAACAGCTTCATTGATTATCAAAACGGAATAAAGGTGAAACTTAGGCGTTTCAACTTCGATTTAATAGAAACTAAAAACTACTAGCGACACTGGCGTTGTAGCGCTACTCAACAGAACTAAATATATCAATGAAGGTCATAACTGAAAAGTTTTCCAATTCGGTTAAGAACCGTCTTTTAGGCCACCTGAAATGATGGGGGGAGGGTAGGATCAGAAGGGCAATATACTTTAGATCCAGAGGATCAAAATGTGATTGAACATAATTACTCTGTTGGTGCTCCCTTTTAAGAGTTTAGCAAACAGTTTCCTGCAATAATTTTAGAAGTGTGGAGATGTCAGATACGACCTTTAATCATGACAGTAGAGATATATTACTATATATCTATATATAATGGATATATATATATATACATATATATATATATATATATATATATATATATATATATATATATATATATATATATATATATATACTATATATATATATATATATATATATATATATATATATATATATATAAATATATATATATATATATATATATATATATATATATATATATATATATATATATTATATATATATATATATATATATATATATATATATATATATATATATATATATATATATAGATAGATACAAAGACTGGTCTTGATAATAATGCACGATTTCTGATATAATTTTATTTATGAAGCGCACCAGACCACGAAACATTTAGGGCCCGATTCGGTTGTAATAATTCAAGAGACTGTCTGTTACACAACATAAATTTAGATTGGAGCGGGAAAAAAACATTAATGTGTTTCCGAAGGTTTTACTGTATTAAGAATTTTTTTTTAAAGAAAGTTTTATTAGACACCCTAGCAAGGCCGTATCCAGGGGGGAGGGAGGGGGCGAACCCCCCCTTCCCGAAATGTATATCTGACTGGTAAAAACGTAACAAAAATGCATATAAATAAATTTTTGATCCGTTTTTTTTTAACCACTCCGAACAAAATAATAACAAAATAAAGAACAAAGTGGATAGAACCCTACGCCCAAGATACGATGAAACAATTTGATATCAAAATCTCCAACTTCTACCTATTTCTCAAAGTTAAAATCAGGACACATTTCGGGATTTTTTTTTTGAGATTTCTTAGAAACAAAATAAGATGGAAGAAAATAGATTGACAATGTGCTTTGCTAGAGGAAACGAATTTTTAATCATTGTTTTCTAATTTATGTAAGATTACACCGATTAAATTACCCCCACCGAATACCTACCTAGTCAGTTACTTATTCTTTTTTTTTTTTTACCTAAAGTCAATTCCTTAGTTGTTTTAACTTTGAAATCAACAGACATGTTTTCGGAGATAACACCTCTCGGGAGGGAAGAAGTCATATGAAAAGATTCAAAGGGAGTTCAAATTTCATGGAAAGAAAACAGTGAAGTTCTGAATAAATGTAGTGGAGAAGGAGCGTCCGCTATGTTGGATCACTTGCTGCCCTTTATCTGAAATTGCAGTATTGTCTTTGTAGAATTTTGTTTTGTTTTGACCACTACATGGCTGGTAACTTTTTAGATTACAAGAACTTTTTAGATTTCATCAAGCAATTGATGGCTCTTCTCTACTAAAAAAGAAAAGAAAACTGAAAAAATTACATAAATATAGGCTGCGAAAAAAACAAAAATCTAACCGTGCGATACAATTTTTTGAAGCCGATTTGGTGTAAACACATTGGTAACAACAAGTAGGTTGAATCAACTTTAACAAAATGAATATAAGATTTAAGCAACTTAAATTTAATCATTAATACTTTGATGTAAGGAAATCACTTTTATTATAAATAAAAATTAATCTTAGAAATCCAGGACGTACAGAGGAAGGGCGGAGGGGGGGGGGGGGGCTCGGAGCCCGTCTCTCCCTGGAATGCTATACTTTCCCTAGCTTCTAGGCATTTCTTATTCAAATCATTGAAAACATTTTTTTTTACTACAACCCCGACCCCCCCCCCCCCCGAAAAAAAATCCCTGCATTAGCAGTTCTATATTTCCTGTTCTTTTTTCAAGCACTGGATTTTCACCCACCTTTCGGCAAAGGACGAAAGGTGTTAGTCACTCACCAAATAGTACGAGCTTTTCGACGGATTTCCTTACGAAAATCAATTCTTTTACATTCACGAACTATAAGAGCTCACGATTTACTTTTTGGGGCCACAGTATTTACGTTTATTTCCCGTAAAAAAGAATAAAAAGTCCTTAGTAAAGCAAAAAAATTGGCAAGCCAAATATCGACGTGTGAACTTTGCCTCGGTTCAATTTACAGCTAAAAACAGAAATATTACTAAACGTCAGCAATGAAAAAAAAAAAAATGAATAGCTAGATTGTCAATTTGAGGGCCCATATCAATATACGATTATAAGGTAGTTAACGAAAATCTATACTTACAAACAGAAGGTCGGCGTAAAGCAGAATTTTAGAATCAAAAGGAATTTTTAAGCTTGAAATATTTTACGTTGAGTTTGGATTATTAGAACTACATTCGGAAACACACAAACAGATGATCCCAACCATTACAGCAGAAAAAGTATAGGAAGATAAACAATAAAATAAAAGCTGATATCCCTGGTTCAGAAACGTTTGATAATTCAGTATTAGAAATCTTACACAATAGATTACTTCTTCAAACACAAATCTTTTTCGATTGATCCCTGGCGACTTCAACAGCACTGGATATCGGAACTAGCCATAACCACAAGGCAAGGTAATCTACCTAAAAGACTGTCTCAGATTAAGAGCTGTGGGGTTATGGATTAAGAAAAGCCATCGTTAAGACCCTGCAGGGCCTTGTCACATTTCGAAGGCCAGACGAGTCTGGAACAGTAGGGGGGGGGGGGGTTCAGAGACCTAATATTCCTGTTACTGCATGATTTTTTGCCAACAATTATAAGCAATGAACAGGACTGTGGAAATACGGCTGAAATATCCTAACGCCAGACAGAGAGATGGGAGGGGAAGAGAGAGAGAGAGAGAGAGAGAGAGAGAGATAAAGGGAAAGAAAAATCCAAAATGTAATAATAGCATCCGATATTACAACTAAAATGTCATCCCAGTATATTTAATTAGACATCCCAGTTTATTTAATTAATGACTTTTCAGACAAAACCGTTTTCAACCAAATCACAGAATTTGGTAAATTCCCAAGTTGCTAAAACATAGTTTTATAAAACCTCCCCAAAATTAATCTACTAATCTGTTTCACCAGCGTAAGCCCCCTTTCGCTAGCTACAGTCTTTCCAAAACCTTATAAAGGTTTTCTTTGGGTCCTCGTGAGGGTCTCAAAGTTAAATTCCTCCATGCCATGATATCCAGTAATTTGGTAATTTAACCAAAACTTCCCCCAACCTTTACCTTGTGCATTTGGTACACACCATCGAAAATAGTCTAGAAAATCAAACATCTGGCTAAACTTTGTTATAGATGACCGTCAAAAAGTTTTGACTTGGTTGAGCACAACATCCAGATCCTTACTACTGACTAGCTTACTACTGACCCTTACAACATCCTTACTACTGAATAGCTTTGAACTTGACCCTCTATTAGTAAATATTGTAATATCGTTCCTCTCAAATAGATAACAACTGGCAAAATACAAAACATATTCTCCCTCCTTATTTACTGTGGAGTTCCCCAAAAAAATTTATTGGGACCAATTCCATTCCCAATTAGCAAAATTGGTAGTGGGATCCCCCAAAAATGGAAATATGTGGATAACTTTTCTATCCTTGAAGGATTTTTGTTTACCATGGGCCGTGGTTCGTCCTTTACTAGGTCTACCCCTGCAGTCATGATGTCATCAAAAGACACTCCCTTGATTTTCTAGCCCTTGTTTCAGACGAATCTAAACATAAAAGTAAATGCTCTTAAATCAAACATCATGACTATAAATTTCCTGAAATCTCCACCCCTTTTTCCTAGATCCCATCCCACCCAAAATGTAAGTAAAACAAGCTAAACTCCTTGGGTGTTACCATTTTCAATGACCTTAAATGGGACATATATGTTTCAAATATTGGCAAGCAAGCAAATGAATCGCTATCCTTGTTTAAATTTCTGAATAAATCTAATTGCCAAAGGATACACTTCCTCAGAGTCTACTTTTTCTTTGTCAGGCCTTTACTAAAATACACATGCCCGATGTGGCCTCCACATCTTACAAGTGGACTTAGCAATAAAACTGAGTCGGTCCTGAAGCGGTTGCTCTGGATCATTTACAAAAAAAGTGGAATAACATACTCCCTCCTCCTTAAAGCCGCACGCCTTACACCTTAAAAGAAAGGAGGTATTTTACTAAGTCTGTCATTTACAATACCTGTACTGAGGACATTTCCCCTGATTTTTACAACCCTGATAGACCCCGTCTTCCCGCTTAGCCTCCCCAGCAGTCCCAATGTACTCGCCAATCCATGCTGTTACCGATAGTTTTCGAAAGAGTTTCATCCCTTTATCTTGACTAACTTACTTGACTTAAGGCTCCTGCCGCGTTGGGGGTGGCGCAGAGAGCGTTGCAACTCTGCTCCTCCAGGCTGACCGGTCTGCTGCTATTAGTGGGGCCTCGTCGACAACAATCTTAGCCATCTCCAGGAAATTGTTGAGGCTATCCTTCCACCTTGTCTGAGGTCAGCCCCTCGGGCGAGACCAGCCATGAGCTTTAACATCGACTATTATCGTAGACTACTCGGGCTGGGGTTGTAATGGAGCACCTCTGTGGGGTCCCCTTATCTTGGAGCACCTCAATGATTCATGATGCATGTTCTGAATTAAATAGGGCTCCTTTGCCTCTTTTTTAGTTGTTTGTACATTGTCATTTTTTTTTACTTTTTGCTTGTTTGTGGTGCATCTTATCTTATCTATGCATAATTCACAATTTCTCCTCTGTACGTTTCAAATATCGAATAAATCCATAAACATCTATCTTTTTTTGCCATTAAATGTAGACAGTTTATTTAGTGTTTTTTTTTTTTTTTTTTTTTTTTTTTTTTTTTTTTACACGATATTTTTGTAACTTATATTTTACTAATTTAATCTAATTTTTTAGTGACAATTTTTCTGTGTGATATATTTCTTTTAATTAGTTTTTTAACATTTTTCTGTTGTTTTTCTGTGACACAAGGAGAGAATACAGTTCTATAAAAGCTTGTTATAGTCTTTATAACGACTATAAATATATCAGTATTTACTATATTTGCATATATATTAGCATATAAATTATTCCAATTTGAGGACTCTCATCTAGGATTTGGAGGCCCAAATTTAAAGATTTTCTTAGAGAGAGAGAAAGGTCTGCGTAGAGACGTGACTATTAAAATATTTACGTTTGATCAAATTTCTTACTTTTTCCGCTTCTTCTGCTTCTGTTCTCACCCTTTCTCTTTCTTCTTGTATTCTTGTCTTTTCAAGGTCTAATGATTCTTCTAACCACTCTTGTGCTATTGAAACTAAAGTGAATATCATAACCATACCCAAATTATTTGAAGCCTAAAATACAGAAAATAAGAGAAAAGTTCGTAAAAAAACAAAGGGAAAATGCAAAAAAAAAAAAAAAAAAAAAAGAAAAAAAAAGAAAAATAATATACATATTCCAAATCACAGCACTAATGCTAAGAGTATGCATTTCTTATATCACCACTGCTAATTTTCTACTCTTACAAGAATAATTATTTTGTTGTATTGGAGCTACTGTCAGTGACTCTCAGATAAGCCCCAGCGCTCCAATCAACACATATTGTTGCCATGACTAGATGCACAGAAAAAAATAACAACTAAATAAATGAACACCCATGGTGTTCGACTCGAAACCAGTAAATATATTGCATTCTTACTGTGCTTATATTACGTTGTGAATTTTCACTTTGTTGTCATGACCATTCATTCTTCTTTCTGTTTCCTATTGTACTCTGTAATTCGATTTACTATGGGTTACATATAAATTCAGTCCCATTAGAGCTAAGAAAGGTTACTTAGACTGGAGATCAAAGTCCAGCACGTGCTATGAGCAGCTTCAAGGGCAGACAGAATAAAGATAACATTTTGAAATCAAGGTAGTGTACCTGTTATCAACAGACTACTATTTAACAAGGAATCTCTTTTTGGCATTTTTTATTGTCACTTATTAATAGATTATCGCCCATATTCGGCAATTCTCTAGGATTTTTTTTATGGTGGCTGGTAGATGGCCACTATTAATATAACTTTGGGGCTTTTATTAATATTAACTTTGGGGGTTTTGGGGGATTAATATTAACTTTAGAAATTCGATGGCGTTATTCCTTATAAACAAAATCTAAATTGTACAAATCTCTACCCTGTGTGCTTTATACAGAACATATTTGTTGAATTCAGTAAACTGTTGGTAAAACTACTTTTATTTAAAATTGAAACCCATGCTGTTAGGTTCTGGTATGAAATACATTACCTTAAACTTTAAATATGGGAAATAAAAACAAGATTATTTGTGTAAAAACAGATGCCATTGTATTGTACTGGACTTCTCATGCTTCCTGACTACTTAGGTCCTTGTGTCGGCTGTGCAGTGTGCTGCATAGCAAGGTTCAACCTCTGGGTCCACTATGCCACCACAGCACGACATTTTAGAATATATAAGCTGAATAAAAGAAATCCACTGGGACATCTAAATCCTGTGTAGCCTAGAAGCTACTTAGAGCACAACCCTAACTGAGAGTTAAAATGGTCAATGTCCTAACCACCATCTTAAGCGTAAATAAAAGACACTGCATATATTAAAAAAACATTGGTAGCACCAAAAGAGCATTGGAAAGTTAAGTGTTTTAGCACACATGTTAATTAACAAATTAATAAAATTACAATTAAGAAAATATATAAATTAAACATTAATAAATACATACACCACATTGGAGCACTACCCAGCAGAACAAGAAAAAAAAAAAATTTGTTGAAATCTTTGGAATTTCCTGAAAATAGGCGTTCTTTTGTTTTAGATTAACTTTTACTGATTATAAATACTTGGTGCTAGGTGAGTGCGCTGAAGAGCAATATAAAACTGAAGATAAAAAAAGATAATTGAGCAATTCAAATAATACTTCTATATACATCTTTACAGATATGCTGGGTAATGGTAGATGACCTAGGCTGCTTTTCTTGGTGACAAACTTAAATTTCCTCTTTTATCAGTTTGCAATACTCTTTGGCTGCTATCAGAATTAACCATCATAAAGATGGCCATTGAAAAAGATGTAGAAGGATTTGTAAGATTCACATAAATCCGCCAAAGTAGATTTGACAACTATTACTACTAACACCTCACCACAGTGCCAAGCCGCCTGAGGCCGGTACAACTACGCATGCTCCTCCTCCATCCCAGTCTATTCAAAGCTCCCCTCTTTACACCCTCCCAGGAAGTTCCATTTTCCCTTAAATAATTCCTTATGGCATCCTCCCACCCCAACCAAGGACGACCTGCTCTTTGTTTAGCCCTAGACAGTTGGCCAAAAAGGACAATCCTTGGCAATCTGTCATCCTTTATCTGCAGAACAAGACCTATACAATATACATATTTTAATTTAAAAAATCAAACTTAAAGATGCTCATTACAGGATCATAGGTTAAGGAATATAATGTATCTAATTACCTCATCTTGGAGCTTTTCTTTTAATTCTTCTTTCTTTAAATCATCAAAAAAGGGGTCGTCTTCTTCTGCCCAAATATCTACTAGTGGTGGTTCTTCTGGATATCTAGAAAACTAAAAGTTAGAAAAAAACTTGAAAAGAGAAAGAAAAAAAAAAAACTAAGGAGTCATATTTTCTGCAATTTGTGCATACAGAGTTGTTTTTCTAATATGGGAAACATTTATTCATAAACAACAAAATAGAAAACAAAGCAGAATGCTCATGAATCTGGGTTGTACAGTACTATAGCACAAATTAAACAAACTGGTTTTACAATAAAGACACTTTCGTTGGAACAAACAAGGCCTGATCCCTAGGATTTCTGCCTGCTGTATACCTGCTTTCAGCAATTTACATATAAACGTTTTTACACAACAATTGTACTGGAATACCAGTCAGAGACTTGCTAGCTCAGAAAGACCATCTAAGAAACACAAGACAATCAACTGTCATGCCATGAAGCCTTCATCCCTTTGATATTTCTGTACAGCATCTGTAAACCAGGAAACAGGAAATCAACATCCAAAAGCACAACTAAAAAAGGCGCATTTTGACAAATTAATAAGTTCCTATAATAGTATGTTGACATTATGTAAATTCTGTCTTTATTCCATAAGAAAACTAACTATTCAAGACTTGAAAGAAGTACTGTGTATAAGCTCTGCAAGTCAAATGATTTTCTCAGAGATTCTCCTCCTCCTCTCTCCTTGAACACTGATGAGAGGGATGCAATGAAAATGGCAAACCTATAAGAAAATTTTATGCTTCTTGATAAATTAAACGTAATATCCTCTTATTATGGCTTTGTCATGAGAACAATTGTCTGTACTTGTCAATTATTCAGAACACAATCAAGAATTTTGCTCTTTAAGATCCAACAAAAACCAGTCTGCCTCTCTGCAATTGGTTATGATTTGCTTTTTTGAGTGAGAAAAACTACGTATATTTTAATTAAATATTAATATATAGAGGTGGTTAGGGGTTAGGTTAGGTATTTAATATAACGTATTCTGGGCAGCCTGCTTTCCATGATTTTCTGCTGTAGTTCCCATAATTTTGTTAATAAAGTATTATATTTTCATTATATTTTGGTATACTTCATAAGTATTAACCTAACTTCACCTCTTAGGTATGTTCTGAATAATTAACAAGTATCCAATTCTCCTGTACGCCCCCCCTAGTTTAACCAAAAACCACTGCAATAAGTCTGAAATCATACAAAACAGAGAGCCATTAAAATATCCCTCAGACCTTATATTCTACTTTTGAAGAAAGACTAATTCAATTATATTTAACTACCTTAGAGATGAGATATCATCAGCTAACCATGGATGTGGCATTAAAGTCTCTTAAGTGGTGAATTCTTATGGTGTCCTTTATAGCCAGGAATGGTAAATTTTAATGAAAAGTCATCAGCCCCAAGAGAAACAAAACCAAATGGAGGAAACAAAGGACTCTTAAGCCCAAGCTGATTGACTATTTAACTGTATAGACTGACAGGTATCTTAGTTAATTTGATTCATATTTCACAAAGGATTTCAAGACTTGACTTTGTTTTCTTTGTTTTTGACTTGCAATGATATCATGTTGGCCAATTTCCTTTTGGGTATTTGTTTTATTATCATTTTGATTTGATCTACCCATAAGTTTTAACCATTATTTAATACTAATGTTTTATATTGATGTACATGCGTTAGATAACTACCTATTCTAGTTGATAAATATATATTCTATTCTACATTGTCATGCTTTCTTGGTGGCAAATGTATCAAATGTGGGATTTGATGCATCAAACATATCTGAAAAGCCTTAATATGTAAACAAGATAACTTACACATAAAATAAACATATACTAATCAATATTTCATTCGAAACAGAAATGAGCAAACTAAGACATTTCATAGTGTTCTATAAAACAGGGCAGGTTACTTATATTACTTTTTTTTTTTATTGGGAAATTAACATCCCTAAAATTTTACTAAAGCTTATGGAAACCCCTAGAAAGTGCCACCTCAAGCTGTTTAGCTTATATACAAGCAGCTCAGTGTTTAGGCAGGGAAGGAGTATTAGAAGTCTAGGATTTCTTCCCTGACTCAACCTTCAGGAAATTCCAGTTCTTCTAGCCTAGACATACACATTCATTTGAAATACAATAGGCTTAAATCTTCTTTATATCAAAGTAAGTAGAACAGAAAACAAATACTTACTTTTTTGTATATGTGAATATTAGGAAGCAAGTTGGGTCTGTAGAAAATTCAAGGTCTGTTGAAGATGCAGATAATCTAATTTTGAATTTGTAAAAAGGAGAGTCTTCCACCACTGAAATAAAGATAAGATGAAAAAAATACTATCTTCACTATTTATTAAAATAATATTATATTTATCTTAAGCAACCTTAGAAAGTAACAAAGTTATGCTGATAGGGTGGTAGTTGCTCGCTATTTCTTTTTGTCCCTTCTTAAAAATGGACAAGTTTCCAGTTAGTAAGAAGAACTTTTGAAGTCAATGTCATCTGGAATAGCTTAACACTATGTTCTGCTATAAATTGGGCAATTTCTTTGATTAATCGTGGGTGAATATCATCTGACCCAGCAGCCTTGTTCTGTTTCATCCAGCCGTGTTTTATCCTTTCTTCATGATTTTATGGTTTAGTCTGGTTCTCACCAAGCTTCTTGATTATTTTGAAGATATTTTTCAGTGGTTATAACTAGGAGAGATATAGATGTAAGAATCAGATGTGACAGTATTGCAGGTGGGGGATTGGGCAATGACTTAATTGAGAAATTTGTGCTGAAGCTATCATTCAGCATGTCAGCAATATCTTTAGAATTAGTTACCTTAGTTCTGTTAGGAAAGGAGAGGAGGCATGAGCTTGAACTCATCTTCTTGAAACATAATTTAGGTTTTAAAATCATTTTTAAAAGCTTCGTTTCCTAACCTAACTAGTTCACTTTCCAGGAAAGGGAATAGGCTTTTATCTAGACCTACAATTTTACTTGTAAGTGTTGAATAAGAAACAAAATGGTTTTATGGTAACAGTCTAGAAGAGTTTATCTTTGGAAGGAAACATCATAATCATAGAAGAGTAGTACCAGTGGTGACATTAGGGAAGGGGGGGGGGGGAATTTGCATCTTACATTTTAAAAAATCTTTCACAGTAAAAAAAAAAAAAAAAAAAAAAAAACAAAAAAAAAAAAAAAAGATGCACCACTAGATTTTGAAAAATACCTTTTGTTCATTCCCTGTATTTTTGTGATTTGGCACTGTTGAGTAGCAGCCTACCATTCTATTCCCTAATTTATGTTTTGAGTCAAACTCAAAACAAGCAGAACTTTATCCGAGTAGGGTTCTAAACCCTATTCTTTCTAAAAGCTAGAATATAATTAGTACTTTACTGAACACAATTCTTTTAAATGTTTTCACTTTTATAACTTTAAGAAATAAAAAAATAATTAAGATTTTAATGAATAAATATCAGCATATGTATATTAAGCTGACAATGCGCATTTTTTCAGTAAATTCATTTGACATTTTTTCAGTAAAGTACAAATTATATTCTGGCTTTTAGAAAGCATAGGGTTTAGAACCCTACTCAGATTAATTTCTGCTTGTTTTGAGTTTGACTTATTTTAATTTCTGTTTGTTTTGGGTTTCATTTATTTATTGATACTGATTTGTGGTAGTTGTATGCTTGGTATATTATTTGATTCTATTTTTCTTCATTTTTGGTTTAATGGAGTTCTTTGCTTTTTTTTGAAAAACTTATTTTGTGCAAAAAGTTTTTTTGATTAATCAAATAAAACATTTGCTGCTTCCCCCCTTCAGGTGATTCAGAATCCCCCCTTCAGGTGATTCTAAACATAACCCTAAATAGTATAGTTCTTTATTGTTTTTCATTGCTTTATTGGCATGTTTCGTATTCTTAACTTGCCAACACTATTATCAGTTATATTACTATATTTATAAAAAAATATCCATAACAATAGATGCGAACTTGAAAATCTGATTAATATAAACTTGCTGCATATCAAAAACTAAGAATTTTTTTAGAAGCCTGGACCTACTCTTTTTTTAATTTTTTATGCAGCACATGGCCATATGTAGGAGCATCAGAGGTGTGAGGTGAAGGTGTATTCTCAGAGTAGAGAATATTATATTTGGAAAAAACAAAAATTAGGGAATAGAATGGTAGGCTGCATCAGAGGTGTGAGGTGAAGGTGTATTTTCAGAGTAGAGAATATTATATTTGGAAAAAACATAAATTAGGGAATAGAATGGTAGGCTGCTGCTCAGCAGTACCAAATCACAAAAATACAGGGAATGAACAAAATGTATTTTTCAAAATCTAGTGGTGCATTTTTTTTTTTACTGTGAGAGATTTTTTATAATGTAAGATGCAAATGCCCCTCCCCCTTCCCTAATGGTACCACTGCTATTACTCTTCTATGGTTATAACATGCCCAAAATAACCCTCAGAGGGCGATTAGTTGCCCTCCAATCACTTTTGACTAACAAAAAGGGCACTAGCCCTTTGAATTTCTAATCAAATGAGCCCTTTTCAAAGTTTCCATGACAAAGATTTCAATAAAAGCCTTATATGCCCCCAGAGCATAACCTACAACCTTAGCCCTGAGGGCTCTGGGGGGAGTGTCATCCTCAAAGACCTAATTTCCAGAACTTTCAACTATTTTGAACAAAATGGCTATCTGAAAATTTTGATTGGATGTGTTTGGGGCAATGGTGGGCGTGAGAGAGGAGTTTGTTACCCTCCAATCACTTTCGAATATTAAAAAAGGCATTAGCCCTCTCAATTTCCATTTAAATGAGCCCCTTTTGAAGTTTCTGCAAAAACACTATCTATAAAAACCTTATATGCTCCCAAGGCATACCTTACAACCTTTGCCCTGGGGGCTCTGGGGGGTTTGCCATCCTCAAATACATAATTTTCGGAACCTTCAACTATGTTGAACAAAATGGCTGTCTCAAAACTTTGATTGAATGTGTTTGGGGAAATGGTGGGTGTGAGAGGGGGGTTAGTTGCTTTCCATTCAATTTCAATTTTCAATGCCCTTTCAATTTCCAATCAAATGAGCCCTTTTTCAAGTTTCTACAACAAAACTTTCTATAAAAGCCTTATATGCCCTCAGGTCATAACTTACAACCCTTGCCCTGAGGGTTGTGGGGGGGGGGAGAGTTGTCATCCTCAAAGACCTAATTTCCAGAACTTTCAACTACATTGAACAAAATGAGTATCTCAAAATTTTTATTGGATGTGTTTGGGGAAATGGTGGGTGTGAGGGGGGGGGGGGGTAGTTGCCCTTCAATCACTTTCAACTATTAAAAAGGACAAAATCAACTTCAATTTCCAATCGAATGAGCCCTTTTTGAAGCTTCTATGACATCTCTTTCTATAAAAACCATATATGCCCCCAGGGCATAATTTACAACCCTTGCCCTGAGGGCTGTGGGGGGGGGGGGGTGTCATCCTCAAAGACCTAATTTTCAGAACTTTCAGCTACATTGAAAAAAATGGTTATCTCCAAATTTTAATTGTATGTGTTTGGGGAAATGGCAGGCATGAGAGGGGGGTTAGTTGCCCTCCAATCACTTTTGACTATTAAAAAGGGCACTAGCCATTTCAATTTCCAATTGAATGAGCCCCTTTTGAAGTTTCTACAACAACAGTTTCTATTAAAACAATATATGCCAACAGGGCATAACTTACAACCCTTGCCCCGAGGGCTGTGGTAGGGGGGGGGTGTCATCCTTAAAGACCTAATTTCCAGAACTTTCAACTACGTTGAACAAAATGACTATCTGAAAATTTTGATTGGATGTGTTTGGGGAAAAGGGGGCATGAGAGGGGGGTTATTTGCCCTCCTATCACTTTCAACTACTAAAAAGGGCACTAGTCCTTTGAATTTCCAATCAAATGAGCTCTTTTTGAATTTTCTACAACAAAACTTTCTATAAAAACCTTATATGCCCCCAGGGCATAACTTACAACCCTTGCCCTGAGGGCTGTGGGGGGAGTGTCCTTCTCAAAAACATAATTTCTATCTGGAAATCAACTACGTTGAACAAAATGGCTATCTCAAAATTTTGATTGGATGTGTTTTGGGAAATATTGGGCATGGAAGGGGTGTTAGTTGCCTTTCAATTTCCAATCAAATGAGCCCTTTTTGAAGTTTCTATGGTAACTCCTTCAATACAAAGTGACCTGGTCTAGAAAGGAAAAAAAACACATTGTGCCAACATTGTTCCTTACCTAGGCAGTGCTACTGCACTGCCTACCCCCCCCCCCCCCAGTAGAGTAATTTTGTCAAAAGCCTGGAGGGGGGGGGGGAAGTTGGAGCCAATTTTTCCAAATCAATTGAAAATGATGGTAAAAATTGAAAAATGAGCCATTTAATGCCATGAAAGTACTATACAGTACTATAAAAACACTATAAATATACTTTATAGTACTATAAAGTAAATATATACTAAAGAAAACTGATCCATTTCGGTTGATACTTGAATTATGTAGGCTTATGTTAGTTTTGACAAGATTTTTGAAGAAATTAAGTTTCAGCTGGGGGGGAGGGGCAAACCGAGGTCTGGGACGGGCAGTTGCCCCTCTGCCCGATAGCAAATTATGCCCCAGCCTGCCTCCTCTAATGGTCAAATACATACCTCAAATCCTATATTATCCCAGTTCAAAAATGAATTTGTCAAGGAGCTATCTGTTTGCCACCTCTATCCAGTAATAGTGTAGTTGAGGGTCAGCATGTGGTTAAGTTGAGGTTTCTGTATCTTGATCAAGATCTCTATTGAATTAAATAAATAAAAAAAAAACACTGAAAGTAAGGAGCAACATTAAAACTTAAAATGAACAGAAATTATTCCATATATGAAAGGGGCTGTCCCCTCATCAATGCCTTGCTCTTTACGCTTAAGTTTTCATTGTTTTAAAAATAAAGTTGCAAGACAGAGTCAAACTTTAGTGTAAAGAGTGAGACATTGAGGAGGGGACAGCCCCTTACATATACAGAATAATTTCTGTTTGTTTTAAGTTTTAATGTTGCTCCTTACTTTCAGTTAAAAAAAAAACTTATTTTTTATTCAATTTCTGAACGTTTTTGAATTAATGCAGCCTTGATTTTGGCTCACAGTACATGACTAATTAAAACAAAATTTGCATATAAATTTCAATTTTTTTGCTAAATGGCTTTCTTGATATTTTGATCTGATGTAACTTACAAATTATCTTACATAACAAACTTCTATATTTTTATTATTTACATTAGGGGGTTAACCCCCCAGTCAATACCTCACTCTTTATGCTAAAGTTCAAATTTTGTTCCAATTCTTTAAGAATGACCCCTTAATCACAAAGACCATTAATTAGAATAAATAGCTCTGATTGAAGTACAAAAAAAACTTTAGCATAAAAAAGAGCAAGGTAATGATTAGGGAGCAAACACACTCATATATGTAATAATTTCTTTTTGTTTTAATTTTTAATGTTGCTCCTTACTTTCAGTTGAATTTTTTTTTATTATTCAATTTCTGATCGTTTTTTAACAATGCTGGGAAATCCAGAACCCCCTTCATAGTAATGTCCCTACCCCATGGAAAGATCCTCCCTTGTAACCCCCAACCCATACCCCCCCCCCCAACTACCAGAAAAAATCCCCCCTGAAAACTTCTGTATATTTCCCAATAACCAACACTATATGTAAACATTGGGCAAAGTTCATAACTTGCAGACCTTCCCCCAGTGACTGTGGGGGATTAAGTCGTCCTCAAAGACATAGTTAGAAAAAATGAGCATGGGAGGGGGCCAAGTTGCCCTCCAATTTTGGTCATTTAAAAACGGCACTAGAACTTTTAATTTCCATTTAAATGAGCCCTCCCGTGACATTCTAGGACCACTGGGTCAATACAATCACCCCTGAAAAAAAAAAACAAAAAAAAAAACAAGCATCCATGATCTCTGTTAAAAATACAAAATTCCACATTTTTGCAGATAGGAGCTTGAAACTTCTAGGGTTCTCTGATATTCTGAATCCAATGGTGTGATCTTCATTAAAGTTCTATGACTTTTAGGGGACGTTTCCCCCTTTTTTTGAAAATAAGGCAAATTTTCTCAGGCTTGTAACTTTTGATGGGTAAGACTAAACTTGATGAAACTTATATATTTGAAATCAGCATAAAAATCTGATTCTTTTGATGTATTTATTGGTATCAAAATTCCTGTTTTTTAGAGTTTTGGTTGCTATTGAGCCAGGTTGCTCTGTACTTACAGTTCATTACCATGAACTGTTTGATTATGCTGACAATATTTTGTATTTAAGTTGTTCCTTTTCCTGTTTTGAAGAGAGTTTTATTTATTTATTAGACAAAATACAGTAAGCTTTATCAAGATTGTCATGCTAAACATTATAAATCTTTTTTGAAAGCTCATATGAAAAGATAGGTCTGTCTTTCAACAAGACTAAAACAGAGTTTATTGTCTTCAATTGTAATGGAAGTGCTTCTACCCCAGAAGTAAAACTTTGTGATAAGATAATAAAACTTATTCAAGTATAGTGCATCTTGGTCTACCTGTGGGTTGTAATGTTAAATTGACTTGTCTTTTGTTAATAGATGATTTTTACTAGTAAATTCCCAAAACCATATGATATGATTGTATCTTTGAAAGCTTCATATATACAACAGATTTGGGCTCAGCTATTTTTAGTTATGGTTATCTTTTTGGGTTCTCCTATCTGATAAAAATAAATGTACAGTGTGTTCTTGGTGCTACCATTTTTGTAAATTCCTTTTGAACTTACCTCCTTGGAAGTATAATGCAGCTATTAGCAACCAATGAAACTCACTGGACCCATGCATGGTTGTTCAGAAAAGACTAAAGAAGATTTATATGAGTTTAATGGAAATGAACTATGTGATGCTTTGCAAAGTTAGTGTCCACTTGTTGTTCTACTTGTATATATTTGTGCATTTCTTATTTGGTGATTTTTTTTTACTTTGTTGCTACCTTTCATTTTATTATTCTGCTACTGACATTATGTCTTTTTAGTGTGAAATAAAGTTCATTCATTTATATGTACAATCAATTTCCAATATGTAATTCTTTTCTTCATATTGATTTAATAGCCAACAAGCAAGCAAACAACAATAAGCATAAATAAATTTTATTGCATAAATATAATTTGGGGTATATATTTCACTGATGGAAACAAATATTATATTAAGGTTCACAATGAAATTCTAAATAAGGTAAATATATGCAAGACTCCACAAATGAGGTAGGGACAAGGTGAACAAACTACTCAATGCCTTTTTATGCCCTTTCCAAAGATAATAATTATTTCACTTGTGAATGCAATTTAAAGCCTTTAATATACCAATAAACAAAACCTAGTTCATTATTTTTGGCACAAAAAATGACTGAGAACATACCAAACAGTTATAGGCCATTTTTTCTTTAATCATATCTAACCATTTATTTAGCCTAATACATATTGATTAGCATAAAAACAACCAAACCTTAACTATTAGGCTAATAAATTTTTAAGAATTACCATTTTAGAAAATATTGAAAGATGGAGTATTTTTTTGTGAACAAGTTTTTTGACTTGTGAAAACTATTAGATCTACATCTGATAGTTAAATAATATAAGATCTGTTGCATACAATGGCATACAATTTTAAATAATAAAATTGATAGCATACAATTTTAAATAATTTATGAAAGCAGATAACAATGACCGTAAACATGAGAATGTGGTTAAAAATGAAGATGTGAGCAACCAGACAAGAAATTATCATCATGGAGCATTATGATGATGGGAATCTTTAAACATGTGCAAAGCTAGAATTTAAGGCAAGCTAGCTTAATAAAACATGCTAACCTATATATTATAAGTGAAAACTTTGTTGTTTAAGTGTTTTTCTAAGTCTTTTATAAACCTATATCCCAGGGTTGCATATGGGTCTGTAAATGCAGGGTGGGGGTATATTTGCCAGTGACATTATTTTTATATTTAGAAGGAGCATAAAAAATGTGCTGAGTATATATGTTCTTCCTGTAACTACTTCAGTTTTGAAACCTTGCAGCTTACATATTTACTCTAAATTGAAAAATAAATCTTTTTCCTAGTTATCTTAATAATCTGTGAATAAGCTAATAAAAATAACCCTTTTATACTAGGCTAGCCTAGCCTGTAGTCTTGGCTTCAGAAGAACCACTGTCCTAGACAATTACTAATATTAGGCTGCTCTTTTGTCTATTTTTGAGAAGGATTCTTAAACCAAGATTACTGAAAAAAAAACCAGGTTGTACTTGTCTATTATATAAAACTCACTTGAGAAGTGAAGTTTGGTGACTATAGAATATGATGAAAATATAATACTTTAGCAAAATTGTGAAGGTTATTTGTGAATTATTAAATTGGGAGCTTTGGAGTTGGCTGACCATCTCAAAGACAAAGAAAAGTTCATTATTAATGCAATTCTTGACCTAATTCATTTTAGTTCATTATTAATGCAATTCTTGAAGACACCAGATAGTTTGCTTTGACTAGCAATAGCATATAGTGTCTCCCCATGGATGTTCAAATTGAGATTTGGGATTTGCCAAGGACCAAAGAACAAGCAATTATATTTTTCAGGATAATGGGCTGTTACCCAAAACAAAACACTGCATCAATGGACACACCATGACTTTGAATGAGACTGACATGACTTTCTTATGAAAAGCAACATTTTGGAAGTGTAACACTGGGCCATGCTTGAAAACCATCAATTTGTGTGTCAATACATGGTTTTCTTAATGTAAAATATGATTTGTTTCATTTATTTCTGGGCTAAAAAATGTATATTGTTACTGAGGTACATCCCACCATCATTTATATTCATACTTAGCAGAGTAAATATGGCAGGCAGCAGTAAAGTCAAAAGGCTGAGTTCATTTTAACATGATTCTTGAGGGACATCTACCACATGGCTAATATGGGAGTAAAGGTCATTTGTGATGCAAATGTATGTTATATTTCAATTGAGGATGCTTCTAGGTATATTTACACTTAGGGGGTGGGGGTATATATTCTGTGAATATATAGGCTCTAAGAAATTCATGAATTTTTTAGAAGAACTGGAAAAACAAGCTTTGAAGTGAAGATAAAGGCTCTCCCCCTGCAAAATGTGCTAACTAGGATTATTCTAGATATTATGGAGTAAGAATAGTTTTCTTAATATGTTTCCTTTTGTCCAGCTGGACTCCTAGGCTTAAAATAGTGGTTAAACAGTTGGCTAATTTAAAGATTTGTATATATATACACTGTCAAATTAGCCATCTGGTGGTATCCCATTCTTTAGGACATTTCTGCATTCTGGGAGCATAGGCATTTCCAAGTTGTTGTTTAACCAAACTTCACTTGTCGAGTGTGTTTTATACAAAAGACAAGTACCAAAAATCCTTGGCCTAACCTATGCACAGGCAAACAGCCCAGCCTATCTATATGGCAGTTTATTTTATTACAATCATGACAAACCTATAAAATCTGTATTATATATAGACTCTAAGGCTTCAATTTCACCCTCTTGATCTTCCTTGTAACTCATTTCCACTGATAGTATAGTTTAAATCGAGTTTTTTCACAACTAAAAAAGCTACATTTATCTATATAGACAGTGACCAGTGAAGTTTACATGGGAAATAATAGGTAGCAGGGCTTCCACTCTCGAATCTAAGAATTCAGGGGGAAAAAACAAAATAGCGTTGCGAAACTTTGGGAGCCAAAATTGCTTTTAGCTTCGTTTTCAGGCTCAAGTAGGACTTGGATCCACGTAGTAAATCAAGTCTTTTACAGAGTAGGTTTCAGAGCCAGTGCACCCATTGGTGAAAATGCTTATTGCTGATATTGCGGCAAAAACTTTAAAATTGTTCAAACTTGAAAAAACAAATAGTGAACACACGTGAACCGTAAATTCCAGTAGCAATTTTTCATTAAGTCATTAATCTCAGTAATTCATTAATAATATTTGAAAAAAACAAATATTTTTTGAGGTGTCTAGATAGGTAAAATAATAAGATAAAATTCAAAATATAAGGATGGGGCAACATTAAAACTTAAAACAAACAAGGACTAAATTAAACAAGCAAATTTTAACTTAAATTAAAAATGAAATTTTGACGAAAATTGACACATTATAGGTTTTTCATGCTGATTCTAAGGTTTTAGGTGTTGACCCCCCCCCCCAGAAAAACCGGAAAATACCTCCCCCCTCACAAAAAATACCCCCGCAGAAAATACTCCTCCGCTGAAAATTCCCCCACGGAAAGTGCCTCCGAGGAAAATATCCCCCTCGGAAATTAACCCCCCCCCCCGCGGAAAGTACCACCACAAAAAATACCCCCCTCCCCCCACCCTACGGGAAATACCCCCTCGGAGCATACATTTTTTTTTTCATTGTTTGTTCCTACTATGCTTTCCTTTCTTTTGGTTACTATATAGTCACCGCTTAACCCCCACCTCTCCCACCAACCATGCGGACATCCATTTTCCGAATATAGCACTTATTGCAGTCTCATTTTATATCAGCCTATCTATTGCCTGGACATGATAGCTATAGGCTAAAAATGATATAAAATTTACTTATTCTGTTTCGTCACACTAACATTATTTGGCTTTATTAACTAACAGCTCCTGATAAGTAAGTCTGAAAAAAAATATAAACTTTATGAGAAAATAATATAGGCCTAATACCAAATTTTTACTTTAAAGTGCAATATAAATTTTTTTATGAATAATGTTTTTGGGGTCACTTCCGTTTAAGTCCCCTATTCCCCGACCTCGTAGATGGTTTATAACTAAATTTTGCCTCATTAGGAGGGGGAAGTGTGGTGCATTTCTTATGGTAAGAAGATTGTATTGAGGGATAGTTCTTAAGAAGAAATAAATTAAACCAAAATTTCTTTAAATTCTTTTGTTTCTATCTCAGAATTGGCCTTCATACAGAGTTACTAATTGTTTAAGCATTAGAAGTTGTAAAGGTAGATAATTTTACTTGGCTATCCCGAATTTAAGCAGAATATATTTTCCGTAAAATTTCCTTCACCTAACAAACAGTTTTGGAAGACTGTAAAAAGATCATAAACTGCAATTTAAAATATTACACCCACTGAAAATATTACACAGGTGAAGGAACCAGAATAATAATTGTGAGGGGAGTGCTGGGTGAATACGTTTTGAAGATAAAAGGTGGTATAACAAATACAATTCTCAGATAAAAAAGAAAAGAACTTAAATTTTACACATCGAATGAAACAAAAATTTAAATGTTAAGAATTCCTGACAAAAAAGATCAATTCCTTTAATGTATCATGCGTCCAATCTTTAAGTATTAAAAATTAATGCAGTATGTCCAAAACCAAAAATAGCAAAAGAAAGCAAAATTTAAACTTATGATTCGGCTTTCAAAACAATTCTCCTCCTTTTGAACTTCAATTTCAAAACCCAAAATCCAACTGAGCGTTCCGTTAAACAACTTCAAGTATAATTACTTTAAGGTGCAATATTTAAGGTGCTTGTGACATGTATGTCACAAGAGGCTGACCAGTCTTGTCGCGGATGGATTGGTTTGTTATTCTCTGCTGCCAACGGCTGTTGATAATTCTTCTAAGATATATGTTTTCGAAAGCAAGTATTCTTCTCTCTTGTTCCTGGTTCAGGTGCCAGGTTTCGGCTCTGTAAAGCAGCACTGGCATAACATTGCTCTCGAAGAGTCGTAGCTTTAGCCGTATAGAGAAGCATTGGGACCGCCAAACTTTCCGTAATCTATTGAAGGCCCATTTGGCTTGGCCGATTCTTGTGAGCACTTCTTTTGTGGTCGATCAGGTGCTTTCTATTATGCTTCCCAAGCATTTGAAATGGACGACTTTCTCTGTGTGTTGGTCTCCGCAAGTGATTCTCAGGGGTGAATCTGTGGTAGCCATTCATTTTGTTTTCTCATTATTAATTTTCAGGCCTACCTGGGCACCTCTTTCCCTCACTTTGTCAAGGAGTTCTTGGAGTCTTTGATTCCAGGACGGTGATGTCGTCAGCGAAGTGCACATCGCTGAGGCGTATTTCTGGATTCATCTGGATTCCGTCTGTGTAGTACTTCGCAGCATGTAATCAATAACGATTACGAAAAGTTGCGGTGACAAGACGCAACCTTGCTTAACTCCTGACAGAATGCGGAAGAGACGAGTTTGGCCATCTGGTGTCTTCACACAGCACTCGCTATCTTCATAGAGCGCAACGACCAGTGAAACTATTTTTTCAGGGATTCCGTAATGCAGTAGGATTTTCCACAGACTTTGGTGGTCTACTGAATCAAATGTCTTCTCAAAATCGATGAATATCACATAGATTTTGGAGCGCCACTCTCTGATTTCTTCCGTCAGTAGCCGTAGAGTAAATATCGGGTCCGTAAATGAACGGTTCAGTCTGAAGCCATGTTGCTCGTCGCGAAGGTGTCTGTCGAGCTGGGAGCTGATTCTCTGCAGTAAAATGCGCGTCAGCAATTTGCTAGGTATGGAAAGCATGCAGGTTCCTCTCCAGTTGCCTGGGAGGGATACATTGCCTTTCTTAAAGATCCTCGCAGGGGTGCTGCATTTGAAATCCGAAGGTATTTTGGCGGTCGTCCAGATTACTGCAAACAGCGCTGTCCAGAACTTGAGGCAGGTCAAAACAGTCGCTTTGATCATTTTCACAGACATCCTGTCTTCGCCAGGCGACTTCACATTTTTCAGCTTTTTTGCTGCTGTTATAATTTCGGTGGATGACGGCGGATCCGTGCTAATATCTAAATAAAAAAGTGTTGTTGTTGGGATCTCTGGGGGATCGTCTGGTGGAGGTCTATTCAAAAGCTTCTCGAAGTGACTGGCCCAAACTTCGTTTGCGTCAGACTGCACTGTTATCAGGATGCCCGAGGGGTCTTTTACTGGTCCATGTTGAATAGAGGATTTCTTTCCAATAATCCCATTAGTGATTTTATAGACGGCTCTTGAGTCACTTCTCTTCGCTGCCCCTTCTGCCTGCGCTGCTTTCCGCTCCAGCAGGTTTCTTTGGTCTTTTCTGGCACTCTTCTTTACCGCTTAATCCGCGGCTCTGTATTCATCGTTTCTGAGGATCTGTCGGTCGGGGTTTTGTCTTTGGATAAGTGATGCTTTTACTTTTTTCCTTGTCTCTATGAGTTTCCATGTTTTTTCAGATAGCCACTGGTCCTTTGGGCTCTTGTGGTACCCAATGGTGGATTTCGCGGAATCGTAAAAGCACAACTTTATGCTTTCCCAGTATTGATTCCTATCAGCATCATGTAGTAAAGACAGGGCTTCAAATCTATTCCGCATCTCTAGTTTAAAGGCTTGGCTGAATTCTCTCACCCTCAGTTTCTCCAAGTCCAAGACTGGGTTTAAGGGAGCAAGTGGGTTTACTGTTTTTTTTGTGTTTCTGTTTTTTTATTTCAATTTGAGGCGGATTTTAGCTGCCATCAGATTATGATCTGAGCCAACGTCAGCTCCTCTATATCCCCTTATATCAAGTAGGCTTGATCTCCACTTCCTGCTCGAAAAACAATGGTTAATCTGATTTTGGGTGTGGCCATCGGGAGATTTCCAAGAATATTTGCGTACATCCCGATGAGAAAATAGGGTACCTCCTATTAATAGGTTGTTAAGGAGCGCGAAGTCGATAAGTAGTTCTCTGTTTTCATTCCACTGGTCCAGGCCATGCTCGCCGAGAACCTCTGGGAAAAAAAAATCGGTCGTTCCCTACTGTCGCGTTAAAGTATCCTAGAAAACATGCTATGTCATGCCGTGGTATGTCGTTTACTACGGAGTTGAGAGCTCTGTAAAATTCGTCTTTTGATTTGTCGGTGGGTGCGTAGCATACTACTACTGACAGTTTCGCATGCGCAACGATGGAGCGGGCTTTCAGCATTCTAGGTGACACAGGTGTCCACTGTAGTAGAACTTGGGAAGTCTGTTTTGTCATCATTAGGGCTAACCGTATTCACGCTTTTGCTGCGACCCGCTGTGTAATGGTCACAACTCCATCCAGTTTATTTGATCCAGATCCAAGCCATCGAACTTCCGACAGAGCCAGAAGGTCGAGGCAGTAATCTTCCAATGCTCTCAGCACTTTTTCAGTCTTGGAGTCTTGAGACATTGTGCGGGCATTCCAGAGAACAAATTTGAGTGTTGTTTTGCATTCATAAATCTTGTCCTTGGGCATGCAGAGGTCGTCATCAAAAGGGGGTTCAAAAATCCGAGGCTTAAACTTGGTGTTTCAGTTGCAGTTAGAATTCCCCCCTAGGGCAGGCCCTTAAGGTCCCGGGTGTGGATCGAATCCCACAGCCCAGCCCTCCTTCTTTATCATGGTTTGGGACAGGCTTCTTTATCCGTTGCTGTTGATAGTATAGATAACTAAAAAAAAAAAAAAAAAAAAAAAAAAAAAAAAAAAAAAAAAAAAAAAAAAAAAAAAAAAAAAAAAACAAAAAGAAACTTCCAATTTACTAATGCAGCACTTCCGCGATATATAAGACTGAGACTTACAAATTTTCTACAAAATAACAATGAAACTTGCACAATGTTTCACAATTACGCAATTTATCAGTAATAGAATTTGATTTCTGTTTTAAGAAAACTAGTCTAAAGGCAATTTAGTTATCTTGTAAGACATTAAAGAAGACAGTAAATATTTTCAAGGTTCAGATTACGTAGGTGATTTGAGTGTCTTAAGTAACATTGTTGATGAAATGAATCCATTTTTGGAGTTTTTTTTAAGATTCAGAATGTGGAAGTAGAATTGTAAATTGACGTTTTTTTTACGAAAAATTACAGAAACTAAGTATGGGGCAATTATATCACCAACAGTTACGAATTTTTGCTTATCAAATGTTGGAATCGTACAAGTCCCATGATTTTTAGAATTACTTTAATGATAGTGGGTTGTCCCATAATCATCAAACTTGTTTTGATGACTGACTTTCCTACCAAGTTTCCAGGACCTGGTGCGACTAACTCTATTTCGAAGAGCATTTGGACAGCTGAGTGCCTAGGGTTATTCAAAAGCAAGCTAAGGAAGTATTTGGTAGGTAAGAATTCATAGTTTTTTTTTTACTATTGCAGAATGGCCTAATGGGAGATTGATCAACTTATTTTGTTTCCTTTTTTTTGAATTGTGTAAAGTTATTCATTTTTTAAATAGTTAGTTGTGTAGTGGCCCAGAGCCGTTCAAAGGGGGAGGGGGACGAGGCTCGGGAGCTACCCACTTTGATCAAATTTTTCACTTGGATTTTGATGACAATCTCATGATCTTGATCTCATGATCAAGATCATGATCAAGATCTCATGATCTCATTGAATTATGATCTCATGACCTTCTCATCACCTTGATTCCCGCCATTTACCCGTGCCCCAGCCATTTAAACATTTGCCTCTCAATTACTTGGACTATCTGTCTTGGCGTTTCTCTGTCTACAATAAGCCATGTCTTGATGCAACCTATGCAACCTTCTGCAAAATACTTGATAACTTCAACTCAAAATCAACGGACTCGATTTGAATTTTGGCGTTTTGATGACAAGATCATGAGATCAGGAGAGTTCAAGACCATAGTCGTCGAGTACGTTGGGGGAAACAGGTCCAATGGTCCCACGCCAAACACCCAAACTGTCGTGCACTGTCGCTGTGAAGGTAACAGGGAGAACGGTTACATAATCAAAATCATTTATGGGGGCATTCCATAATAGCCAAACATGACAAAACACAAAAAGAAGAAAAACGAGGGTAATACCAGCCAATGAAAAAAGCCAATTTAAAAAATCAATTTTTCACTTTGATATTTGAGTCGGGAGGAGGGTGCTCTAAATAATTTTGCCCCGGGCACCACCAACCATAGGAATTGCTCTGTAGCCAGCCGGTTTTTTAAGGTTTTTTTGCAACTTTTTGGGACAGCTATCTAAAATATAGTTGATTTTTTTTTGGTTTCGAGTAAATTAGACTGAATCAAATTCAAATCGAAATTGGCATTATCTCTGAAATTACAAATAAATGAAAACAAAGAGCTGATTTTGGGCAATCCTAATTCTTTCTGGGTAGGGTACACATAGGAACTAGAGGCATTGGAGAAGGACTTCAACTCGTATGACACATTTTATAGGACTGGAGGAGAATACGAATGAATTACTTTAAGGTGTTACGTCGAAAATATGAATTACTTGCAGTAGAAACTTTTTTTAAAATATAGAATAATTAATTAGGGATAATGTTAAATTATTGCCTGTATTTAACTTTGTGCGTTAGTAGCTCTGTTGGTATACATAGTTAAGCATTATCATGGGAAAAAAATAAGCAAAAACAAACGAAAACTTCCACAGAATAACAAAAGCGATGGGAACACCGTCCACCCTTTTAAGAAGAGTCCAAATACTATGTTAAATATTAAAAAAAAAAAATGATTTTCCCATTAAATAATAAAGGAGATAACTATTTGTTTCACTTTTTAGATAAGAGTGAACACAAGCCTAAATGAAAACTTTATGTAGTAACTTGAATGATATCACTTGTCTTAAAACTGCCATAGTTACTTTAAAAGCCCAAAAGTCTAATCTAAAACCTTTCTTTAAGCAAAAACAAACACAAACTTCCACAGAATAACAAAAGCGATGGGAACACCGTCAACCCTTTTAAGAAGAGTCAAAATACTATGTTAAATATTAAAAAAAAATGATTTTCCCATTAAATAATAAAGGAGATAACTATTTGTTTCACTTTTTAGATAAGAGTGAACACAACCCTAAATGAAAACTTTATGTAGTAACTTGAATGATATCACTTGTCTTAAACTGCCATAGTTACTTTAAAAGCCCAAAAGTCTAATCTAAAACCTTTCTTTAAGCAAAAACAAACACAAACTTCCACAGAATAACAAAAGCGATGGGAACACCGTCAACCCTTTTAAGAAGAGTCAAAATACTATGTTAAATATTAAAAAAAATGATTTTCCCATTAAATAATAAAGGAGATAACTATTTGTTTCACTTTTTAGATAAGAGTGAACACAACCCTAAATGAAAACTTTATGTAGTAACTTGAATGATATCACTTGTCTTTAAACTGCCATAGTTACTTTAAAAGCCCAAAAGTCTAATCTAAAACCTTTCTTTAAGCAAAAACAAACACAAACTTCCACAGAATAACAAAAGCGATGGGAACACCGTCCACCCTTTTAAGAAGAGTCAAAATACTATGTTAAATATTAAAAAAAAATGATTTTCCCATTAAATAATAAAGGAGATAACTATTTGTTTCACTTTTTAGATAAGAGTGAACACAATCCTAAATGAAAACTTTATGTAGTAACTTGAATGATATCACTTGTCTTTAAACTGCCATAGTTACTTTAAAAGCCCAAAAGTCTAATCTAAAACCTTTCTTTAAGCAAAAACAAACACAAACTTCCACAGAATAACAAAAGCGATGGGAACACCGTCAACCCTTTTAAGAAGAGTCAAAATACTATGTTAAATATTAAAAAAAAAATGATTTTCCCATTAAATAATAAAGGAGATAACTATTTGTTTCACTTTTTAGATAAGAGTGAACACATGCCTAAATGAAAACTTTATGTAGTAACTTGAATGATATCACTTGTCTTTAAACTGCCATAGTTACTTTAAAAGCCCAAAAGTCTAATCTAAAACCTTTCTTTAAGCAAAAACAAACACAAACTTCCACAGAATAACAAAAGCGATGGGAACACCGTCAACCCTTTTAAGAAGAGTCAAAATACTATGTTAAATATAAAAAAAAAAATGATTTTCCCATTAAATAATAAAGGAGATAACTATTTGTTTCACTTTTTAGATAAGAGTGAACACATGCCTAAATGAAAACTTTATGTAGTAACTTGAATGATATCACTTGTCTTAAAACTGCCATAGTTACTTTAAAAGCCCAAAAGTCTAATCTAAAACCTTTCTTTAAGCAAAAACAAACACAAACTTCCACAGAATAACAAAAGCGATGGGAACACCGTCCACCCTTTTAAGAAGAGTCAAAATACTATGTTAAATATTAAAAAAAAAAATGATTTTCCCATTAAATAATAAAGGAGATAACTATTTGTTTCACTTTTTAGATAAGAGTGAACACATGCCTAAATGAAAACTTTATGTAGTAACTTGAATGATATCACTTGTCTTTAAACTGCCATAGTTACTTTAAAAGCCCAAAAGTCTAATCTAAAACCTTTCTTTAAGCAAAACAAACACAAACTTCCACAGAATAACAAAAGCGATGGGAACACCGTCCACCCTTTTAAGAAGAGTCAAAATACTATGTTAAATATTAAAAAAAAAAATGATTTTCCCATTAAATAATAAAGGAGATAACTATTTGTTTCACTTTTTAGATAAGAGTGAACACATGCCTAAATGAAAACTTTATGTAGTAACTTGAATGATATCACTTGTCTTAAAACTGCCATAGTTACTTTAAAAGCCCAAAAGTCTAATCTAAAACCTTTCTTTAAGCAAAAACAAACACAAACTTCCACAGAATAATAAAAGCGATGGGAACACCGTCAACCCTTTTAAGAAGAGTCAAAATACTATGTTAAATATTAAAAAAAAAAATGATTTTCCCATTAAATAATAAAGGAGATAACTATTTGTTTCACTTTTTAGATAAGAGTGAACACAACCCTAAATGAAAACTTTATGTAGTAACTTGAATGATATCACTTGTCTTAAAACTGCCATAGTTACTTTAAAAGCCCAAAAGTCTAATCTAAAACCTTTCTTTAAGCAAAAACAAACACAAACTTCCACAGAATAATAAAAGCGATTGGAACACCGTCAACCCTTTTAAGAAGAGTCAAAATACTATGTTAAATATTAAAAAAAAAATGATTTTCCCATTAAATAATAAAGGAGATAACTATTTGTTTCACTTTTTAGATAAGAGTGAACACAACCCTAAATGAAAACTTTATGTAGTAACTTGAATGATATCACTTGTCTTAAAACTGCCATAGTTACTTTAAAAGCCCAAAAGTCTAATCTAAAACCTTTCTTTAAGCAAAAACAAACACAAACTTCCACAGAATAACAAAAGCGATGGGAACACCGTCAACCCTTTTAAGAAGAGTCAAAATACTATGTTAAATATTAAAAAAAAAAGATTTTCCCATTAAATAATAAAGGAGATAACTATTTGTTTCACTTTTTAGATAAGAGTGAACACAACCCTAAATGAAAACTTTATGTAGTAACTTGAATGATATCACTTGTCTTAAAACTGCCATAGTTACTTTAAAAGCCCAAAATTCTAATCTAAAACCTTTCTTTAAGCAAAAACAAACACAAACTTCCACAGAATAACAAAAGCGATGGGAACACCGTCAACCCTTTTAAGAAGAGTCAAAATACTATGTTAAATATTAAAAAAAAATGATTTTCCCATTAAATAATAAAGGAGATAACTATTTGTTTCACTTTTTAGATAAGAGTGAACACAACCCTAAATGAAAACTTTATGTAGTAACTTGAATGATATCACTTGTCTTAAAACTGCCATAGTTACTTTAAAAGCCCAAAAGTCTAATCTAAAACCTTTCTTTAAGCAAAAACAAACACAAACTTCCACAGAATAACAAAAGCGATGGGAACACCGTCAACCCTTTTAAGAAGAGTCAAAATACTATGTTAAATATTAAAAAAAATGATTTTCCCATTAAATAATAAAGGAGATAACTATTTGTTTCACTTTTTAGATAAGAGTGAACACAACCCTAAATGAAAACTTTATGTAGTAACTTGAATGATATCACTTGTCTTAAAACTGCCATAGTTACTTTAAAAGCCCAAAAGTCTAATCTAAAACCTTTCTTTAAGCAAAAACAAACACAAACTTCCACAGAATAACAAAAGCGATGGGAACGCCGTCCACCCTTTTAAGAAGAGTCAAAATACTATGTTAAATATTTAAAAAAAAAATGATTTTCCCATTAAATAATAAAGGAGATAACTATTTGTTTCACTTTTTAGATAAGAGTGAATACATGCCTAAATGAAAACTTTATGTAGTAACTTGAATGATATCACTTGTCTCTAAACTGCCATAGTTACTTTAAAAGCCCAAAAGTCTAATCTAAAACCTTTCTTTAAGCAAAAACAAACACAAACTTCCACAGAATAACAAAAGCGATGGGAACACCGTCCACCCTTTTAAGAAGAGTCAAAATACTATGTTAAATATTAAAAAAAAAGATTTTCCCATTAAATAATAAAGGAGATAACTATTTGTTTCACTTTTTAGATAAGAGTGAACACATGCCTAAATGAAAACTTTAACTTTTTAGATAAGAGGGAACACAACCCTAAATGGGAAAATAATAAAGGAGATAACTATTTGTTTCACTTTTTAGATAAGAGTGAACACATGCCTAAATGAAAACTTTATGTAGTAACTTGAATGATATCACTTGTCTTAAAACTGCCATAGTTACTTTAAAAGCCCAAAAGTCTAATCTAAAACCTTTCTTTAAGCAAAAACAAACACAAACTTCCACAGAATAACAAAAGCGATGGGAACACCGTCCACCCTTTTAAGAAGAGTCAAAATACTATGTTAAATATTAAAAAAAAAAAATGATTTTCCCATTAAATAATAAAGGAGATAACTATTTGTTTCACTTTTTAGATAAGAGTGAACACATGCCTAAATGAAAACTTTATGTAGTAACTTGAATGATATCACTTGTCTTTAAACTGCCATAGTTACTTTAAAAGCCCAAAAGTCTAATCTAAAACCTTTCTTTAAGCAAAAACAAACACAAACTTCCACAGAATAACAAAAGCGATGGGAACACCGTCCACCCTTTTAAGAAGAGTCAAAATACTATGTTAAATATTAAAAAAAAAAGATTTTCCCATTAAATAATAAAGCAGATAACTATTTGTTTCACTTTTTAGATAAGAGTGAACACATGCCTAAATGAAAACTTTATGTAGTAACTTGAATGATATCACTTGTCTTAAAACTGCCATAGTTACTTTAAAATCCCAAAAGTCTAATCTAAAACCTTTCTTTAAGCAAAAACAAACACAAACTTCCACAGAATAACAAAAGCGATGGGAACACCGTCCACCCTTTTAAGAAGAGTCAAAATACTATGTTAAATATTAAAAAAAAAATGATTTTCCCATTAAATAATAAAGGAGATAACTATTTGTTTCACTTTTTAGATAAGAGTGAACACATGCCTAAATGAAAACTTTATGTAGTAACTTGAATGATATCACTTGTCTTTAAACTGCCATAGTTACTTTAAAAGCCCAAAAGTCTAATCTAAAACCTTTCTTTAAGCAAAAACAAACACAAACTTCCACAGAATAACAAAAGCGATGGGAACACCGTCCACCCTTTTAAGAAGAGTCAAAATACTATGTTAAATATTAAAAAAAAAATGATTTTCCCATTAAATAATAAAGGAGATAACTATTTGTTTCACTTTTTAGATAAGAGTGAACACATGCCTAAATGAAAACTTTATGTAGTAACTTGAATGATATCACTTGTCTTAAAACTGCCATAGTTACTTTAAAAGCCCAAAAGTCTAATCTAAAACCTTTCTTTAAGCAAAAACAAACACAAACTTCCACAGAATAATAAAAGCGATGGGAACACCGTCAACCCTTTTAAGAAGAGTCAAAATACTATGTTAAATATTAAAAAAAAATGATTTTCCCATTAAATAATAAAGGAGATAACTATTTGTTTCACTTTTTAGATAAGAGTGAACACAACCCTAAATGAAAACTTTATGTAGTAACTTGAATGATATCACTTGTCTTAAAACTGCCATAGTTACTTTAAAAGCCCAAAAGTCTAATCTAAAACCTTTCTTTAAGCAAAAACAAACACAAACTTCCACAGAATAATAAAAGCGATGGGAACACCGTCAACCCTTTTAAGAAGAGTCAAAATACTATGTTAAATATTAAAAAAAAAATGATTTTCCCATTAAATAATAAAGGAGATAACTATTTGTTTCACTTTTTAGATAAGAGTGAACACAACCCTAAATGAAAACTTTATGTAGTAACTTGAATGATATCACTTGTCTTAAAACTGCCATAGTTACTTTAAAAGCCTAAAAGTCTAATCTAAAACCTTTCTTTAAGCAAAAACAAACACAAACTTCCACAGAATAACAAAAGCGATGGGAACACCGTCAACCCTTTTAAGAAGAGTCAAAATACTATGTTAAATATTAAAAAAAAAATGATTTTCCCATTAAATAATAAAGGAGATAACTATTTGTTTCACTTTTTAGATAAGAGTGAACACATCCCTAAATGAAAACTTTATGTAGTAACTTGAATGATATCACTTGTCTTAAAACTGCCATAGTTACTTTAAAAGCCCAAAAGTCTAATCTAAAACCTTTCTTTAAGCAAAAACAAACACAAACTTCCACAGAATAACAAAAGCGATGGGAACACCGTCCACCCTTTTAAGAAGAGTCAAAATACTATGTTAAATACTAAAAAAAAATGATTTTCCCATTAAATAATAAAGGAGATAACTATTTGTTTCACTTTTTAGATAAGAGTGAACACAATCCTAAATGAAAACTTTATGTAGTAACTTGAATGATATCACTTGTCTTAAACTGCCATAGTTACTTTAAAAGCCCAAAAGTCTAATCTAAAACCTTTCTTTAAGCAAAAACCAACACAAACTTCCACAGAATAACAAAAGCGATGGGAACACCGTCAACCCTTTTAAGAAGAGTCAAAATACTATGTTAAATATTAAAAAAAAATGATTTTCCCATTAAATAATAAAGGAGATAACTATTTGTTTCACTTTTTAGATAAGAGTGAACACATGCCTAAATGAAAACTTTATGTAGTAACTTGAATGATATCACTTGTCTTTAAACTGCCATAGTTACTTTAAAAGCCCAAAAGTCTAATCTAAAACCTTTCTTTAAGCAAAAACAAACACAAACTTCCACAGAATAACAAAAGCGATGGGAACACCGTCAACCCTTTTAAGAAGAGTCAAAATACTATGTTAAATATTAAAAAAAAATGATTTTCCCATTAAATAATAAAGGAGATAACTATTTGTTTCACTTTTTAGATAAGAGTGAACACAACCCTAAATGAAAACTTTATGTAGTAACTTGAATGATATCACTTGTCTTAAAACTGCCATAGTTACTTTAAAAGCCCAAAAGTCTAATCTAAAACCTTTCTTTAAGCAAAAACAAACACAAACTTCCACAGAATAACAAAAGCGATGGGAACACCGTCCACCCTTTTAAGAAGAGTCAAAATACTATGTTAAATATTAAAAAAAAATGATTTTCCCATTAAATAATAAAGGAGATAACTATTTGTTTCACTTTTTAGATAAGAGTGAACACATGCCTAAATGAAAACTTTATGTAGTAACTTGAATGATATCACTTGTCTTAAAACTGCCATAGTTACTTTAAAAGCCCAAAAGTCTAATCTAAAACCTTTCTTTAAGCAAAAACAAACACAAACTTCCACAGAATAACAAAAGCGATGGGAACACCGTCCACCCTTTTAAGAAGAGTCAAAATACTATGTTAAATATTAAAAAAAAAATGATTTTCCCATTAAATAATAAAGGAGATAACTATTTGTTTCACTTTTTAGATAAGAGTGAACACATGCCTAAATGAAAACTTTATGTAGTAACTTGAATGATATCACTTGTCTTTAAACTGCCATAGTTACTTTAAAAGCCCAAAAGTCTAATCTAAAACCTTTCTTTAAGCAAAAACAAACACAAACTTCCACAGAATAACAAAAGCGATGGGAACACCGTCCACCCTTTTAAGAAGAGTCAAAATACTATGTTAAATATTAAAAAAAAATGATTTTCCCATTAAATAATAAAGGAGATAACTATTTGTTTCACTTTTTAGATAAGAGTGAACACATCCCTAAATGAAAACTTTATGTAGTAACTTGAATGATATCACTTGTCTTAAAACTGCCATAGTTACTTTAAAAGCCCAAAAGTCTAATCTAAAACCTTTCTTTAAGCAAAAACAAACACAAACTTCCACAGAATAACAAAAGCGATGGGAACACCGTCAACCCTTTTAAGAAGAGTCAAAATACTATGTTAAATATTAAAAAAAATGATTTTCCCATTAAATAATAAAGGAGATAACTATTTGTTTCACTTTTTAGATAAGAGTGAACACATGCCTAAATGAAAACTTTATGTAGTAACTTGAATGATATCACTTGTCTTAAAACTGCCATAGTTACTTTAAAAGCCCAAAAGTCTAATCTAAAACCTTTCTTTAAGCAAAAACAAACACAAACTTCCACAGAATAACAAAAGCGATGGGAACACCGTCCACCCTTTTAAGAAGAGTCAAAATACTATGTTAAATATTAAAAAAAAAATGATTTTCCCATTAAATAATAAAGGAGATAACTATTTGTTTCACTTTTTAGATAAGAGTGAACACATGCCTAAATGAAAACTTTATGTAGTAACTTGAATGATATCACTTGTCTTAAAACTGCCATAGTTACTTTAAAAGCCCAAAAGTCTAATCTAAAACCTTTCTTTAAGCAAAAACAAACACAAACTTCCACAGAATAACAAAAGCGATGGGAACACCGTCCACCCTTTTAAGAAGAGTCAAAATACTATGTTAAATATTAAAAAAAAATGATTTTCCCATTAAATAATAAAGGAGATAACTATTTGTTTCACTTTTAGATAAGAGTGAACACATGCCTAAATGAAAACTTTATGTAGTAACTTGAATGATATCACTTGTCTTAAAACTGCCATAGTTACTTTAAAAGCCCAAAAGTCTAATCTAAAACCTTTCTTTAAGCAAAAACAAACACAAACTTCCACAGAATAATAAAAGCGATGGGAACACCGTCAACCCTTTTAAGAAGAGTCAAAATACTATGTTAAATATTAAAAAAAAAAAATGATTTTCCCATTAAATAATAAAGGAGATAACTATTTGTTTCACTTTTTAGATAAGAGTGAACACAACCCTAAATGAAAACTTTATGTAGTAACTTGAATGATATCACTTGTCTTAAAACTGCCATAGTTACTTTAAAAGCCCAAAAGTCTAATCTAAAACCTTTCTTTAAGCAAAAACAAACACAAACTTCCACAGAATAACAAAAGCGATGGGAACACCGTCAACCCTTTTAAGAAGAGTCAAAATACTATGTTAAATATTAAAAAAAAATGATTTTCCCATTAAATAATAAAGGAGATAACTATTTGTTTCACTTTTTAGATAAGAGTGAACACAACCCTAAATGAAAACTTTATGTAGTAACTTGAATGATATCACTTGTCTTAAAACTGCCATAGTTACTTTAAAAGCCCAAAAGTCTAATCTAAAACCTTTCTTTAAGCAAAAACAAACACAAACTTCCACAGAATAACAAAAGCGATGGGAACACCGTCAACCCTTTTAAGAAGAGTCAAAATACTATGTTAAATATTAAAAAAAAATGATTTTCCCATTAAATAATAAAGGAGATAACTATTTGTTTCACTTTTTAGATAAGAGTGAACACAACCCTAAATGAAAACTTTATGTAGTAACTTGAATGATATCACTTGTCTTAAAACTGCCATAGTTACTTTAAAAGCCCAAAAGTCTAATCTAAAACCTTTCTTTAAGCAAAAACAAACACAAACTTCCACAGAATAACAAAAGCGATGGGAACACCGTCAACCCTTTTAAGAAGAGTCAAAATACTATGTTAAATATTAAAAAAAAATGATTTTCCCATTAAATAATAAAGGAGATAACTATTTGTTTCACTTTTTAGATAAGAGTGAACACATGCCTAAATGAAAACTTTATGTAGTAACTTGAATGATATCACTTGTCTTAAAACTGCCATAGTTACTTTAAAAGCCCAAAAGTCTAATCTAAAACCTTTCTTTAAGCAAAACAAACACAAACTTCCACAGAATAACAAAAGCGATGGGAACACCGTCAACCCTTTTAAGAAGAGTCAAAATACTATGTTAAATCTTAAAAAAAATGATTTTCCCATTAAATAATAAAGGAGATAACTATTTGTTTCACTTTTTAGATAAGAGTGAACACAACCCTAAATGAAAACTTTATGTAGTAACTTGAATGATATCACTTGTCTTAAAACTGCCATAGTTACTTTAAAAGCCCAAAAGTCTAATCTAAAACCTTTCTTTAAGCAAAAACAAACACAAACTTCCACAGAATAACAAAAGCGATGGGAACACCGTCCACCCTTTTAAGAAGAGTCAAAATACTATGTTAAATATTAAAAAAAAAATGATTTTCCCATTAAATAATAAAGGAGATAACTATTTGTTTCACTTTTTAGATAAGAGTGAACACAACCCTAAATGAAAACTTTATGTAGTAACTTGAATGATATCACTTGTCTTAAAACTGCCATAGTTACTTTAAAAGCCCAAAAGTCTAATCTAAAACCTTTCTTTAAGCAAAAACAAACACAAACTTCCACAGAATAACAAAAGCGATGGGAACACCGTCAACCCTTTTAAGAAGAGTCAAAATACTATGTTAAATATTAAAAAAAAATGATTTTCCCATTAAATAATAAAGGAGATAACTATTTGTTTCACTTTTTAGATAAGAGTGAACACATGCCTAAATGAAAACTTTATGTAGTAACTTGAATGATATCACTTGTCTTAAAACTGCCATAGTTACTTTAAAAGCCCAAAAGTCTAATCTAAAACCTTTCTTTAAGCAAAAACAAACACAAACTTCCACAGAATAACAAAAGCGATGGGAACACCGTCAACCCTTTTAAGAAGAGTCAAAATACTATGTTAAATATTAAAAAAAAATGATTTTCCCATTAAATAATAAAGGAGATAACTATTTGTTTCACTTTTTAGATAAGAGTGAACACATCCCTAAATGAAAACTTTATGTAGTAACTTGAATGATATCACTTGTCTTAAAACTGCCATAGTTACTTTAAAAGCCCAAAAGTCTAATCTAAAACCTTTCTTTAAGCAAAAACAAACACAAACTTCCACAGAATAACAAAAGCGATGGGAACACCGTCCACCCTTTTAAGAAGAGTCAAAATACTATGTTAAATATTAAAAAAAAAATGATTTTCCCATTAAATAATAAAGGAGATAACTATTTGTTTCACTTTTTAGATAAGAGTGAACACATGCCTAAATGAAAACTTTATGTAGTAACTTGAATGATATCACTTGTCTTAAACTGCCATAGTTACTTTAAAAGCCCAAAAGTCTAATCTAAAACCTTTCTTTAAGCAAAAACAAACACAAACTTCCACAGAATAACAAAAGCGATGGGAACACCGTCCACCCTTTTAAGAAGAGTCAAAATACTATGTTAAATATTAAAAAAAAAATGATTTTCCCATTAAATAATAAAGGAGATAACTATTTGTTTCACTTTTTAGATAAGAGTGAACACATGCCTAAATGAAAACTTTATGTAGTAACTTGAATGATATCACTTGTCTTAAAACTGCCATAGTTACTTTAAAAGCCCAAAAGTCTAATCTAAAACCTTTCTTTAAGCAAAAACAAACACAAACTTCCACAGAATAACAAAAGCGATGGGAACACCGTCAACCCTTTTAAGAAGAGTCAAAATACTATGTTAAATATTAAAAAAAAAATGATTTTCCCATTAAATAATAAAGGAGATAACTATTTGTTTCACTTTTTAGATAAGAGTGAACACATGCCTAAATGAAAACTTTATGTAGTAACTTGAATGATATCACTTGTCTTAAAACTGCCATAGTTACTTTAAAAGCCCAAAAGTCTAATCTAAAACCTTTCTTTAAGCAAAAACAAACACAAACTTCCACAGAATAACAAAGCGATGGGAACACCGTCAACCCTTTTAAGAAGAGTCAAAATACTATGTTAAATATTAAAAAAAAAATGATTTTCCCATTAAATAATAAAGGAGATAACTATTTGTTTCACTTTTTAGATAAGAGTGAACACATGCCTAAATGAAAACTTTATGTAGTAACTTGAATGATATCACTTGTCTTAAAACTGCCATAGTTACTTTAAAAGCCCAAAAGTCTAATCTAAAACCTTTCTTTAAGCAAAAACAAACACAAACTTCCACAGAATAACAAAAGCGATGGGAACACCGTCAACCCTTTTAAGAAGAGTCAAAATACTATGTTAAATATTAAAAAAAAATGATTTTCCCATTAAATAATAAAGGAGATAACTATTTGTTTCACTTTTTAGATAAGAGTGAACACAACCCTAAATGAAAACTTTATGTAGTAACTTGAATGATATCACTTGTCTTAAAACTGCCATAGTTACTTTAAAAGCCCAAAAGTCTAATCTAAAACCTTTCTTTAAGCAAAAACAAACACAAACTTCCACAGAATAACAAAAGCGATGGGAACACCGTCCACCCTTTTAAGAAGAGTCAAAATACTATGTTAAATATTAAAAAAAAATGATTTTCCCATTAAATAATAAAGGAGATAACTATTTGTTTCACTTTTTAGATAAGAGTGAACACATGCCTAAATGAAAACTTTATGTAGTAACTTGAATGATATCACTTGTCTTAAAACTGCCATAGTTACTTTAAAAGCCCAAAAGTCTAATCTAAAACCTTTCTTTAAGCAAAAACAAACACAAACTTCCACAGAATAACAAAAGCGATGGGAACACCGTCCACCCTTTTAAGAAGAGTCAAAATACTATGTTAAATATTAAAAAAAAAATGATTTTCCCATTAAATAATAAAGGAGATAACTATTTGTTTCACTTTTTAGATAAGAGTGAACACAACCCTAAATGAAAACTTTATGTAGTAACTTGAATGATATCACTTGTCTTAAAACTGCCATAGTTACTTTAAAAGCCCAAAAGTCTAATCTAAAACCTTTCTTTAAGCAAAAACAAACACAAACTTCCACAGAATAACAAAAGCGATGGGAACACCGTCAACCCTTTTAAGAAGAGTCAAAATACTATGTTAAATATTAAAAAAAAAATGATTTTCCCATTAAATAATAAAGGAGATAACTATTTGTTTCACTTTTTAGATAAGAGTGAACACATGCCTAAATGAAAACTTTATGTAGTAACTTGAATGATATCACTTGTCTTAAAACTGCCATAGTTACTTTAAAAGCCCAAAAGTCTAATCTAAAACCTTTCTTTAAGCAAAAACAAACACAAACTTCCACAGAATAACAAAAGCGATGGGAACACCGTCAACCCTTTTAAGAAGAGTCAAAATACTATGTTAAATATTAAAAAAAAATGATTTTCCCATTAAATAATAAAGGAGATAACTATTTGTTTCACTTTTTAGATAAGAGTGAACACAACCTAAATGAAAACTTTATGTAGTAACTTGAATGATATCACTTGTCTTAAAACTGCCATAGTTACTTTAAAAGCCCAAAAGTCTAATCTAAAACCTTTCTTTAAGCAAAAACAAACACAAACTTCCACAGAATAACAAAAGCGATGGGAACACCGTCAACCCTTTTAAGAAGAGTCAAAATACTATGTTAAATATTAAAAAAAAAATGATTTTCCCATTAAATAATAAAGGAGATAACTATTTGTTTCACTTTTTAGATAAGAGTGAACACAACCCTAAATGAAAACTTTATGTAGTAACTTGAATGATATCACTTGTCTTAAAACTGCCATAGTTACTTTAAAAGCCCAAAAGTCTAATCTAAAACCTTTCTTTAAGCAAAAACAAACACAAACTTCCACAGAATAACAAAAGCGATGGGAACACCGTCCACCCTTTTAAGAAGAGTCAAAATACTATGTTAAATATTAAAAAAAAAGATTTTCCCATTAAATAATAAAGGAGATAACTATTTGTTTCACTTTTTAGATAAGAGTGAACACATGCCTAAATGAAAACTTTATGTAGTAACTTGAATGATATCACTTGTCTTAAAACTGCCATAGTTACTTTAAAAGCCCAAAAGTCTAATCTAAAACCTTTCTTTAAGCAAAAACAAACACAAACTTCCACAGAATAACAAAAGCGATGGGAACACCGTCAACCCTTTTAAGAAGAGTCAAAATACTATGTTAAATATTAAAAAAAAAATGATTTTCCCATTAAATAATAAAGGAGATAACTATTTGTTTCACTTTTTAGATAAGAGTGAACACACCCTAAATGAAAACTTTATGTAGTAACTTGAATGATATCACTTGTCTTAAAACTGCCATAGTTACTTTAAAAGCCAAAAGTCTAATCTAAAACCTTTCTTTAAGCAAAAACAAACACAAACTTCCACAGAATAACAAAAGCGATGGGAACACCGTCAACCCTTTTAAGAAGAGTCAAAATACTATGTTAAATATTAAAAAAAATGATTTTCCCATTAAATAATAAAGGAGATAACTATTTGTTTCACTTTTTAGATAAGAGTGAACACATGCCTAAATGAAAACTTTATGTAGTAACTTGAATGATATCACTTGTCTTAAAACTGCCATAGTTACTTTAAAAGCCCAAAAGTCTAATCTAAAACCTTTCTTTAAGCAAAAACAAACACAAACTTCCACAGAATAACAAAAGCGATGGGAACACCGTCAACCCTTTTAAGAAGAGTCAAAATACTATGTTAAATATTAAAAAAAAATGATTTTCCCATTAAATAATAAAGGAGATAACTATTTGTTTCACTTTTTAGATAAGAGTGAACACAACCCTAAATGAAAACTTTATGTAGTAACTTGAATGATATCACTTGTCTTAAAACTGCCATAGTTACTTTAAAAGCCCAAAAGTCTAATCTAAAACCTTTCTTTAAGCAAAAACAAACACAAACTTCCACAGAATAACAAAAGCGATGGGAACACCGTCAACCCTTTTAAGAAGAGTCAAAATACTATGTTAAATATTAAAAAAAAAAATGATTTTCCCATTAAATAATAAAGGAGATAACTATTTGTTTCACTTTTTAGATAAGAGTGAACACATCCTAAATGAAAACTTTATGTAGTAACTTGAATGATATCACTTGTCTTAAAACTGCCATAGTTACTTTAAAAGCCCAAAAGTCTAATCTAAAACCTTTCTTTAAGCAAAAACAAACACAAACTTCCACAGAATAACAAAAGCGATGGGAACACCGTCCACCCTTTTAAGAAGAGTCAAAATACTATGTTAAATATTAAAAAAAAAATGATTTTCCCATTAAATAATAAAGGAGATAACTATTTGTTTCACTTTTTAGATAAGAGTGAACACATGCCTAAATGAAAACTTTATGTAGTAACTTGAATGATATCACTTGTCTTAAAACTGCCATAGTTACTTTAAAAGCCCAAAAGTCTAATCTAAAACCTTTCTTTAAGCAAAAACAAACACAAACTTCCACAGAATAACAAAAGCGATGGGAACACCGTCCACCCTTTTAAGAAGAGTCAAAATACTATGTTAAATATTAAAAAAAAATGATTTTCCCATTAAATAATAAAGGAGATAACTATTTGTTTCACTTTTTAGATAAGAGTGAACACATGCCTAAATGAAAACTTTATGTAGTAACTTGAATGATATCACTTGTCTTAAAACTGCCATAGTTACTTTAAAAGCCCAAAAGTCTAATCTAAAACCTTTCTTTAAGCAAAAACAAACACAAACTTCCACAGAATAACAAAAGCGATGGGAACACCGTCCACCCTTTTAAGAAGAGTCAAAATACTATGTTAAATATTAAAAAAAAAAATGATTTTCCCATTAAATAATAAAGGAGATAACTATTTGTTTCACTTTTTAGATAAGAGTGAACACATGCCTAAATGAAAACTTTATGTAGTAACTTGAATGATATCACTTGTCTTAAAACTGCCATAGTTACTTTAAAAGCCCAAAAGTCTAATCTAAAACCTTTCTTTAAGCAAAAACAAACACAAACTTCCACAGAATAACAAAAGCGATGGGAACACCGTCCACCCTTTTAAGAAGAGTCAAAATACTATGTTAAATATTAAAAAAAAATGATTTTCCCATTAAATAATAAAGGAGATAACTATTTGTTTCACTTTTTAGATAAGAGTGAACACATGCCTAAATGAAAACTTTATGTAGTAACTTGAATGATATCACTTGTCTTAAAACTGCCATAGTTACTTTAAAAGCCCAAAAGTCTAATCTAAAACCTTTCTTTAAGCAAAAACAAACACAAACTTCCACAGAATAACAAAAGCGATGGGAACACCGTCAACCCTTTTAAGAAGAGTCAAAATACTATGTTAAATATTAAAAAAAAATGATTTTCCCATTAAATAATAAAGGAGATAACTATTTGTTTCACTTTTTAGATAAGAGTGAACACATGCCTAAATGAAAACTTTATGTAGTAACTTGAATGATATCACTTGTCTTAAAACTGCCATAGTTACTTTAAAAGCCCAAAAGTCTAATCTAAAACCTTTCTTTAAGCAAAAACAAACACAAACTTCCACAGAATAACAAAAGCGATGGGAACACCGTCAACCCTTTTAAGAAGAGTCAAAATACTATGTTAAATATTAAAAAAAAATGATTTTCCCATTAAATAATAAAGGAGATAACTATTTGTTTCACTTTTTAGATAAGAGTGAACACAACCCTAAATGAAAACTTTATGTAGTAACTTGAATGATATCACTTGTCTTAAAACTGCCATAGTTACTTTAAAAGCCCAAAAGTCTAATCTAAAACCTTTCTTTAAGCAAAAACAAACACAAACTTCCACAGAATAACAAAAGCGATGGGAACACCGTCAACCCTTTTAAGAAGAGTCAAAATACTATGTTAAATATTAAAAAAAAAATGATTTTCCCATTAAATAATAAAGGAGATAACTATTTGTTTCACTTTTTAGATAAGAGTGAACACAACCCTAAATGAAAACTTTATGTAGTAACTTGAATGATATCACTTGTCTTAAAACTGCCATAGTTACTTTAAAAGCCCAAAAGTCTAATCTAAAACCTTTCTTTAAGCAAAAACAAACACAAACTTCCACAGAATAACAAAAGCGATGGGAACACCGTCAACCCTTTTAAGAAGAGTCAAAATACTATGTTAAATATTAAAAAAAAATGATTTTCCCATTAAATAATAAAGGAGATAACTATTTGTTTCACTTTTTAGATAAGAGTGAACACAAGCCTAAATGAAAACTTTATGTAGTAACTTGAATGATATCACTTGTCTTAAAACTGCCATAGTTACTTTAAAAGCCCAAAAGTCTAATCTAAAACCTTTCTTTAAGCAAAAACAAACACAAACTTCCACAGAATAACAAAAGCGATGGGAACACCGTCAACCCTTTTAAGAAGAGTCAAAATACTATGTTAAATATTAAAAAAAAATGATTTTCCCATTAAATAATAAAGGAGATAACTATTTGTTTCACTTTTTAGATAAGAGTGAACACATGCCTAAATGAAAACTTTATGTAGTAACTTGAATGATATCACTTGTCTTAAAACTGCCATAGTTACTTTAAAAGCCCAAAAGTCTAATCTAAAACCTTTCTTTAAGCAAAAACAAACACAAACTTCCACAGAATAACAAAAGCGATGGGAACACCGTCAACCCTTTTAAGAAGAGTCAAAATACTATGTTAAATATTAAAAAAAAAATGATTTTCCCATTAAATAATAAAGGAGATAACTATTTGTTTCACTTTTTAGATAAGAGTGAACACATGCCTAAATGAAAACTTTATGTAGTAACTTGAATGATATCACTTGTCTTAAAACTGCCATAGTTACTTTAAAAGCCCAAAAGTCTAATCTAAAACCTTTCTTTAAGCAAAAACAAACACAAACTTCCACAGAATAACAAAAGCGATGGGAACACCGTCAACCCTTTTAAGAAGAGTCAAAATACTATGTTAAATATTAAAAAAAAATGATTTTCCCATTAAATAATAAAGGAGATAACTATTTGTTTCACTTTTTAGATAAGAGTGAACACATGCCTAAATGAAAACTTTATGTAGTAACTTGAATGATATCACTTGTCTTAAAACTGCCATAGTTACTTTAAAAGCCCAAAAGTCTAATCTAAAACCTTTCTTTAAGCAAAAACAAACACAAACTTCCACAGAATAACAAAAGCGATGGGAACACCGTCAACCCTTTTAAGAAGAGTCAAAATACTATGTTAAATCTTAAAAAAAAAATGATTTTCCCATTAAATAATAAAGGAGATAACTATTTGTTTCACTTTTTAGATAAGAGTGAACACATGCCTAAATGAAAACTTTATGTAGTAACTTGAATGATATCACTTGTCTTAAAACTGCCATAGTTACTTTAAAAGCCCAAAAGTCTAATCTAAAACCTTTCTTTAAGCAAAAACAAACACAAACTTCCACAGAATAACAAAAGCGATGGGAACACCGTCAACCCTTTTAAGAAGAGTCAAAATACTATGTTAAATCTTAAAAAAAAAATGATTTTCCCATTAAATAATAAAGGAGATAACTATTTGTTTCACTTTTTAGATAAGAGTGAACACATGCCTAAATGAAAACTTTATGTAGTAACTTGAATGATATCACTTGTCTTAAAACTGCCATAGTTACTTTAAAAGCCCAAAAGTCTAATCTAAAACCTTTCTTTAAGCAAAAACAAACACAAACTTCCACAGAATAACAAAAGCGATGGGAACACCGTCAACCCTTTTAAGAAGAGTCAAAATACTATGTTAAATCTTAAAAAAAAATGATTTTCCCATTAAATAATAAAGGAGATAACTATTTGTTTCACTTTTTAGATAAGAGTGAACACATGCCTAAATGAAAACTTTATGTAGTAACTTGAATGATATCACTTGTCTTAAAACTGCCATAGTTACTTTAAAAGCCCAAAAGTCTAATCTAAAACCTTTCTTTAAGCAAAAACAAACACAAACTTCCACAGAATAACAAAAGCGATGGGAACACCGTCAACCCTTTTAAGAAGAGTCAAAATACTATGTTAAATCTTAAAAAAAATGATTTTCCCATTAAATAATAAAGGAGACAACTATTTGTTTCACTTTTTAGATAAGAGTGAACACATGCCTAAATGAAAACTTTATGTAGTAACTTGAATGATATCACTTGTCTTAATACTGTCATAGTTACTTTAAAAGCCCAAAAGTCTAATCTAAAAACTTTCTTTAAGCAAAAACAAACACAAACTTCCACAGAATAACAAAAGCGATGGGAACACCGTCAACCCTTTTAAGAAGAGTCAAAATACTATGTTAAATAATAAAAAAAAAAATTATTTTCCCATTAAATAATAAAGGAGATAACTATTTGTTTCACTTTTTAGATAAGAGTGAACACATGCCTAAATGAAAACTTTATGTAGTAACTTGAATGATATCACTTGTCTTAAAACTGCCATAGTTACTTTAAAAGCCCAAAAGTCTAATCTAAAACCTTTCTTTAAGCAAAAACAAACACAAACTTCCACAGAATAACAAAAGCCATGGGAACACCGTCAACCCTTTTAAGAAGAGTCAAAATACTATGTTAAATCTTAAAAAAAAAAAATATGATTTTCCCATTAGATAATAAAGAAAATAACTATTTGTTTCACTTTTTAGGTAAGAGTGAACACATGCCTAAATGAAAACTTTATGTAGTAACTTGAATGATGTCACTTGTTTTAAAACTGCCATAGTTACTTTAAAAGCCCAAAAGTCTAATCTAAAACCTATCTTTAAGGCGTTTAAACGAGTAAATTTTGCCCATTTATGTGTGTATATGAGCTCGGTGGAAAGTATGTAGACAAGTAGACATACTTCGCTGAAAAAACCTCAAATATAATTTCCCTAAGAAAACATACAATAAGAAAATATTGTAAGAGCGCAACTTCTGTAAACATGAAAAATTGTTTAATCCCAATCTTCGATTTCAGATGAATCCACAATTTTATTTGTACTTAATTTGCAAAGTACCAAGGACACCAAAATGAAAGTATTTTTGCCCTCCCCCCTGAATTATCTTAGGTATGTCCATACCTGAAAACAACAATTTTCTGGCATTTTTCATTTGCTTGTTTCAAAATTATGAAACTTTCAGAGCAGTACCACATTTTTGTTAATGTTGCTACGTGGAATGGTGAAAAGGAAGAAGCAAAACTAATTAATTAAATCTGACAGCATTTTTCATGCATAAAGTTCAAACATTAACAATATGCGGATTCCCAAGAAAAAGTACAACTTCAAAAGTAAGCTATACCTTTTTAAGCCGTTTAGTGTCATTTGTTTTTGGCAATGCCTGACAAATCTCAATTAGACTACTGACTGGAGACTCACAGCGATAGTAATAGAAAGCGGTGGAAAACTAAAGTGGTAACTAAGCGATAACCTATACTACTTTTTAAAGTGATGATTTTCCTTACATTCAATGAAATGTGTTGGAAAAATAAGATTACAGCATCTGGACAAACACTCCTTTTTGCAGGCTGACCAATGGTCTACGTAGTGGAGGTACCGATTTCCTAAATTCTCTGCCTTCGGCCGGGAGTGCAACACGTAGTTGGGGGCAAATCATCTGAAGCTTCCCTTGATTTCCCCCCAGATTTTTCCAGGTACCCATCTGGAGCTGTGTCGACTCTGGTTGTGCTTACAAAGTCACACCACTGACCCTCGCTCCGACATAAATAATCATCGACACTAGGACTCATACGCTTACCCCAACAGACACAGAATTTCAAGTTTAGCGTGTCAGCCACTCGACTAGTACGGCTCGACCAAAATTCAAGTTTCTACAGGAAATTCAAATACGTATAAAAATGAAAATTTGAAAATTGAAAATGACTTATTTAGTCCTTAAAAAACTCAAGTATAACAATTCCAGAGCTAACATTTTTTTTCCAAAATACACATAGAATAACCTCCATCCCCCTGCTTATATAAATCTGTCGGCATTCACTCAGAGGTTGCATGAGGTTCCGGTTTGGCGTAAAATTGATAAAGAAAAGTTTTAAAATTCTTGTGATCTTGTTCTGTCAAAAATTCGCGTACCCTTTGACCTACTTATGAAATTCTCTCATCGTGATGAAAGAGATGCGCGGCTACGTCTTAATATTTATTACATCAAACTGACCCTTGCTCTTCTGTTTCCCGAATCTCAGGGAGTTCCCCAGTCTCGTGTCACACAAGGAACTCAAGAAAAGGGATGGTCTTCTAACCCTTTGTTACAGTTAGCATGCGACCGAGCCACCTTCTGGTATGGGATATGGAAAGAATATGGTAGACCACGCTCAGGAGTAGTTAAAGAGATCAGAGTCGCATCTAAGCTTGGGTTTGGGAAGGAACTTGGTCGTCACCACGCGCAGTTGAAATCTGAGGTTTCTGAAAAAGAAATTAAAAATTCAAATATGTTACGGAAAATTTTTGATAAGAAGGAGTCAGCGGGTCCCGAGTCAGATATCCCATCTTTAACATGGATAAACTATTACCCTGATGAGTTTTCAGCCCCAAAACAGGATTTTAACATTTCTGTTCAAGAAAAGCTTTCACCCCTCCTTTCATCAATTCCAGACACAGATTTCCTAGTTACCCAATCACAGGTGGCGTCCGCGATCAGACGGTTGAAAAAGAAGAAGTCGGCTGGCATTGACCGTGTATCCGCCCTTCACCTTAGCCATTTCAGCCCAACTTTCATGGGACACCTAACTCTTCTCTTTGAGATGATCTTCACCACTGGACTCGTACCATCGACATTAAGTACTGGGTCGCTTAGGTCAGTCCCGAAGGAAGGAAAAAATACTTCGGAATGTGCTTCGTTCAGACCGATCACAGAGGCACCAAAGCTTTGCAAAGTCTTTGAACTTTTGGTCATTGATGAAACCCAGGAAAAATGCTGGACTCCCCCTTCCCAGTTTGGACTCCTGAAGGGTCTTGGTTGCGGCCACGCCATTTCTGCTTTGGCTTCAGTCTTGATTGACGCTGATGAATCGAAGGAGTCCATTATTATAGGTCTACATGACGCCCGCCGCGCCTACGACTCACTTCTCCATGACCAACTCATTCTGGATATGGGAGAGGGAGGTGTACAGAAGGAAATCCTACTAAACATTAAAGACATGTACGATCACTTACAGGCTGAACTCCTATTTCCTGGCCATGGTCGACCCCTCACTGAATATACCCCAGATATGATGCTGTCCTACCGAGGGAATCCTGTAGTCCCAGTAAAAAAGGGTACTCGACAAGGATCACTCACATCTCCTTGTGCCTTTAATAACTGTATTATTGAGCCACAGTCTACTATCGAGACAACATGCATAGCTCGTGGCATAGACGTTACAATGATAGCCTACGCCGATGACATTCTGAACCCCAGCCGCACAGTCACAGGTACAGAGACCACTTTCTCCACACTACAATCAAATTACAGTCGCATTGGCCTTGAATTTAACCCGCAGAAGTCGGAGATTGTTCTGTTCAACTGGGGCCAAGAAGAGGTCTCGTCTGTGAAGCTGGGAGAACTATCTGGAGGCTCTGTCCCGAAAATTATTTACCTTGGTGTACCAATTGGAAAGGATCTCAAGACTACCCGCTCCCATCTTATTGATCCTTTCCGTAAACGCCTTTTGCTTACAGTGGAGTAGTTTCATCTAAAATCCGTTTCAACCGTTTAATTCTGGCTCGACTTTATAACACAGCATCCCTTTCCCATTTCCTTTATCTAAGCCCATTTTGGAGAATTTTTCCCGAGCCAGTGAAAAGAAAGCTCAGCTCCGCGTTTTTTAAGTATGCGAAGTTCTTGTTGCGGCTCCCACCGTGGACAAGAAATTCGCACCTTGTTAAAAATTTTAAAATTGCGGACCCGACGGCAGTTATAATTGAACAAATTAAACGGTACAACGAGAAAGTTTCTTCTCACCCTTGGTACCGTTTGTCGCGGCAGTGAATCACTGTCCATTTAATTTTGTTCGCCCTAGTGTCTCGTCTTTGCCTTTCTTTTCTAAAAAGTAAAATATCTTACGTACCTGCAGTGCAGTGTATAATTGAGTTTTTGTTTCTCGTCTTTGTAATTTGTTCGATTTTGTGTTATTTGTTGTTTTTTTTTTTTTTTTTTTTTTTTTTTTTTTTTTTTTTTTTAGTGATACTCCGTCTTTTGTACTTTTTTTTTGACGGGTATTAAATAATAATAATAATTAAGTCTGAATTTCTACAAATTCAGTTTGTGAATTTTGAATTTATATTTTCCCAAAGTATAAGAAAGAAATATAAACAGGTGAAACCATCCCTTATTTTATTCAATAGTTATCATAGGCAGCGCGCTAGCGCTGCCTAAGTAAAGAACAATGTGGGCACAATGTGTTTTTTTTTCCTCCATACCCGGGCACTTCGTATCGAAGGAGTTGTCGTAGAAACTTCTAAAAGGGCTCATTCGATTGGAAATTGGTGTGGCTAGTACCCTTTTTAATAGTCGAAAGTGATTGGAGGGCAACTGCCCCCCCCCCACGCCCATCTTTCCCCCACACATCCAATCAAAATTTTGAGATAGCATTTTGTTCAGCGTAGTTGATTTCCAGATAGAAAATATGTTTTTGAGGAGGACACTCCCCCACAACCCTCAGGGCAAGGGTTTTAAGTTATACCCAGGGGGGATATAAGGTTTTTATAGAAGGGGTTGTCGTAGAAACTTCAAAAAATGCTCATTCGATTGGAAATTCAAAGAGCTAGTGCCCTTTTTAATAGTCGAAAGTGATTTGAGGGCAACTAACCCCCCTCTCACGCCCAACTTTTCCCCAAACACATCAAATCAAAATTTTTAGATAGCCATTTTATTCAACGTAGTTGAAAGCTTTGGAAATTTGGCCTTTAGGAATGACAACCCCTCCCCCCACAGCCCTCAGGGCAAGGGTTGTAAGTTACGCCCTGGGGCGTATAAAGTTTTAATTGAAAGCGTTGTCGTAGAAACTTCAAAAGAGCTCATTCAATTGGAAATTGAAAGGGCTAGTGCCTTTTTTAATAGTTGAAAGTGATTGGATAGCGACTAACGCCCCACTCACTCCAATCATTTTCCAAAACACATCAAATTAAAATTTTGAGACATCCATTTTGTTCAACGTAGTTGAACGTTCTGGAAATTAGGTCTTTTAGGATGATAACCCCTCAGAGCCCTAAGTGCAAGGGTTGTAAGGTATGCCCTGGGGGGCATATAAGAACGATGATGGCACAATGTATTGTTTATTAACTTTTTCCTTTAGAGCAGGGCACTTCGTATCGAAGAAGTTGTCGTAGAAACTTCGAAAAGCGCTCATTCAATTGGAAATTGGAGTGGCTTGTGCCCTTTTTAATAGTCGAAAGTGATTGGAAGTTGACCAAAACCCCTTCCATGCCCACCATTTCCCGAAACACATCCAATCAAAATTTTGAGATAGCCATTTTGTTCAGCGTAGTTGATTTCCAGATAGAAATTATTGGTGCTTAGTCAACTGATTCATTTGGCAAGATAGAGAAAGTGCGCTCACTATCCTTTTGAGGACACTCCCCCTTAGGACAAGGGTTGTAAGTTATGCCCTTGGGGCATATAAGGTTTTTTATAGAAGGCGTTGTCGTAGAAACTTTAAAAAAGGGCTCATTCGATTGGAAATTCAAAGGGCTAGTGCCCTTTTAAATAGTCGAAAATGATTAGAGGACAACTAACCTGACTCTCACGCCCACCTTTTCCCCAAACACATCTAATCAAAACTTTGAGATAGCCATTTTATTCAACGTAGTTTTAAGTTCTGGAAATTAGGTCTTTGAGGATGACAACTCCCCCCCCCAAAGTCCTCAGAGCAAGAGTTGTAAATTATGCCCAGGTGGCATATAAGGTTTTTATATAACGCGTTGTCGTAGAAACTTCAAAAAGGGCTCATTCGATTGGAAATTGAAATGGCTAGTGGCCTTTTTAATAGTCGAAAGTGATTGGAAAGCAACTAACACCCCTTCCACGCCCACCATTTCCCCAAACACATCCAAGCAAAATTTTGAGATAGCCATTTTGTTCCACGCAGTGCAAAGTTCAGGAAATTGTACCTTTGAGCAGGACACTCCCCCACAGTCTTCAGGGAAAGGGTTATAAGTTATGCCCTGAGGTTATATAAGGTTTTTATTGAAACCTTTGTCGTAGAAACTTGAAAAAGGACTCATTCGATTGGAAATTCAAAGGGCTACTGCCCTTTTTAACAGTTGAAAGTGATTTGAAGGCAACTAACCCCCCTCTCACGCCCATCTTTTCTCCAAACACATCCAAACAATATTTTAGATAGCCATTTTATTCAATGTAGTTGAATGTTTTGAAATTAGGTCTTTAAGGATGACAACCCCTCCCCCCAACAGCCCTCAGGAAAAGGGTTGTAAGTTATGCCCTGGGGGCGTATAAGGTTTTTATTGAAAGCGTAGAAACTTCAAAGGGCTCATTCAATTGGAAATTGAAAGGGTTAGTGCCTTTTTTATTAATATTTGAAAGTGATTGGAGAGCGACTAACGCCCCTCTCACGCCCACCATTTTCCCAAACACATCCAATCAGAATTTTGAGATATCCATTTTGTTCAACGTAGTTAAAAGTTCTTGAAATTAGGTCTTTTAGGATGATAACCCCTTCAAAGCCCTCAGTGCAAGGGCTGTAAGTTATGCCCTGGGGGCATATAAAGTTTATATAGAAAGTTGTTATAGAAATTTTAAAAAGGGCTGATTTGATTGGAAAATGAAATTGCCCTTTTTAATAGTTGAAAGTGAGTGGAGAGTAGTTAACCCCCCTCTTACGCCCACCATTTTGTTCAACGTAGTTGAAAGTTCTAGAAATTATTTATTTAAGGATGACAAACCCCCCAGAGCCCCAAGGGCAAAGGTTGCAAGTTCTACCTGGGGGCATATAAGGTTTTTATAGATTGAGTGGTCGTAAAACTTCAAAAGAGGCTCATTTAATTCGAAATTGAGAGGGCTAGTGCCCTTTGTAATAGTCGAAAGTGATTGGAGGGTAACTAACCCCCCTCTCACGCCCACCATTCCTCCAAACACATCCAATCAAAATTTTCAGATAGCCATTTTTTTCAACATAGCAGAAAGTTCTGGAAATTAGGTCTTTGAGAATGACACCCCCCTCCCCCAGCACTCAGGGCAAGGGTTGTAAGTTATGCCCTGGGGGCATATAAGAATTTTTTTGAAAGTTTTGCCGTAGAAACTTCAAAAGGGCTCATTTGATTGGAAATTGAAAGGGCTAGGGCCATTTTTAATAGCTGAAAGTGATTGGATAGTGACTAACGCCCCTCTCACGCCCACCATTTCCCCAAACACATCCGATCAAAATTTTGAGATAGCCATGTTGTTTAACGTAGTTGAAAGTTCTGGAAATTCGGTCTTAGAGGATGACACCCACTCTAACAGACCTTAAGGTAAGGGTTGTAATTTATGCCCTGGGGGCATATAAGGTGTTTATAGAAAGCGTTGTCGTTTCCAAAAGGGCTCATTCGATTGGAAATCGAAAATTCTAGTCCCCTTTTTAATAGTCGAAAGTGATTGGAAGGCTTGACATTTTTATAGTAAAGATCGAAGGGGGCATAATGTATTAATTTGTTGTTGTTGTTTAGACCAGGGTACTTCGTATCGAAGGAGTTCTCGTGGGAACTTCGAAAAGGGCTCATTCGATTGAAAATAGAAAGGGCTGATGCCCTTTTTAATAGTCGAAAGTGATTTGAGGGCAACTAATCCCCCTTCTAATCCCACCCTCCCACGCCAGCCCTCCCATTTCTGCTCTTAAAATTTTATCAAACCACAATAGCGTAAGTGTATCCAAGCTATCAAAGAATGTAAACAGATTTTTTTGCGAATGGTATCAAGTCAACTAGAGGAGGTATGAAACTAAATCAAACAGTACTATTTGTGTCCATATTTTTAAAAGGGTGTATGTTGTTAAAAATTACTGAAAATTTTTCTCCAGCATACAAATAGCAGGCCAAACTATAAAGTCATAAAAAAAAAAAGATTTAAAGTATTATTTTCTTTTTCCCTGAAAAGACTACGTCAATATAAAACGAACAGAAATTAATTTAAAAAACTTTTTCTACAAAATAAGTTTTTCAAAGAAAAGTAAAGAACTCCATTAAATAAAAAATGAGCAAAAATAAAATCAAATAATCTACCAAGCGTGAAACTACCACAAATCAGCATCGATAAATAAATGAAACCCAAAACGAACAGAAATTACAATAAATAACCGAGTCAAACTCAAAACGAGCAGAAATTAACATAAGTTGGGCTCAAAACACCTATGCCTTCCCAAGGCCAGAACATAATTTGCACTTTACTGAAAAAATACAAATAAATGTGCATTGTCAATTTAATGTACATATACTGATATTTAGTAATCAAAATGTTAATATTATTTGATTTATTAAAGTTATAAAAGTAAAACCATTTATATTTTTTTCACTAAAGTGCAAATTATGTTCTGGCCTTGGGAAGACTTAGGGTTTTTGCGCCCAACTTGTGTTAATTTCTGTTCGGGCTTAAAATAAGTTTAAAAAAACCTATTTTAAGGAAAAAGTTTTTTTTAATTAATCACAATAAAAGTCATCTCAAAATCATACAAATAGTGGCTGTTTCTTTGTTTTTTTTTTAGCATTTTCTTGGCATAGGAAAACGACTACAATGATTAGCTTTAAAAAACCAAAGACCACGATTTTCCAAGATTCTTCTTTGGGTTTTTTCAAATTATGAATTTTCATATGGCTAATGCCATACTTCTGTCAATGTTACCACGTTGAACCGCGATTAGAAATAAGCAGAACTAAGTTAAATTTGGCAATTTTTATTCCGAAAAAATGCATGCATTAACAACCTGTAATTCCACAAGAAAACAGTATCTTCAAAGGAAAGCTATGCCTTCTTAAATCGTTTAGTGTCGTAGGTTTTTAGAACAATTTTTTTTTTGCGAATTTTTAACACACATTTTTTTTTGGCGTCCTCTGTTATCAAAAACTGCATAACTGCATATGGAGGTCTTTTTCATTACAAATTGAATTCTCCGTTTCTCTTAACCTTTTAAAAGATGTATGGATGTAGAGATGTATGAATGCATGGATGTCCATATGTAGATGTATTGTGTAAGATTCCCCTTAGCCAGTTCGAACAATCGAATTTCCCTTTCAGTGTCATTGGTATTTTAGGAAAATAAAAGTTGATAATAAAATTACACACATCTATTTAAGCGCGCATGCGCGCATGAAAAAGATAAGTAAAAATTTATCGACTAAGAAGAACTTATAATTTTCTCAAAAAAGCATGTATTAAGAATATTTATAAAGGAATGCCAAAAGCATTTGCAACCTCTCTAAAAATGGGGAACTTCAAATCTGATGAGTCCTTCTCAGAAAATAAAGACTTGCTGCCTTGATAAAAATCACTTGGCATATTTTTCACAGTTAAAGACACTTTGTTTCTAATAAATTCAAAAACTTCCATCATTTCATCATTAAGAGTTGGATCATTTGCACGGTAAGTTAAGTAGACTAAAACGTTAATAAACAGTAGGCACTCATACGGCAAATCAAGTAGAGAATTGACATCAAACTTCAACTTCATGACGGGAAGGAGACAAACTTCTTTTGAGAGCATATCTTCGAGAAATTCTTTTTTGTGAGCCAACCTCAAAAATTCAACAATGCATACCCAGATCAAGTCGTCAGCAATAGAAGAATACTAAAAATATAAGTATATAAAAATTTCTACTAAATTAAATATACAAAAAAATAACAAAAAGAACTTTAATCCAAGAAAAGCCTTATGCCCACTGAGAGTATTTTGCCAGTATCTTTAACAGGGTGTTAGCAGAGCGACAAGAAGACAAACAAATGTACAATAAAATAAGGAAACAAAAAGAAGAAAAAGCAAAGAAATAGAATGATGAGCTAGAAAAACGGAATAGATTCCACACAGGGAAACTTTAAAATATGAAAAATTAAAATTGAAAAACCAACTAAAGCTTAAAGAAGATTACTGTCAAAAAACATAAACAAGTGTTTCACTAATGCTTTTTGATTACGTTATAAGTTTTGATTTTCTTTCTCTTGTCTGTCTTGAAAAGGTATTCAATACGTTATATTTTTTCATTTTTTTTTACCAAAAAATGTTTTTTAATACCAGCTTGAGTCAGTGGCGTCAATTGTGGAGTCAGTAGGGCATTTACCCTACTAGGTTTTGAAAAAAACAACCTTTTTTGGGGTGTATTTTCATTGAAAACTGCCTTTTCCTAGTATTTTCACTGAAAAAATTGAAATACACACCAAATTTGTCACCCTAGATTTGAAAAATTCATTTTGTCCCCCCCCCCCTCCTAAATTTTCGTGAATTGACGCCACTGAGTCATTCTTAAATTAAAGTTAAATTCTGTCTTCTTAGTACACATGTTTTTCATAAGCAGATAATCTTTTCCTTGTTAGCTGGTCAAAATTCTGTCTACAGAAATTGGTACAGTTCATTTCATAATATTACCAAGAAATTGGTCCAAGCTTCAACGCTGAAAAATACGAGTGTTTAACATTTAACACGAATTCCCAGATTATTGTGATATCTTTTCTATGAATTGTCTTGATACTATCCGTTAGCTTGGGGTTAAACTCTGTAGATCACTGACTTCGTTTCGAGTACGGGTGCAGTGTGATCAGGGTTGCCAACTTTTCCATACCTTGAATCCCCTGAGCATCGAAAAATGTGTAATTTTTACCTGAAATGTGCCCATCTTGATATCTCCAAAACTAGAGGTTATTTTTTTTTGCCAGTTGTATTATTTACAAAATGACACTTTGGAAACGTTTTTCAACACTTTTTTGACACTTTGGAAGCCAGTTAACATCATATACAATGAAAAAGAAAAAAAAATCATATAAAACATTCCTACAAAATGACTAAGTGTGAAAGCACGAGACTCATGTAATCATGTAAATCCCTTACTTTGGAGAAAATCCTTTAATTGCGAGATCTCTGACAAAACTTAGATGCTCAAAAAAGCACTACTTTTGGTGAAAAGTGACATTTTTAAAACCAAAATATAGATCCAGTTGGGAGATGTTTTTTTATGCCACAAATTTTCAAAATGTGTCCCATTTTCGCCCTTTTATGTCCCAAATTTCCAAAATCTGTCACTGTTTTACATTTTTATATCACTGTGTCCTGACACATGGGAATGTGTCCAGTTGGCAACCCTGAGTGTGATATTAATAAGCTACATTGAAAATCGCGGTGAATGTAATAGGAAAGCACTGGCTCCATTATACTCTCGTTTTTGTGATCACGCAGTTCTGTATTGCGGCTAGTATTTACATTTTGTTTTGCCTTTGCGATCCAGTGATATTAAAAATATGCATTGCAGGTTTTTGCTGTACATACCTTGCAAATACAAAGATAGGAAAATCATGCGGGTTTCGGGTGCTCCTAATAATTAAAGTTTTATTACCAGGCAAAGCATCAAGCTTAAAGAATATGTTTATGCGACAGTAGGTGTTAATAAACCAACTCATCCATGGGCGTACAGAAGGGGGGGGGGGGCAGCTGCCACCCCCCCCCTAGAACTTCAAATTTACACTAGATATGGTTGAAAAAGCAGTTGAAAAAGATTGATGGGTAAAAAAGCAGTTGATAAAAGGTGGATGGTTGAAAAAGCTGGAAATAAACAGCTGGAATGACAGAATAAAAGTGAAACAAGAAGCAATTATCCATAACGTCTTGGAAAGATTTAGCTCTAATCCAAGAAGATTGATTAATGCTGAAGTATATTGATGATTTATGATTTTTGGTGATTACTTATTAATAAAGATTTCATAGGTATGACAGAACTTGCTGGCAATGTAAGGTTTTGTGAACTGCCAATATAACTTTAGCCCCCGCCCCAACTTCATCACAGAATCGGATGCCCCCCCCCCCCCTAGAGAAGAAACTACGTACGCCCATGAACTCATCTGAGAAGTCACCTTAGTGGGATAGATTTTCAGTGATTTGCGTTTAATCCGTACTTGTTGTATAAACGTTTTTTTTTCATACTTCATTTTTTAAATTGTAGTGTAAAAGAAAACTTAATTATTACTGTTATTAGTACTAGATTACCAAACCTACATGAATAGAAATGTTAGTTGTGTTTATTTAATTTTTCTTTATTTAGGGCCAAACATAAAACGGCTTCTTGGCCAAACATAAAACGGCTTCTTTGGCCAAAAGAGTGCAACAGATATATTTGTGGAAGATCTCGCTTAACTAGCCAGTGTTCTGTGTACTAATCCAAAACCTGGTTTTTTTTGCAATTCATGAAAATAACTTAAAAATCCAAAAATTTATCTACTATTAGACAATTTCAGAAAGTAAGTAAATAATTTCATAGACAGCAGTGCTTTTCCATTTATAATTAAAACTAGGAAAAAAAAAAAAAAATGGTAAAACTTTCAAAAAACATACTTATTAAAAAAGTCTGAGAATTTCGGCTCCAGACCCGGAAACCTTTATCAACGGGAAAAAGAGAAAAAAACAAACAAAATAAAGTTAACAGTTAACATATACTACAAAACAGCAAAAAAGGATAAAAAGGTGGGAAAACTCTAATAAATATATATATATATATATATATATATATATATATATATATATATATATATATATATATATTATATATATATATATATATATATATATATATATATATATATATATATATATATATATATAATATATATATATATATATATATATATATATATATAAAAATACGAAAGAATCTCACTTGATGAACCAAATCTGTTTTTCAAGACAACAAAATTGAACGTGATGACACAAACACAGCCGTGTTTGCATTATAATACTACTATTTGGGCGCACACAATACATCAGATGTATCTGGATCTGTGAATCAACAATTTCAATTGAATTAAGAAATTCTGGTGTGAATTCGATTCCTCCTTCCTGTTAATGCATTAAAGAGTCATCCATTTTATATGATTTATTTCTTCCGGGACTCGTTGTGGTTCTCGCTATTGCTTCTCTTCTTACCGCAGATTTCGTTTAAATTGCGATGTGATCATCCCTCTCGCCTTTACTCTAACTGCAGATTTCGTTGTCCGTTATTTTCATTTGGGATTTGTTGTGATGCTTGTTGTCGCATGTCTCCTATCCGCAGATCTTCCTTCCTTTTTATGCTTTTTACACGCTAAAATAACACGTTCCTTATTCCATTATAATTCTGAAATATCTAAATTACGCAATAGCATAATTATCGTGTTATTCTTTAGTTTTAAGTCACATTTCCTTTTGTGATTCAATGTTTCTTCATCTTGTGTAATTTTGCATGCGTCATAGATACTAGAAATAATACGACTACCCCTAAAGGAAAATTATTTAATTTTTGCTCTTTGAATATATATACATGTGACGTCACACATGTTTTTTCTGGCCTGAATTCAATTCCTCTTTCTTGTTTATTCCTCGCAGACGCCAAAATAACTTCATTTCATTCCAGATTCCAGGGTGGTTAAGAAATTCAGACGGGAATTCCTTTTCTCCTTCCAGTGTATCTTTGCCGACGCTATAATAACAGTTTTTTATTCTACGGTTAAAAATCAGCAATTTCAACTGAATTAAGTGATTCTAGCGGGAATTCAAATCCTTCTTCCTGTATATTCTTCACAGACTCACGCACGCTAAACTAACACGTTCTGTCATTCCATTGTAGTTTTGCTTTGTCTTCCAACAGCGGATTTCGTTGTGCACTGTTTTTCTTTGGAATTCGATGTGATTTTAGTAGTTTCTTGTTTTCTATGCCTTTTTATTTAGATGTTCAGAGTCATTTGTTATCCTGTGTAATTTTGCATGCGTCATAAATGCTAGTAAGGTTACATCAAATTTGAATTAATTTCTTTCGAAGTACTCTCCTTGGCTAAAGACGCACATATTTCAACTTTACTTTAATTCCACGATTGGAAACTTTTTTGGAAGGCTTCTTTCAGAAAAGCCTTCACTTGCTTCGCTATGGCCCTCTCAATGTTACGAATAGTGTCAAAACATTTTCCTTTTAAAACGGTTTTTATTTTGAGGAAGATCCAAAAGTCAAACGATGTTAAGTCCAGAGAATAAGGCGGATTTGGACATACAGGAGCCTTTCTTGGCCAAAAAGTTGCGGATTAAAAGCGAGATATGGCACGGCACGTTGTTGTGATGAAGGAGGAAACCATTGGCCAATTTTCCGGTCGCTTTCAACGTATATCGTTTCGCAAACGTAACCCGTACGAGATGTTCAGCTCTTGAGAAGCTCTCTAATAGTCAATCGCATGTTTCAACAAGCCAATTTTGTCACTTTTTGAATGTTTTCGTCAGTTTTCAAGGTCGAAGAACGTCCCGACCTCTCGTCTTCAACCGACTCATTACTGCTCTGAAATTGCTCATACCACTTGTAAATAGTCTTCAAAGCCACCATATTATCGCATTATAATGATTTTAACATTTCACGAGCCTCTTTGCCACTTTTCTACAACTATAAACAAAAATTAATGTTAATGCGTTGTTCGAAATCCATGATGTGCGAAGGACTATATAAACACAACATCACGCAACCAGCTCTGGAAGCAGAGTTGCCAACTGCCGACGCCTCAAAAGAGTGCAAATCAAGGCCAAAAAGAGGGATTTTTGCTCAAAAATAGTGCAAGTCATAAAACTTTGGCAGCGTGCGTAGCCCCTCTCACTGTTCTTTACACTCTTACGTCATTTAGAAACAATTATAAGTTATCCTGCGATCATTAAACATGTTTCCCCCTTAATTTTTAAATGTATTTAAAATGAAGTCAGAAAGGCTCCCTTCTTAAATGAACCTCTAAATGGTGAGCTAGATAATAATTCTCGTTCTTTTTATGGTTAAAAGGTAATACTCTGCTAGAACTTTGCATTTGCAAATTTTGGTCCAAAGAAGTCTCTAAAATACATTTACCTCACATTTTCATAATGTTCCCTTTTCTGTCATTTTGATAGTATGGGGGACTAAGAACAAATGCTTAGGCCCCTGGCTGGTAAGATAGGATTTTTATTTCCCAAAAATGGCTATCACAAGCAGAGATGGGCCATTCGCACTTTAAATAGGCCTGAAGTCTCTGAAGAATTTTATCAGTTTGAGACTTGGCTTTGAAAAGGTTTGTCTTAGTCGTCGCTTTTCCACCACCTTACTGCACTTTTACATTTTCAAGAAGAATGGTTGTACCAAACAGCTTTTAAATTCGTTTATTAAATTTTAATTTCCTGTTTCTACGTTTCCACTTGTTAATTTGACCTTTATTTGATCTACTTCTTCTTAAATGGTTGGAAATGCTGGAAAGACAACTGGGGGAAGGCACAGGAAGAGATAACAGAGATCATACAGTCTAGCAGTTGTATGTTTTGTACTCAAATAATTTAATTTAAAGCTTTTTACTTCGTTAGGACTTATTCTATCATCATTTCGTAAAAAAAAGGTGATTTTAGCAAAATTGGCAAAAAGAGTGCAATTCCTGTCCGCCGAGGGAAAGAGTACAATAAGGTAAAAAGGTGAAAAGCTACGAAATTGTGTAAGTTGACAACCCTGTCTGGAGGTCGACTGACAAGTTACAACTTCCTCCATGCAATCTTACGAAGAGCCCTTGGCTGCCTAAAATCAACTCCTATTGCAGCTATGTACTGTGAAGTGGGGATCCAGTCCCTTCACTCCAGAAGAAAATATCTCCTTGCAAGATATTTTGCAAAAAAGATAAGACTCAAGAACCACATTATCTACAAAGGAATCATTAGCTACCACAACCCTGATGTCCGCTACAAACCAACAGAGATGCCCTCTTTTCAGAGATTCCTTTGCCTTCCTGGCATGGAAGAGTTCATAGAGAATGGCAGGCTGACTGTTAATTTGGATGATGATTCTCCCAGCGCCTCCAAAGGAATTGGGGAATTGATTATTCCTAAGATCAGCCTTGAAAAAAGGAGGACCTCCCCCAAGCTGTGATGAAAATCATATTCCTGGGAAAGTTGGCAGAATACCAGGACTACATCCAAGTTTACACAGATGGCTCTAAGACAGAAACAAAATGCAGCTGTGCAGTAGTTATACCCTCCCAGGGCCTGTCTCTTTCCTACCGTTTACCCCCCTACCTGACAATTTTCTCTGCAGAACTTATGGCACTTAAGTTTTCTCTTCAAGCCATAGCAAGCCAAACAGAGACCAAAAATCGGAAGTATATTGTCTGCACTGATTCACTGTCAGCTCTGGACTACCTTTCACACCAGCAACACCAAGCAAGAAATGTTGCCATGGAGATTGAAAATCTGACTACACAACTTGCAAGAAAGGGTATATCAGTCCTATTTATGTGGGTCCCAGCACACTGTGGTATAAAGGGAAATGAATTAGCAGACCAGGCTGCAAAACAAGCCTCCCATCTGGGTCTGATCACTCAAACCCCATTACTGGACCTGAATTCCTGTCTTCAATCAGTTCAAAAATTTTGGAGGAAGAAGAGGCTTGGCTCCGTTCTTTCCATACCCAGCTCCTGGATCTGTATAATTACAAGCAGCCATCAAAAGAAATGTACCTCTCATCTCGCATCCTTTCAACTTGTGCAAATGACCCCTTCCCCAACTGCGACACATGTGGAGTGTACGAAGACATACGTCACATCATCTTCAACTGTGGAAAATATGAAAAGGAGAGGGAAATACTAAGGAATTGCTGTGAGAGGACATTTAAAGCATTCACAATGCGCTCTGTTCTGGGACATTACACGTCTCCTCCTTGGGCTAGACAACTAGGCACAAACCTTTTAGGTAGATTTGTTAAGACTACTGGTTTGGTTCATTCCCTTTAAGTTTTTTTTTTTTTTTTTTTTTTTTTTTTTTTTTTTTTTTTTTTTTTTTTTTTTTTTTTTTTTTTTAGTTATGTATGTGACAGGAATGATGTATATTGGCATTATTTATTTAATTGTGTTGCAATTGCATTTTAATTGTTTTATGACAAAGTAGTGCTGAATTACTCTGATTCTTGTTTTTCGACGCAGGCATTTGCTACAGGTGAATGACCCCCTACCAATAGCACAATAAGTGATACCTGACATGGCTCAATGAATATTGTCTAAAGTGACACCCAAGCAAGCTAGTGATTACAGAAGGCACAGAATAATCGAGTGATACAAACGCATATGACCGATTGGTCGAACGCGTCAAACCCCAAACAACAACAACAAGTCACAACTTGCTTAAAATCGACATCAGTTATCTCAAGGGATCATATGATAGGATGCATTACTTCGAATGAATATAACGTCAGCAGTTGCTGGAAAAAACAAAATTATTCACCGCCATACATATATATGTATATATATATATATATATATATATATATATATATATATATATATATATATATATATATATATATATATATATATATATATATATTATATATATATATATATATATATATATATATATATATATATATATATATATATATATATATATATATATATATACATGTTTCTTTCAATTCTCACTGTCCTTATTAAAGTGTTACCCCTCAAGTTACAATCATTTCATCTTAATCATGGTTGCAGCGATATCTGCAACTTAGTAAAGAATGAACCACGGCTCATAGTAACCAAAAATTTAAAAACGTGCTTTTAAAATTGTTATTTAAGGCTCAATGACACTAAAAGCACAAACTGACTGCAAATTTTTATAGATCGAAATTAAGATCACTTAAGTTTTATAGTCCCACAGGGTTACACTGCATTTTAAAGGCATATGTGGTAATCAATTCTAGTTCAACTTCGGTTAAAGCATAGGAGGTCCCTCTCTTATTAACTTTTCACACTCCAGGGAGGGGGAGGGACACAAATAGTCATAAATAAGAGAAGAAGAGGTATAAAAAGTTAACCTTGATTGCAAGATTTTCCAGCTTCCAGAGTAGGACTTCAAAGAACAGTGTTTCATCGTCCACTTTGAATTGCACGAAAGAAACATTGAAATTTGTTTTAAGCGCAAGTAGAAAGATTTGAAGTCCAGAGATCATATCTTCAAAGGGACAGTTGTCCAACCTAGACAGTAAGCTATCCATATCCAATAGAAGGCTCGACTCACACTAAATAAAGAAAAAAAAACGATTTGAATTCTAAACATAACTTCATTTGAATTTCAGAATAACCACATGTCAGGAAAAGCAGTTGGTTTGAATTACGAAAAAGATCACCTTTTAACCATGGGCTAAAGTCGCTCATTATTACGGAAAAAACCAAGTCTGGGCGACACGTAGCTAACTTGCTACAACTGGTCGAAGCTGATTCAGAGCTTGTTTTTACTGAAGGCGCATTAAGAACGAAATTTCAGTAGTAATTTGATTTAGCTAGCACTAATTTGAGCCAATTAGATTGGTTGTGAATAATTCTACGAAACGTTATGATTGTCGCTAGCTAAATCCCAGTATTAATATGATATAATTACAAATGGGCCTTGATCAAGTAAGGATTCAAAAAGCCCAAATAAATTATATCCCAAAAAAGATTATCTGCAACCAATGCTAGGAAAAATATAGCATATTTGCCCCCCTTCCCACATGGTTCAACCGACATCTGAAAACCTATCATAGAAAGTTGAAAAAACTTGGGATTGATAAAAATACCCGCCCTGAGGCATTTGAGAGCCCCTCCTCCAACTAAAGATCAACTAACCGCTTCCCTAAAAGTTTGGCATAGCTATACAGCACAAAACAGAAATTACTTAAATCATCGGGACCGTTTTCCCCCTAGGAATAATGGCGATTCCATCTTAGACAAGGGGAGTGCATAATTGTTCAATTTATTTTAGATCAAAACCACGATCAAAAATTCATTTCCTGATAAGTCAAATATTTGCACTCCTAAATTTGTGTCAGAACCATAATTTTCCTTGCAAAAGAAACCTAAATACGCTTTAGGGACTAACTGAGTTAAAACAATTTCTGATCAGAGCTATTTTATTTCTAGCTACCCCGGTCTACTGATATCGCAAAAATGCCTTCTCCCTGTATTCGCCTGTTTGTTACGTTACCTCCTAAGTTACCTCCCTCCACAACACTGCCCCTTTTTACTACCATAAATTATTTAATCTTAAATACTGCAAAAAAAGCATAAGAGACCAGTTTTGAACACAAAACATCCATATTGCAGTGGTATTGCTTCTCACTCAATTTTTGCTTTTTTTCGCTTCTCCCTTAATTATTTTCAATCAATCAATCAATTAATTCAACCAATAAATTTAGGACAAAAACACTTTAATATGGCCAGGAAAAAAAAAAACAGGGAAAAACAGAAATGACACAAATACTAAAAAAAAGAGAAGAAAAGTATTTTCAATATAATGCATTTCAACCTTTCAAAGATTCAACACACACGCACAGACACAAAACAAAGGAAAAAAACAATATTTAATAGACCCAAACAAAAAGGGATTTTAAGAGACCCCCCCCCAAAAAAAAGAAGATATAGGACTATCCAATGAAATAAACCAAATTCCAAGTCTATATTTGAAACCAAGCCACAAAAAATCTTAAAAAAAACACAACACCCCTCACAACAAACATTTCTAACCCCGGCTATGGTCACCCATCACTACCAAGCTTATTTAAGTGCAAACTAATTTATTTCGCACAATTGACGAGGCAAAAGCGTTTCGTTTCTAGTATTATTACAGCCTTTTTTTTAAACTTATCGGAAAGCTTTGGCAGGAAGAAGAAGAATCAAAAAAAAAAAAAAATCATGTAATTTGAAAATAAAATCTGGGATTCCGATGCAGCAAAAAATTTCGATGCAGTAACTCATTTTCAGATGCAGCAAAAATTTGTTTGACGGGCAACATGTTTATTGTAATTCAATCAGAAATGTCAGGTAAATGATCATGTTTTTTGCAAAAGTCCAGTAAAAAACGAACTAAGGCCCATAGTAACCAAGAATTAAAAAGCGCTTTTTGAAAAAGCTGTTAAGTGAGAAAGATTTCCCTATAAGGCTGATTCAGGAATGATAACTTTTATTTCGATTAATCTTAATGGTTAAAGTCTGTTGCAAAAATAAACCTATGGGTATTTCGAAAATTAGTGTCGGTTTGAAATGGAAACTTGATTGAAATCACGACTGTCAAAAACCCTCAAAGGAAAGCCATAGCCCCCCACCTTGAACAAGAAGGAAAATAACTTTTTTTTTGTATCGATAGCACTGATGACACATTGTTTTTTCTTTTTTCGTCTGTTAAAGGTACTTAGCGAGCTGTTAAAGGCCTCATTTAAAAGGAAGTTGCAGAATCTATATCTTTTTCTAATTAACAACAGATAATCGTGGTTGCAGCAGTAGCTGCAACCTAGTAAAGTACGCGCCTCGGACCATAGTAACCCAAAATTAATTATTTAGAAAACGAATCAAATCGAAATAAGATTAGACCATTGGAATTACAATGGCCGAAAATTCTGCAGGAAATTAAAGTCCTCTGGCTTGAACAACAAGGAAAAACAATTTTTTTTTGCATTGGTAGCCATGACATGCCCCTTTTTTCTTCTTTTTTTCTCCACTGCTATCGGGGCACTGGAACATCATAGAGAACAGTTTAAGGGCTCATTTCAAAAGAAAATTACTATATATAGTACCTTCTGTAATTAACAAAATACAATATTTAAAATAAAATCGATTTTTCAGTCAAATATCTAAAAAAAGTAATTTTTTTTAGGAAACTTATAGTCCCTTGGTTTGAACAAAAAGGAAAATCTACTGGATTGAACAACTAGGAATATCCCTCCTCATTTTTCCATTTTTTTTTCGCTACATCTGCTCACTTTTGTAACTAACAATGCACAATACTTAAAACAAGACCACTTTTTTGACAAAAAAAAAAAAAAAAAAAAAAAAAAAACTACACTATCCTATACAAGATGATAAATGACGTCATAATCAAACAGTTCTTGGTAACGAACTGTAAGTTCGTTACCACGAACTGTAAGTGTGAAGGAGCGAAGCGGCTCAATAGTAACCAAAAATCCAAAAAACAGAATTTTGTTACCAAGAAATACATCAAAACAGATGGCTTATTATGCCGAGTCCGAACATATAAGATACATTAAGTTTAGTGTTACCCATCAACATATAAGATATCAACATATACCCGTTCGAACATATAAAATACATTAAGTTTAGTGTTACCCATCAAAAGCTACGGGCATGAGAAAATTTATGGGGTGTCCGAAAAAGGAGGGAAACACCCTCTAAAAGTCAAGGAATCTTAATCAAAATCACACCATCAGATTCAGCAATCAGATAACTCTAATGTAGAAGTTTCAAGCTCCCATTTACAAAAATGTGGGATTTTATATTTTGTGCCAGAGGAAATATCACGGTTGCGTGTTTATTCGTTTGTTTTGTTTTTCCCCAGGGGTGATCACATTAAACCAGTAGTCCTAGAATATAGGGAGAGAGCTCTTTCGAACGGAAATTAAAAGTTCTAATGCCCTTTTAAGTGATCAAAAAGATTGGAGGGCAACCATCCCCCTCCCACGCCCCTGTTTTTCCCCAAAGTCGTCTGATCAAAATTATGAGATAGCCATTTTGTTCATTATAGTTGAAAAGTCCAGTAACTATACCTTTGGGAATAACAAGACCCCCAACAGCCCTTGGGAATGTCTGTAAGTCATGAAGTTAGCCCATTGTTTACATATGGTATTTGTTATTGGGATGTATACAGACATTTTTCGGGGGAGGGGGTGAATTTTCTGCTGGGGGCATTACTCGGGAAGACATTTTCGTGAGGAAGGGAGTTTCCGAAGCGTGAACTTCCCAGGGAAAATTTTACACTTTGGGAATATGTCAGAATTCCTGTAAGATTTTTTTTTTATTTTTCTGACTTTCTTTTTGCCGACTCAATTTTACATGTCGAAATGTGTAATTTTTACATGCGGAATTTTGTCCGGGGGGAATTTTTACCGCGTTGGAATTGTCTAGAGTACCTTTTCGTAGGTGGAGAATTTTACAAGGGAGAAATCCTCTATGGGGGAGTTTTCTGCGGGATAAATGCTTCAGGGAAAATTTTCAAAATTTTCTACAGGAAAAACTTTCTACTAGAAGGCAGGTATTTGTGACAAAACTTTTCAACGGAGGGGGGGGGGGGTATTTCTGGCAAGATTTTTAAAACGATCAGAAATTAAAATCTTTTTCAAATTAAAGTAGACTAAGAGAAATTTGTCATCCAGAATCGTCCGTAAGAAATTTTCAGGAGGGAATTTTCAGCTAGAATGGAATTGTCAGGGGGACATTTTCCTGGCAGGGGGGTGTATTTTAAATGGTAAGAACTTTCCATGGAGTGGTTTTACATGGGGGAAGGAATTTTCCATACAGGGAGAACCGAATACCCCGGCCTTATTTAAAACCGACGAGAAATCAAATAAAAAAACAAATTTTTCCAACTGAATGTAAGGAGCAAAATCAAAACTTACAACGAACAGAAATTATTACGTATGTGGGGAGGTGGCCCTTTCCTCAATACCTCACTCTTTACTCTAGTTTGACTTTCCATTAAATCGAAATGAGCAGTAATAAAGTCAAACAATCTTCCAAGCGTAAAACTACCACTAAACACCATCAATAAATAAATGAAACCAGAAATAAACGGATATTACAATAAATAACCGAGTCAAACTCAAAAGGAGAAGAAATTAAAATGAATAGGGCTGACAACCCTCATGCCTTCTCAAGACCAGAACATAATTTGCACTTAATTGAAAAAAGCAAGTGAATGCAGATTGGCAGTTTAATATATATATACTGATATCTATTCCTTAAAGCGTTAATAATTTTTGATTTGTTAAAGTTAAAAAAGAGAAAACGTTTAAAACATTTTTTTCAGTACAGTGCAATTTATGTTCTGGTCTATAGAAGACATGGCGGTTGCAGCCCTACTCTTTGCTCGTTTTGAGTTCGACTCGGTTATTTATTGTAATTTCTGTTTGCTTCGGGTTTCATTTATTTATTGATGATGATTTGTGGTACTTTTACACCTGGAAGATTATTTGACTTAATTTCTCCTTATTTTTGGTTTAATGGAGCTCTGCTTTCGTTTGAAAAACTTATTTTGTGGCAAAAGTTTTTTTTTAATTAATTTCTATTCGGTTTTTATTGACATGGTCTTTTTCATGGAGAAAGAAAATAAACATAAATTAATGCTAAGAGTTGTATAGCATGTAATGATGGTTAGGAAACAGGAGACTGATAGGATTTGATCCGAATGGCAGCGCTGAACTAGAATCAATTCAAAAATTAAAGGAAATATATTGAAGAATGCCGCCTTAGGGGCAAGCTAGTAACCGACAATTTTATCATGGTTGCAGCGGTAGCTGCAATCATAATATACACCGATTAGGCCTCCCTGTATTTTTTCCCCCGACCACTTTGCATAGAAGGGGTGGTCACAGAAACTGAGGAGTTCGAAATCGAAATTTCTGGTGACCTTTTATAAGAATCGACAATCGTTGGATTAAACTAAAATACAAGTTTTCACAAAGAAAACTGCGTTTTATGGTTTTTAAACTCTTTAAAGACTGTCAAAATGCTGAGGAATATATTTGTGAAGAAATGAACAAACGCAAATACAAAATGTTTACTTTTTTATTACAAGAACTCAAGCACAATGAAATAACCTCTGCGAAAAATAAGTTAGTCATGCGAAGCGATTTCTACGGTATATATCAGAATTTACCCAAAAGAGTGGATTGTGTAAAAGCGATTGCACTAAATACAAACACAGAGGACAAGTGTGGAACATGGTCACCCTTACTTCCAGACAGTGATGAGAGGTGCCGGACACTAGATAACACACCACGGGAAGCGAAAATTCGCCTTTTCGCTATATATTTTTTGGGTAGAGTTCAAAATTCAGGGTAAATTAGATCTTAATAGAAAAAAAAAAAAAAAAAAAAAAAAAAAAAAAAAAAAAAAAAAAAAGACAGAAAGACAACGTTACAAGATAGGCACAAATTGTGTCTTTCAGAACACTAGGACTCAAAATTGGTAGGATTCAGTCTTCATTGACAGATTTCGGTACCAGATTCCAAAATCTGTAACAGTGAAGCATTTTTCGAATGACTACATGCGCTTTTGTGGTCGAAATTTTCTGTTCTCAGTCTCTGGCTTGATAAGAAAGATATTTTCCTCAGTTCTCTTGTATGTCAGAGAATTAAATAAAAGTGTGAATTAAAGAAGATCTAAAAAAAAATACTTGCCAATATCTAAGGTGGTATTTTATATTACTTCCTGGCTGATATGCTGAATTCCCTATCAACAATCGAAATTGTGATTAAAGAACTAAAAAAAGAAATAAGTTATTGATATTTGCAGTTATAAGTTATAAAAAAAAAAAACGTTTTTGTATGAGTTATACCGAAACGGGGAAGTTAAAGGCGGAAGTTAAAAAGGGAAGTTAAACAAAGATAACTAATATATGGGATTTTCTAATGAAGAACAAAAGAGAAGCATGATCCTTGAAGGTCACATCTCTCCAAAATGTCATTTAGGTAAGTAACATCAAAGTTTACTTCCTTATTCAATGTTTTTATGACATTGCAATTCTAAGCTTCAAAAAGATGTAAATTCTCAAACTTAGTTATGAGAACAAAATCTTTCGTAGCTTTCAAAATATAAATTAGAACGACCAAGTCAAGGATAAGAAATTAGACCGGCCGTTATTAATGTAACTATCTATAAAATTGCAGGCCAAAGACAATGTTCTGAGGTTTTTCGTCATGAAACAGAAGCCAAAGACATACATATGAGAAAAAATTGTACTTGACAAGGTACTTCAACAGTTCCGATTGTTATTTTATTAGTGTGCTCCCTTTTAACAAAGTTCGAATTAGTTTTGTACATTTTTTAATCAAATATTATATTTATCTTTGAGTAGTATTCAAGATGATCTTCAAAGTTAAGCAACAAATAAATAAAATATAAATTTAACTTCTAAAAAACAGCAAATCCTCCTTCTATATCGTCCAAAATTTCCTCAAGAATTTCATTTTCATTGTTTGTCATTGTCATTGTGAATGCAAAATGCGTCAACTTTGAGTTCCAATGAGTTCAGTATTTCAACGAGTTTTGTCATTGTTATTGTGAAGGCTAAATGCGCCCATTTTGCGCCAAATTTTTTTGACATGCGTGAAATCGGCGCAATGCACCAATTTGAAAAATTCAATGCACAATCACCTCAAAAAAGCGCCCAAATGACGCAAGTGCGCACCACTTGGAAACACAGCTTCCAGATTTCATACTAACTGACAAATACCAGACATAATTTTTCTTTTGTCACATACCCGATACCAGACACAACCCAATACCAGATACCAGACCCCAAATACCCGATAACAGCCCGCGATAGCTGTTGAAACGAATTGCTTACTGACTCCTCTAAAATAGAGCCAAAATAATTCAAGCTAAAGAACTATGCTACTAAAACGGGGATCAGATATTATTAAAGTATCAGAAATTTAAAATGATTATAGCTCAAGTAAGTAAATTCCAAATTAATAATGAAAACATAGCAAGTAATGCTATAGAAAATACTTACATGAAAATCAGGGGGCAGTAACGCCGCCAGAGTTGTCACTAAATTCAAAATTTTCGCTTTAGCTGTATCAATTTGAAAAATGTTCATTAAAACTTTTGTAAAATTTGCTTCACTGGCTATGAGCATTGCAATGCGATTTGCGCATTCCTCTTTAGCATGTAATAAACACAACTGCAGAAAGTCGCATGCTACACTAAAAATATCAATGTAAAAACTATCGCCTTCACGAACTTTTGGCAAATTCCCAACTAAAACAGCAACCAAACGCTCATCTAATCCTCTATTCTTAGTTGTCTCAGCTTCAACGCATTCGCATAATAACTTGAGTAAAGCGTAAAGAGAATAGTCCGCTTTTGGAGATCTTAAAAGAATCTTTGTTAAACTTTCACAAATCAACTCTGCTAAATAATCGGAATGTCTTTCTGAAGATCGTAATATCGTTTTTGCAAATTCAATGGCTTTCTTATCACAGTCACTAGTAATAATAGACATCAGAGATTCAAAAATTCGGGAATTATTAGTCGGTAGATGGCAACTATCACCATATTCAATAAAGAAACGAAGGGTGCTTTGCCCTAGATCCTGACAAATTAAATCGCAACCGTGTGACCATTCAAGTATAACTATGTCATTTGTATAAACGTCTTTCAGGTCACCTGAATTCCGTAAAATTCTCAAAAGCTGATGCGACGCGTTGTGGCTTGGTGGACAATTGGCCTGTAATAAACACAGTTATGTAAAACACGTAAGGTTAAGCGTCTAATCTAAGTATTTGGTTGAACGACAACCTAACCACGCACAGAAGTCCCTACTATCCAAAACTATAAATCGTTCTTTATTTTTATTTTTGTAAAACCTCTTTTTAATGGAAAAGATATTACATCTACACATAAATAGAGACTGTATTAAATTTAGCCAAATGAGCAATGAATGTACTTGCAAAATCTTTCCATGTAAGATAACATTTTCAACCAATTTAGGGGTTTAAAAACAGGCGGGTGTCTACTTTTAACAAATATTTATGTAGGCTAAAGGGAATGGCTTTAGAGCCTTTTTTCAAGCCTAAATTTTTGGGGAAGATACGCGGATGATATTTATTACTTGGAATTATGGGGCATTGGAAATTGAGGGTATTTTGAACATTTAAATGACTAGGAGGAGGGGTATAATTAAAACAAAAGTTTTCATATTTGGATATTTGTTTTCATAGAGGGGATAATAAGTTGGAATTTTCAATTATCATAAGTTCACAATTAACTAGATTACGTTGATTGAGTTACATGGAATATTGAACATGCAATGATACAGATGCAAGCATTTCTATCCGTATTCAATTTATCATCGGTCTTAGCGTTCTACAACGTCAAACTTGCGGTTAATTCAGAACACAAAGTGGACGCAGCTCTTCCTAACATGAAGCCGAAGCAGACGACAGAAGTTCCCTTGGCATGGTCATGGTTTAGCCGAGTGACTATTTCCAGCCAGATGGATTAAAAAGGGCATCCTTGACAGCAAATACCCTCCAATTTGCTAGATGTCTCTTTTGACAGTGTTAATCCACCTGTTAGTTTGTCCAACCCCGGTGTCTCTTCAGGTCTGAGAGAGGCTTGAAGTGGAGTTTTTTTTTCCAAAGTTTCGACTGGTCTACGACACATGGCCGTACCAGAGCAGGCGAAGGTTGTGGATTATAGCTCTGATCTTCAGCAAAGCTAGTGGAGGAGCAATCACGACGTCAAAATGATCGGTCATTTCTTATTGAAGCCCAAATTTGAATGGTTTATATTTAGTTTTGTCGTCATTTAAGATTAAGATCCCATGCTCGCGATCACCGTTCGACGGGTTTCATTGTCTTATTTTTTAGGGTTGCAGAGGTTCGTTACTTTGCCGAAAGCAGCTCAGTGAAAATAGGTTTTCAGTTTTGGCTAAATTTATCAGTTCGTTTTGGTTTATGACTAAATTTATCAGTTTTGGCTAAATTTTGGCTGAAATTAGTTCAGGTTTTGGCTAAACTTAAAGCAGATTTTGTTACATATACGAAACTTTGCTGGAAGTGATTTCAAACTAACCGGTTTATTTTTTCCACAGCATTGTTTTAATAGCTAGATCAATTATAGGCTTCAATAGGCAATCAGTAATGGACTATATTTCTTTTTAAGTATAGCCAAAATAAATTTATTATAATCAGTAAATTTTCGTTCCAAGAAGCCAGTACGAGCATGAGTCTAATTTGGACCTATTTTAATTAATTTAGTGCAATGCATTGCTGTGCTTGTTACTAACATATAATTTCCTCGAAGGGGTAATTTGAACTTCATGAGATGGAGCAAACAGTGAAACTTCGAACATAAGGAGGTGGAGAGGAGCATGCAGAGCTGTGTTAGCCTTAGACGGTTTGGTGCTGCGACGAGTTGGTAGTGGCAAAAGCAGTAGTAACGAATTAGTTCTATTACATTTCAGCCTTAACGCCGCCATAGGGCCAATGGCAAAAATAATTTTCCCCCAAAAAACCTGGTAAGAATTTTAGGTTAATACTTATCGGCTAGGAAGCAGAATGGTTGAGAATTCCAATGAAAACTTCCATTCTTAAGCTGTTGCGCTTTTTCTGAAACTGATTTGCACCTTTTCTGAGAAACTGTATGAGCAAAAACAAATAACGCGTTTAGTTATTCTAAAGCTGATTTGCAATTTTTCTGAGAAAATGTATGAAATTTTTCTGAGAAAAATAAAAACCTGTAACGCGTTTAGTTATCACTTGTGCGAAGGCCGGGCTAAAAATGTGTGTTCCACGTGAAATTCCTGACGAATATATTCAGAAATTATGTCTAAAGTTCAGACAGAGTAAATGCTTGTACTGAACTTCAAATATTCTGAAACAAAAAAAGTAAATTCTTGAATAATACAAATCAAACACTAATTTCGTGCAAGTCTTTTTGTTTATTGGGGTTTTTAACTTTTATTTTTATATTTCAAAAATATTTCCCGAAAACGTATGTTCCATTTCAATGGAATATTTCTCAGCTTAGCAATTTCTTATCAAAGTTCGCACAAACAGCTCCACTCCCAAATTTCTTAGTAAAGTCTGAGAAAATGTACAAATGAAAAGCGGATTAGAAAGTTGAATGTGAAAAATGTTTTGTGTGAAAAATGTTTGGACAGACAAAGGTCGCATTTTCGCGAAATTACCCAGCCAAAGCTCACCATGTCGGCACTAGCCTAGCTGATAGTTATTGAATTTGTCATAGTTGATTTAGTTAGAAGTGTCTCATTTTTTTTCTTACCTCTGTTGTTGCTCAAATTTGAATTTTTTTTTTTTTTTTTTTTTTTTTTTTTTTTTTTTTTTTTTTTTTAGTGGATGTTGCAAGGATGATGCGTGATTTTCTTCACTTGCGATTTCTAGAGAGTAATCCTTTTAGAGTAGGAGATGTTCTTTATGATGATTTAATTCAAATGCTGATTTTTCCCAGCAAAGAGTTGTTACTACTACTACTACTAACAACTCACCGCAGCACCAAGCCGCCTGAGGCCAACACAGCTACGCACGCTCCTCCTCCACCCCAATCTATTCAAAGCCTCCCTTTTTACACCCGCCCACGAAGTTCCCATTTCCTTTAAATCTTTCTTTATGACGTCCCCCAACCCCAGACGGGGACGACCTGCTTTCCGTTTAGCCCTAGATGGTTGGCCGAAAAGAACAATCTTCGGCAATATGTCATCCTTCATCCGCACAACGTGCCCTAGCCACCTCAACCTTTCTTTCATTATAGCCCTAGAGAGCGGTATTGAACCACATTTTTCGTATAGCCTATTGTTTGAAATACGGTCAGTCAGCCGGGTACCCAGAACAATCCTTAAGCAATTTCTCTGGAAAACATCTAGCAAATCTTCGTCCGCTTTTCGGAGCGTCCATGCTTCAGAGCCATATTTGACCACTGTCATCACTGTAGCTTCTAATATTCTAATCTTGGTTTGCAGACTTATCTTCCTATTCTTCCAGACTTTTTTTAACTGTGAAAAAACACCCTGAGCCTTGGCTATTCTATATTTAACATCTTCACTGCTCCCACTATCTTTACTAATAATACTACCAAGGTAAGTGAAGCTGCCCACCTGATCAATCTTTTCATTACCCAACGTCACCTTTTCATCTTCACTTATTCCTAGCCTTAGTGACTTAGTCTTCCTAACATTAATTTTCAAACCAATTCTAGCACCCTGAACTCGCAAAACCTCTAAAACTTCATTCATTTTGCTCACACTTTCATCTAGGATGCTTAAATCATCAGCATAATCCAAGTCCAGGAGACTTTTTCCTCCCCATTTGATTCCGTGGTCTCTCATTGCCTTTCCTGTGCTCCTTAAAACAAAGTCCATCAAAATAATCCATACAAAGGGGGATAGAACACAACCCTGCTTAACTCCTGATTTAATACAAAACCAGCTGCTAACCTCATTTCCTACCTTAACCGCAGCAGTATTATTCTCATACATAGCACTAACCACTTTAATGTATTTGTCTGGTACACCATACAAGGATAAAACCTTTACTAAAGCTCTTCTATCAACAGAATCGAACGCTTGCTAATAATCTATAAAACTGAGGACCAAAGGTGTTTGAAAACTCAGGCACTTCTCAATTATTAGCCTAAGAGTGAAAATTTGGTCGACACATCCTCTACCTTTTCTAAAACCGCACTGCTCTTCTCTTAAAACTTTGTCTACGGCATCTCTCAGTCTAAAAAGTATCATATTACTAAGTAATTTACTACCTACAGAGACCAGACTAATGCCTCGATAATTACCACACTCACTTTTATCACCTTTCTTATAAAGTGGCTTAATTAAGGTTTTCCTAAAATCGTTAGGTACTTCCCCTTTTTCAAAAATCATATTCATAATCTTCAGTAACTTATTTCTAACCTCAGAGCCATCATATTTAAGAAACTCATTTACCACCCTATCAGCACCTGGAGCCTTATTATTCTTTAATCCTTTTAGTACTGTTGCTAATTCCTCCTCACAAAACAAATCTTCCTTCACATCCAAGGTATCACAAACTCTTTCATTTTCCTCTATATTTTTTCCTGCAACTCTATCTCGGTTAAGCAAATTCTCAAAATGTTCGGCCCATCTCTCTTTAGTTTTTTCCTTATCGCTAATTGCGACCCCATTCCTATCTTTAACTGGGCCAGGTCCGGATTGACTACTCCCTCTCAATTTGTTAACGTGCCAGTACAATATTTTACTATTATGCCGGGTAGCTGCATCTTCCAGATCCTCGGCAATTTTATCCATGGCCTCCACTTCACACCTCCTTAGTTCATATTTTAATGCTTTCTCCACTTTCTTTACATTTCTTTTGTTTTCATACGATCTATCACTCAGATAATTCTTGTACAAGTCCTTTCTCCTTTCTATTAAACATAAAGCTTTTTCACTAATATTCTTAGCTGCAGTTCTAGCTTTCTTCCCTAATACACCTTCAGCAACTTCACAAACTATTTTTCTAAAATTATTCCAACATCTTCCACATTATCAAATTTTAAACTCTCAAGTTTAGTATTCAATCGTTCGTGGAAAGTTTCTCTCAAATTCTCATCCTGGAGTCTACCAACATCATAACTTCCCGGGAGGTAGTTACCCTTCCGATATTTCAGCTTTAAATTAACCCTTGACACTACTAGATGGTGATCTTTACTTTTAACATCAATAACAACACTCCTATATACCCTAGTATCTTGTATTGATCCTGCCAGTCTTCGGTTTACTATAACATAATCAATAAGGTTTGCTGTCTTTTCATCACGTGAATACCATGTTAACTTATGAGCCATTTTATGACCAAACACCGTATTGGTTATAACTAGATTGTTATACCTACAAAATTGCAAAAGTCTGTGTCCATTACTGTTTTCTTTTCCTACACCAAATTTACCTAGACTGGGATACCATCTATCCCTATTTCTACCAACCTGGGCGTTAAAATCTCCCAGTAATAACATCATATTTCTACCTGGGACCCTGTCTATTTGCTCCTGTAACTGTAAGTAAAATTCATCTGAGTCACTAGTATCTCCGTCAGTCGGTTCTACAGGGGCGTATACTACTATAACTGATACCCTGAACTCTCTAGTCATAAAATGAGCAATTAGTATTCTATTATTAATACCTTCCCAGCCTAAACAAGACTTAGCAGCTTCCTTATTCATCATGAGCCCTACTCCCTGTCTATGTACCCCATCCTTCCTGCCTGAGTAAACAAATTCTATATCACCTAATTTCATGCTTCCTACCCCTGGGATATGAGTTTCTGAAATTCCTAATAAATCCAGTTCGAATCGTCTGAATTCGTCAGTCAAAATGTCGATACGATAGTCATTTTTTAATGTCGTAACATTCCAAGTTCCAATTTTTATGTTCTTTAAATCATTGAAATTATTTTCGCCTCAGGAAAAGCAATGATCCCGGATACCAGTGCAGGACGGGGATCACATATCTTCTCAAGTCTACACCGAAGTGCTTAAGCCGGCTTAGAACCAGACATTTATATATTTTTCTTTTTTTCTTTTTTTTTTATGTAGTAGTTGTAGAGCTTTATAATAATGGATTTACAGCCATCGTAAATAAACCTTCAGGTTTTTGTAGATGGCTGTTGTAAATTTGTTTGTATTTTTTATGTTAAGTAACTTAATTTGATTTGGATCAATTTAGGACCAATTCTCACTGTAGTCACTTAGTGTTTTTTAACTGAACCATGGAATTGTACGAAAATTGACACATAAAACAATGACATATATAAATTGACATATGAACCATGACATCCAGGATGACACTGAAATCGAATCAGAATAAAGAGTTATTCGTAACAAGGCGCATCTTTATAGCAAAAAAGTCAAAGATTGATGGCATTTGTGCTAAAAATCTCGATGCTGATTCCACCTTTCTAGTTGATTATTTGTTACTGCTTTTTATATGACTTTCAGTCCTGAAATTGCGCCACCCATTTAGCATTGGCATATAGTTCTTAAAAAAGATGAGCCTATTGATCGATGTTCTTTGCATAGATCAGTTGCGGTTTCCCCTGTACTTCGAAAATGTCTCATTGTATGGCTATTAATGGAACTATGACAAAAAAACTATACAAAACGCATCAAAAATTTGAGAATATGCATTTTTGTTACTTTTTTGGCGAGTCAGATAAAAATTTTAGGTAGGGTTCAAACCCAATAGCCCCACCCCCAGGATACGGCCTTTCCTTCTAGTGAAAATTATTCCACACGTTAACTAAAAAAGCAAGTTACATGGAAATAGACCACACTTCAAGTGTTTTAATAAACTTGTTTCAATAAACTGGTATTCGTCTCTAGTTTATTAGTTCCAATAAACTGGCACTAGTTGTGTAGTAACTGGTAAAATTGGGCATTTTACGTATTTTATCGTGATTTTACGGACCCTTGTAAAATTGGTATTTAATCTATTTTACGTAATTCACGTATTTTCCCGGTATTTTAAGTATTTTACCAGTATCTTACATATTTTACTGACGAATTTTACGAGGGCTTGTAATTTTCACAGCACAAAAGAGCGAAGAGGCTGGCAGAAATAGGTTTTGATGATTTTGTTCTGTGTATAGCTGTATTCCCCGGTTTAAAAAGCCACATGTCTGACTTCAGTCTCTCGTTATCAGAGCGATTAGCTGAAATACAATTTTATTAGTTCTGAGCCATCAAAGACAGAAAGGGCTACAAACAGGATTGACATATGACAAACAAGAAAAAAAAAATAAAACCAAGTAGCTGAGAAAAACGAGGGTAATGTCAGCGAGTGGACAGAAAAGAAGCGAAAATGACAGAAGCAGACATTTCGAAAGGGACTTCCGCCCAACCCCCAACCGTCTTCAGTGCTAAAAACAGAGGAAAATTAAACTTTTGAAGTAACTCTGAACAGAGCAGAAGAAAGACTGAATCAAACAAACCAAACCAGAATAAATAAAAGGCTATTTAGATTGGATTGGGATCCAATTAGATTGGGGAAGAATTTTCTGCTTAGTAATGGGCGTAATGACCTAATTTTCATTAAAATGTGGTCAGATGATCTTAATTTAAACTGAAGAAAAATGCTTTTTATTCACTGGATTCATTAAAGTGAATCCTTTAATTTTAAGCTATCGTAAATTGGGTTTATGGGAATATCTAAAGTATCTCTATTTAAAGCAAGGGTTTTATTTATGGATTTTCCTAAAAGAATGTGGGAAGCCATTTGGCTCATCAAAAAGAACTAAATGATCTAGATTTTTAACGATGTGGAGGGCAAAGCAGAATCAATATCTTCATTTTATTTTAATTTTCACATCCCCAAGAAATATTGTGTTCATATCGTCATTCCCCCGAGAGCCAGCGTTCACGCTCCCCCCGGAAAATACCCCGCACGGAAAATTCCTCCTCCCCCAAAGGAAATCCCCCCTCCATTTTCCGCCTAGATAATTCCGGATCTTCATTAGAAGGGAAATTGAAATTTCTGCTCTCCTGTTTAAGTCACAGGCAATCGTATAGCATCGCCTGTAGTAAAGACCCATAAGGGGTCAAAGTATTAATATTTGTTCAATCATTTTTTCCCCGAGACACTATAAGTGGAAAGGGTGGTCGTATAAACTTTGGATGGGGCTCAGTTTTACTTACTATTAAGTGTTAATAAATGTTGTCAACTTATTATTTTTCCTTCTTTCTTTGTGGTGATTAGTATTTTGCTTGTGTTTTTCAGTTTTTGATATTTTATGCTGTATTTTGTAGACTAGATAGTGAAATACTATGTACGGGTTTAATCACTAAATAAAATCATTCATTCATGGGGCTCAGTCAATTAGGAATTGAAAGTTCCAGTATCCTTTTCTAAAATTTAGCCTGCTTTACAACCAATTGCTACCGAATAAGTTGTTACTGACTACAGTGCCTTTAAGAAATTCTTATCCCAGTTTAATGGCCCTAGTGCTACAGCAGCTGTTTTGAAAGAATCTTCTGATAAATACAAAATTAGCTATAAGAGAGAGACGAGAGGAGGGTGGATGTACAAATTGATATATAATCCTCAGGGCCATATCCAGGGCTTTTGTTTGGGTTGGGTGGGGGCTTCGGAAGAGGCACAGTAAACTGAATAAAATCTTAGTCTGAAGGAGAGGAGCCAGATTTGACAGCAGATCCTTTTGAAGACGGTTTTAATGACTGTGAAAGTGACTGAATTTTCTGCTATTGTGACCCAGTACTTAGTTAATCAGTGATCAAAGTGTTTCAAACCACTTTTTTCTTGCATTCGGTGCTTTTATAAATAAATGAAAAATAACATGAAAGATATAAAAAATATAAGAAATGTGGGTGAATGCGGCTAATTAAATATGCAAGGCTGTTAGAGAAACATTTATTAGTTTTAAATGGAGAAAAAAAAACTGCTAATATGATGTTACTCTCAAATACTGGTAAATTCGAATAATTTTTGTTTATTTTTTACAAAATCAACGTCCGAAATCAGGCACTGTTCAAGTGCTGAGGTGTTACCCTAGGCACAAGATTATCAAAAAGATAAACTAGACTGTTAATTAAATCGATGAAGCTAAAGATCAAGGGGCATTACCTTTTTTAAGCACAGGAAAATCAAAATTATTAAAAGATTTCATTAAAAGCTGAAAGCGATGCTTACCACTACCAGCCTAAATTTGCTTGCCAAACTAGGCAATTCTTGTCTTCCCGCGAATATTGGCCAAACAACTTTTCTTTAGTCGCTATTACCGAGTGGAAAGCAAAGCCGGCTTTGCTAGCAAGCATGCGAGTTAATTATCATTCATGATAATTAATTAATGATTGTTACCATAAATGATTGTTAATATAAAATAACGTAAAAGAGAATAGGCATTAATTACCGCAACAAGATACCACACTGCCTTTAGTATTGTTGGCTCAACCTGCGATCCGTCATACAGAAGATCTGATAAAAAGCTGTCCAAATTCTTTATTTTAGTTTCATCGATGTTATCAAATTTTGTATTTTCGTTGCTGAAATAAAAAAGAGACTAGTGGTTTTAACTACAATCAAATTTCACAGGTATTCATTAAATAGACAGGCATATACTACTAAGACAGACGAGTAGGCTGATTCTTTTTTTGAAGGGGAGGGAGTAATTAAAGAGAGAAAGATAAATCATAGAGAAATAAAAGAATAACGAAAACATAAACAAACCGCAAAGCTCATACAATTATTCATGGACGGCTGGTACACCCGCTGTACTGTGCGTACAATAGCAATTGCCGTAAGAAATCCCTTAACCCATCTTTAAAACACGTCTGAGCAAATTAGGTGTTACAAACAAAAATAGCACTGGCAAAATAGTGGTTACTTGTTGAAGGGCAAATTAATCAATAATTTGTACATAGGATCCATTGAAGCCATTGGCGCCCATATAGGGGGGCTCCAGCCCCCCCCCCTCCCCTGGTTGAATGATTCTGCGTTATATTTTTATTTTTTTGTTTTGAGATTACTATCATACAGCATTAGAAGTGCCGATTAGAGCAGATAAGCCCCCCTCTAAAATTCATCTTATGGGCACCCATGATAGAAGCTGGGAAGTCATATGTCATTAGGAAGGGGGAAAAATATGTTCAGTAAAATTTTCTATTCCTTGCGCATGATCTCGGGATTCTGAACCTCAGTAGGGGGAGTATCACCCTCAAGTTTCCCTCAAATTACTTATCATTGATAACATGAAACTTCAAATTGAAGATCAAACTTTGAGAATACGGCTAGAATTTGTTACTGAAGGGAGGTATATATATATATATATATATATGAATATATATATATATATATATATATATATTATATATATATATATATATATATATATATATATATATATATATATATATATATATATATATATATATATATATATACATATATATATATATATATATATATATATATATATTATATATATATAATATATATATATATATATATATATAATATATATATATATATATATATATATATATATATATATATATATATATATATATAATATATATATATATATATATATATATATATATATATATATATATATATATATATATATATATATATATATATATATATATATATATATATATATATATATATATTTATAGTTCTCGAAAAAAGGCTCCGAATTTTTTTGGGAAAATTGGTATCTTGGGATATCCTCGCATAAAAAACGACAGGGAAAATTCGTTAAAAGCCTTAATTTTAAGAAAAAACTGCAATAATCAAAAGTCTTTGAATAGACTACAGTATGAAAAGACATTAAATTGCCTAAAGAACAAAAAACTGGTAATTGCAAAAATATTTGTATACAATTTAACAAGGGATTACAAAAATTTAAAAACCTTAAAAAAATAACAGTTTGAAGCTTAGCAGAAATCGCTGTTAGAAATTGGACTTACTTAATAATCAAACATCTTTGAAAAGATACAGCCTGAAAACACATTAAATTGCGTTAACAGCAAAAAACTGGTAATTTCACAAATATTTGTATAGATTTTGACAAGGAATTACAACAATTCCAAAACCTTAATATAGAAAACCAAAAGTTTGAAGCTTAGTAGAAATCGTTGTTAGAAATTGGACTTACTTAATAATCAAATCATAGGCAGCGCGCTAGCGCTGCCTAAGTAAAGAACGATGTGGGCACAATGTGTTTTTTTTCTCCATACCCGGGCACTTCGTATCGAAGGAGTTGTCGTAGAAAGTTCAAAAAGGGCTCATTCGATTGCAAATTGGAGTGGCTAGTGCCCTTTTTAATAGTCGAAAGTGATTGGAGGGCAACTAGCCCCACCCCACGCCCATCATTCCCTCAAACACATCCAATCAAAATTTAGAGATAGCCATTTTGCTCAGCGTAGTTGATTTCCAGATAGAAAATATCTTTTTGAGGAGGACACTCCCCCACAACCCTCGGGGAAAGGATTTTAAGTTATACCCTGGGGGCATTTAAGGTTCTTATAGAAGGCGTTGTCGTAGAAACTTCAAAAAAGGCTCATTCGATTGGAAATTGAAAGGGCTAGTGCCCTTTTTAATAGTCGAAAGCGATTGGAGCGCAACTAGCCCCCCACGCCCATTATTCCCCCAAACACATCCAATCAAAATTTTGAAATAGCCATTTTGCTCAGCGTAGTTGATTTCCAGATAGAAAATATCTTTTTGAGGAGGACACTCCCCCAAAACCCTCGGGGCAAGGGTTTTAAGTTATACCCTGGGGGCATTTAAGGTTCTTATAGAAGGCGTTGTCGTAGAAACTTCAAAAAAGGCTCATTCGATTGGAAATTGAAAGGGCTAGTGCCCTTTTTAATAGTCGAAAGCGATTGGAGGGCAACTAGCCCCCCCCCACGCCCATTATTCTCCCAAACACATCCAATCAAAATTTTGAGATAGCCATTTTGCTCAGCGTAGTTGATTTCCAGACAGAAAATATCTTTTTGAGGAGGACACTCCTCCACAACCCTCGGGGCAATGGTTTTAAGTTATGCCCTGGGGGCATATAAGGTTTTTATAGAAGACATTGTCGTAGAAACTTCAAAAAAGGCTTATTCGATTGGAAATTCAAACGGCTAGTGCCCGTTTTAATAGTCGAAAGTGATAGGAGGGCAACTAGCCCCCCCCCCCCCCGCGCCCATCATTCCCCCAAACACATCCAATCAAAATTTTGAGATAGCCATTTTATTCAGCGTAGTTGATTTCTACATGGAAAATATGTTTTTGAGGAGGACACTCCCCTACAGCTCTCGGGGCAAGGGTTTTAAGTTATGCCCTGGGGGCATATAAGGTTTTTTATAGAAGGCGTTGTCGTAGAAACTTCAAGAAAGGCTCATTCGACTGGAAATTCAAAGGGCTAGAGCCCTTTTTAATAGTCGAAAGTGATTGGAGGGCAACTACCCCCCCCCCCACGCCCGTCATTCCCCCAAACACATCTAATCAAAATTTTGAGATAGCCATTTTGTTCAGCGTAGTTGTTTTCCAGATAGAAAATATGTTTCTGAGGAGGACACTCCCCCACAACCCTCGGGCCAAGGGTTTTAAGTTTTGGCCTGGGGGCATATAAGGTTTTTATAGAAGGCGTTGTCATAGAAACTTCAAAAAAGGTTCATTTGATTGGAAATTCAAAGGGCTAGTGCCCTTTTTAATAGTTGAAAGTGATTGGACGGTAACTAACCCCCCTCTCACGCCCACCTTTTCATAGGCAGCGCGCTAGCGCTGCCTAAGTAAAGAACGATGTGGGCACAATGTGTTGTTTTTTGTTTTTTTTTTCTCCATACCCGGGCACTTCGTATCGAAGGAGTCGTCGTAGAAACTTCGAAAAGGGCTCATTCGATTGGAAATTGGAGTGGCTAGTGCCCTTTTTAATAGTCGAAAGTGATTGGAGGGCAACTAGCACTCCCCCACGCCCATCATTCCCCCAAACACATCCAATCAAAATTTTGAGATAGCCATTTTGTTCAGCGTAGTTTATTTCCACATAGAAAATATGTTTTTGAGGAGGACACTCCCCCACAACCCTCAGAGCAAGGGTTTTAAGTTATGCCCTGGGGGCATATAAGGTTTTTATAGAAGGCGTTGTCGTAGCAACTTCAAAACAGGCTCATTCGATTGGAAATTCAAAGAGCTAGTACCCTTTTTAATAGTCGAAAGTGATTGGAGGGCTACTAGCCCCCCCCCCCCCCCCCCACGCCCATCAATCCTCCAAATTCATCCAATCAACATTTTGAGATAGCCATTTTGTTCAGCGTAGTTTATTTCCACATAGAAAATATGTTTTTGAGGAGGACGATCCCCCACAACCCTCAGGGCAAGAGTTTTAAGTTATGCCCTGGGGGCACATAAGGTTTTTATAGAAGGCGTTGTCGTAGAAACTTCAAAACAGGCTCATTCAATTGGAAATTCAAAGGGCTGGTACCCTTTTAAATGGTCGAAAGTGATTGGAGGGCAACTAGCCCCCCCCCCACGCCTATCATTCTCCCAAACACATCTAATCAAAATTTTGAGATAGCTATTTTGTTCAGCGTAGTTGATTTCCAGATAGAAAATATATTTTTGAGGAGGACACTCCCCCACAACCCTCAGGGCAAAGGTTTTAAGTTACGCCCTGGGGGCATATAAGGTTTTTTATAGAAGTCGTTGTCGTAGAAACTTCAAAACAGGCTCATTCGATTGGAAATTCAAAGGGCTAGTGCCCTTTTTAATAGTCGAAGGTCATGGGAGGGCAACTACCCCCCCCCCAACGCCCATCATTCCCCCAAACACATCCAATCAAAATTTTAAGATAGCCATTTTGTTCAGCGTACTTGAATTCCAGATAGAAAATATGTTTTTGAGGAGGACACTCCCCCACAACCCTCAGGGCAAGGGTTTTAAGTTATGCCCTGGGGCCATATAAGGTTTTTTATAGAAGTCGTTGTCGTATAAACTTCAAAACAGGCTCATTCGATTGGAAATTCAAAGGGCTAGTAGCCTTTTTAATAGTCGAGAGTGATTGGAGGGCAACTAGCCCCCCCCACGCCCACCATTCCCCCAGACACATCCAATCAAAATTTTGAGATAGCCATAGTAAGGGCTGATGCCCTTTTTAATAATCGAAAGTGATTGGAAGGCATCTAATCCCCCTTGTGTTGTGTTGCCTTAAGATTAAATCAAAATGCACTGTGATAATGCTAATTCCCAATAAGGCATCTCAGCAGTATCCTAAGAACGACTGAGGGTATTATGTTCAAACTTTCGGGGTTACTTCTGCTCTTAAAATTTAACAAAATCAAAATAGCGTAAGTGCATCTAAGCTATCAAAGAAAGTAAACAGATTTTTTACAAATGGTATCAAGTTTTCCATTTCAGGTCAACTAGAGGAGGTATGAAACTAAATTAAACAGTACTATTTGTGTCCAGATTTATAAAAGGGTGTATGTTGTTACAAATTGCTGAAAATGTTTCTCCAGCATATAAATAGCAGGCCAAACTATAAAGTCTTAAAAAACGAAAAGATTTAAAGTATTATTTTCTTTTTCCCTGAAAAGACTATGTCAATATAAAACGAACAGAAATTAATTTAAAAAACTTTTTCCACACAATAAGTTTTTCAAAGAAAAGTAAAGAACTCCATTAAACAAAAAATAAAATCAAATAATCTACCAAGCGTGAAACTACCACAAATCAGCATCGATAAATAAATGAAACCCAAAACGAACAGAAGTTACAGTAAATAACCGAGTCAAACTCAAAACGAGCAGAAATTAACATAAGTTGGGCGCAAAACCCCTATGCCTTCCCAAGGCCAGAACATAATTTGCACTTTACTGAAAAAATACAAATGACTGTGCATTGTCAGTTTAATATACATATACTGATATTTAGTAATCAAAATGTTAAAATTATTTGATTTTTTAAAGTTATAAAAGTAAAAACATTTATATTTTTTTCAGTAAAGGGCAAATTTTGTTCTGGCCTTGGGAAGGCATAGGGGTTTTGCGCCCAACTTATGTTAATTTCTGCTCGTTTTGAGCTTGACTCGTTTATTTCTTGTAATTTCTGTTCGTTTTGGGATTCATTCATTTATCTATCGATGCTGATTTGTGGTTGTTTCACGCTTGGTAGATTATTTGATTTTATTTTTGCTCATTTTTTGTTTAATGGAGTTCTTTACTTTTATTTGAAAAACTTATTTTCTGGGAAAAGTTTTTTTAATTAATTTTAATAAAACCAAAAGTTTGAAGCTTAGTAGAAATCATTGTTGGAAATTGGACTTGCCTTAATAATCAAATATCTTTGAAAAGACTGCAGTATGAAAAGACAACAAATTGTCTGCGGTTAGAAAACAAGCGACAATGAGAATCCATATACAGAATCCATATATTGAAGCCTGCCGGGTGCCAAGTGCGCAGATATTGAATATCTCTGAATAGACTGCAGGACAAAAAGAAATTTAATTGCGTAAAGAGCAAAGAAACTGGTGATTGCAAGAATATTTGTATATATTTTAACAAGGGATTACAACAATTCAAAAACCTTAAAAAATAAAACCAAAAGTTTGAAGCTTAGTAGAAATCGTTGTTAGAAATCGCACTTGCTGTAATAATCAAATATTTTTGAATAAACTTCAGTATGAAAAAACATTTAATTGCGTAAAGAGCAAAAAACTGGTAATTTCACAAATATTTGTACAGATTTTGATAAGGAATTACAACAATTCCAAAACCTTAAAAAAGAAAACCAAAAGTGTGAAGCTTAGCAGTAATCGCAGTTAGAGATTGGACTTACTTAATAATCAAATATCTTAGAAAAGATTCAGTATGAAAAGACATTGAATTGCATAAAGAAAAAAAAAACTGGTAATTTTAAAAATATTTGTATAGATTTTGACAAGGAATTACAACAATTCCAAAACTTCAAAAAAGAAAACCAAAAGTTTGAAGCTTAGTAGAAATCGTTGTTGGAAATCGGACTTGCTGTAAAAATCAAATATCTTTGAATAGACTTCAGTATGAAAAGAATTTGAATTGCGGAAAGAACAAAAAATGGGTAATAGCAAAAATATTTGTATATATTTCAACAAGAGACTGAGACTACAACAATTCAAAAACCTTAAAAAATAAAACCAAAAATTTGAAGCTTAGTAGAAATCGTTGTTGGAAATCGGACTTGCTGTAAAAATCAAATATCTTTGAATAGACTTCAGTATGAAAAGAATTTGAATTGCGGAAAGAACAAAAAATGGGTAATAGCAAAAATATTTGTATATATTTCAACAAGAGACTGAGACTACAACAATTCAAAAACCTAAAAAAAAACCAAAAATTTGAAGCTTAGTAGAAATCGTTGTTGGAAATCGGACTTGCTGTAAAAATCAAATATCTTTGAATAGACTTTAGTATGAAAAGAGATCTAATTGCGTAAAGAGCAAAAAAACTGGTAATTGAAAAAATATTCGTATATTTTAATAAAACCATAAGTTTGAAGCTTAGTAGAAATCATTGTTAGAAATTGGACTTTCTTTAATAATCAAATGTCTTTGAAAAGACTGCAGTATGAAAAGACAGCAAAGTGTCTGCGGTTAGAAGACAAGCGACAATGAGAATCCATATACAGAATCCATATATTGAAGCCTGCCGGGTGCCGGGTACGCAGATATTGAATATCTTTGAATAGACTGCAGGACGAAAAGAAATTTAATTGCGTAAAGAGCAAAGAAACTGGTAATTGCAAAAATATTTGTGTATATTTTAACAAGGGATTACAACAATTCAAAAATCTTAAAAAAATAAAACCAAAAGTTTGAAGCTTAGTAGAAATCGTTGTTGGAAATCGCACTTGCTATAATAATCAAATATTTTTGAATACACTTCAGCATGAAAAAACATTTAATTGCGTAAAGAGCGAAAAACTGGTAATTTCACATATATTTGTACAGATTTTGACAAGGAATTACAACAATTCCAAAACCTTAAAAAAGAAAACCAAAAGTGTGAAGCTTAGCAGAAATCGCTGTTAGAGATTGGTCTTACTTAATAATCAAATATCTTTGAAAAGATTCAGTATGAAAAGAAATTGAGTTGCATAAAGAAAAAAAACTGGTAATTTCAAAAATATTTGTATAGATTTTGACAAGGAATTACAACAATTCCAAAACCTTAAAAAAGAAAACCAAAACTTTGAAGCTTAGTAGAAATCGTTGTTAGAAATTGGACTTACTTAATAATCAAATATCTTTGAAAAGATACAGTATGAAAAGACATTAAATTGTGTTAAGAGCAAAAAACTGGTAATTTCACAAATATTTGTATAGATTTTGACAAGGAATTACAAGAATTCCAAAACCTTAAAAAAGAAAACCAAAAGTTTAAAGCTTAGTAGAAATCGTTGTTTTCTGGAAAATTGTCATCCTGGTATATTCTGGCCACGATTTAGATAGGTCAGAAGTTTCAGGAAATTCGTTAAGAGCCTTAATTTCGACAAAAATATATTTATGTGAGTGACATCATTTTTATATACATCAGTTTTGCAATGGCGTTGTCGCGCTTGTCACGCTTATGAGAAAAAATTGAAGATTTTCAAGTATGGAGAAGTACATTAAATTGCTTAAAGGGCAAAAAACTGGTAACTGCAAAAATATTTGTGTATATTTTGACAAGGGATTACAACAATTTCAAAGCCTTAAAATAGAAAACCAAAAGTTTGAAGCTTAGTAGAAATCGTTGCAAGAAATCAGACTTACTGTAATAATCAATTATTTTTGAATAGATTCACAGTGAAAAGACATTAAATTGCCTAAAGAACAAAAAAAACTTGTAATTGCAAAAATATTTGTATTATATTTTAACAAGGGATTACAACAATTCCGAAACCTTAAAAAGAAAACCAAAAGTTTGAAGCTTGTAGAAATCGTTGTAAGAAATTGGACTTGCTGTAATAATCAAATATCTTTGAATAGACTTCAGTATGAAAAGACATTGAATTGCGGAAAGAGCCAAAAATGGGTAATAGCAAAAAAATTTGTATATATTTCAACAAGAGACTACAACAATTCAAAAACCTTAAAAAATAAAAACAAAATTTTGAAGCTTAGTAGAAATCGTTGTTGGAAATCGGACTTGTAAAAAATTTTCTTATTAAATTTAAAAACCAGTTTTTATTTTTGGTTACTACGGGCCGTGGTGTGTTCCACTGCAACCATGATAGCAGGAAAGAATTACACGTTTAGGTTAAATTCGAATCGCTTTTTCCTTTTCTAAAATTTAAATCCTGCCACAATCATGCTTACATTTAATTAAGTCAATAAACCTGTTTTTTTCAAATGAAAGTAATGAAAAACGTAAAAACTCAGAACAAACTGGAGTCAATCTATATGTGGGGAGGGGACTGCCACCCTTTACCCCACTCTTTATGTGAAGGTTTGGCTAATGCTTCCCTCAGGCGTTTTAGAACGAATGGTAACTGTATGTGTTTTTATTTTCTGATTGCTATTATTATAGGATAATTTCTACCGGACAAAATGCATACCATTTAAACGGTGGAAAAATTTATACTTTTTCCAAGAATGCTGGTTATACATGACAACTCTTATGTTTTTCTACTTCTAAGTCAAGTCAAATCAATAGTCAAACCAGGTTCGGGTACTTTTGGAATAAAAAGACGAGGCTGCCAGGATTCGAACCTGGAATCTTCTGATCCGTAGTCAGACGCGTTATCCATTGCGCCACAGCCCCTTGTTATCCATATCTTTAGCAGTAAATGTTGATATGCCAAGAATATGTCAATCATTTGTGTCCAAGAACCATACAAACAAGGATTAAATAGGAAGGAATTAGATATTAAGTTCATCTTCTTGTTTCATAGAGATTTAGGTAACTATGCAGTTTTCAACATAATTGAGCTATGGCGAAAGTGAATACATCACTTGATGCCTTTCTTTATGCTATCATACGATTCTATAATCACTTATGGGGGAAATTATATCTTGAGCACGTAAAAGGCTCAAAAACAGCCCATAGTAACTAAAAGTTTAAAAACGGGTAAAATTCTACTTTAGCTGCTTTTGACTATCTTGGAAAGGGGTTGGGTTAGGAAAATGAAACTTTTGGGGATGGGTCTACAGGCTAAAGTATGTCCTGGGAAGGTATATTGAAGTACCTACCTCCACTCCTTCTCCCTCTAGAGGGTCCTGACCTTTGATGACCTTTAAAAATCTGTGAGTTATAGAAGTGAAACCTTGCAAAATAGATCTTCTGCTTAAATGAAGTACAACAAAATTGTTTTCAGCTTCACAACTTTGCTCAATCCCAATTTATAAGGTTTTAAAGATATGTACACACATTTCCTAAATTGTGAAAACAAAAATTGATATGACTTAAAATTCTACTCAAATAACAAGAATTGCATTTTCAGAACTAAAGCCAGAGAAAAAGAAACTGATAACTGAAAATTAAGGTAAAATATTGTTTTTGTCAAAATTTCAATAGGCATAGACCTGTCAATAAGGCAAATTTCAGGAACCTCTAGAGGGAGAAGGAGTGAAGGTAGGTATTTCAAAATACCTTCCCAGGACATACTTTACCCTGTAGGCCCATCCCTAAAAGTTTCATTTTCCTAACCTAACCCCATTCCAAGATAGCCAAAAGTAGCTAAAGTAGAATTTTACCTAAAAACGTGTTCCTATGAAATACCGGCAAGTGAGAAAGGTACTTGTCTATTATATAAAACACACTCGAGAAGTGAAGTTTGGTGAATAATAATGATATGAAATAAAACAAATATGATAAATACAACGCTTTTAGTAACAAACAGTGGCGTCGTTGAGGGGGAGCACGGGGGGCAGTCCCCCCTGATAATTTGGAAAAAAACGGTAAAGTTCTACGAAATCATATTATTGAGTTAGGAATAAAGTGAATACACCATTCGATGCCTTTTTTTATGCTGATTACGAATATAATAAGCATTTCTATCGGAAATGAGTTTCAGCCTCCCCCCCCCCCTATATAGGCCAATTAAGGGTTAGGTTAGGTTAGGTATAGCCTATATAGGGGGGTGGGGCTGAAATTCATTTCCGATAGAAATGCTTATTATATTCGTAATCAGCATAAAAAAAGGCATCGAATGGTGTATTCACTTTATTCCTAACTCAATAATATGATTTCGTAGAACTTTACCAAAAAAACTCTAATTTATTAAGCAGCTTTAAAACTATTGCTTATTTAAGTGTCAAAATTGCTCTTTACTTTGAGTATGTATTTTTTTTTTTTTTATTAATCCATGCTTGTTTTTAACATAAGGAAAACGAGAAAAATACGGGTCCATTACACTTCATAATATGTTGAACATTAATATTTTTCCAAATATACTGCCTTTGAAAGTTTATCATCAAGTAAAAATGTGAGTCTAGTTAATTGCAAATTGAAAAATGTTTTATGATTCCTGTTTCGCCATGCTTGCTCGCCAAGTCAATTTTCCCCCTGATATTTAAGCTGCTTATACTTCCTATAATCCATTAGTTCAAGATTATATTCTCTTGTTTTAAAACTTTCAAAAGTGGAAATGAATACACCCTCTACATCTGCAAATAGGACAGAAATGGAATCATTGAAGAATAAGAAGGTATATATACATTGAATACGATTTTGTCAATGAAAAAGAAAATGATACTTAGTGCTTTATATAGTGATACTCGTACTATAACCAGGGTGGCCGGAGTATACCCCCTCCCGTGGAAAATACCCACCCCCCGTAGAAAATAAGGCTTTCCAAATTTCTTAATTTTATTTGAGTTTCATTTTTTAATTTCTGCAGGGGAAAGGAGTTTTGGTACTTGTGTATTATGCACCACTCACTCAAGTTTACGCTGTGTAAAACTCCAGAACAAACCGGTTTCTTCGTTAGTTTTTTTTTTCAGCTTAGCGCGAGACAAGATAAAGACAAGTGACAGAACAAAGGGGAATTATATAATTTGGGCTATATATTTGCACATGAGGGGGGGGGGGTAAAGTATTTGGACAGTTTGAAATCAGAAAACAATTCTTTCTAGGTATATAGCCAATAAAAATTACAGAAGAATAGCTAGGTAACTGGAAATTTTGTTAACTAAAAAAAAAAGAATCCCAGTATAAAGTAAATGTAATTTTTCGCTTAAGTGTTTTTTACAATTTTTAAAATTTGTTTTTTTTTTCAATGACCGTATTTCCAAGCATTAAGTACTATTATTAGGTTAATCTTGGTGTTTCATTGAAGTGTTTTGTGATGATCGCTCATCAAAGTTTATGTTATTTGTGCCTTTCATTTATGTTATTTTACTGTGTTCATGGCCGTATATTTGGCTGTAAAATACATTTATTTATCTATCTACCTAATATGGTGAATAATTGTACCAAACACTTTTTGCATGCAGACCCGCTATACTTTATCCCCCCCCCCCTAATGTGCAAATCTATAGCCCAAATTTATTTCTAAAGTGACGAAAAAACTAACGAAAAAATCGGTTTGTTCTCGAGTTTTACACATCGTAAATTCGAATGAGTGGCGCAAATACACAAGTACCAAAACTCCTTTCTCCTACGGAAGTTGAAAAAACCAAACTCAAATAAATTCTCAAATCTGGAAAGTCCTATTTTCCACGGGGGGGATTTTCCGCGGGTCGTATTTTTCGGGGGGGGGGAGGTAAATGCCTAGAACCTATAACTAGATAGGTCAAATCAGTGTAGTTTAGTCATGGAATTTGGTAGAGGGAGATCCACTCCAGGAACCATTTAATTGTTTTAATTTTTTTCTAGTATTTAATTGAAACTCTGATTCTCTTAATTGTTATTGAAATACCTAACACGCACAGATAACGTCCTATTCCTTACGTTTTGGATGCACATACTAACCAACAAATGTAGGACTGCCTATATGTACAGTACTGTGCTGACTTCACGCTGTATTTGCTTTTCTAAATATTTCTTTCAACCAGCTCCAAAAAAAGAATTGACATAAAATGTGCTACGAATTATGACTGAAATTAGTTGCATTTCACACAACAACAACACCAACGCTACTTGTGGGAAATGTATGTCTGCATCAGCATGTACGAAATGTCTGCTGGCAATAGAATAAAATGTATTTAAAAAAAATGTATATTTTTCTCACAGTTTAGAAATTTTTGTGTGCACGTATAAGCGGTACCAATCCATTCTCTGTTTCTATTGTTATCAGTTTTATCATGCAGCACTAGGAGACCAAGCTTTGCTTGTGAAGGGAATTAGACACAAAAACGATATTCAGTGTAACCCCCTCTTGAAATGTATACCCCCCATTCCCCAATTCACAAAAGAAAAACTTTTGCATAACTTTTATAGAATTCCTTTTTTTTTAAACAAACAGGCAAAGCAGAAGGTAATTCCCAAACTCTAGAAGTAAATTTTCCCTTCCAATTGACATCCCTGGCAATTTTTAATTAATTTAAGGTTTCTGCCACAATGATGTAATGAATTGTTGAGATTTTATGGATATTCTTTGTCAAACTATGCCCAATAGATAAGCTAATAATTCTATCTTTAACTTTTTCAAAATTGAAATATGGTTGCCATTTAAATGTGGGGAATATGTCACTATATAATGTTACACAATCTGTGGTAACACTTAGACTTATTATGTATCTTTACTTAGACAGTGCTATTGCGCTACCTACGATTTTTGTTTGGCTTTATTTTTATTTATTTATTTGTAACCCATCATACAGACAACAAAAAAGACAGAGTACAGCAAAGACAAAAGAAAGAAAAATAGACTTGAATAAAGGTAAATGCACCAACTACATAACAGCAATAACTTCTACTAATGACAGTGCGTAGCACGAACTATTGCTGGAGAAGCGCATGCCACTGGTGACTAATAATTTTCCTGTTAAACTGTCTGTATTTGTTTTTCTATTGTAAGCGTGGGATCAGCTATTTTGCATTTTCTGATCAGGTGAGTGTTGCGTGTCCAAGGTGGGAACCTTAGTAGGTATTTTGCGTATTTAAAGAATATCGACCGTAATTTGTGGTTCGTAGTTTGCGGGAAAGTTCGCCAGAAGGGGCTGAGGTACAAAAAGTGAGGGAGGACCAGTGCGTTGTAGAGCCGTGCTAGGATCATTCGGTTAAAGCTGAATTTCTTTGGTACCATTTTGCTATATGCGAAGCTCGTTCGTTTCTCAAGATGCTTAATGAGTAGTGCTCTTGTGCGCATTGGTGTCTGGCCAACGGGTAACCCTAAACATGTAATATGGTCAGCTGGTGCTATGTTAGTGTTTCCGAGCGTGATGGATTCGGGCTTCAGCGTTTCAGGCCAGTTGAACAATAGCACTTTCGACTTCGATGCGTTGAATTCATGACCAATAGTTGCATACTCTCTTTCAAAAATTTAAAAATTTTCTTCAATTCTTCCAAGTTCACGGGCAATGTTTAATAAGTCATCAGCAAAGCAAACTAGGGAAAGATCTATACTTTTAGAAATGCAAGATTTTAGATAATTTTCTTGTGCAGGATTTACGCTATTATTGAAAGCTAGAGCAGAAGTAGGTGCGCCTTGACGAGCACCCTTCTTTACTGGGATTCTAACAGAATATGTTTGCTTCTTATACTTGAACTTGATTTCGGCCTCGAGGTTTTCATACATATCTCTCAGGGGTAAGAGTGCGTCATATTGGACTCCGCGCTTTGCCATTTCAAGTACAATCTGTTCGTGTATTAATGAGTCAAAAGCTCGTCGTATATCATGTATGCCAAGAGTAACAGATTCGCCAGAATTTTCGGCATCCAATAGTACTGAAACTACCGCACTTAAAGCATGTCCACATCCAAGCAAAAGGCTGGAAACTGAACTCGAAAGGCGATATGTAACATTTCATATTAATTTCCTCAATAATCAAAAGTTCGAATATCTTTCAAAAAGAGGTAGATACTGTTATAGGTCGAAATGATGTGCATTCCCCAGGAGGCTTTCCTTTTTTTGGTACCGGTGTAAGACTTCCAACGCAGAACGTAGAACCTTGTGCAAAAATCTTCTGGAATAAGAGGGTTAAATGTTCAATAAGCAGAAACGACGGGTTTTGCAGGTGGACTGCAGAAATTTTGTCAATACCTTGCGATCTCTTTTTTTTTTAGATGACGGAGGGCGTTCCAAATATCAGAAACTGATACAACACGATCGGTGCGACTTGCATGTGATAGTTGGTTATTGAAATAATATTTGAATTTTGTGCTTTTTTCTGGGCACGGGGGTGAAAACTCTTGTTCATAGTGTTCTTTCCATGACTCTAAAGGGATTGACGATGCATAAGTGGCTGTTTTTTTTTTTATCTTGCATGGACCTCAAAATATTATTGGGGTTTCGCAGAGCAATTTCCGATGACTTACAAATAATTTCTGCGCGATGGTTAGCTAGCTCTTTGGCAAATTTACGTTTAGTGCGAAGCCGGATTTCATTCACTATTCCGGTTCGTGGACATCCGCAATCTTTCCATATAGAGAGCCAGAATTCAACCTTATCACACGCATCAACTAAAGCCGTATTTTCGGACTACCCCTTTAGTTGTGATCCTGTTTAGATTTTTCGTTTTGGCACTGCCGCTTCCTCAGCTAGACAAAGTGCATGTGACAACTGAGCAGTGTACGTGTTAGGCTGGATTCGCGCTTCTTTTCGCGGCTAGGAGTGGATTGTATTAGCAGATTGTATGGAACTTTTATTTTTGATATAATGCTATCACATACGTGTTATACTGGTTGGTAACAATGCCACCAGTATTGGTGTGGTAAGGTACGCGTGTCAACACTTATTGGTGCAAAATGGTGCTAAACCATTCACTGTAGGGAAAAGTCCCTGGCGGCACCAAATTTTATGGGATGCCCGCGTCTACCACACCGGCTCTGTAAATATCGGGTTTGGTAATACCCAATTTACAGTATACCCTGCCCCAGGGTATGATAACGCGATCGAGCGGTCAAATGGCCAATTCCTAAGGCCAACGATAAGCATATCTATAAATTCCCATTACAGACTCCATATATGGGGTCTCAAAGTAAACTACTACAAAAATAATATTCTGCACAGCAACTTTTCATAGGGGTGGACCTTCACTTGGCCCAGCCAATCCTCTCAATTCCCGTTCAAAACCCATTCTACTTTTTCTTACTTTACCTTTCAATGACTCAGACCAGGAAGTCCAAAATAGAATTTAGTTCAAAGCTTACTTATTGCGAAAGCATCTAATTTAGCAACCAGAATTCAACTTAGGATTAAAAATTATCCTATAGGCAAATGTAATTACAGAAAAGAAAATGGGTTATTTATCTGAAAAGAAAAGAAACAGGGGTGGAACCCACACTTCTCTACCGTAACGGTACCACATAGTGGTTCTACGGTAGAGAAGAAAAAGTAGAATGAGTTTTGAACGGGGATTGAGAGGATTGGCTGGGCCAAGTCAAGGTCCATTCCTATGAAAGTTGCTGTACAGAATATTATTTTTGTAGTAGTCTACTTTGAGACCCCGTATAGGGAGTCTGTAATGGGAATTTCTAGATGTGCTTATTGTGACCTTTTCGAAGAATACAAGTAAGATATTTTCTACAAACTGTGTACTCATTTTCCCGGAACCCAGGCAGGGTAGGAACATAGTTAAGAGATACCGTCATTATTATATTGACAGGGGGTTTGTTACCTCCAAGAAGATAGTTCGAAATTAGCGGTAACCCAGGGTGGGTAGCCTTAACCTTAGAAATCGGCCATTTGACCGCTCGATCACGTTATCATACCCTGGGGCAGGGTATACTTTAAATTGGGTATTACCAAACCCGATATTTACAGAACCGGTGTGGTAGACGCTGGTATCACATAAAATTTGGCACCGCCAGGGGCTTTTCCCTACAGTAAATGGTTTAGCCCCATATTTGCCCCAATAAGTGGTGACACCCGTACCTTACCACACCAATACTGGTGGCATTGTAAATAACCAGTATAACACTGGTGCTAGCGGTGGTTACCACTATACTATTGGTGACAGCAAGGAAAGGAGCTATCAACAGCGCTGATAGTAAAGTGTTTTGCGTTTTCGAAGAGACAAGTTAATTTAGCCTAAAGAGTAGCCTATTGTGATTACATATAAAGAGAAAAAAAATACGGAATCAATTAATCAAATTATGAAGATCTGAATGGGCTGTGCCTAATCAGACAATAATAAAAAAAATACGAATCAATATATCGCGCAACTAATTAGTGTGCAAAAACATAAGGCTAATTGACACGCATGAATTTTTCGCGAGAAACCGGAAGTTACATGGATAAAAGAATTTTCATTTAGAATGAAGAGGCATTTTGAAGTTAACGGAATTTTGAAATAGTGTCGGACAGAGATGAGATTAACTCAAGACCGAGAAGGGCGAGTGAAGCCCATAGAAAAAGTAAGAAAATAGAAAGAAAGGCTAATATGGAGGCCTTTGAGAGAGTACCGAGAATATGAGCGAAAAATGCAGGCTGACAAAGATGAAATTAGAAAGAATAGAAAAGAGGAAGAAAGGGCTAGAGTAGCCTATAAAGAAAGATACAATACGGATAGAGAACGAACAGATTCAGAAAATGAATTAAGAAGAAATAATGACAGATGGAACCAAAGTAGTCCGAGTAGAAGGAGCAGTGTTGAATCGAGATCCAGCAGGGGCTCGCGAAAAAGTACTCAAATAGATATGACTCAACGGATATTAAATTTCATGGAGAAAGAGAGGATAGCCAGAGAACGAAAAGAGATAGAAAGGGAGAGAGAGATAGAAAAGAAAGGGAACAAAGAGAAGGGGTAGCCGAAAGAAAGCACCTAGAGTATATGAAAAAATTACAGGATGAGATAGATCAAATTGAAAAAGATAGTCAAGCCAATGAAAAACTTCATCGGGCCCGTATGGACAAAATTGAAAAAGATAGTCAAGCCAATGAAATACTTCATCAGGCCCGTATGGACAAAATTGAAAAAGATAGACAAGCCAATGAAATATATCATCAGGCTCGTATAGAAAAAATTGAAGCCCGTAAGGGAATGTCAATGAGTGAGAGAATATCAGACATTTATTACACGTTAAATGCTAAAACGGAAAATCATGCTACTTCGTTGACAAGACGGCGAGATGGACCGGCCCATAAAACAAATTGGGAGGCTGTGCCGCCCTGTCGGAAAAGGGAAATACTTGATACGCGTGTTCGAAATATTGATAATCCATAGAAATGGGATGCAGAAGTAAAAAGACAACATAATATTGAAAATAAGACGCACGAAAATGATTTTTCAGGAAAATATTCAGAAAATAGAAAACTTGAGAACACTTTTAATGAATATGAGACGCTAACAAGTACAAGCCAAAATGAAACACTGATTTTACCAAAGAAAAATGAGACGAAATTTATTGTACGCGCTTTTCCTCGTAAAGTTCGGGAAATTTTAGTACAATATGAAAAACCAAATGTCGGAATTCCGATCCTATTTGATGACGAAATATTTGTTTCTGCGATAAGAATAAAGAAGACTAAAAGAGAGAAAAGGGACATTAAACGGAGCTAAAATGAAGAAATGCAGTCCAAGATGGTGGACACTGGAGTCCAAATCAGATTTAACGATGATTTATTAATTTGCGCGAATGAAAAAATTGAGAAAAGTAGAGATGAAAATAAGAGTGTAAAAAAGAGACAAAATTTGGAGATTCAGCCTGCAGTGGCGATAAATGAAAAAATGTTGGATGGGCTGTGCCTTGAAAACATAAATAATAGGGAGAAAAATAAAATTTTGGATGAACTTTGCCTTGATAACATAAATAATAGGGGGGAAAAGAGGTCAAAGACCCGTGGGGAATAAAACAAGATGATTACAAAATAGAGATGAATGACCTACAACGGGTTGGGGGAAAGTTAGGAGATATTGAATGTCGAGTCGGATTGGAAAAACTTGGAAAGGAATCTAAGATTAGGCTTATCAACTCAAAAGATATGTCGATCCTTTATGAGGAGGAGGAATCTCTTGGGGAAGATCCCCTGCGGGAAGTCGCGAAAGATAGCCCTTTTCCTCAATGCACAACTGGCGGACAAGTTGTGATCCCTCTACCGAGGTTTTGCCTCTCTGATCTGGAGTCCTTGGGGGATACTCTCTCCCAGTCACTTCACATTTCACCCAAACCTTTGTCCAGTAACCCTATTCATAGTTGTTATTCTTCATGGGAATCGACATTTATTTCCGGCAAACCATATTCAGTATCTAAGTTTCATCTTCAATTAGCATCAACGCATAGTCTGCATTTGATTATCCCAGGGGAGGGAACCAAGAAAAAAAAGGCGATTTATGGTTCACTTAAAATTTTACTTCATTCCCAGTACCCTTGTCCTTTTCACAGGCCTTTGCATTTTCGGCCTTAGATTATTTGAAATTATGCCAAGGGGCAATTTACTTTTTTATTGAGATGTGGGGTTGTTTCCACAGATGGAAATTAATAGGCTAGTGCAGCCAATTTTTCATGATGGCTGGCATCATCAAATGTGCCAGAAACTGATTCTCTGCGCCTCTCAAATGTAAATGCGTGATAGCGAGAAAATTTGTGTTTTGATTGTGCTGCGAACGATCATTTTCTACGAATCTTGGGGACTTCAACTTTCAAAACCTAATGCGGATGCTATACGATCTAGACCATGGTGATTCTACAGTAGAGACATTTTGATGACGACCGATCCAGAGCCAAGCGGTGGAAGTAGTAGCACAGACACTGGTGGAAGAGAGAAGGCAAATGGATTTTATAAAGTTGAAGTTATGTCTTTATGTTTGTAAGGGTGGACCAAGGTAGCGCGTGGGCGGTCATTTATCTCACGGGGGAGGTGTTGGGGTTCTATCCCTGTTTATTTTCTTTTCAGATCAATGACCTGTTTTCGTTCCGTAATTACATTTGCTTAGATTTGCCTATAGTATAATTTTCAATGACAATTTAAAAGTCTCGTTGCTAAGCTATAGTTGTTTTGCAATAAGTAAGCTTTGAACTAAATTCTATTTTGGACTTCCTGGTTTGAGTGATTGAAAGATAAAGCTAAGAATGGGTTTTGAATGGGGATTGAGAGGATTGGCTGGGCCAAGCGAAGGTCCACCCCTATGCAAAGCTTGTGTACAGAATATTATTTTTGAGTTAGTCTGCATTTAGACCCCGTTCGGGGAAGCATATATTTTGGTTGTTATATGTGGCCGTTTGGAAGAATACAAGTAAGGTATTTTCTAAGAACTGTCTACTAACTTTTCTGGAACTCAGGCAGGGTAGGAATAGAGTTACGAGATACCGTCATTATTATATTGACAGGGGGGTTGTTACCTCCAAGGAGAGAGTTAGAGATTGTCAGTTGTAACCCAAGGCGGGTCCACTTGGCCTTAAAAAGTGGCGATTTGACCACTCGATCACGTTATCATACCCTGGGACAGGGTATACTGTAAATAGGGTAGTATCAAACCCGATATTTGCAGAACCGGTGTGGTAGACGCGGGCATCACATTATAATTTGGGGCCGGGGCTATCCCCTCCAATAAGTGGTGACACCCGTACATTATCACGCCAATAATGGTGGCATTGTAGCTTACTACTATAACACTGGTGGCATCGTGGCCTACCGGTATAATATTGGTGGCTATCAACACTAACAGTAACTGCATTGATAAAAGAGTGTCAATACAGGAGAACAAGGAGGCAACTATCCCGCCGAAAGTATAAAGGATGTATAAATTCTTCTTTGCTCCCTGAGCTTTTAGAGATGAAGAGACTACTAGATGAATTATTTAGCTAGACAGTTTGAATATAAAGGGCTATTTTTATTTTCACAGCAATTGAATCCGTCTTATCTTGCTATTTCTTTAAACGAAATAAATATGAGGCCATACAAATTATAACATTACCAAAGTAAATAGGACTTGTTTATTGATTTTTTTTTGCGTTATCTAGGAAACAGACAAGTTCACAACTTTTTTTGGTTCTTTCATTGTTGCAACTCAATTTCCCCCCCCCCCCCCCCTAAAGGCAATATGCGTCTACCCCCTACCCCCCTAAATCGATATATGTGAATTCTGAAATCACTTTACTGAACACGAGAAACATTTTAAGCTGTGTTTCTTTTTTTAATTAAAACGTATTTTAATAAATGCTAGTCAAACTTACGAAAATACTTTTTTCTGATATATATATTTCTGTGACAATTAATTCTAATTTCTTATTTTAATGTAACTCTACTTTTGATCAATTTGTCTCCTTTTTAATCAGTCCTTTCAAAGCTCTAGAAAACCAAAGGACCTATCAATTTGTATGCTTTTGATTTCGATTAGCCGCTGTTCGTGAGGGTTATCATGCTTTTTTTCGAAAATCCCATAATTTTGTTTTCGTCATTACTTTTTACTTTTAAGTTGTTTATGCTCCTAACCCCCCTTAAATGTTTTGTCTCTAACGGTGTTTGTTGTCCAGATATTTACGTAGTAAATGGCGACTATTTGGCGGTAAATAAGGAATTAATAGGGTAACTTGTTACAAGGGTACTATTATTAGGGTACATGTTAAATATCCCGACCAGACTTGTTTTCTCTCTACAATAAAGCCAGTTTCTCTCTGTATCTCAGTATGCACTCGGAAAATGAAATATATGATGAAAATATAATATTTTATTAATAATATTATGGAAACTACAGCAGAGAATTAAGAAAAGCAGGCTGCCCAGAACGCATTATATTAAATACTTAACCTATACAAAATACTGACTATATATTTAATATTCAATTAGAATATACATGCATTGTAGTTTATCTCTCTCAGATTATCACCGAGTACATACTGAAATACAACTTAATAGAACTTAAGTATGGTCGGGATATTTAACAAGTACCATTATTAGATTCCTTAGTCTTAATAGCAAAATGTTATATTGAAAAAAAAATTCGTATGAGCTTTTAAAAGAGTCTGAAACCCTTCGAACATGATGTCAAAGTAAATTGACGTCATTATTGAGGAATTTTTGACTATTTTTAAAAATTTCTGTAAGTTTTTTTTTTCATAATGACATTTTACTATTAAAAGTAAGAAAAACAATAATTGCCTAAGGAAAAATAATAGTTATGTAATAATTTAAGTGTGTTTACGTCTTTAAGTATGTTGGCGGCTCTTGTAGCATCAAAAGTGGCAAGAGTCCTTGAAACTATATGACGACTGAAGCACTTCGTACCAGGTCGGGTTTGTTGGTTCTTTATCATGCGACTATTAGCCCCTATATATCGTACGGCTGTGTGTTATGGGCTACCAATTTTTTTGGTAATTTTGTGCTTGTACAGTTATTACAGAATAAGGCAGCCCGTTTGATAGGGGGCTATGTTGAAGAAACTAATAATACAGTAGCTTGTTTTAGGAAGTTAAAGGTGATGGACGTGGGACAAGCTCATCACTTCCTGGCTGTGGTTTTTACTTACCAGTGTTTGCATGAAGTGTGTCCATTGGTGTTTTTAGATTTTTTTTTTTTTTTTTTTTTTTAGACAAGATAATGATTTGCATGATTATTATACAAAGGATGCTAATAATCTGGTAACGGAGTATAGGAGTGGAAGTCGAACTGGATTTCAAATGAAACATCTGGGCCAGGGGGTATGAAATTCTCTCCCAGATAGTGTTAAGTTGGCTGAACACCAGCATTTAAAAAAAAAAAAAAAGAGTAAAGAATTTTTATTAGGAGGAGTGAGGAGCCATGATTCAGAGATTTAAGATATATGTTATCATTTATTTTCTTTTGTTATTATTTTCATTTTTTCTCCTTTTTTCTTTTTTTCCTTTTTTTTCTTTTCTTTTTTTTCTGTGTTTTATGAGAATGTTCATTAGTATGTGTTAAAAAGAACTGTAAATTTATTTAGAAATTTAAAAGTTATTTTTTAAGTAAGTTGAAATAGTTTGTGGTAACGGCCCCGTGCCAGTGCATTTATGTCTTCCCATGGGCGGTTACCTATTGATCATGTTTGACTAGGTCCTTTTGAAATAAATTATTCTAATCTAATCTAAAACTATTCCTGAATCAATTAAACATGTCGTTTTTTCTCACGGTACTTGTCTAAAATATAAAACACACTCGAGAACGTGTATTGCGAATACCCGGTTTTTCACGCTGTCTATACCAGACAATAACCTTCGGCTCGCTGAGAAGGCACATTATAGTTTGTTTGTTTTTTTAATTAAATATTTAGTTGGTATTTTGGTTAGGTTAGGTTGGGTTAGGTTATTTTAGGTTACCCATTCTGGGCGGCCCCCCTTCCATAATTCTTTTGGTAGTTTTCATAATTTTGTTACCAAAGGCGTAGCTGCAGTATTTTTATGAGGGGAGGGGGGAAGAGGGGGCGCTATTGAAGTAGATGCTATTCAAGCAGTAGTGAAGAAAAGTAACAATTTAACAAATACGTTACTTGGTGAATTTAAAAATATTACACAATATATTATAAACAATAAACACACATTAATCATTCATGAATATAAGTGCTGGTGCTTGGCTTTTACTAAAATTGTCAGCAATGAGCTGCTGCAGACGGCAGTAGTATAGCGTAAACAAGTTCTTTGGGTGGGCAAAGGTAAATGGCGTATACACTTTGCTTTTTTCAGCTAGATTCACGACTAATGCTGCAGTACATATCCCCCTCCACTTCCCCCAACCCCTACGCCCACCACAGGATGCTCAATCTCATAATTTTTACCAAGCTCTATTCTAATAGCCCTTATCGCGCTATTCATTTGCTCGTAATTTTGAATGGAGTTTGACTCTATAAGATTTAATTTGTTGTACTAAACTTTTAATATTCGTGATTTACTGAAATGTTATTTACGGTTTTTATTAAATTGATTTGTTTGTAGGTTCGCCAATTTATATTAATAAATAGTATTGATATCAGCAGTTCACATTTAGCATTTGACCTATGAACATCTATTGATATTTAAGCCAGATTAAATTTGGAATAAATTACAGTGGATTGCAGTGACCGTCAGTTTCGCGATAAGTGAAATAATAAATTGATATTTACGGACTATTTTACCATTGGATATCTTTAGTCACTCATATAAGGTGCTCTATTATTCTACTATCTTTTTAATTTGATTTAATGATCTGAATATAATTCAATTTTACTAATAAGCGAACAGAAAAGGGGAGTTTCTTGTCGCAAGGGCCGTTGTACCTGCTGGGAGTGTTACTCCTTTAAATTGTGAGGATCTGGTAGCAAGAAACTACGCTTCCTTCGCTTATTGGTATCTGGCTCCAGACACTCTTGATATGTCATTCATTATGGGCGAAAAAGTGATACAGGTCACGGTCGAAAGATTATTATCAATCCTGTGCTGACTTACATTTCACGCTCGATGAGAACGGGGGAAAAAGCGGAAGTGATTATTGCAAAAGCCGTGAGTTTCTTCTCGTTTGATGATATTGTTGACGCAAATACTTTACTCCACCAGGAGTTAAAAATCGAAACTCGCGTAATCAGGCATTGTAAGAAGGAGGAAGAAAATGTTATAGACATTTGCAAGTGGTTCGCTCAAACGGCTAATCGTGACAAAAGTCTAATTCCAACGTTTGCCATATTTTCGCCTTGCTCCGTTCCTGCAGTGGATGAAAGCACGCATATCTGCTACGGCTATCTTTCACTTAACCGAAATTAAGCGAAAAGTTGATGGACTTTATCCCACAGCACAAAATAAGCCGATCCCGTGGGTGCCTAGCAAGCCGACCGACGAGCCTACTCAAAGACCTAGCTATGCCGTTGTTCTTATGAACATGCCTGATAGTTTGAACACTCCTACTACCGGAAAGGAGTTTATTGACACCTTATGTCCCAGTGGTGATGATATAAGTGAGCTTCGCAAATCAAAAAATGATTGGAAATTAGTTGTAAAATCGAAGAAAACAGAAGATGCAGTTGTCGCTTTGTTGAAGAGTAACATTCATGGTGTTACGGCATCTGTCCGCTCGCCGAGCCACATTGGTGTCCTGAAACGAGTTCCGGAGGACTTCGATGAACAGTCACTCAAACCGCTCATCCAAATGCCGTAAAAATACTGCAATGTGGTACATCGCGTGTCTTCAAAGTACATTCGAATCGCGAACGAGCTCGAGTTTTTTCTTCGTAATTCTGTGAAAATACGCTACGAGAAACTACCAGCACAGCCTTTTGTATTTTTGCCGAAACGGTGTTATAAGTGTCATTTAGTTGGTCATCTTGCAGCCGAATGCACAAATCAACTAAAGTGTTCGAAGTGTGGATCAACTGATCTTACTTCCGATCGCCTAAACAAGTGCAATCAGCCAGCATTCTCCACGAGGTGCAACTCAAGTGGACACTCATGCTATAGCGTACGCTGTACTACAAACAAGTCTACAAAGTCTGATATGAAATCCGGTGTTTCTCAAATTTCATGAACCTTGTGTCTTGAAACATAAACGGCAACTTTGCTGACCGATCTTTAATAATAGCTGAAATGCTGAAAACCAGCCATATTGTAAGTGTTCAAGAGCACTTTGCCCTTCCATTGTCTGTGAATCAGTTAGAAATTTTTCATTCTCATTTGATGTATGCTGCTCCTGCTGAGCGTAAGCAGGCCCTTGTTCGACCCTCTGGTGGACTTGTAAGTGGTACTTTAGTAGTTGTTAACGTGTATCTGCCGACAGATTACCGGGATTACCATTCAGATTCGCTTTTTTGCCAGAAGTATCGCTAAACTATCAGAGTGCCTTCTCCTAGCTAAGCGTAGGAAACTCCCTATAGTTATTTTAGGTGATTTTAATTGCTCATTGAGTGCTAATGTCAACGAGATTGATAGTATAGAATCTAGTGTTCGGGAAAATATGATTTACGGTTTACTTGATGACTCGTTTATCGTGTCAGGCAAAACACAAAAATTCACAAACATACATAGCACAGGTTTCACATCTGATCTTGACCACGTGATTTGTTCAAAACAGCCTTCTCCCTCTCAAGTGCGCGTCTTTGATATTCCCTTTTCTTCGGACCACTTCGCAATAGAATTGAATATAGCACCTCCCTCTTCAAGCACTCGCCAAACTAGGCAAAAAGTAAGATCGCAGAAATGGGTAGAGCTTACGGATTGGAATAAAAAGGATCCCTTCCTTTACAATCACGTATTGTTGGGGTTCCACCCTTGTTTCTTTCTTTTCAGATAAATGACCCATTTTCTTTTCTGTAATTATATTTGCTTATAGGATAATTTTTAATCCTAAGTTGAATTCTGGTTGCTAAGTTAGATGCTTTCGCAATAAGTAAGCTTTGAACTAAATTCTATTTTGGACTTCCTGGTCTGAGTCATTGAAAGGTAAAGAAAGAAAAAGTAGAATGGGTTTTGAATGGGGATTGAGAGGATTGTATGTGGTACCACTACCGTTACCACACTTCTCTACCGTAGAACCACTATGGTCTCTATCGTGTAGCATCTGCATTAGGTTTTGAAAGTTGAAGTCCTCCAAGATTCGTAGAAAATGATCTTGCGCAGCACAATCACAACACAAATTTTCTCGCTCTCACGAATTTACATTTGAGAGGAGCAGAGAATCAGTTTCTGGCACATTTGATGATGCCAGCCATCATGAAAAATTGGCTGCCCTAGCCTCTTAATTTCCATCTGTGGAAACAACCCGACATCTCAATAAAAAAGTAAATTGCCCCTTGGCATAATTTCAAATAATCTAAGGCCGAACATGCAAAGGCCTGTGAAAACGATAAGAGTACTGGGAATGAATTAAAATTTTGAGCGAACCATGAATCGCCTTTTTTCTGGGTTCCCTCCCCTGGGATAATCAAATGCAGAATATGCATGGATGCTAATTGAAGATGAAACTTAGATACTGAATATGGTATCCCGGAATTAATTGTCGATTCCCATGAAGAATAACAACTATGAATAGGGTTACTGGACAAAGGTTTGGGTGAAATGTGAAGTGACTGGGAGAGAGTATCCCCCAAGGACTCCAGATCAGAGAGGCAAAACCTCGGTAAAGGGATCACAGCTTGTCCGCCAGTTGTGCATTGAGGAAAAGAGCTATCTTTCGCGACTTCCCGCAGGGGACCTTCCCAAGGGATTCCTCCTCTTCGTAAAGGATCAACATATCCTTTGAGTTGATAGTACTAACCTCAGATTCCTTCCCAAGTATTTCCAATCCGACTCGACATTTAATATCTCCCAACTTTCCCCCAACCCGTTGTATGTCATTCATCTCTATTTTGTAATCATCTTGTTTAATTCCACTTGGGTCTTGGACCTCTTTATCCCCCCTATTATTTATATTATCAAGGCACAGCCCATCCAACTTTTTATTTTTCTCCTATTATTTATGTTATCAAGGCACAACCCATCCAACATTTTTTATTTTTCGCCACTGCAGGCTGAATCTCCAAATTTTGTCTCTTTTTTCATTTATTTTTCTTTTTCACTTTTCTCAATTTTTTCCATGGCGCAAAATAATAAATCATCGTTAAATCTGATTTGGACTCCAGTGTCTACCATCTTTGACTGCATTACTTTATTGTAGCTCCGTTTAATATCTCTTTTCTCCCTCTTAGTTTTCTTTATTCTTACCGCAGAAACAAATATTTCGTCATCAAATGGGAACTGAACTCCGACAATTTGTTTTTCATATTGTACTAAAATTTCTCGAACTCTACGAGGAAAAGCGTGTACAATAAATTTCGTCTCCTTTTTCTCTGGTACAATGAGTGCTTAATTTTTGCAAACATTTTTCGGCGTCTCACACTTTTTAAAAGTGTTCTCAAGTTTTCCATTTTCTGGAAATTTGTATTTCCGATTTCCAATATCTCCAGAGTCTCCCTCTACTAAAACATCCACTGCTAGCGTAGGTACTAAGCCTACTTTTATCGTTTTTCTCTGGACCGTACCGTCTTTCTTTGCAATTTCTATTCTTACCCAAGCAGACGGGCATTGGTGCTTATCTCCATAATAACATACTGTTGTAATGTTATTTTTATGGTCTATTTCCGTCGTTTTAATTAGGTCCATTCGCACAAAATTTTGCTCACTCCCTGAGTCAATTAACATTTCGGTCAATTTTCCTTCTATTTTATTTGATTTCACGAACTCGTCAATGTTTCCTTCATTATGGGCTATAGCCCAATTTGTTCTTTTATAGGTTACTTTCTCATCTCTATTATGACAATTTTTAGAAAAAGGCTCCGAGGAATCAAATTTTACCAGATTATCAACATTTTGAGTATCAAGCATTTTATGTTTTCCGATAGGGCGGCGCAGCCTCCCAATTTGTTTTATGGGCCGGTCCACCTCCCCCCGTAGTCAATGAAGTTGTATGTTTTCTCTTTACAGCATTTACTGCCTGATAATTCTCTGATAATCTGTCACTCATTGGCCTTCCCTTACGGGCTTCACAAGCTTTAGTAAGGGTTTCCATATGAGCCTGATGATATATTTCATTGGCTTGTCTATATTTTTCAATTTTGTCCATACGGGCCTGATGAAGTATTTCATTAGCTTGACTATCTTTTTCAATTTTGTCCATACGGGCCTGATGAAGTATTTCATTGGCTTGACTATATTTTTTAATTTGATCTATCTCATCCTGTATTTTTTTTCATATACTCTAGGTGCTTACTTTCGTCCACCTCTTTTCGTTGTTTCCTTTCTTTCTCTCTTTCTTTTTTATCATTCTCCTCTTTTTGCTCTTTGTCTATTCTTTCTTCCTTTCTCTCTTTCATTTAATTTAATAAATATTGTGTCATATCTACATGAGTACTTTTTCTTGAACCCCTGCTGAACTTTGAACTTCTGCTACTCCTGCTATTCGGACTACTTTGATTCCTTCTGTCATTATATCTTCCTAATTAATTTTCTGAATCTGTTCGTTCTCTATTTGTATTATCTCTTTCTTTATAGGCTAATCTAGCCCTTTCGTCCTCTTTTCTATTCTTTCTAATTTCATCTTTCTCAGCCTGCATTTTTTCCTTACATTCTCGGTGCTCTCTCTCTCAAAGGCCTCCATATTAGCCTTTCTTTCTATTTTCCTACTTTTTCTATGGGCTTCAGTCGCCCTTCTCGGTCTTGAGTTAATCTCATCTCTGTCCGACACTATTTCAAAATTCCGTTAACTTCAAAATGCCTCTTCATTCTAAATGAAAATTCTTTTATCCATGTAACTTCCGGTTTCTCGCGAAAAATTGCTGCGTGTCAATTAGCCTTATATTTTTGCACACTAATTAGTTGCGCGATATATTGATTCGTAAATTTTTCTATTATGATCTAACAAGGCACAGCCCATAATAGATCTTCATAACTCTATTAATTGATTCCGTATTTTTTTCTTTATATGTAATCACAATAGGCTACAATGTAGGCTAAATTAACTTGTCTCTTCGAAAACGCGGAATTCTTTTACTATCAGGTTTACTGATAGGACCTTTTCTTGCTGCCACCAATGTTCGTGGTATTTAGCCACCAATATTATATCGGTAGGCCACGATGCCACCAGTGTTATAGTGGTAAGCTACAATGCCACCAGTATTGGCGTGATAATGTACGGGTGTCACCACTTATTGGAGGGGAAAGCCCCGGCCCCAAATTATAATGTGATGCCCACGTCTACCACACCGGTTCTGCAAATATCGGGTTCGGTACTACCCTATTTACAGTATATCCTGTCCCAGGGTATGATAACGTGATCGAGTGGCCAAATCGCCACTTTCTAAGGCCAAGTGGACCCGCCTTGGGTTACCACTGAAAATCTCTAACTCTCTCCTTAGAGGTAACAAACCCCCTTTCAATATAATAATGACGGTATCTGGTAACTCTATTACTACCCTGCCTGGGTTCTGAGAAAATTAGTAGACAGTTTCTAGAAAATACCTTACTTGTATTCTTCCAAACGGTCACATATAACAACCAAAAAATATGCTTCCCCGAACGGGGTCTAAATGCAGACTAACTCAAAAATAATATTCTGTACACAAACTTTGCATAGTGATGGATCTTCGCTTGGCCCAGCCAATCCTCTCAATCCCCATTCAAAACCCATTCTTAGCTTTATCTTTCAATGACTCAAACCAGGAAGTCCAAAATAGAATTTAGTTCAAAGCTTACTTATTGCAAAACAACTATAGCTTAGCAACGAGACTTTTAAATTGTCATTGAAAATTATACTATAGGCAAATCTAAGCAAATGTAATTATGGAACGAAAACAGGTCATTTATTTGACAACAGTTACTAACAGTCATTACTCCGCACGTTTGAAATCACCATCAAGTAGTGTCTAGGGTTAATTTAAAGCTGAAATTTCGGAAGGAAAACTACCTCCCGGGAATTTGTGATGTTGGAAGACTCCAGGATGACAATTTTGAGAGAAACTTTTCAGGAACAGTTAAATACTAAATTGGAGAGTTTAAAATTTGACAACATAGAAGATGGATGGAATAATTTTAGGAAAACATTTTGTGAAGTTTCTGATGGTGTCTTAGGGAAGAAAGTATGAGCGCATCTAGGAATATAAGCGAAAATGTTTATGTTTAATAGACAGGAGAAGGGGCTTGTACAAGAATTATCTGAGTGATAGATCATATTAAAATAAAAGAAATGTAAAGAAAGTGGAAAAAGCATTAAAATATGAACTAAAGAGGTGTGAAGTGGAGGCCATGGATAAAATTTCCGAGGATCTGGAAGATGCAGCTAGACGGCATAATAGTAAAATATTGTACTGGCATGTTAAGAAATTGAGAGGGAGTAGTCAATCCGGACTTGTCCCAGTTTAAAGATAGGAACAGGGCCACAATTAGTGATAAGGAAAGAGTTAAAGAGAGATGGCCAGAACATTTTGAGATTATGCTAAACCGAGATACAGTTGCAGGGAAAGATATAGAGGAAAATGAAAAAGTTTGTGATACCTTGGATATTAAGGAAGGTTTGTATTGTGAGGAAGAGTTAGCGACAGTACCAAAAGGATTAAAAAATAATAAGGCTCCAGGTGCTGATAGTGTGGTAAATATGTTTCTTAAATATGGAGGCTCTGTGGATAGAAATAAGTTACTGAAGATTATGAATATGATTTTTGAAAAAGGAGAAGTACCTAACAATTTTAGGAAAACCTTAATTAAGCCACTGTATAAGAAAGGTGATAAGAGTGAGTGTGGTAGTTATCTAGGCATTAGTCTGGCCTCTGTAGGTAGTAAACTACTTAGTAATATGATACTTTTTAGACTGAGAGATACCGTACACAAAGTTATAAGAGAAGAAAAGTGCGATTTTAGAAAAGGTAGAGGATGTGTCGACCAAATTTTTACTCTTAGGTTAATAACTGAGAAGTGCCTCGGCCAACTATCTAGGGATAAACGGAAAGCAGGTCATCCACGGTTGGGGTGGGAGGATGTCATAAAGAAAGATTGAAGGGAAATGGGAACTTCCTGGGAGGGTGTGAAGAGGGAGGATTTGAATAAATTGGGATGTAGGAGGATGGTTGCTCTCAAATCACTTTTGACTCTTAATAAGTGCACTATATTTTTCCAATTTAAAATCAAATGAGCCCCATCTGAAGGTTATACGACCATCCATTCCATAGAAACCATATATGTCCCCAGGGCATAACTTGAAACCCTTGCCCAAGGGCTCGGGGGGGGGGGGGCATTTTAAACCCTGAAGGCATTTTATATGTTCTTTAGACTATTTCGAACAAAATGGCCATCAATCAGATGCGTTTTGTGAAAAGAGGGGTAGTCGGGGGAAGGGGCTAGTTTCACTCCGTCTTTTTTGACTCATAAAAAGGGAACTAGAATTCTTAATAAGGGCACTATAACTTCCGAGTTCAAATTAAATGAGCCCAATCTAAAGTTTATATGACCACCCATTCCATAAAAACCTTATATGCCCCAGGGGCATAGCTTACAACCCTTACCCCAGGGCACTGGGGGGTTGTGTAAACACTGAAGGCATTGTTATATGTTCTTTAGACTCTACTAGACCTTTTGCATATTTTGAACAAAATCACTTTTTCAAAATTTTGATTAGTGTTGAGGGAAGGGACCTTGTAATCCTCCAATCACATTTCAACATCCCCCTCAACGTATCCTTTAAGTTTCAATTTAATACCCTTAGCCGTTCCTTAGATATTGCTGATACGTCCTTTTGACAACCAGGATGCACAGTATTTTTTGATTGTGTTTGGCATCCCTCTCAACATTTCCTTAAGATTTCACCACAATACTCCACATGTTTTTTCACAAATTTCACCACAAGTTTTTTTGGAGATCCAGGATAAAACATCCCTACTTTTCTTGATAAAAAAATTTATGTGTTAACAATGGGCAACTTGCCTAGCTTGCCCTTGCCCTGGTGGCTGTGGGGGGCTTTGTCAATCCAAGGGGGATAATTATTTGACATTTGGACTATTTTAAACATATGGCTATATCAAAAAGGTAAAATTCTAGTGTAACTACTTTTTACTATCTTGGAAAGGGTTAGGTTAGGAAAATGAAACTTTCAGTGATGGGTATACAGACTAAAGTTTGTCCTGGTAAGGTATTTTGAAGCACCTACCTCCACTCCTTCTCCCTCTAGAGGGCCCTGACCTTTGACAACCTTTAAAAATCTTTGTGTTATAAAAGTGAAACCTTGTAAAATAGATCTTCTCCTTAAATGAAGTACAACAAAACTATTTTCAGCTTCACAACTTTGCTCAATCCCAATTTATGAGGTTTCACAGATCTGAAAATATATTTCCTTAATTTAGAAAAAAACTCACTGGTACGGCTTAAAATTCTACTCAAATAACAGGAATTGCATTTTCAGAACTAAAACCAGAGAAAAAGAAACTGATAACTGAAAATTAAGGTAAAATCTTATGTTGTCAAAATTTCAATAGGTGTAGGACCTGTCAAGTAGGCAAACTTCTATGACTTAGAAATCAGAAGGGGGTTAACATAGAAGCTTGGCAATACCTTCCCAGAGTATGTTTTTGGCCCTGGATTCATTACTGAAGGTTTCATTTTCCTTACTTAACCCCTTTCCAAGATAGCAAAAACTAGCTAAACTAGAAATTTACCATATCAAAATGTTGATTGGATGCATTTGGGGAAAAGAAGGCGTGGGGCGAGGCTAGTTGCTCCCTGATCACTTTTTACTCTTAAAAAGGTACTAGAACTCCCGATTTCCAATCAATGAGCCTCCTCCACAGTTTTTATGACCACCCCTTCCATATGAAGTGCCTCTGGACAAAAAAAAATAATAAAACGTTGAACCCTTATTGCTCTTTACTATAGGCAACGCTATAGTGTTGCTTCTGATCAGGTTCACAGTTTTGGGACATTTGGGGTTATTGGAAAAATATTACAGCTCTACAAAATTAGATGAAGACCCTTATTGCCAAAAATTATCCCTTTCTAAAAATTATCATCGCAATAAATTTTCAAGTACGTCCTGACCATATTCGTATGAAATGTTCGTCTGGAGTATAATTACGAACCCCGTAAGATAGTTTGGAGGCTTAAAGCTTACTTTATTAAAGCTTGTTAAATATTTAAATCCGTTTTCTATCGTCTTCTTTTAGCTGGATCTCATAATATTTTCAAGTTCATGATTCAAGTTCAGACTCGTACATATTTTTCTCATTGCTTCAAATATGTCGGTTCAAAGACCTCCCTTCCCCCTCTAGTATTTTTTTTTTAGGAAATTGGACCTAAAATTAAATTATTGTTGATTTAAAATACTCCCTAGCAAATCATGTTATCCCCCTCTCCAAAAAAGAACTTCGGGAGGCTAAACATTTTCATTTTTAGCAATAGACTCCAACTTACTGTTTCGTTCTAATTTTTTATTATTACATGGTTCGACTATTTATTTTATTTTATTATGTTACGAATTATTTATTCTTTTATTTTATTATACGTCACTGTGTACTGCCGGAAAAGGCTCTCGATTGTGAGATAAGAATATTCAGTGCTTCTCCAAAAACACCATCCAGGGGGTTGTTTTTCAACCTCCTTTTTTCAATATAATTTAAAAAAATGTCTGGCAATAAAAATCAGCATTTTAAGGAATACTTACTCCTTTTCTGCCCTATCACATAAATAAATAAGAACAGCCGCAACTTTCTTTATCTGAATTCCAGCTTGTCTATCAGATAGTAGATTAAACCACTTGGATGATTCTAAAGGTAACGACTTTATGAGTTCCAACCAATCAATGGAGTCGCAGGAGGAGAATTTTTGAATCACCAGCGTAATAAACATGTTCAATACTTCCAGCAGTTCTTCTGACCTTTTAATAAAAGAAAGGGGTAATCAGTCTATAAACTTAAAAACACATGCACAAAAATTTTTGCAAAAAAGAGCTAAGTACAATTAACTGCTAATTCCATAATGCTATAGTGGTAATCAGAGACAACGCTATAGCGTTGCCTATAGTAAAGGCCATACGGCTCCAATGTTTAACTATTTATTATTATTATTATTTTTCACAGAGGCACTTCGTATGGAAGGGGTCGTCGTACAAACTTCAAAGGGGGTTCATTCGATTGGAAATCGAAAGTTCTAGTGCCCTTTTTTAGGGTCAAAAGTGATTTGAAGGTAACTAAACCCCTTCCACGCCCATCATTTATCCAAATACATCCAATCAAAATTTTGAGATAGCTATTTTTCTACGAAGTTGATTTCCAAATAGAAATTATGTTTTTGAGGAGGACACTCCCCCCACAGCCCTCAGGGCAAGGGCTGTAAGTTATGCCCTGGGGGTATATAAGGTTTTTATAGAAAGCTTTATCGTAAAAACTTCAAAAAAGACTCATTCGATTGGAAATTTAAAGGGATGGTGCCCTTTTTAACAGTTGAAAGTGATTGGAGGGCAACTAACCCTCCTCTCACGCCCATCTATTCCCCAAACACATCCAATCAAAATTTTGAGATAGGCATTTTGTTCAAGGTAGTTGAAAATTCTGGAAATTAGGTCTTTGATAATGACAACCCCCCCCCCCCCCCCACAGCCCTCAGGGCAAGGGTTATAAGTTATGCCCTGGGGGCATATAAGGTTTTTATAGAAAGCGTTGTCGTAGAAACTTCGAAAAGGACCCATTCGATTGGAAATTGAAATGGCTAGTGCCCTTTTTAATAATCGAACGTGATTGGAAGGCAACTAACACCCCTTCCACGCCCACAATTTCACCAAACACATCCAATCAAAATTTTGAGATAGCCATTTTGTTCAAAGTGGTTGAAAGTTCTGAAAATTATATCTTTGAGCAGGACACTCCCCCCACAGTCTTCAGGGCAAGGGTTATAAGTTATGCCCTGGGGGCATATATGGTTCTTATGGAAGGAATGCTCCTATAAAGTCCAGAGAGGGCTCATTTGATTGGAGATTGAAAGTTCTAGTTCACTTTTTTTTAGCGTCAAAGGATATCGGAGGGTAAACAGCCCCCACACCCTTTTTTCCCAAATGCATCCGATAAAAATTTTGAGATAGCTATTTTGTTAAAAATAGTAATAAGATCATATAACAAAAACTCCAGTGTCAAAACAGCCTTCAGGGCCCGGAGGGCCCTGGAGGCTGTTGTAAGTTATGCCCTGGGGGCATATATGGTTCTTATTGAAGGGATGCTCGTATAAACTTCAAAGAGAGCTCATTTGATTGGAAACTGAAAGTTCTAGTTCAGTTTGAAGAGTAAAAAGAGATTGGAGGGCACTTATCCCCCCCACGCCCTTTTACCCCCAAACCCAGCCAATAAGAACTTTGAGATTGCCATTTTTTTAAAAATAGTTCAAAGACCATAAAACAAAAACTCCGGGGTCAACATAGCCCCCAGGGCCCGAGGGTAGGCGTTGTAAGTTATGCCCTGGGGGAATATATGGTTCTTATGGAAGGCATGCTCGTAAAAACTTCAGAGAGGGCTCATTTGATAGGAAATTGAAAGTTCTAATTCAGTTTTTAAAAGTCAAAAGAGATTGGAGGGCAGCTAGCCCCCTCCCCACGCCCCTTTTCCCCAAATGCATCCGATAAAAACTTTGAGATAGCCATTAAGCTAAAAATTGTTCAAAAGTCAGATAACAAAAACTCAGGTGTCGACACATCCCCCCAGGGCCCGGGGGAAGGTGTTGTAAGTTATGCCCTGGGGCATATATGATTCTTATGAAATGGATGCTCGTATAAGCTTCAGAGGGCTCATTTGATTGGAAATTGAAAGTTCGAGCTCACTTTTTAATAGTCAAAAGAGATCGGAGGGCAACTAGCCCCCCCCCCCAACACCTTCTTTTTCCAAACCCATCTGATGAAAATTTTGAGATAGACATTTTGTTAAAAATAGTTTAAAGGTCGGATAAAAAAAACTCCGGTGTCAATACTACCCCCCAGGGCCCGGGGAAGACGTTCTAAGTTATGCCCTAAAGGCATGTATTGTTCTTATGAAAGGAATGCTCGCAGAAACTTCATAGATGGCAACTAGCCCCCCCCCCCACATCCTTTTTTCCCCAAATCCATCCGCTACAAATTTTGAGATAGCCAGTTTTTTTGAAAACTGTTCAAAAATTAGATAACAAAAACTCCGGTGTCAACACAACTCCCCAGGGCACGGAGGGTAGGCGTTGTAAGTGTTGTGCTGGGGGCGTATATGGTTCTTATGAAAGGGATTCTCGTATAAACTTCAGAGAGAGCTCATTTGATTGGAAATTGAAAGTTCTAGTTCACTTTTTAAGACTCAAAATAGACCTCAAATAAGACCCCCCATACACACCCTTTTTTCCCAAAGCCCATCCGATAAATTTTTAAAAATAGCTATTTCATTAAAATAGTTCAAAGGTAATGCTATGGGGGTATATATAGTTTTTACGGAAGGGATGCTCGTATAAACTTCGGAGAGGGCTCATTTGATTGGAAATTGAAAGTTCTTATTCACTTTTTAAGAATCAAATGTGATCGGAGGCCAACTAGACCCCCCCCCCCTCCACGCCCTAAAAGCATCAGACAAAATTTTGAGTTAAACATTTTTTAAAAAATAGTTCAAAGTTCAGTTCAGATAACAAAAACTCCGGTATCAACACAGCCCCCCAGGGCCCGAGGGTAGGCGTTGTAAGTTATGCCCTGGGGCCATATATGGTTGTTATGGAAGGGATGCTCGTATAAACTTCATAGAGGGCTAATTTGATTGGAAATTGAAATTTGCAATTCACTTTTTAAGGGTCAAAAGTGATCAGAGGGTAGCTAGCTTTCCCAGACACTCCATTTATTTTTTTCTTAGAGGCACTTCATATAAAAAGGGTCGTCGTATAAACTTCAAAAGGGGCTCATTCGATTGGAAATCGAGAGTTCTAGTGCCCCTTTTTAAGAGTCAAAAGTGATCAAAGGGCCACTAGCCCCCCCGTCCTCCAAGCCCTTTTCCCCAAATTACACCTGATAAAAAATTTGAGGTAGCCATTTTGTTAAAAATAGTTCAAAGATTATATAACAAAAACTCCTTTACGTATGGCCATTTCTTTAAGAATTAAATAAAAAAAAAAACAGTTTTTTAAACTGAAAGCTTGATTGGAAATTGAAATTTGCAATTCACTTTTTAAGGGTCAAAAGTGATCAGAGGGCAGCTAGCTTTCCCAGACACTCCATTTATTTTTTTCTTAGAGGCACTTCATATAAAAAGGGTCGTCGTATAAACTTCAAAAGGGGCTCATTCGATTGGAAATCGAGAGTTCTAGTGCCCCTTTTTAAGAGTAAAAAGTGATCAAAGGACCACTAGCCCCCCCCCCCGGCCCCCAAGCCCTTTTTCCCCAAATTACACCTGATAAAAAATTTGAGGTAGCCATTTTGTTAAAAATAGTTCAAAGATTATATAACAAAAACTCCTTTACGTATGGCCATTTCTTTAAGAATTAAATAAAAAAAACAAGTTTTTTAAACTGAAAGTAAGGAGCGACATTAAAACTTGAAACGAACAGAAATTATTCCGTATATGAAAGGGACTGTCCCCTCCTCAACGCCTCGCTCTTTACGCTAAAGTTTTTTATTGTTTTAAAAAATAAAGTTGTGAGACAGAGTCAAACTTTAGCGTAAAGAGCGAGGCGTTGAGGAGGGGACAGTCCCTTTCATATACGGAATAATTTCTGTTCGTTTTAAGTTTTAATGTCGCTCCTTACTTTCAGTTTAAAAAACTTGTTTTTTTATTTAATTTTTGAACGTTTTTGAATAAATGCAGGTTTTGATCTTGACTCACCGTACATGAATAATTAAAACAAAATTTTTATATTAATTTACTTTTATTTAGTTAAATGGCTATCTCGAAACTTGTTTAATTTTATTTACGAACATTTTTATTAGTAATAAATATACGTAACTTACGAATTAACTTACGTAACGAACTTCTATATTCATATATTTTTAATACGTTTATTAGGGGGTTCGCCCCCTAGTCAATACCTTGCTCTTTAAGCGAAAGTTCGAATTTTGTTCCAATTCTTTAAAAATGACCGCTTAATCACAAAGGCCGTTAATTAGAATAAATAGCTCTTATGAAAGTACTAAAAAATCTTTGGCTTAAAGAGCGAGGTATTGACTACGGGGTGAACCCAATCATATATGTAATATTTTCTGTTCGTATAATGTTTCGATGTTGCTGCTATTGCAGTTGAAATACTTGTTTTTTTATATTAAATTTCTGATCTTTTTTTAAATAATGCTGGGAAGTCCGGCGTCCCCTTCATAGCAATGTCCCTTCCCCCATGAAAACTTCCTTCATGGAAAGATCCTCCCACATAACCCCCGACCCCCCCCCACCCCCAACTCCCCTGAAAACGTCTGTATACTTCCAAATAACCAATACTATATGTTAACATTGGGTAAAGTTCATAACTTTCAGCCCTCCCCCGGGAACTTCGGGGGATTAAGTCATCCTAAAAGACATAATTATTATATTTTCGAACATGCTGAACAAAACGGCTATCTCAAAATTTCGATCAGGTGACTTTGGGAAAAAAAATGAGCGTGGGAGGGGGCCTAGTAGCCCTCCATTTTTTTTGGTCGCTTAAAAAGGGCACTAGAACTTTTAATTTCCATTCCAATGAGCCCTCCCACGATATTCTAGGACAACTGGGTCGATACGATCACCCCTGGGAAAAAAACAAAAAAAAAAACAAAAACAAAACAAACAAATAAACACGCACCCGTGATCTTTCTTCAGGCAAAAAATACAAAATTCCACATTTTTGTAGATGGGAGCTTGAAACCTCTACAGTAGGGTTCTCTGATACGCGGAATATGATGGTGTGATTTTCATTAAGGTTCTATAGCTTTTAGGGGGTCTTTCCCCTTTTTTTCGAAAATCAGCCAAATTTTCTCAGGCGCCTAACTTTTGATGGGTAGGATTAAACTTGATGAAACTTATACATTTGAAATCAGCATTAAAATCTGATTCTTTTGATGACCTATTTGTATCAAAATACCGTTTTCTAGAGTTTCGGTAACCATTGAGCCGGGTCGCTCCTTACTTACAGTTCGTTACCACGAACTGTTTGATAGCTCAAATGTCAGATAAGAAAAACTCCTGTGTCGTCGCGACCCCAGGGCCCGGGGCAGGTGTTGTAAGTATTGCTCTGGGGGCATATATGGTTCTTATGGAAGGGATGCTCGTATAAACTTCAAAGAGGGCTCACTTGATTGGAAATTGAAAGTTCCCGTTCACTTTTTAAGATTCAAAAGAGATTGGAGGGCAACTAGCCCCCTCCCCTCCACGTCCTATTTTCCTCATATAAACTTCAGAGAGGGCTCATTTGATTGGAAATTGAAAGTTCTAGGTCACTTTTTAAGCGTCAAAAGATATCGGAGGGTAACCAGCCCCCACGCCCTTTTTTCCCAAATGCATCAGATAAAAATTTTGAGACAGCTATTTTGTTAGAAATAGTTCTAAGATCATATAACAAAAACTCTGGTGTCGACACAGCCCCCAGGGCCCGGGGACAGGCGTTGTAAGTTATGCCCTGGGGGAATATATGGTTCTCATGGAAGGGATGCTCGTATCTACTTCAAAGAGGGCTCATTTAATTGGAAATTGAAAGTTCTCATTCACTTTTCAAGGGTGAAAAGACATTGGAGGGTAACTAGCCCCCCTCCCCATGTCCTAGTTTCCTCAAACTCATCCGATAAGAACTTTGAGAGAGCCATTTTTTTCAAAATGGTTCTAAGATCATATAACGAAAACTCCGAGGTGGACAAAATACTTCAGGGCCCGGGGTAAGCGTTGTAAGTTATGCCTGGAGGGCACTTTTAAAGAGTCAAAAGATATCGGAGGACAGCTAGCCCCCCCCCCCTCCATACTCTTTTTTCCTCAAACCCATCCGACAAGAACTTTGAGACAGCCATTTTTTTAATAGTTCAAAGATCATATAATGAAAACTTCGGGGTCAACACAACCCCTCAGGGCCCGGAGGCAGGCGTTGTAAGTAATGCACAGCGGGTATATATAGTTCTTATGGAAGGGATTCTCGTATAAACTTCGGAGAGGGCTCATATGATTGTAAATTGAAAGTTCTCGTTCACTTTTTAAGAGTCAAAAGAGATAGTAGGGCAAGTAGCCCCCCCCCCCTCTCCGCGTCTTATTTTCTTTGAACCCATCCGATAAGAACTTTGTGAGAGCCATTTTTTTCAAAATGGTTCATAGATCATATAACGAAAACTCCGAGGTTGACACAATCCTTCGGGGCCGGGGTAAGCGTTGTAAGTTATGCCTGGAAGGCATATACAGCTGTTGTGGAAGGGATGCTCTTATAAACTTCAGAGAGGTCTCATTTGATTGGATATTGAAAGTTCTAGTTCAGTTTTTAAGAGTCAAAAGAGATCAGAGGGCAACTATTCCCCCACGCCCCTTTTCCCCCCAATGTATCCGATAAAAATTTTGAGATAGCCATTTTGTTAAAAATAGTTCAAAGATCAGATAAAAAAACTCAAGTGTCAACATAACCACCCAGGGCCCGGGGGCAGGCGTTGCAAGCTATGCCCTGGGGGCATACACGGTTCTTATGGAAGGGATGCTCGTATAAACTTCAGAGAGGGCTGATTTGAATGGAAATTGAAAGCTCTAGTTCAATTTTTAAGAGTCAAAAGAGATTGGAGGGCCCCTAGCCCCCGCCAGGCCCTTTTTCCCCGAACCAATCCGATACAACTTTTGAGATAGTCATTTTTTAAAAATAGTTCAAAGGTCAGATAAAAAAAAAACTCCGATGTCAACACAACCATCCAGGGCCCGGAGGCAGGCGTTGCAAGTGTTGCCCAGGGGGCATATATGGTTCTTATGGAAGGGATGCTCGTATCAACTTCAGAGGGCTGATTTGAATGGAAATTGAAAGCTCTAGTTCAATTTTTAAGAGTCAAAAGAGATTGGAGGGCCCCTAGCCCCCGCCAGGCCCTTTTTTCCCCAAACCAATCCCATACAACTTTTGAGATAGCCATTTTTTTTAAGATAGTTCAAAAGTCAGATAAAAAAAACAAAAGTGTCGACACAACCCCTCAGGGCCAGGAGGCCAGGCATTGTAAGCTATGTCCTGGGGCCGTATATGGTTCTTATGAAACGGATGCTCGTATAAACTGCAGAGAGGGCTCATGTAAATGGAAATTAAAAGTTCTAGTTCATTTTTTCAGAGCAAAAAAATCGGAGGGCAACTAGTCCCTCCCGCCCTCCACGCCTTTGGGTTTATAGATAGATAAGCCCATCTGATAAAAATTTGAGGTGACCATTTTGTTAAAAATATTTCAAACATCAGATATTAAAACTACGGGGTCGACACAACCCCTCAGGGCCCAGGGACAGGCGTTGTAAGTTATACTCTGGGGGTATATATGGTTCTTATAGAAGAGATGCTCGTATAAACTTCTGAAAGGGCTCATTTGATTGAAAATAGAAAGTTCTAGTTCCCTTTTAAAGAGTCAAATGAGACCAAAGGGCACTTAGCCCTCCCCCATGCCCTTTTTCCCCAAACCCATCCGATAAAAATTTTGATATAACCATTTTTTTAAAAATAGTTCAAACATCAGATAATAAAAACTCCGAGGTTGACACGCACCCATTTTTTCACTTTGATATTGATACGTTGATGCCAGTTTTAATACTTTGATGAACATTTCATTTTTTTTCAAAGTTTGATTTTGAAATAAGGAATTTTTAAAAACTTGAAACTTTTTGCAATCAAAACGAACAAATATTAATTAAAAAAAACTTTCCGAAAAATAAGTTTTTCAAAGAATAGTGAAGGCCCTTTTAAACTTAAGCTCAGCAGATACAAATACCTGTTAAAAAATCAAACTAAAAAACACCAGAAATCATAGGTAAAGAACACCTAAGTAAAGAACAATGTTGGCACAATGTATTATTTTTTTTCCATACCAGGGCACTTCGTATCGAAGGAGTTGTCGTAAGAAATTGGAGTGGCTAGTGCCCTTTTTAATAGTCGAAAGTGATTGGAAGGCTACTAACACCCCTTCCACGCCTACCATTTCCCAAAAAACATCCAATCAAAATTTTGAGATAGCCATTTTGTTCAGCGTAGTTGATTTCCAGATAGAAAATATGTTTTCGAGGAGAACACTCCCCCAAAACCCTCAAGACAAGGTTTTTAAGTTAGGCCCTGGGGACATATAAGAACGATGTTGGCACAATGTATTATTTATTATTTTTTTCCTTTAGACCAGGGCACTTCGTATCGAAAAAGTTGTCGTAGAAACTTCGAAAAGGACTCATTCAATTGGAAATTGGAGTGGCTTGTGCCCTTTTTAATAGTCGAAAGTGATTGGAAGGCAACTAACACCCCTTCCACGCCCACCATTTCCCAAAAAACATCCGATCAAAATTTTGAGATAGCCATTTTGTTCAGCGTAGTTGATTGCCAGATAGAAATTATGTTTTTGAGGAGGACACTCCCCCACAGCCCTCAGGGCAAGGGTTATAATTTATTCCCTGGGGGCATATAAGGTTTTTATTGAAATCTTTGTCGTAGAAACTTGAAAAAGGACTCATTCGATTGGAAATTCAAAGGGCTAGTGCCCTTTTAATAGTTGAAAGTGATTGGAGGGCAACTAACCCCCCTTTCACGCCCAACTTTTCCCCAAACACATCCAATTGAATTTTGAGATAGCCATTTTATTCAACGTAGTTTTAAGTTCGAGAAATTAGGTCTTTGAGGAAGACACCCCCCCAGACTTTAGGGCAAGGGTTTCAAGTTATGTCCTGGGGGCATATAAGGTTTTTATAAAAAGCGTTGTCGTAGACACTTCAAAAAGGGCTCATTCAATTGGAAATTGAAATGGCTAGTGCCCTTTTAAATAGTCGAAAGTAATTGGAAGGCAGCTAACATCCCTTCCACGCCCACCATTTCCCCAAACAAACCCAATCAAAATTTTGAGATACCCATTTTGTTCCACGCAGTTTAAAGTTCAGGAAATTATACCTTTGAGCAGAAAACTTCCCCCACAGTCTTCAGGGCAAGGGTTATAAGTTACGCCCTGGGGGCATACAAGGTTTTTATTGAAAAATTTGTCGTAAAAACTTGAAAAAGGGCTCATTCGATTGGAAATTCAAAGGGCTAGTGCTCTTTTTAATAGTCGAAAGGGATTTGAGAGCAACTAACCCCCCTCTCACGCCCAATTTTCCCCCAAATACATCCAATCAAAATTTTTAGATAGCCATTTTATTCAACGCAGTTGAAATTTTTGGAAATTAGGTCTTTAAGGATGACACCCCCCCACAGCCCTCAGGGCTAGGGTTGCAAGTTATGCCCTGGGGACATATAAGGTTTTTATAGAAAGCGATGTTGTAGGAACTTCAAAAGGGCTCATTCAATTGGCAATTGAAAGGGCTAGTTCCCTTTTTAATAGTTGAAAGTGATTGAAGGACAACTAACCACTCTCTCACGCCCACCATTTTCCCAAACACATCTATTGTGTTTCTATTATTATATATTATAGATATCTATTGTGTTCAACGTAGCTAAAAGTTCTGGAAATTAGGTCTTTTAGGATGATAAACCCCTCAGAGCCCTCAATGCAAGGGTTGTAAGTTATGCCCTGCGGGCATATAAGGTTTACATAGAAAGTTGTTGTAGAAATTTCAAAAAGGGCTCATTTGATCGGAAATTGAAATTGCCTTTTTTAATAGTCGAAAGTGAGTAGAGAGTAATTAACCCCCCTCTCACGCCCACCATTTCCCCAAAAACATTCAATCGAAGTTTAGAGATAGCCATTTTGTTCAACATAGTTGAAAGTTCTGGAAATTATGTATTTAAGGATGACAAACCCCCCAGAGCCCAAAGGGCAAAGGTTGTAAATTATGCCCTGGGGGCATAAAAGGTTTTTATAGATAGAGTTGTCGTAAAATTTCAAAAGGGGGTCATTCAATTGGAAATTGAGAGGGCTAGTGCCCTTTTTATAGTCAAAAGTGATTGGAGGGTAATTAACCCCCCTCTCACGCCCACATTCCTCTAAACTAATCCAATCAAAATTTTCAGATAACCATTTTGTTCAACGTAGTAGAAAGTTCTGGAAATTAGGTATTTGAGAATGACAACCCCCCCCCCCCCCGCCCTCAGGGCAACAGTTGAAGTCAGCGACTAACGCCCCTCTCACGCCCACCATTCCCCAAACACATCCAATCAAATTTTTGAGATAGCCATTTCGTTTAACGTAGTTGAAAGTTCTGGAAATTAGGTCTTAGAGGATGACAACCACCCTAACAGCCCTTAGGGTAAGGGTTGTAATTTATGGGGGCATATAAGGTGTTTATAGAAAGTGTTGTCGTAGAAACTCAAAAAGGGCTCATTCGGTTGAAAATCGAAAGGCCTAGTGCCCTTTTTAATAGTCGAAGGTGATTGGAAGGCTTGGTATTTTTATAGTAAAAATCGATGTGGGTATAATGTATTATTTTTTTTGTTGTTGTTGTTAAGACCAGGGCACTTCGTATCGAATGAGTTGTTATGGGAACTTCGAAAAGGGCTCATACGATTTAAAATTGAAAGGACTGATGCCCTTTTTAATAATCGAAAGTGATTGGGGGGCAACTAATCCCCTCCCACGCCCACCCTCCCCTTTTGCCCATTATGTTTAAAAACTAAATGTTGCCTTAAGATTAAATCAAAATGCACAGTGTTAATGCTAATTCCCAATAAGGCATCTCACCAGCATCCCAAGAACGACTGAGGGTATTATGTTCAAACTTTCGGGGCTACTTCTGCTCTTAAAATTTAACCAAATCAAAATAGCGTAAGTGTCTCCAAGTTATGAAAGAAAGTAAACAGATTTTTTGCGAATGGTTTCAAGTTTTCAATTTCAGGTCAACTAGAGGAGGTATGAAACTAAATTAAACACTACTATTTGTGTCCAGATTTTTAAAAGGGTGTATGTTGTTAAAAATTCCTAAAAATTTTTCTCCAACATACAAATAGCAGGCCAAACTATAAAGTCTTAAAAAAGACGAAAAGATTTAAAGTATTATTTTCTTTTTCCCTGAAAAGACTATGTCAATATAAAACGAACAGAAATTAATTAAAAAAACTTTTTCCACAAAATAAGTTTCTCAAAGAAAAGTAAATAACTCCTTTAAACAAAAAATGAGAAAAATAAAATCAAATAATCTACTACCACAAACCAGCATCGATAAACAAATGAAACCTGAAATGAACAGGAATGACAGTAAATAACCGAGTCAGACTCAAAACGAGCAGAAATTAACCTAAGTTGGGCTCAAAACCCCTATGCCTTCCCAAAGCCAGAACACAATTTGCACTTTACTGAAAAAAATACATATAAATGTGCATTGTCAGTTTAATATACATATACTGTATTTAGCAATCAAAATGTTAATATTATTTGATTTATTAAAGTTATAAAAGTAAAAACATTTATATTTTTTTCAGTAAAATGCAAATTATGATCAGTCCTTGGGAAGGCACAGGGGCTTTGAGCCCAATTTATGCTAATTTCTGCTCATTTTGAGTTTTACTCGGTTATTTATTGTGATTTCTGTTCGTTTTGGGTTTCACTTATTCATCGATGCTGATTTGTGGAAGTTTCACGCTTTGTCATCTACTATAAATGGAAGTCATCTACTATAAATGTCATCTACATCTACTATAACTGATAGTAACACAATTGTCATCTACAATGAATAATGATATGAGTAATCGTACAAAGGGCAGTAATCACAGAAAAAGCAGTAATCCTAATACCGACACAGTTGCCATCTACTATATATAATGGTAACAGTAATCATAGAAAAAGCAGTAATCATAATACCGGCATAATTACCATCTACTATATATAATGGTAGCTTCGGTAAACTGTAGCCAAAACTATGATTTAACGTCATAAAACAGGCAGAAATCGTCTCTGAAGAGAGAACAACATAATCTGAAGCATCGGACCAAATTTATCTCAGTTGGTTTTTAGATAATCCCAAGAGAGCAATACCGACAAAATTTCCATCTACTATATATAATGGTAATAGTAATCATAGAAAAAGCAGTAATCATAATACCGGCATAATTACCATCTACTATATATAGTGGTAGCTTCGGTAAACAGCAGCCAAAACTATGATTTAACGTCATAAAACAGGCAGAAATCGTCTCTGAAGAGAGAACAACATAATCTGAAGCATCGGACCAAACTTATCTCAGTTGGTTTTTAGATAATCCCAAGAGAGCAATACCGACAAAATTTCCATCTACTATATATAATGGTAATAGTAATCATAGAAAAAGCAGTAATCATAATACCGGCATAATTACCATCTACTATATATAGTGGTAGCTTCGGTAAACAGCAGCCAAAACTATGATTTAACGTCATAAAACAGGCAGAAATCGTCTCTGAAGAGAGAACAACATAATCTGAAGCATCGGACCAAATTTATCTCAGATGGTTTTTAGATAGTCCCAAGAGAGCAATACCGACAAAATTGCCATCTACTATATATTATGGTAATAGTAATCATAGAAAAAGCAGTAATCATAATACCGGCATAACTACCATCTACTACATATAGTGGTAGCTTCGGTAAACAGCAGCCAAAACTATGATTTAACGTCATAAAACAGACAGAAATCGTCTCTGAAGAGAGAACAACATAATCTGAAGCATCGGACCAAATTTATCTCAGATGGTTTTTAGATAGTCCCAAGAGAGCAATACCGACAAAATTGCCATCTACTATATATTATGGTAATAGTAATCATAGAAAAAGCAGTAATCATAATACCGGCATAATTACCATCTACTATTTATAGTGGTAGCTTCGGTAAACAGCTGCCAAAACTATGATTTAACGTCATAAAACAGACAGAAATCGTCTCTGAAGAGAGAACAACATAATCTGAAGCATCGGACCAAATTTATCGCAGTTTGTTTTTAGATAATCTCAAGAGAGCATTCCCTTCATATTGCCTAAAGGCTAACAAATATACTGTCATTATAGATTGCATTTAGTCAGTAGGTTTCATCAATAGGTTTATACGTATTTAGGTGCGCAGTACCATTTTATACGTAGTTTCGCATCCATAACGTGTTTTGTATCACGGCTCGGGACTCTGGTTGGAACTCTCAGAAAATGTTTTCCTTCTTTTTAGTTGGAGGGGGGGTGGAGAAGAGACAAAATATTTTTCACTTAGTCCTCACAAAATAGTGCACGCTACGTGTTTAGTTTCTTCCTTATCCCACCGACAGGCCTTTTGGCTAGGGACACAGCTTTGGAGATATTTGGAGACAAAAAGGAGATATTTTCCTTGTTGTTGATAGTTGATTATAGAATGATAGTTGATTCCGACTCAAATATTTCTGCGACTCTTTCTATTTTTTCTCGCTTTCGTTTTTTTCTCTTTCTGAAATTATTTTTCCAATTCAAACATTTGTCTCTTCTTAAAATTATAGTTGATTCCGACTCAAATATTTGTGCGTCTCTTTCTATTTTTTTCTCACTTTCTTTTTTTTCTCTTTCTAATTTTTTTTTCCAATTCAAACATTGTGTATGTGTATTTTTTTTTTTTAACCTTATACTTGCGCTTCAACAAGTCCTTTGACTAGAAAACGACACTATCGAATACCGATATATAACCAATTTTATTGATTAATTTAACCATCGCTTAGATTGACAAAAAAGTCAAAGCGATTGACATCGCTTTGACTTGACAGAAGTCAAACTCTCTATATATATGATCGGGGAGGTGGTCTTTTAATTAAACGGCCTCAAGCCTTTTCTTTCAAAAATCCAGCCATCAAAATCTATTTTTCGACTTGTAGATCAGTTCCTTACTTTAAGACTCATTTCAATAATTGTTCAAAGTAGCGATACATAATTGACCATCATCAAGGGAGCTACTCGATAAGAGGTAACGGCTAGTCAGGCTCATTCCTGCAGCCAGTGTCTCTACAATAGCACAATCTCTTTGCCTCCAATTATGGTTGGCGTAGGATCAGTACAGCAGGTTTCCAGCTAATGGCTTACCTGGTTGGGCTTATTGCAACAATTGGGTTAAAATCGCCTTGCTAAGGTTTCATTGAAGAATTTTGAAGTGTAATAGGGCAATAAAACACTGTTTCAGAGTTTAATTGAATCTAATTAACAAAAACTTGAATAAAATTATAATCTAACCCTATTAACTAACATTATTTTGAAGGCAAAAAAATTAAATTATGTCAACTTCAAAATTTATTGATTATGTGATCTAAAATATGATCAACATTTATATGGTCTAAAAGTACAGAATCTCTGGTCAGTAATGTTCACAGGAATGTGTTAGAGGGGAGGAGATCCACAACTCACCCCTAACCAAAAAAGGCAAATCCTATGAAAATACACATAATTAGGCGGAATATCGTACAAGTTCCTTTATTTCGTGGAGATGAGCCGCAAGTGCCCCCCCCCCTCTGGGTAAGTGCATGCTTTCATTACTTACCTTCTAGTTGCAGCTAAATTTCGGCAGTAAACTGCAGAGGTTAGTAGAGTATCTCCAATAGAGTAAATCAAAGCAGAAGCCAAAATATCTTCTTCAAAACAAAGACCAAAAAGTTCAAATATTGAAAGGAGCAAATTTGAAGGACACTCCTCAAAAGAAAGACTCTCTAAACGGGGAAGCAGTTTTAAGAATTCAACAATAATCTCTCGCATTTCTACCAATTCTGTTGGTTCTTCACCAGATTCAGTATGAGAAGCAAAAGTTGACAGAAGAAATGATGGGTTCTTTTCACTTTCCAAAAAAAGCCTGCAAAAATTATAAAAATAAGAAAAAGAGGAAGGGCAATGCAAATAGAGAAAGAGAGCGGGAGAGAGAAGGGAGTGGGCACAAAACAAATCAGTTTTTTTCTTTTTTTTTGTTATCTATATCATGCCACTAGTTTTGGTGAATAGACTAGACTTTATTCATTGGATTTTGACTATTCGATTCTTTTTATATCAGCTTTACGCCCATTGTTTAATGTTCAAGATATGCGAAAAACATGTATTTTGTAATTTCACTAGTGTAAGTTTTCATTATATTTACATAGGTACTATAGAAACCGAAGCAGTGATCATAAATTTTGTGCTACTGATTTTGCAGTGCGTTCGAGCATCCGTGATCCGACGTATCGACTAAATACCAACTTTCCTGAATGTAATCCGTTAAAACAACAACAAACGCTTAGCTGGCAACTTGTTAACTGAAAAGCTATGAGCAACTAGCCGAATAACAACATTAATCCCTTATACTCCCCTGTATACATAGTTTATTTAAAAATTAATTAAAAAAACTTTTTCCACAAAACAAGTTTTTCAAAGAGAAGTAAAGAACTCCATTAAACAAAAAATGATCAAAAATAAAATCAAATAATCTAAGAAGCGTGAAACTACCACAAATCAGCATCGATAAATCAATGAAACCCAAAACGAACAGAAATTACAATAAATAACCGAGTCAAACTCAAAACGAGCAGAAATTAACATAAGTTGGGCTCAAAACCCCTACGCCTCCCCAAGGCCAGAACATAATTTGCATTTTACTGAAAAAAATATAAATGTTTTTACTTTTATAACTTTAATAAATCAAATAATATTAACATTTTGATTACTAAGTATCAGTATATGTATATTAAACTGACAATGCACATTCATATGTATTTTTTTCAGTAAAGTGCAAATTATGTTCTGGCCTTGGGAAGGCATAGGGGTTTGAGCCCAGTTTATGTTAATTTTTGCTCGTTTTGAGTTTGACTCGGTTATTTATTGTCATTTCTGTTCGTTTTGGGTTTCATTTGTTTATCGATGCTGATTTGTGATAGTTTCATGCTTCGTAGATTATTTGATTTTATTTTTGCTCATTTTTTGTTTAATGGAGTTCTTTACTTTTCTTTGAAATCTTATTTTGTGGAAAAAGTTTTTTAAATTAATTTTTGTTCGTTTTATACTGACATAGTGTTTTCAGGGAAAAAGAAAATAATACTTTAAATCTTTTCGTTTTTTTAAGGCTTTATAGTTTGGCCAGCTATTTGTATGCTGGAGAAATTTTTTTTAGCATTTTTTAACAACATGCAACCCTTAAAAATCTGGACACAAATAGTAGTGTTTAATTTCGTTTCATACCTCCTCTAGTTGACCTGAAATGGAAAACTTGATACCATTCGCAAAAAAATCGGCTTACTTTCTTTGATAGCTTGGATACACTGACGCTATTTTGACTTGGCTAAATTTTGTAATAAAATTCAATTCTGAAATGCCACAGCCATTTCGTTTTTACCAGATTTCTACTTCTCTTGATGAATGATGAAGAAGACCAGCGTCCAGCCAGCGACTCGCAAAGTTTCTACCTCATGAATAGGTAGAATATATTGTAAATAAAAATTGGATTTGAGGAAGACTAAAATCTATTCTATAAATCATATACAACAACTTTCTATATAAACCTTATATGCCCCCAGGGCATAACTTACAACCCTTGCACTGAGGGCTCTGAGGGGGTTATCATCCTAAAAGACCTCATTTCCAGGACTTCCAACTACGTTGAACATAATGGATACCTAAAAATTTTGATTGGATGTGTTTGGGAAAATGGTGGGCGTGAGAGGGGCGTTAGTCGCTACCCAATCACTTTCAACTATTAAAAAAGGCACTAGCCCTTTAAATTTCCAATTGAATGAGCCCTTTTGAAGTTTCTACGACAATGCTTTCAATAAAAACTTTATATGCCCCCAGCGCATAACTTACAACCCTTGCAATAAGGGCTGTGAGGGGAGGGGTTGTCATCCTTAAAGACCTGATTTCCAAAACTTTCAACTATGTTGAATAAAAAGGCTATCTAAAAATTTGGATTGGATATGTTTGGGGAAAAGGTGGGTGTGAGAGGGGGTTTAGTTGCCGTCAAATTACTTTTGACTATTTAAAGGGTACTAGCCCTTTGAATTTCAAATCGAATGAGAACTTTTTCAAGTTTCTACGACAAAGATTTCAATATAAACCTTATATGCCCCCAGGGCATAACTTATAACCCTTGCCCTAAAGACTGTGGGGGGGGGGTGTCCTGCTCAAAGGTATAATTTCCTGAACTTTGAACGTCGTGGGACAAATTGGCTATTTCAACATTTTTATTGGATGTGTTTGGGGAAATGGTGGGCGTGGAAGGGGTGTTAGTTGCCTTCAAATCACTTTCAACTATCAAAAAGGGCACTAGCCCTTTGAATTTACAATCGAATGAGCCCTTTTGAAGTTTCTACGACAACGCCTTCTTTAAAAACCTTATATATCCCCAGGGCATAACTTAAAACCCTTGCCCTGAGGGTTATCGGGGAGTGTCCTCCTCAAAAACACATTTTCTATCTGGAAATCAACTACGCTGAACAAAATGGATATCTCAAAATTTTGATTGGATGTCTTAGGGGGGATGATGGGCGCGGGGCAGGGGGGCTAGTTGCCCTCCAATCACTTTCGACTATTAAAAATGGCACTAGCCCTTTGATTTTCTAATCGAATGAGCCTGTTTTGAAGTTTCTACGACAACGCCTTCTATAAAAACCTTATATGCCCCAGGGCATAACTTAAAACCCTTGCCCTGAGGGTTATCGGGGAGTGTCCTCCTCAAAAACACATTTTCTATCTGGAAATCAACTACGCTGAACAAAATGGATATCTCAAAATTTTGATTGGATGTGTTTGGGGGAATGATGGGCATGGGGGGGGCTAGTTACCCTCCAATAAATTTCGACTATTAAAAAGGGCACTAGCCCTTTGAATTTCCAATCGAATGAGCCTTTATTGAAGTTTCTACGACAACGCCTTCTATAAAAACCTTATATACCCCCAGGGCATAACTTAAAACCCTTGCCCCGAGGGTTGTAGAAGAGTGTCCTCCTCAAAAACATATTTTCTATCGGAAATCAACTATGCTGAACAAAATGGCTATCTCAAAATTTTGATTGGATGTGTTTGGGGGAATGATGAACGTGGGGAGGGGGGCTAGTTGCCCTCTAATCACTTTCGACTATTTAAAAGGGCACTACCCCTTTGAATTTCCAATCGAATGAGCCTGTTTTAAAGTTTCTGACGAAATCGCCTTCTATAAAAACCTTTTATGCCCCGAGGGCATAACTTAAAACCCTTGCCCTGAGGGTTGTGGGGGAGTGTCCTCCTCAAAAACATATTTTCTATTGGAAATCAACTACACTGAACAAAATGGCTATCTCAAAATTTTGATTGGATGTGTTTGGGAAAATGATGGGTGTGGGGGGGGGAATAGTTGCCCTCCCATCACTTTCGACTTTTAAAAAGGGCACTAGAACTCTCGATTTCCAATCGAATGAGCCCCTTTTGAGGTTTCTAAGACAACCCCTTCCATTTGAAGTGCCCTGCTCTAAAGGAAAAAAAATAATACATTGTGCCAACATCGTTCTTATATGCCCTCAGGGCATAACTTAAAAGCCTTTCCCCGAGGGTTTTGGGGGAGTGTCCTCCTCAAAAAGATATTTTCTATCTGGAAATAAACTACGCTGAACAAAATGGCTATCTCAAAATGTTTCATTGGATGTGTTACGGGGAATGATGGCGTCGGGGGGGGGGGGGGCTAGCTCGAAACATATTTTCTATCTGGAAATCAACTAAGCTGAACAAAAAGGCTATCTCAAAATTTGATTGGATGTGTTTAGGGGAATGATGGGCGTGGGGGGGGGGCTAGTTACCCTCCAATCACCTTCGACTATTAAAAAGGGCACTAGCCCTTTGAATTTCCAATCGAATGAGCCTGTTTTGAAGTTTCTACGACAACACCTTCTATAAAAACCTTATATGCACCCAGGGGATAACTAAAACCCTTGCCCTGAGGGTTGTGGGAGGGTGTCCTCCTCAAAAACATATTTTCTATCTGACAATCATCTACGCTGAACAAAATGGCTGTATCAAATTTTGATTGGATGTGTTTGGGGAATGATGGGCGTGGGGGAGGGGGGGGGCTAGTTGCCCTCTAATCACTTTCGACTATTAAAAAGGGCAATCGCCCTTTGAATTTCCAATCGAATGAGCCGGTTTTGAAGTTTCTACGACAACACCTTCTATAAAAACCTTATATGCCCCCAGGGCATAACTTAAAAACCCTTGCCCTGAGGGTTGTGGGGGAGTGTCCTCCTCAAAAACATATTTTCTATCTGAAAATCAACTACGCTGAACAAAATGGCTATCTCACAATTTTGATTGGATGTGTTAGGGGAAATGGTGGGCGTGGAAGGGGTGTTAGTTGCCTTCCAATTACTTTCGACTGTTAAAAAGGGCACAAGGCTTTTAAATGTATAACCAAATGAGCCCTTTTTGAAGTTTCTACGACAACACGTTCTATAAAAACTTATATGTCCCCAGGGCATAACTTACAACCCTTGTCCTGAGGGCTGTGAGGGGTTGTCATCCTCAAAATATCTAATTTCCAGAACTTAAAACTACGTTGAACAAAATGGCTATCTCAAAATTTTGATTGGATGTGTTTGGGGAAAAGGTGGGCGTGAGAGGGGGTTAGTTACGGTCCAATCACTTTCAACTATTAAAAAGGGCACTCGACCTTTGAATTTCCATCGAATGAGCCTTTTTTGAAGTTTCTACGACAGCGCCCTCTATAAAAACCTTATTTGCCCCCAGGGCATAACTTATAACCCTTTCCCCGAGGGATGTGGGGGAGTTTCCTCCTCAAAAACATATTTTCTATCTGGAAATCAACTACACTGAACAAAATGGCTATCTCAAAATTTTGATTGGATGTGTTCGGGGGAATGATGGGCATGAGGGGGGGGGGCTAGTTGCCCTCCAATCACTTTTGACTATTAAAAAGGGCACTAGCCCTTTGAATTTCAAATCGAATGAGCCTTTTTGAAGTTTCTACGACAACGCCTTCTATAAAAACCTTATATGCCCCCAGGGCATAACTTAAAACCCTTGCCCTGAGGGTTTTCGGGGAGGGTCCTCCTCAAAAACATATTTTCTATCAGGAATCAACTACGCTGAAAAAACTGGCTATCTCAAAATTTCGATTGGATGTGTTTGGGGGAATGATAGGCATGAGGGGGTGGGGGGGGGGCTAGTTGCCCTCCAATCACTTTCCCCTTGCCCTGACCTGTGCCCTGAGGGATGTGGGGGAGTTTCCTCCTCAAAAACATATTTTCTATCTGGAAATCAACTACACTGAACAAAATGGCTATCTCAAAATTTTGATTGGATGTGTTTGGGGGAACGATGGGCGTGGGGGGGGGGGGGCAAGTTGCCCTCCAATCACTTTCGACTATTAAAAAGGGCACTAGCCCTTTGAATTTCCAATCGAATGAGCCTTTCTTGAAGTTTCTACGACAACGCCTTCTATAAAAACCTTATATGCCCCCAGGGCATAACTTTAAACCCTTGCCCCAAGGGTTGTAGAAGAGTGTCCTCCTCAAAAACATATTTTCTATCGGAAATCAACTATGCTGAACAAAATGGCTATCTCAAAATTTCGATTGGATGTGTTTGGGGGAATGATAGGCGTGAAGGGGTGGGGGGGGGCTAGTTGCCCACCAATCACTTTCGAATATTAAAAAGGGCACTAGCCCTATGAATTTTCAATCGAATGAGCGTTTTTTGAAGTTTCTACGACAACGCCTTCTATAAAAACCTTATATGCCCCCAGGGCATAACTTAAAACCCTCACCCCGAGGGTTGTAGAAGGGTGTCCTCCTCAAAAACATATTTTCTATCGGAAATCAACTATGCTGAACAAAATGGCTATCTCAAAATTTCGATTGGATGTGTTTGGGGGAATGATAGGCGTGAGGGGGTGGGGGGGGCGGCTAGTTTCCCACCAATCACTTTCGAATATTAAAAAGGGCACTAGCCCTATGAATTTTCAATCGAATGAGCGTTTTTTGAAGTTTCTACGACAACACCTTCTATAAAAACCTTATATGCCCCTAGGGCATAACTTAAAACCCTTGCCCCGAGGGTTGTGGGGGAGTGTCCTCCTCAAAACCTATTTTCTATCTGGAAATCAACTACGCTGAACAAAATGGCTATCTCAAAATTTTGACTGGAGTGTTTGGGGGAATTTGGGGGAACTTAAAACTACGTTGAACAAAATGGCTTCTATAAAAACCTTATTTGCCCCCAGGGTAGCTTACAACCCTCACCCCGAGGGTTGTTGGGGAGTTTCCTCCTCAAAACATATTTTCTATCTGAAAATCAACTACGCTGAACAAAATGGCTATCTCAAAATTTGGATTGGATGTGTTAGGGAATGATGGGCGTGGGGAGGGGGGCTAGTTGCCCTCCAATCACTTTCAACTATTAAAAATGGCACTAGCCTTTTGAATTTCCAATCGAATGAGCCTTTCTTGAAGTTTCTACGACAACGCCTTCTATAAAAACCTTATATGCCCCTAGGGATAACTTAAAACCCTTGCCCCGAGGGTTGTGAGGGGAGTGTCCTCCTCAAAAACATATTTTCTGTCTGGAAATCAACTATGCTGAACAAAATGGCTATCTCAAAATTTTGATTGGATGTGTTTGGGAGAATGACAGGCGTGAGGGGGGGGGGGGGGGCTAGTTGCCCTCCAATCACTTTCGACTATTAAAAAGGGCAGTAGCCCTATGAATTTCCAATCGAATGAGCCTTTTTTGAAGTTTCTACGACAACGCCTTCTATAAAAACCTTATATGCCCCCAGGGCATAAATTAAAACCCTTGCCCCGAGGGCTGTGGGGGGAGTGTCATCCTCAAAAACATATTTTCTATCTGGAAATCAACTACGCTGAACAAAATGCTTATCTCAAAATTTTGACTGAAGTGTTTGGGGAAATGATGGGCATAGGGGGGGGGGTAGTTGCCCTCCAATCACTTTCGACTACTAAAAAGGGCACTAACCCTTTGAATTTCCAATCGAATGAGCCTTTTTTGAAGTTTCTACGACAACACCTTCTATAAAAACCTTATATGCCCCCAGGGCATAACTTAAAACTCTTGCCCGAGGTCGTGGGGAGTGTCCTCCTCAAAAACATATTTTCTATCTGGAAATCAACTACGCTGAACAGAATGGCTATCTCAAAATTTTGATTGGATGTGTTTGGGGAAATGATGTTCATGGGGGGGGCCTAGTTGCCCTCCAATCACTTTCGACTATTAAAAAGGGACTAGCCACTCCAATTTCCAATCGAATGCAATTCGGTCCTCATTATTCTGTTATCCTATTTTTTGGATGCATTTGCTTCTGTAGTTTTGCCGTAGGGAATGTTTATTTACATTTTGTTTTCTTTGTGCACTCCACTATTCCTGTCTATATAATCGGTTCTAAAATAAATTCCCAACTATTAGACGATTTCCGGTCGTTTATTTATTAGCCGAAGCAACTGAAGAGAACTTAACTTGACTCATACTATAATTATAAAATAAATCTGTATGTCATAAGAATCGATTGCTGCAATTAGTGTAAGTTCTATATTATTTATATATTACTTTAACTGTTTTAATTGTTTTCATTAATTTTCACTCGTTAATTTTTATTACATTATTGTATTTTACTTATACTGTTATATTTTAGATTTATATACATTTTATATTATATATCATAATAATATAGTAAATGACCACCCTCTAAGGCGTCACCTGTTCGACATTAAATAAAACGAAGTTGAAACTTAAAGGTTATCTTCGTAACGTAGCATTATGTAGCGAAACTTGATTCACTTTCTATTGCCCATTGGATTCCTAATGCCTCTTGGGTTAAATATTAGACAATATTTTCAATATTATGCAGTTCATTCTCATTTAACTAGCCGTTGCTCTTATGCATTACTTCTCAGGATTTTGCAAGGCAAGTGCCTCCCATTTCTGCTGGCCATGTTATTCATTATGAATAGCTGTTATTCATAAGAACTTAAATTTTTAACATACAATAGTCAAAACAAACTTCCGATCTCTCCCATGTTTAGCATTTCTTTTAGTTTGCCTTTGACTAGTCCTTGAGCAATTTTGTCGGTCTTGATCTTGATTTATAAGGAAGAAGAGATTAATATTTTGTTAAGAAAAAAAAGAAAATCAGGTCGACACATATTTTCTTTGCAATTTGAGATAACTCCAAAATCGACTTCATGTTTGCTTTCTAAACCAGTACATTTGATGTTCTCGTAAATACTGTCACAAAATAGAGCAAAAAAACGCTCCATGGAATGTTTGGACTTCTTACTTTATTATATATGGTTAATGAACACAATATTTTAGAATACTTTCCATACCTGCTCGCCAAACAAGAAAACAACAAGCAAAGAGTAGAATAGCTGTCGGATTATAGTAGATCTTGACGAATAAATAAATGCAAGGGATTTTCTACTCTGCTCTAGGTGAAAGGAATGCAGCCGCTAGCTACTGGGTTCAAAGTAAAAAATAATAAGCAGTAAGATACCAAGGCTGGGAAGTTTTATTTCGAAGCCTTTTGCTACCAGAAATCAAGAACGTATCCAAGATTTTTTGCCGTTGAGGGCAGTTTACAGAAAAACTTAAAAAAGGCATCAAACTCATTTTTTTACGTTTTTACGAGTCGGGCAAACATTTCGGGGGGGGGGGGTATCAAGACTATAATTTCTAAGTATTTCCATAGGGTTGTGATCGAATAACCTTTTTTGCAACAGTTCGCTTTTAAAAAGGAGGAAAGTTACACCTGATTTGTGTGACTCGTATACTCGCTTAAAAAGTCTTAACATTTGATTCGAAAAATGTCAGTATATTTTTAAGGCTTTAAAAAGCTTCATTTGATTCCCTCTTATTGAGGTTATTATTATCCAAATCTAGCACTGAACTTTTTAGGAATGTTCGTTTTCAACATATCACAATTTTGTCAGAGCCAACGCTCTAGCGTTGCTTATAGCAAAGAGCAATAAGGCTGAAACTAGAATGCTCAATATATAGTTTTCTGATCAATACATTACATTGGATATCGCAGAATACTCTATCAATAGCTTTTTGGCACCCCATAAGCTGAAATTGTCGTTTTATACCGCAAAACGGCAGATAATGTTATTTTTTTAAATCTTTTTTGGTTATTAGAAAGGCCAGCAGAACGTCCAATTTTCATTTTAACAAATTTTCTCCCAATACTCTAAAATCATTGGCTCAAAGAGATCAACCCCCCCCCCAAAAAAAAAAAACAGTTAAAAGTACAATCTTGTCTAAAAAAAAGTTCAATATTTGTAGATAAGTGCCTGAAGCCTCTGCAATAGATTTCTCTCATGTGCTAAATTTCATACCGCATTTTTCATCAAAATCACTCCCCTTTTTTGAATTGCTTTCCCCCTTTCCAAAAATGGGGCAAGTTTTCTCAAGTTCGGGACTATCGTTGTGTGACTCAACCTTAATGAAATAGACATTTTGTTCAACGTAGTTGAAAATTCTAGAAATTAGGTCTTTGCCAGCGTTGTCGTAGAAGCTTCAAAAAGGACTCATTCAATTAGGAATTGAGAAGGCTAGTCCCCTTCTTAATAGTCAAAAGCGATCAGAGGGCGAATGCCCCCCCCCATACCCATCATTTCCCCATACACTTCCGATCGAAATTTTTATAAGGCAATTTTGTTGAACGTAGTTGAAGGGTCCGGAAATTATGTTTTTGAGTATGGCAACCCCCACAGCCCTCAGGGCTAAGGTTGTAAGTTATGCCCTGGGAGCATATGATGTCATATAGAAAGTACTGTCGTAAAAACTTCAAAAGGGGCTCTTTCGATTGGAAATTGAGAGGGCTATTGCCCTTTCTAATAGTCGAAAGTAATCAGAGGGAGAATCCCCCCCAACGCCCATCATTTCCCCAAACATTTCTGATCAGCATTTTGATATGGCCATTTTGTTCAACATAGTTGAAAGGTCTGAAAATTATGTCTTCGAGGATGACAATCCTCCCCCCATAGCCCTCAGGACAAGGGTCGTAAGTTATGCCCTTGGGACATTTAACATTTTTATAGAAAGTTTTTGTCGTAGAAGTTTTAAAAAGGGCTCATTCGATTGGAAATTGAGAGGACTAGTGCCTTTTTTATTAGTCAAAAGTGATCAGAGGGCAAATATCTTCCTCCACGCCTATCATTTCCCCAAACACTTCCAATCAAAATGTTGATATAGCCATTTTGTTAAGCCTATCAGAAAGGTCTGGAAATTATATCTTTGAGGATAAAAAATACCCCAGCCCTCAGGGCAAGGGTTGTAAGTTGTGCCCTGGGGACATTTAGGGTTTTTATAGAAAGTGTGGTCGTATAAACTTCAAAGGGGGCTCATTGGATTGGTAATCACACGCTCTAGTGCTCTTTTTAAGAGTCAAAGTAATCAGATGGCAGCTACCCTCTCACCCCTACACACACGTCATATTGTCCCGAAAAGCGTCTAATACAAATTTTGAGATAGCCATTCTATTCAAAATAGTCTAAATATCATATAACAAGGCTTATGGGGTTGAAACAAACCCCAGAGATTAGGGTCAAGGGTTGTAAGTTATGCCCAGGGGGTATTAAAGGTTTTTATGGAAGGAAGAAAGCTAGAACTGCAGCTAAGAATATTAGTGAAAAAGCTTTATGTTTGATAGAAAGGAGAAAGGACTTGTACAAGAATTATCTGAGTGATAGATCATATGAAAACAAAAGAAATGTAAAGAAAGTGCATTAAAATATGAACTAAGGAGGTGTGAAGTGGAGGCCATGGATAAAATTGCCGAGGATCTGGAAGATGCAGCTAGACGGCATAATAGTAAAATATTGTACTGGCATGTTAACAAATTGAGAGGGAGTAGTCAATGCGGACTTGGCCCAGTTAAAGATAGGAATGGGGCCGCAATTAGCGTTAAGGAAAAAAACTAAAGAGAGATGGACCGAACATTTTGAGAATTTGCTTAACCGAGATAGAGTTGCAGGAAAAGATATAGAGGAAAGTGAAAAAGTTTGTGATACCTTGGATGTGAAGCAAGATTTGTTTTGTGAGGAGGAATTAGCAACAGTACTAAAAGGATTAAAAAATAATAAGGCTACAGGTGCTGATAGGGTGGTAAATGAGTTTCTTAAATATGGTGGCTCTGAGGTTAGAAATAAGTTACTAAAGATTATGAATATAATTTTCGAAAAAGGGGAAGTACCTAACAATTTTAGGAAAACCTTAATTAAGCCACTTTATAAGAAAGGTGATAAAAGTGAGTGTGGTAATTATCGAGGCATTAGTCTGGTCTCTGTAGGTAGTAAATTACTTAGTAATATGATACTTTTTAGACTAAGAGATGCCGTAGACAAAATTTTAAGAGAAGAACAGTGCGGTTTTAGAAAAGGTAGAGGATGCGTCGACCAAATTTTTACTCTTAGGCTAATAATTGAGAAGTGTCTGAGTTTTCAAACACCTTTGGTCCTCAGTTTTATAGGTTATGAGCAAGCGTATGATTATGCTTATAGAAGAGCTTTATTTAAGGTTTTATCCTTGTATGGTATACCAGACAAATACATTAAAATGATTAGTGCTATGTCAAACAGTTCGTGGCAACGAACTGTAAGTAAGGAGCGACCCGGCTCAATGTTAACCGAAACTCTAGAAAACGGAATTTTGATACCAATAGATACATAAAAAGCATCATATTTTAATTCTGATTTCAAATATATAAGTTTCATCAAGTTTGATCTTACCTATCAAAAGTTACGCGCCTGAGAAAATTTGGCTGATTTTCGAAAAAAGGGGGAAAGACCCCCTAAAAGCTATAGAACCCTAATGAAAATCACACCATCATATTCAGCGTATCAGAGAACCCTACTGTAGAGGTTTCAAGCTCCTATCTACAAAAATGTGGAATTTTCCATTTTTTGCCAGAAGAAAGATCACGGATGCGTGTTTATTTGTTGTTTTTTTTTTTCTTTTTCCCAGGGGTGATCGTATCGACCCAGTGGTCCTAGAATATCGTGGAAGGGCTCATTCGAACGGAAATTAAAAGTTCTAGTGCCCTTTTTAAGTGACCAAAAAAAATGGAGGGCAACTAGGCCCCCTCCCACGCTTATTTTTTTCCCAAAGTCACCTGATCAAAATTTTGAGATAGCCATTTTGTTCAGCATGGTCGAAAATATGATAAATATGTCTTTTAGGATGACTTAATCCCCCGAAGTCCCCAGGGGGAGGGCTAAAATTTATGAACTTTACCCAATGTTAACATATAGTATTGGTTATTGGGAAGTATACAGAAGTTTTCAGGAGGGTTTTTTTCTGGTAGTGGGGGGGGGGGGTCGGGGGTTATGTTGGAGGATCTGTCCATGAAGGAAGTTTTCATGGGGGAAGGGAAATTGCCATGAAGGGGGCGCCGGACTTGCCAGCATTATTTATTGGTTATTGGGAAGTATACAGACATTTTCAGGAAGGATTTTTTTCTGGAGGGGGGGGGGGCTAGAGGAGGGGGTTACTCTGGAGAATCTTTCCATGGAGGATGTTTCTTTGGGTAAGGGACATTTCTATGAAGGGGGCGCCGGATTTCCAAGCATTATTCAAAAAAACGATCAGAAATTAAATAAAAAAACAAGTTTTTTCAAACTGAAAGTAAGAAGCAACATTAGAACTTAAAACGAAAAGAAATTATAACGTATGTGAGGGGGTTCTCTCCCAAGTCAATACCTCGCTCTTTACGCTACAGTTTTTTTAGTGCTTTCAAAAGAGCTATCTATTCTAATTAAACGGCCTTTGTGATTCAGGGGTTTGTGAATCAAATTTGTTTTTAACTTTTAACGTAAAGAGCGTGGTATTGACTAAGGGGAGAACCCCCTCATATACGTAATAACATATAAGTAATAAAAAAAACAATAAAAAAATAAGCGATACGGCTCAATAGTAATCGAAACTTTTAAAAACGGAATTTTGATGTCAATAAATGTATCAAAAGAATGTGTTTATAATGCTGATTCTAAATATATAAATTTTACTAAGTTTAGTATTACTCATCAAAGGCTACGAGCCTGAGAAAATTTACCCGATTTTTAAAGAGGGGGGAAACATCCCCTGCAAGTGAAAGAATTTTAATGAAAATCACACCGTCAGATTCAGCGTATCAGAAAACCCTATTACATAGGTTTCAAGCTCATATCTGCAAAAATCTGCAACTTTGTATTTTTTGCCAGAAGAAAAATATACGAATATAGAAGTTAGTTACGTAAGTTAATTTGTAAATTAGGTCATAAACCAAATTTAGAGACATCTATTTAGCAAAAGAAAAGTAAAATTTTTATGCAAATTTTGTTTACTTATTCAATGACGGTGAGCCAAATAAAAGCTGCATTAACTAAAAAACGATCAGAAATTAAATAAAAAAAACAAGTTTTTTAAACTGAAAGTAAGGAGCGACATTAAAACTTAAAACGAACAGAAATTATTCCGTATATGAAAGGGGCTGTCCCCTCCTCAACGCCTCGCTCTTTACGCTAAAGTTTGACTCTGTCTCACAACTTTATTTTTTAAAACAATAAAACACTTTAGCGTAAAGAGCGAGGCGTTGAGGAGGGGACAGCCCCTTTCATATACGTAATAATTTCTGTTCGTTTTAAGTTTCGATGTTGCTCCTTACTTTCAGTTGAAAAACTTGTTTTTTTTATTTAATTGCTGATCGTTTTTTTTATATAATGCTGGGAAATCCGGCGCCCCCTCATAGCAATGTCCCTTCCCCCATGAAAACTCCCACACCAGAAAAAATCCCCTCTGAAAAAGTCTGTATACTTCCCAATAACCAATACTATATGTAAACATTGGGTAAACTTCATAACTTTCAGCCCTCCCCCCGGGGATTTTCGGGGATTAAGTCATCCTAAAAGAGATATTTATTATATTTTCGACCATGCTGAACAAAATGGCTATCTCAAAATTTTGATCAGGTGACTTTGGGAAAAAACTGAGCGTGGGAGGGGGCCTAGGTGCCCTCCATTTTTGGTCAATTAAAAAGGGCACTAGAACTTTTAATTTACGTTTGAATGAGCCCTCCCACGATATTTTAGGACCACTGGGTCGACACGATCACCCCTGAAAAAAAAAAAAAAAAAAACAGAACTGCAGCTAAGAATATTAGTGAAAAAACTTTATGTTTAATGGAAAGGAGAAAGGACTTGTACACGAATTATCTTAGTGATAGATCATATGAAAACAAAAGGAATGTAAAGAAAGTGGAGAAAGCATTTAAATATGAACTAAGGAGGTGTGAAGTGGAGGCCATGGATAAAATTGCCGAGTATCTGAAAGATGCAGCTAGACGGCATAATAGTAAATATTGTACTGGCATGTTAACAAATTGAGAGGGAGTAGTCAATCCGGACTTGGCCCAGTTAAAGATAGGTATGGGGCCGCAATTAGCGTTAAGGAAAAAAACTAAAGAGAGATGGACCGAACATTTTGAGAATTTGCTTAACCGAGATAGAGTTGCAGGAAAAGATATAGAGGAAAGTGAAAAAGTTTGTGATACCTTGGATGTGAAGCAAGATTTGTTTTGTGAGGAGGAATTAGCAACAGTACTAAAAGGATTAAAAAATAATAAGGCTACAGGTGCTGATAGGGTGGTAAATGAGTTTCTTAAATATGGTGGCTCTGAGGTTAGAAATAAGTTACTAAAGATTATGAATATAATTTTCGAAAAGGGGAAGTACCTAACGATTTTAGGAAAACCTTAATTAAGCCACTTTATAAGAAAGGTGATAAAAGTGAGTGTGGTAATTACCAAGGGATTAGTCTGGTCTCTGTAGGTAGTAAATTACTTAGTAATATGATACTTTTTAGACTGAGAGATGCCGTAGACAAAGTTTTAAGAGAAGAACAGTGCGGTTTTAGAAAAGGTAGAGGATGTGTCGACTACATTTTCACTCTTAGGTTAATAATTGCGAAGTGCCTGAGTTTTCAAACACCTTTGGTCCTCAGTTTTATAGATTATGAGCAAGCGTTCGATTCTGTTGATAGAAGAGCTTTAGTAAAGGTTTTATCCTTGTATGGTATACCAGACAAATACATTAAAGTGATTAGTGCTATGTACGAGAATAACACTGCTGCGGTTAAGGTAGGAAATGAGGTTAGCAGCTGGTTTTGTATTAAATCAGGAGTTAAGCAGGGTTGTGTTCTATCCCCCTTTATATGGATTATTTTGATGGACTTTGTCTTAAGGAGCACAGGAAATGCAATGGCAGACCACGGAATCAAATGGGGAGGAAAAAGTCTCCTGGACTTAGATTATGCTGATGATTTAAGCTTCCTAGATGAAAGTGTGAGCAAAATGAATGAAGTTCTAGAGGTATTGCGATTTCAGGGTGCTAGAGTAGGTTTGAAAATTAATGTTAAAAAGACCAAGTCACTAAGGCTAGGAATAAGTGAAGATGAAAAGGTGAAGTTGGGTAATGAAAAGATTGATAAGGTGGACAGCTTCACTTACCTTGGTAGTATTATTAGTAAAGATAGTTGGAGCAGTGAAGATGTCAAAAGTTGAATAGCCAAGGCTCAAGGTGTTTTTTCACAGTTAAAAAAAAGTTTGGAAGAATAGGAAGATAAGTCTGCAAATCAAGATTAGAATATTAGAAGCTACAGTGATGACAGTAGTCAAATATGGCTCTGAAGCATGGGCGCTCAGAAAAGCAGATGAAGATTTGCTAGATGTTTTCCAGAGAAATTGCTTAAGGATTGTTCTGGGTACCCGGTGACTGACCGTATTTCAAACAATAGGCTATACGAAAAATGTGGTTCAATACCGCTCTCTAGGGCTATAATGAAAGAAAGGTTGAGGTGTCTAGGGCACGTTGTGCGGATGAAGGATGACAGATTGCCGAAGATTGTTCTTTTCGGCCAACCGTCTAGGGCTAAACGGAAAGCAGGTCGTCCTCGTCTGGGGTGGGAGGACGTCATAAAGAAAGATTTAAAGGAAATGGGAACTTCATGGGCGGGCGTAAAAAGGGAGGCTTAGAATAGATTGGGATGGAGGAGGAGCGTGCGTAGCTGTGCTGACCTCAGGTGGCTAGGTGCTGCGGTGAGTTGTTAGCAGTAGTAGTAGTAGTAGATGGTTGTTTAACTTCAGAAGAGGCTCCCTGAAAAAGACTATGTCAATATAAAACGAACTGAAATTAATTAAAAAAAAACTTTTTCCAAAAAATAAGTTTTTCAAAAAAAAAAAAGTAAAGAACTCCATTAACCAAAAATGAACAAAATAGAATCAAATAATCTACCAAGCATACAACTACCACAAACCAGTATCAATAAATAAATGAAACCCAAAGCAAACAGAAGTTAAAATAAGTCAAACTCAAAACGAGCAGAAATGAATCTGAGTAGGGTTCTAAACTCTATGCTTTCTAAAAGCCAGAATATAATTTGTACTTTACTGAACAAAAAATTCTTTTAAACGTTTTCACTTTTAGAACTTTAAGAAATCAAAAATTAATTAAGATTTTATGGAATAAATATCAGCATATGTATATTAAACTGACAATGCACATTTTTTTTCTGTAAATTCATTTGAATTTTTTCAGCAAAGTACAAATTATATTCTGGCTTTTAGAAAGCATAGGATTTAGAAATGTTTGTTTAGTTCTGTTTGATTTGGGTTTCGTTTATTTATCACTACAATCACTACAAACAAGAGTTAAAAGTCTAAAATCTACTGTGTCCTTTCCGTTTTATTGAAAACTATATGTGCCTTGAACAGTCCTTGGAAAGAACTAATGAAGTTAAACTGAATATTTGATATATAATAGTGTTAACTACTGAAAGTTCAGCAATTCAAGATTTTATTTCAATGTAATTTTTATTTTCAATGTTGTAAGTACAAAAGAAAATAATGCATTGTATTTCGCTTTCAGTCAAGCGCAAATGACGCAGTAGGCTTTAAACTTTTACAGTTAGGGGAGGGGGGAGGGGCAGTTGCCAAACGCTTGTCTGGCATCTATCATTACATCATATCTAGTTTATGTTGTTATACTGCATATTATATTGCTTATGCAGTTTATATTTTTATATCCTGTTATACAAATATTTTATCCTCAGCATAGAAGCAAACTCATGGCATATTTTGGTATTATAAATTAACGTCAATAGAGAAGTCAGAGAGACTCAGCGGTTTGACTTGCTATAAATCTACGCATTCCAAAGTCAATACTGTCATAGACCTTAGCAAAAGATTTCCTTGCACCAAGACAGATATAAACAGGTACCAAACGGAAGGTCATTAAGTCGGAACTTTTGCAAAAGGAAAGCCAAGGAAACCTAGAGCCAAAAGATTGGTTCCTGAAAATAATAGGGACTTTGAAATTCAAGTTTATTGGAAACTCTTCCAAAGTTTCAAAGGATTGCGAAATACAGATTCTATTTATAAGGAGACATGCAAATACAATTAGTCAACACGAGAAATATTTCCAATGAGAGCAATTAAGAGTATTCGGAGAAATACTTCATGGGTTTGAGGTCTAGCCTACCAAATTTTCCGGTTGGGAGACGGGGATGGAAAAGCATATTTATGCCAGACAAGCGTCTTAAATATTTCCAATTTTTGTGTAATTGTTCTACTTTTTGTATTTGGCTATGGTATCACTAGTAGGACAGTCTTTGGCCTTATGGGCAACCTTGTGAGCAATAGCATTATTTCCACTTCAGAGGGGCGTGGGTTTGAATGTCTGTAACATTTCCCCCATATAAAATAATATTCAATTGATTAGTTTCTGCACCCTTCATTTCTGAGAACGTCAAATGATTTCTAGAATGGCAAGATTTATATTTAAATATTTAGGCGTTATATTTACATTTAGGCGTTGTTTAGTGTGGATATGCCCAGTTTTAACGTTATTTATTTATTGTATGCTGTTTCCCAAATAACGGGCCATTGAGTCCTTTGGGACATTGCTTTTGTTGTTGTAATTTATGGAAATGAATGGAACTTGAACTTGAAATCCTTCGCGCATTTGCTATGAACATGATGTTAAAATACTTTGCTGAGAGAATTGAGTTTCCAACACCGCCCATGTAAAACTAGTTTACAACATACCGTGAATTAAATTTACAAAATGCCTTCATCTACAATAAAGCAACACTGGTAGGGAACATTGCATATAAATTTCTGAACCCAACCACTTAAACATGTTTTTTATATTATTTTAAAGGTATTTGTATGTTACGGAGAGATTTGGATATTATGTCATGAGCAGTGGGGTAGGGTATCCGAGTTGTTTTTCCTTTAGGACAACTTTAGGAGAAACAACAGAATACCTTGGTTTTCTAAAAAAAAAAAACTAAGGTTCGAAATTATGCAAAACTAATCAATTATGAAAAACAATAATAATATGCACAACACAAAGAGGAATGTAACGTAAAAGAAGTTAAAAAAAATTAAGTCGGAACCAAAAAAAAAAAAATAGCTAAAAAACTTTTTTTCTCCAAGTGGCCTGAAACTTATATCTAGTCCTTGGGCTAAGGGGGCCCCAACGTAAAAGATAAAATGAAATCAAATATTGATTTCCCTGAAAGTGGGGCCTGACAAAGGGCCATAAAGCTTTTCTACGAACGGCTTGAAACTTATAACCCCAAGTTTCTGTAATAATAATAACAATAAAAAAGCTTTGAGCTTTATATTAATTTTAATAGAAAAGCAACAAAACCTTTAAAGCATTGACTCAAAAACTTAGTTTTGACATCATAAACCCCTGCGGGAATAAATCTCCGGCAAAGTATCGATTTATATCGAAACACTCTAAGTGTACCCAGGTTATCAAAACAGTTCATCTGTATAGTTTCAGGAACAGCTTGGGAAATAGAATTGAGGCTTCCAGGTGTGTTTTGGGCCAATTGGAAATATAATTATGACTAGGGGGACGGCGCAAAGGTAGATCGAAACACATTATATGCATACTGATTATCAAAATGCCATATTTCATATATATCGGCAACGGTTTGGGGGGAGGGTGTTATCGAGTCAAAACTTTCTAAGTATAGAGGGAGGAGCAAGAGGACTTACTTTCTTTGTATTAGGGGCTAAAGGTTTTTGCACTATTAGCCCCAGTAGAACTTATCTTCTATTGATGGTGAAGTAGTGAGATTGTATCAAAAATAGCATAGCAGAAATGTAACAGGAACTCGAGGGATCAATTTGAGACTTTCAGGGAATGTTGAGTGACCAAATGGACTTTGAATTTTGACTTCTATGGAGGGAGAAGAGGCAAATCTAAAGACACTATATGCATCCAGGTTGTCAAAACAGAATATCTGCACCCTAATTTTATTATAAAAACAATATTAAAAATTTGGCGCAAAACTATGGCATATCGATCATTTTGATTGAATATTCAGGTTTTACCCAAGTGTTTTATAACTTTCCAACATTTCAGTTCTAGGGGGAGAAAAACTGAAAAATCTTTACAAATATTTCTACAAATAGCTAATAAAAAAAAAACTACGTCAATAAAAGAAATGAAAGTAAATTAATTAAAAAATATTATTCCAAAAGAAAATTTTCTAAGAAAAGTAAAGAGTGAAGTAAATCTGCACATTAACACCTGAAACGAGTAGATATATAGTCATATAATGATTCAGCATTAAATCTAGCAGAAATAACTACGAATGAATAAATGAAGCCCAAAACAAACAAGAATTACAATGAGAAGTCACATTAAAGATAACCTAACACAAACTCTTATGAATGAATAGATGAATCCTAACATAAATAGAAATTGGGGGAAGAATCTCCCTCGAGAAAGAAGTCTCCCTCTCCCTAATAGAGAAAAGAAGAGAAGAAGAGAAGAGAACCATAAAGATGTCTCAGAAGCATAAAGGTATATTATCATTATTGTATTTAGACAATAAAGAGTAGATGATAAAAATCCCGTAAGCCGGGTGCCGGCAGCCTTTCATACCCCAATCTCACAGAATCTACAGAGAAATCAACTACACATGACGCACAAGCAGGGGATACCAGTGAAGGTTCGCTATCTTTCTCTTATAATGTTCTTTAATGAAGTTACAGCTTCCTCGTGGCTAGCTACTCCAAGTCTCTGCATCCCTTCTGTATTCTGAACCCATGGATGCAGTTAAAGCATTATTTAACAAACTAGAAAAAGCACGAACGAAATTTCTTTATCTGAATCAGTAAAAATTATTCCAAGGGAGCATAAAGAATACACGAAAGGGCGATTGATCCAAAAAGGGGTACAAGAAGATTTAGCTGAAGCAGAATTTCGCTCTAATTTGGAAGCATATATGCAGTTGTAATTCTACAAGAGATAAGTCAACTACCTGTCAACTACCTAACAGTAGTTTACAGTGTGAGAAAGAGTTGAACCGACTGGAAGGTCCATATACGTGGTTTTTTCTACCAACCAAGTAAAAGAAAGAACCACGGGCCACAGATGGGACGGGACCCAGCTACTTTTACACCATTTGAAAACGAAGAGACCATACTTCCTAGCGTTAGGTTTGAAACCAAGGTATTCATTATATTTACTAAACAGGATAGGAGAACAAACTGCACCTTGGTGGGGTTGTTTTTCGGCCAGGAATTCTCTCCAACTCGAGATAACGGCTCTTCAGATTTCCGAGGCGAAATCTTCAAACAGATTTGACAACACCTTGATAATGGAATAATCTAAAACCCTTTCAGTGGCAAAACAAAAACAAAGCCGCATGAATTAGAAAGCCAAAGAAATGACTGACATCAAGTTCTTCAAACTATCGAGGAAGACTAGAAGTAATTCCCCTTCTTCGGGATGGGGCGGCATCTCCAATGCAAAATAACGAAGGAACAATCTACAGGGCTAAATCATCTTCAAGAGCAATACATTTGGCATTACTCAAACAACAGCAATGAGGGGGGGGGTCGGCGTGCCACCATACTTGATGTGCATACTGCTAATCCCATCGATATAAAATGGCGGCTGCGACTTCAATCCAAGCTTCATTCCACATTTCTCTCTCTCTCTCTCCTTTTGCACTATTTCCTTTTCATTGTTTCTTCAAAATCAGCAAAATATAAATATCGTGAATAGAATTGCAAAATATTCGATTGACAATTGGAATGTTATATCAGGTAAATTTTGGGGACTGGAAAATCGCAATACATAAGTTTCGGCATTTGTCAGTGCCTATCAGAATAAAAGTATCTACATAATTTAGCTAAACTTGTTCGAATTTTGATTCTTCCTCAGAAATATTTTGGAAAAAATATATCGAAGTTAACAAAAATAAATGCGTAGGAAAATGATGATGAATTTTACCATTTTATTTTATGGTAATAAAGCATAGACAAACTTTATTTTCAAAGTATACTTGGAAATTTGGAAATTGTATATCCAGTTTTATCGATGAACGGCGTCATCAAATGTCAGTTATCTTGAGCTGGTCTCGTTGAAGACATAGCCCTGTCTTTATAATCGATGCTTATTAAAATTTATCTAAGTATCAGAATTTGTGACACTGGGGCATTAGCTTAAATACCATTATGCAGGCGTGGAAGGATGACTCCTTGTGGTACGCCTGCCAGTGATGACATCAAAGTTTGGTTGAGGACTCTAGACCGTTCCAGTGTAGCCCCAATGCTTCTACTCCCAGTTCTAGTCCATACCACACTTGAATGACTCTAGGGTTTGAGATTGGATGGCTTGATTGCTTATGGAGATTGCCCAGCTTGTGTGATTGCTCAACCACTCCTTTAGTGTACAACTAAGAAAAACCCCAACACAAATCCTGATCCCCCCTCCCCTGGAAAAATTTCTAGGGGCTTTTATACATCCATGTATAATCTGAATGAATGCACTTTCTAAAGAGTACAATGAAAAAATACACAAAACAAGTAAACACAAGTGATGAGGATAGAGTAAATTATACATCTTCGTTCCTCTTCGTATACTTATATTTCAAACTGCTATACAGTAAGCTTCTTCTGTTCCCCATTGAAATACAATATAACGCGCTGGAAGCCTTAGAATTCCCATCGATGGGTTTTAACATTATTCTTCCCCTTTATCTCCTTCGTCAAACAGTTCGTGGTAACGAACTGTAATTAGGAGCGACTCGGCTCAATAGTTACTGGGAACTCTAAAAAACGGAATTTGATATCAATAGATAAATAAAAAAAACTTATTATGCTGATTCCAAACATATAAGATTCATCAAGTTTAAAGTTACCCATCAAAAGCTACGAGCCTGAGAAAATTTGCCTGATTTTCGAAAAACGGGGGAACACCCCCAAAAAGTCAAGAATTCTAAATGAAAATCACACCATCAGATTCAGCGTATCAGAGAACCTGTAACCTGTAAACTG
>CM051259.1:24642915-24770415 GCA_027921565.1 Artemia sinica
TACTGGTGAATCTCAGATGATTTGGTTCTCAAATATTAAAATTTTGTTTTCGAATTTTGTTTTATTTTCCAAGAAAAAAATAGTCACAGGAATTAAAAAAAAATTAAGTGATAGTGTTTACATTTTTAAAAGCAAGGAGGATTACAGAAATAGAATTACAGCTAACTCCAAATTATAAAATCAGGCTATCAAGCAAGAGCATGAAATCAACTTTATTCAACCATTACCAAAAAAAGCAAGATTCTATTTTGCAGGTTTCGGCTTTTTAATGGTTGTTTGCCATGGCTTTGCAAAGATTCTGCTTCAGGAGAGAGTAGCTCTTTTCGGGGAGACGCAACCCAAGAAGATGTTTTGCAAGTTTTGAACCCTTTTACACGTTGTCAGCATTAGAGAGCAGCAATTCTAGCAAATTATTTATGTTTAAAAAATGAAATGACAGAATTAAAACGAGTAAAACTTTCAATCAGCACAGTAAAACTAAAAAAAAAACTTATACAAGAACTAACAGGAGTCTCAGGTCATAAAAGTTCTTACAATTGAGACATTTTTCAAAAATTTAGTCTTTTGGAAAATTCGAGGGGATTAAAAAAAAACCGAATTTATAAGGAATTCAAGTCAGAAAAATTGAAATTAAAATATTTCCTTTCCCATATATTAATCATGTACTCATGTACAGAAAGGGTAGGTCCAGAGGGTGTTTTCGAGGAACGTGCCCCCCCCCCCGGAAGGTTGAAAATAGCACCAATTACAGGGGACAGAGGGAAAAAAACCCTCCCCCAACACGAATTCTGCAGCTGCCCTTGGGTGCAGACAGCTCACTGCGTCCATCACAAGTGTATCATCTGCTCCGTTCTCGTATCAAGGCAAGCTTCCGCTCAACTTGTGTCCTGACTAAAGTACAAAGTAAGATGTGGAGATAGCTTCACCATGCTACTAGAATGATATTTTATAAATATTAAAGCTTCAACAAAAAAGGTGTCTTATATTCAAAGACACCAAAAAAGGTATCTGTATAATTACATAGTACTATTCGATGCCTCTATATATGTTTAAAAATAAATTAGAATACGTTGAATCGAATGGATCATACAAAAAAGTCCTAACAACCATGAGCAGATACATGTTAACATAGGTTACTGTTCTTCTTAGCCTCATCTGTTTTGTGTAAAGTCTAACTTAATCCCCCACAGTTCCCGGGGGAAGGGCTGCAAGTTATAAACTTTGCCCATTGTTTACATATAGTATTGGTTATTGGGAAGTATACAGGCGTTTGCAGGAGGAACTTTTTTCTAGTGGGGGGTCGGGGTTGAAGTAGGGGCTAAGGGGGAGGATCTTTCCATGGAGGAAAATTTCCTTGGGGGAAAGGACATTTCTATGAAAGGGGCGCCAGATTTCCCAGCATTATTTAAAAATCGATCAGAAATTAAATAAAAAACAAGTTTTTTCAACTGAAAGTAAGGAGCAACATTAAAAATTAAAACGAACAGAAATTATTCCGTATATGAAAGGGGCTGTCCCCTCCTCAACGCCTCGCTCTTTACGCTAAAGTTTTTTATTGTTTTAAAAAATAAGTTGTGAGACAGAGTCAAACTTTAGCGTAAAGAGCGAGGCGTTGAGGAGGGACAGCCCCTTTCATATACGGAATAATTTCTGTTCGTTTTAAGTTTTAATGTCGCTCCTTACTTTCAGTTAAAAAAACTTGCCTTTTTAGTTAATTTCTGAACGTTTTTTAATTAATGCAGCTTTGATTTTGGCTCACCGTGCATGAATAATTAAAACGAAATTCGCATATTAATTTTCCTTTTTTTGGCTAATTGGCTTTCTCGAAATTTTGTTCTGACGTAACTTACGAATTAACTTACGTAACGAATTTCCATATTCGTACGTTTTTATTACGTATACTAGGAAGTTCGCTCCCTAGTCAATACCTCGCTCTATACGCTAAAGTTCGAATTTCATTCGAATCACAAACCCCTGAATCACAAAGGCCGGTCTATTAGAATAGATAGCTCTTTTGAAAGTACTAAAAAAACTTTAGCGTAAAGAACGAGGTATTGAGTAGGGGGCGAAACGCCTCATATACGTAATAATTACTGTTCGTTTTAAGTTTTAATGTTGCTCCTTACTTTCAGTTGAAAAACTTGTTTTTTTATTTAATTTCTGATCATTTTTTAAATAATGCTGGGAAATCTGGCACCCCTTCACAGAAATGTCCCTTCCCCCAAGGAAATATCCTCCATGGAAAGAATCTCCCCCTTAGCCCCTACTCGGACCCCGACCCCCCACTAGAAAAAATTCCTCCTGAAAACGCCTGTATACTTCCCAATAACCAATACTATATGTAAACAATGGGCAAAGTTTATAACTTGCAGCCCTTCCCCCGGGAACTGTGGGGGAATAAGTTATCCTCAAAGACATATTAATTATATTTTCAACTATGCTGAACAAAATGGGTATCTCAAAATTTTGATTGGGTGACTTCGGGAAAAAAATGAGCGTGGGAGGGGGCCAAGTTGCCCTCCAAATATTTTGGTCACTTAAAAAGGGCACTAGAACTTTTAATTTCCGTTCGAATGAGCCCTGTCGCGATATTCTAGGACTAATGGATCGATACGATCACTCCTAAAAAAAAAAAAAAAAAAAAAAAAAAAAAAAAAAAAAAAAAAAAAAAAAAAAAAAAAAAAACACGCATCCGTGATCTTTCAAAAAAAAAAAAAATACAAAATGCAAAAAAAAAATACAAAATTCCACATTTTTGCAGATCAGAGCTTGAAACTTCTATAGTAAGGTTCTCTGATACACTGAATCTGATGGTGTGATTTTTATTAAAGTTCTACGACTTTTAGGGGTGTTTTCCCCCTTTTTTCGAAAATAAGGCAAATTTTCTCAGGCGCGTTACTTTTGAGGGGTAAGACTAAACTTGATGAATTTATATATTTCAAATCCTCATAAAAATCTGATTTTTCTGACGTATCTATTGATATCAAAATTCTGTTTTTTAGAGTTTCGGTTACTATTGAGCCGGGTCGCCCCTTACTTACAGTTCGTTACCACGAACTGTTTGATAAATAAAAATGGATATTCGTGTTTATACTCTCATTTTGAGTTTACAAATTTTGGTGAATATGAAAGCTAATTCTGTATATACTAGCTCTTTATCTACCCCTGGGGGGAGATGGCTCATTGCGTCCATCCCAAGTGTAATTCTATAGTCTGCTCCGTCCTCGCATCGAGGAAAGCCTCCGCTCAGCTTGTGTCCTGACTAAAGTACACAGTAAGTTCTGGAGATAGCTTCACGATGCTAGTAAATATTTCATGACCTTTATGAATATGAAAGCTTTACTCACCAGAAAAAATAGACACAAGTCTTTGTATTGCTAACGACAGAATTTCTGAAGACTGTGACCGTTCAACCAAACTTTGACAAAGTCGAATCAAAGAAGGCACAGCATACAAAGCGTGCTTATAGTTGAAATATAGTTTTGATTCCTCAAATATTTCAAGACACCGTAACGCCGACCTGTAATATATATATATATATATAATATATATATATATACATCAGATACAGTGCAGGAAGTATTCATCGAATAAAATGATAATAAAGTGATGAAACCATAGTATTAAGCTCAGTTTTGGCAGGAGTTGTTCACTCAACAGCCGAATGTCGTGCCACCCGAGGAAGAAAATATCCATGTGGTCGAGTATTTGGTCCCTTTCTACATTGTGTCATAACCAGAAAAAGCTCTGATTCTCTGAAGCTCTGATTCGAAATAGAAACGGATCATATATCTGCCTCTGTGGCTAACTACAACTCCTTTCGGAAGACGGTAAATTATTTCATTAAAATACGATCAAGTAGCGTTGCTCTATGAATTTGGCTGGCATGTCTGTGTAAAAGTAATTTTCTTATGGGTTTTCTGATTAAAAACCGAATCCTTTGAAGTCTTTCTATAATTTTTTCTCTTTTTTTTAAGACACCTTTGGATAACGGTAAGCCTAGTCCTAAAAAGAAATACCATAGTACATGTTCTACTAGTGGATAAACATGAAGCATTTTCTACCCAATTAAGCACTATTTTGCCAGTTATTAAAAATTAATTTTTTCTGATTATGACACAATGTAGAAAGGGACCAAATACTCGCCCACATGGATATTCTATTCCTCGGGCAACATAACAGGGGATTGTAGTTAAAAACAAATTTTTAACTCTTCAGCTAGGTTGAAATAACACAGCAAAGATGTGTATAAAAAATTGAATGTAGCTATGCAGATAGTATCGGATATACACGTAGTTGAAAGTATGGTGTTGTTAGATGAGTAGTTCCTTTTATTTTAATCAATTCAAAAAATAAAGAACAAATCAATTAAATAAACATAGCCACTACTAGGAGTTAAAATGACTTGTGCGAAGTGCCTCAATTAGTTAATTAAATCACGTCATCAGTAATATAAAAATAAAAACAACAATGAAGAAGAAAAAAAATAAACCCGGATCTTCACATGGAACCAATTTTCGCCCTGCATCTCGACTAGGGAGAAACTTTTTGACCTGTGATTTAAACGAAGAAATTGATTTAGAGCCCCCTAATGTAATCCGGGAGGTTATTCCATAGGCTATTACCCTGGCTCTTTTCAGATTTTCTGGAAACATTCAGCTTGGATTTGATTTACAAAGTTTTGATTCATATTTTAGTTTCAGCTTCTTTGTGTTTTTTGCATAACGACCAATTTTTTCCGGTATCAGTTAGCAACACCCTTGGTTCACAAATTTGTCACATATAGCAAAGAGCAAAACTGGTCATTGCAAAACAAAATCCGTCATTGTTTTGCTGAAGATGTGGTCACCACGAGTCAGATACAGCAGACACACAAAATTATTCACATTCACACAAAGATGCATCAACAGTTTTTGCTGTATGTATGATTACCACACGTTGGCAACTGCCAAAAACGCAAAAAATGGTTACATCAACTGTAAAATGAAAGCAAAAACAAGATTTTTTTTTTACTTCCCGTTGAATGCACCCCTAATCGAATCAAACCTTAATAAAAAAAAAATCCTTACTAAAAACAGGAAGAACAGTTAAAACACCATATGACTCATTAAGAAACATTTCTTATTCCTTAATAAAAAAGAAGAAGAACAATTAAAATACCACTTGACTCATCAAGAAAAATTCTAGGATTCCAACTATATTACGTTTCTTTGGCAAAAAAAGTTTGATGGTGTAGATCAGTGGTTCCCAACCGATTTTGGGCCACGCCCCACCTATGCATTTCTAAAATCCTGATGCCCTTCTCGTGATATTTAAATTTTGTTATTCAACTTTTTTTTATTTCAGTGAGGTCTGCACCCCACGTTGGTTTAGAGGATTTCAGGAAATTTTAGGGAATTTTAAAAATTTTGAAATGCAACAACTTTTTGCTTTTATTTTATTAATTACACACATAGATCCACACACAGTGTCAAAATTTTAGGGGATTTCAGGAAATTTGAGGGGATTTTCGAAGTTTTGGAAGTACACCAATTTGCTGCTTTTATTTTACCAGTTATACACATAGATCCACACACAGTGTCAAAATTTTAGGGGGAAGGTCAGAAGATTTAAGAGTATTTCCCCTGGAGGATGGAAACCAAAACTAGTTCCCTAATATCATATTTTCGATTTCTTATCAACCGTCTTCCTGCTCTGAACCATCTATGAGCTCTTAAGAATGTTCACCGAAACTTGTGTTAGACAGATGCAGCAGCCCCCCAGGAATTCAAAAGTTTCTTGCATTTCCTAAATAATATTTTATACGCTTCTAAACTATTTACTTATTTTTGTTATTTTTTTACGTACCCCCCCCCCCCTCCCCAAAAAAATATCACGGGTATCTGTCCATTTCATTTGCTTTTGTGTAATATTCACTCTATTTCCCAGAAATCTAGCGAGCCAAAAAATGTCCGAAATCTCGTGGTTTTGACAAATTTAGGCTCTGCTAATTAAACTCATGTGTAAATTTTTTGATGTTTATAATACCCCACTGAAATGCAACTTCCTGTAAAAAGATGGTTCCACCTAAGGGTCTAACTTACTATTTAATGGTAATGACCTGATAGAAACGAAATGGTTGTATCTACGAAGTTTTTACAAAAGTGCAATTTTTTTTTTTGTTTTTTTTTTTGTTTTTTTTTTTTTTTTTTTTTTTTTTTGCAAAAGACGAAGAAAAAGCTGGAAATGAAATCTTCTTTTTCCCCCGAAACATAAACTAGAAAATACAAATATTTTTAATGGGTTAAAATGTGAGGTTAGTGCCAAAAGAACAAAACAAGCAGGGTGGAAGTATTCAGATATTTGCCACAGTTATAAACAAAATAGTCCTTCTACTCGAATCAGAAATGTACTCGAGTGGAGGAGGGGGGGGGGGGTATTTGATCCCATGACTTTAACCGACTTCCCCAAAATCTTCCTATAGATTTTTGCAATTTTTACTACAGTGGTTTCTATCTTAAAGGACCATGAAATTACACTTTAATATGAAATTCTGATATACCAGTTTTTTTTAGAGTTCAGGTTTTCTGAATTACATGTCTTTTATGCTGGGTCGTCACACATGTAGTTTTCGTCACGACCAAAAAGGACAGCTACTATTATATCAAAAAGGTACCATGTGTCCAGAGCCGGATCTGGGGGGGGGGGTAAGCACCCCGGGCGGCAAAACAAGCTTAAAAGTGAAATTATAAAAACAAACTTCCTGAAGAACAAAAACAAATGAAACGTTTGAAATTATCTTAATTGTAATACCCACATGTTTGGTCAAAAATAATTACAGGTTTTTAGTAGCCTCTGGCCTTTCCCTCCTGTTTTGCTTTATTATATAAATTTTGAGGATTCATTTTTGCATTAGAATGACAGCGATGTAACGGGCAAGGAAAAGCTTCAGCAGTTGTTTGCTACCCAACTAGTAAGGTAACCTAGGTGGGTTCCAATGTTAATAATTTTGAGAGTTTCCCAGGAGGCACCAATTCACGAACATGTAGGCAGGCAAAATTGTTTTCTTTATTTTATGACAAAAAAGTAATTTTCAAAATTTAGGGGTGGAGATACTTTTTTCCTTATGAAAATACCATAAAAACGGTATTTTTCATGATCTAGCTTCCAATTGGTGCCCCTACGAGTTTCCCCATTTTTCCCATTAATTTGTCTAATTTTGGGCATTTCGACAAACCCCCTCCCCCCTCCACAGAATAGAATCCAGCGTACGTGTCTAAAGAGACAATGACACTTTTATTTCATTTAATGTTTGATCAATCGAAATAACACTCCTGTTTACGTCATTGATCGATGTTGAAACGGTTCTGAAATAAACGTGGTAAGCTTTATATGGCAAGGAAAAGAAAGGCAATAAAGAATCTCAAAGAAATACTGCTCAAAAGTAAGGGTCACTGATACTGAATAAAAAGTAATTTTAAACCACCTTAGATCTTTTCGTGGTTTAGTGGCTGGCCCCTCCTGAAATCCCGCTCTTTGCACATAAGCTTGACTTTTTGTCTCGATTTTTTCAAGGTGGGATCTGGCAAGACAAGGAGGGATCTGTGCTCCGTAATCTGTACATAAGCTTCTTAAGCCTCCTTATGATTCTTGTTGCACTATTTACGGTGACGCTCAACCTGAATCTCAAATATGTGCATTGTAATTAAAATCAATAGTTTAAGGTAAACTGGTGAATTGGTAAAACTGGCAACATAAACTTCAATGTTAGCAGAAATATAAACCTGTACCTGTTTTGATAGCCCCGGGGATTTAAGAGCGTGCTAAATTTTTCTTTGAACTTTGGAGATAAAAACAAGAGATCAGATTTGAGGAAAGAAAAGGGTCCTCACTAAAATCGGGTTTTTGGTATTTGGGTATATTAGGGTATCCGGGTCGGCACTGTTTGGAATCTAGAATCGGTACAGTAGTTTGTTTATTCGAAACCCAAAGGCTTCTAAAGTCGAGATACTAGATTCCTAATTCCAGTGCCCCAATATTTCGGTCCTGACATTTTTTTTTTATTTTGGTTCTGATACGTGGCACTAATTCACCAATTCTCCCTTGAGAACACGGGAGAAGAGGAAGCAAGAATTTTGAATTTTCAAATGAAGACACAAAAAAGATAATTTTTAAATTTCACACTCTGAGGCAAAACTCAGAGTGTTTGAAAATATCTTAGTCCCCGTTTTGCCTAAACGTCCCGTTGACATTGTCTGTCATGAGTCAATCCGAAAAATTTCGGTACCCACACTGCAATTCCAGTGGGCTTTCCCAGTAGGCAAAACTCATGTTAATAATTCTGGTTTTGAATTATCAGTGGGTTTTCCCAGATGGCAAACTCATGTTAATAATTCAATTCCGTTGGTTTTTGAATTATCAACATGAGTTTTGCCTACTGGGAAAGCCCACTGGAATTGCAGCGGGGGAGACCGAGATTTTTGGTTGACTCATGATAAGTGGCACCAATTCACGAGAATACGGGAGAAAAGGAAACAAGAATTTGTGAATTTTAAAAAAGACACAAAAAGATAATTTTCAAAATCTCCGATGGGAACTTTTTCTATTTTTTTTTTTGCTAAATGGACATAAAGAAGAAATGCATTTTTCAAATATAAAGAGCAGTTACGAATCCCCTCCTTCTAATTGGCTGACTGTCCCGAGGGATGGGGCTCCTGGGAAATTTTATTTCCTACAATCGTTCTCGGTTAGAGCAACCACAGATATTTTGTACAAGACAAAAATGTTTCATTGTTCTAACCTTACACTTTTGTATCTTACGGAATGTTTGCACATCAGCAAACATTTATTCCATATTTTCTTTCATCTACGTTATAGACTAACGTTTTCTATGCAAATGGTTTTCACAAGTACTGGTCCCATCAGTACCCATCGAGTGTAGTATCATTTTATCTAAATTACTTTATCGATTTCCAGAGCACCGAAATTAGCAACCAGAACCCCAATTTTAGAGCTCTTCAGTTTTCTTGAGCACCGGAATTAGCAGAGTATTGTCCTGACTTTGTCCTGATCTATGGAGGTCCTATCCAGAGTACCGAAGCACCGACATTAGTTTTACCGAAAACCCTTTTTTCATGCAGTACAAGGCAGGTTTGCTACCTCGGATTATAATGGAATTATTTAGAACTATAAACAGAGGATAAAACACTTACGTCAGTAGAAGAAAATTCGAGGAGATAAGCGATTCAAAAATATGTTCAGCAAAGCTCTCTTCTAAGAATCGTTCCAAAAGTTCCATGCCTCTATTTTGAGCCTGGCATTCTAGCTCAGATTCCAGTGTCAGAGAGACTAGTTGAAGAGATCCAATCTAGATAAGTGCCAAGAAATCAGTCAATGTCAGGTTGTCAAACTTTAGACTTGATCCTGGCGTTTTACATTTATTTATTTTTTCGAACCTGACGGATGAACCGCTTCATTATATGGGAAGCTCAGTCCATAGTAAATTTAGACAGGCAAATATTTGAGAGATCATGAATTTTATAAGAAACTATATTTTAAAAGCCCATCTAGCACTGGGGAAAAGAGCATTAAATAAATTTAAGGTTATTCGTGATATGACTAAGTTGTTTTCGCAATATGTTTTAGAAACAGTACTAAAAGGATTAAAGAATAATAAGGCTCCAGGTGCTGATAGGGTAGTAAATGAGTTTCTTAAATATGGTGGCTCTGAGGTTAGAAATAAGTTATTGGAGATTATGAATATGATTTTTGAAAAAGGGGAAGTACCTAATGATTTTAGAAAAACCTTAATTAAGCCACTTTATAAGAAAGGTGATAAAAGTGAGTGTGGTAATTATCGAGGCATTAGTCTGGTCTCTGTAGGTAGCAAATTGCTTAGTAATATGATACTTTTTAGACTGAGAGATGCCGTAGACAAAGTTTTAAGAGAAGAGCAGTGCGGTTTTAGAAAAGGTAGAGGATGTGTTGACCAAATTTTCACTCTTAGGTTAATAATTGAGAAGTGCCTAAGTTTTCAAACACCTTTGGTCCTTAGTTTTATAGATTATGAGCAAGCGTTCGATTCTGTTGATAGAGGAGCTTTAGTAAAGGTTTTATCCTTGTATGGTATACCAGACAAATACATTAAAGTGATTAGTGCTATGTACGAGAATAACACTGCTGCGGTTAAGGTAGGAAATGAGGTTAGCAGCTGGTTTTGTATTAAATCAGGAGTTAAGCAGGGTTGTGTTCTATCCCCCTTTATATGGATTATTTTGATGGACTTTGTTTTAAGGAGCACAGGAAAGGCAATGGGAGACCACGGAATCAAGTGGGGAGGAAAAAGTCTCCTGGACTTGGATTATGCTGATGATTTAAGCATCCTAGATGAAAGTGTGAGCAAAATGAATGAAGTTTTAGAGGTTTTGCGAGTTCAGGGTGCTAGTATTGGTTTGAAAATTAATGTTAGGGAAGACCAAGTCACTAAGGCTAGGAATAAGTGAAGATGAAAAGGTGACGTTGGGTAATGAAAAGATTGATCAGGTGGGCAGTTTCACTTACCTTGGTAGTATTATTAGTAAAGATGGTGGGAGCAGTGAAGATGTTAAAAATAGAATAGCCAAGGCTCAGGGTGTTTTTTCACAGTTAAAAAAAGTCTGGAAGAATAGGAAGATAAGTCTGCAAACCAAGATTAGAATCTTAGAAGCTACAGTGATGACAGTGGTCAAATATGGCTCTGAAGCATGGACGCTCCGAAAAGCGGATGAAGATTTGCTAGATGTTTCCAGAGAAATTGCTTAAGGATTGTTCTGGGTACCCGGCTGACTGACCGTATTTCAAACAATAGGCTATACGAAAAATGTGGTTCAATACCACTTTCTAGGTCTATAATGAAAGAAAGGTTGAGGTGGTTGGGGCATGTTGTTCGGATGAGGGATGACAGATTGCCGAAGATTGTTCTTTTCGGCCAACCATCTAGGGCTAAACGGAAAGCAGGTCGTCCCCGTCTGGGTTGGGAGGACGTCATAAAGAAAGTATTTAAAGGAAATGGGAACTTCGTGGGCGGGTGTAAAAAGGGAGGCTTTGAATAGATTGGGGTGGAGGAGGAGCGTGCGTAGCTGTGTTGGCCTCAGGCGGCTTGGTGCTGCGGATTTTGTGTAGTGTATATTCTTAAATTATTTGGATGTGATATTAAGACGAACCTCCGCGAGATGTGCCTCTCCATATGTGCTCTTTACTTTGAAAATGTATAAAAATAAGATAAACGCAGAGCAACAAATAAATATAAGATAAAAATAAAAACTTGCGGAAATGAAAGTATGAAAAATTGGAAAATGGTGTAAGACGTCTCATTGCTCTTCAAATAAAGACGGTCTCTAATGTCTTCCATATTTTGTACGAGAACCAAAATGACTATTATTAACTGTCGAAGTACTAAAAGTTTGAGTGGCTATTTATGAAGAAATTTTAAAAAAGTCACAATTTCTTAAGTCGTCAATCACAATTTAACTGTCTGCCTTCCATGAGTAATTGAAATGCCGCTGCCTGTAGGTCTATGAATTTTAATAATCAGTCGGTTACTTTTTAAAATATTATGGATAACCGAATGCACTGGAGTAAACAATTGCCTTTTTTTTGTATTAAGAGGCGACTGGTGTTCATGAACAACAAGTATTTCATGGAGTAAAATCAACATAAACTGTGTTATCAAATTGTTTGCCTTAAGACTCTTCACGAGCTCATATCAGTTTTATTAAACTTGTATATAAATAGTTTTCTTGAACAAAACCAAGAGAGTTTTTTGATAAAAAAAAAAAAAAAACTATTTAAAAAATAGACAGAACCTAAGAAACAAAACTAATATTATCAAATGATAGCCTTTAGTCTCCCCAGTCAGTTGAACTACACTTTAAGTTTTTAATAAGCCAGTAGCTGTAAACAAACGCAATTCCTTTAACATTGAAGAAACAGCCAAGCGTCCTGGATGTCTGTCACCCCTTAATACAAAACCAAGATTACTGGACCTCCTGTTATTTGTAGGCTTTTCTTTAAACTAAATTATTGTCTATATTAAAAACAGAAAAAAATGGTGTGAATTTACCCCTTTTAGGTAGCACTTGGGGTAACTCCTAATTTAAACCACCCAATGAACATTCTAGAATCTAGACTGATCGAGAAATTAGGATTGTTTGAAAAAACCTTCTTATGCCCTGATTTTGACGACATGTTCACTCCTGAAAGTTCCTTTGAACTTGACAAAGTTCTGGGGTTAGCCAAATGGGTAACTTTGTCGAGTTTTCTATAGAGCAGGAATATAACCATCCAGTTCGCCATTACATGCTTTTTCTGAACGTAACTATTGCTACTCATAAAATTTCATCCCAGACCCCGTCCCCCTAACGTCTGGATATAGCCCTTAGCTACATACAAAACTTTGATAAAATTATTGGTTTGAAATATTTTTTTTAAAAGTTATTTTTTGTCAACAGTTGGTTCAACATACGAAATAATATCAATTAAAAAATATAACGTTTTCTATATAGCTTACGCAATTAGGCTTATGTTGAATCTTATGTTGTTCTTTCAGCTAGCATTTCGAATTTTCGAAAATCAAATTTTCGAAAACTTTACTGCCATATGCCCTTAAAAGAACAATAGAATAGTAAAAAAAGAAGTTTTAGGTAATCCAGTATGAGGGATAACATTCTGTTTGTCACCTATAGGTGCCCCTATATAAAAAAAATTGTGCAATTCAAAATGTGGGCACAAAAGCATGTTAGGAATTACAATAGCAGAAGAAAGGGAAGACGTAATGAGACCAAGCAAACTTTTTTAAATTTTCCACATGTAAAATGTTTCTTTTTAAGACAAATTGAATATATGACACTCAATGTGTACAATAAATGTATCGCACTTTAGCAATTTTAGTTGCTAACTTAGTACTTTTTAATTATAAGTTTTATTTATTTTTTGTCATTTAAATCTTTGTAAAAAGATGGTCCCCCCAAAAACCTTAAAAAACTTGATTTAACTAAAGCTTAAACCCTGCAAAATTATTAAAACATCAGATTTAAATCAGATTTAAAGGTCAGGAAAAACAAGTTTTTAGACGTGTTTTAATAAAAACTAGTTGTGTGGTTTTTAGTTGAATAGCGTTGCTTCAAATCAGTGTTGGGTCGAATGGAAGTGGACTTGAATGGGTGTTAAGTTAAACGGGGTTATGTTACCCAGAGGCTGATTTAAATGAGGACTGAGTTGTGGGTGGTTAAACTGAATGGGGTTTGAGTAGAATGGGGATTGGGTTACATGGGGGTTGAGGTAAATATGGTTGAATTCAATGAGGGTTGAGTTGCAAGGTCTTGCTCTTGACCTTACAACAGGACCAAGCGTTTTCCGTCTTATCTGGCATCTAAAATTCAGATGGTACGAGGGAATTTATTGAACAATAAACTCACCAGACTCACGGCCTGGGTTGCATGGGTTGAATCGAATAGGAATTGAGTTGAATGGGGATTGACCTAAACAGGGGAGGGTTGTATGGGGACTGAGTTAAACGGGGCTTGACTGAAAAGGGAGTTTAATAGGGTTGAATTGAAAAGGGTTGTGTTGAGTGTGGGTTGATTTGAACGAGTGTTGACTTAAAGAGTTTAAGTTGAACGGGGTCGAGTGAAACGGGGTTTGATTTAAACGGAGTTTGAGCTACACGCACATCCTTAAAGTAAATTGGCACAGTAGTTCTACAAAGGTGAGCTTCATAAGCCAACTATTGAGTAAAAATGAGTGTAGTAAAACATAATTCAAGAGGAAATTTTACAGCTATCAGAACCCTATCTAATTCTTTTACCTTAGGGTGGTACACATCCCTCTTAAGGGGATGACAGGGAGCTGCTCTGATAAAATGACCTGACCTAAATAAGTGCTAACAAACGAGTATAATTTCGATGTCGTGATTCTTCAATTATCAATATTATTGTTATTTTATAGATGAATCGTTTTAATTGTTCTTTGGCGATAACAAACAATTAAAAATAATAATATTAATTTTTACCAATCTTAGGTAAAAATTTTATTACCAATAAACTCAAGGTTGAATTAGTTCAATTCAACCTAAAATTATATTCGAATTAATTTGTGCGAGGGTTGTCAACTTCAGACTGTTGCCGCCGTTTTTCATTCATTGTGTGTTATTGTGTTGTTGTTTTTTTTGTTAAAAATAAATATATCTATCTACTTATCTATATCTATCTAATATATCTATCTATCTATTGAGATGTAAAACCAAACTAACTACGAAGACCGAAATACACGAAATACGAAGACAAAATATGGCTTACCATTTCCTACCAAGACTTACCACCGAAACTCATGACTTCAAAAAGAAAGGGAAACAAGTGAAAGAGACAAAGGAGAGAGAATAAAGTGAAAGAAACAAAGTAGAGAATAATAGAAAGGAGGGGGTACAAAACAACCTATAAACTGAACAAGTAAGCATATTTACAACAGCAACCAAAAGAGTGCAGAATCAGAGTAAAGACTTATCTACGTCAATAATGATTGTTTTTGGAACACTCCAACAGTTATAAATATAGCCAGGCTCCAAGTCATCTTGTAGAGAACAAAAGTGTTGATTTACAGTTTAATTTTGTACTACAAAAATGCACAATTTTATTTACAAATATGAACAATAGCAGCAAGAAAATAGTGAGACAGCACTGCGGTAGAAGACAGAGCTGAAGATCAAAACTAGACTAAGACACTGACCGATTTCAGCTCGTAGGACGAATATTTATACTACCTTCAAGAATTTGAATAATTTTAACTTCTTAGTTCAAACTGATCTATAGCCACATATATTAAACCATATATGCCTGAACTGAAGTGTTTGGGAACAGAGAAATATTAGGAACATTTATTTATTATATCCAGACAAAAATTTTTGGCTCAGTTGTAAAGTCTGTTTGTTTTTTGTATATCAAAAACGGGAGAATTATGAAAAATACGGAAACACCACAAACATGAGAACGTAGAAAAACACAAAACAGCTAAAATATAAATTTCGTAGACTAAATTACCTTCCAATATAAAAAAAACCGCTTAGATGATAAAGTAGAAGTTCAAACTAATTATTAAGTTAAGTAATTAACAGGTGTTTATTACAGTTTATTTATGTTTCAAAACTTGCGCCTCGTCATTCCCGCTTAAATGTTCTGATTTCACTTTTCCTATTGTTTGTTATTTGAAATAGCTTGGTATTTCTGTATGCTCCAGCATTGAGTGTGCGTAATAAGCTTGTAGATTGTTCTAGAAAAAAAAACAGGTTGGATATTCTACAATTTTAGCATATAGGGAAACATTTAAACAGAAAGCTGTGCGTAAGTTAAATTCAACTTTTTGTGACCATGCTGTGCCTTTTCCTGTTGGTGTTTTTATTCTGCTAAAATACCACAATGTTAGGCGCCTCCGCTTGTATTATTTTCGATATCTTAAGTTCCTTCTTTATTTGCCTACTCTCAATGGTCGTTTTAAAAATAATGTCACAGATAGCTAACATCAATTCATCTCATTATTACAAATTACATTACTACTACTGCTACTACTAACAGCTCACTTCAGCACCAAGCTGCCTCAGTCAAACACTGCTGTGTACGCTCATCCTCCATCCAATTTATTCAAAGCGTCACTCTTTAAACCCCTCTCGAGAAGTTCAAATTTCCTCTGATTCCTCCTTATGATCTCTTCCCACCCCATTCGGGAACGACCTGCTCTTCGTTTGGCCCCAGGTGGACCACCAAAAAGGACAATCTCCGGTAATATGTCATCCTTCATCCATAAAACGCATCCTATCCATCTCAACCTTTCCTATATCCTATCCCTTTCAAAATTTGATTATAGCACTAGAAAGTGGGATAGAACCATATTTTTCGCGCAATTCGTTGTTTGACTTATGGTCAGTTAAAAGGATACCTAAAACCTATCGTAGACAAGTACTCTTTAAAACCTTTTACCCACCCTCCTCTGCATTCCGAAGCGCCCACGTTTCAGAACTATACTGGACGACTGTAACTGTCGTAGCTTTCAATATTCTAGTCTTGTTTCGCAGATTTATCTTCCGATTCTACCAAACTTTTTTCAACTATGAAAAAAACAGCTCTGGTTCTTGGCTATTCTGCCTTTTTACATCTTCGCTGCATCCATAATTTTTACTAATAACACTACACAGGTGGTTATTACAGAGTATGCTTTTGGAAAGTGGCAATAAATACTATTGCGAAAGGTATATGTTTGTACCGCTCTATTATCATATTAAATAAAAAAAACAAGTTTTTTTTAACTGAAAGTAAGGAACGCCGTTAAAACTTAAAACGAACAGAAATTATTACATATATGAAAGGGGCTGTCCCCTCCTCAATGCCTCACTCTTTACGCTAAAGTTTGACTTTGTCACAAATCTATTTTTTTAAACAATGAAAAACTTTAGCGTAAAGAGCGAGGCGTTGAGGAGGGGACAGCCCCTTTCATATACGGAATAATTTCTGTTCGTTTTAAGTTTTAACGTCGTTCCTTACTTTCAGTTAAAAAAGAACTTATTTTTGTATTATTTAATTTTGAACGTTTTTGAATTAATGCAGGTTTTGATTTTGGCTCACCGAACATGATTAATTACAACAAAATTTTTATAGTAATTTTACTTTTATTTGGTTAAATGGCTTTCTCGAAAGTTGTTTAATTTTATTTACGAATGTTTTTATTAGTAATAAATATACGTAACTTACGAATTAACTTACGTAACGAACTTCTATATTCATATATTTTTATACGTAAGTTAGGGGGTTGGCCCCCGAGTCAATACCTTGCTCTTTAAGCTAAAGTTCAAATTTTGTTCCAATTCTTTAAAAATGACCCCTTAACCACAAAGGCCGTTAATTAGAATAAATAGCTCTTATGAAAGTACTAATAAAATTTTCGGCTTAAAGAGCGAGGTATTGACTAGCGGGTGAACCCAATCATATACGTAATATTTTCTGTTCGTTTTAAGTCTTGATGTTGCTCCTTACTTTCAGTTGAAAAACTTATTTTTTTTATTTAATTTCTGATCTTTTTTTAAATAATACTGAGAAATCCGGCACCCCCTTCATAGCAATGTCCCTTCGCCCATGAAAACTTCATTCATGGAAAGATCCTCCCACATAAACCCCGACCCACCCCCTCCCCCCACTACCAGAAAAAATCCCCGCTGAAAACGTCTGTATACTTCCCATTAACCAATACTATATGTTAACATAGGGTAAAGTTCATAACTTTCAGCCCTTTCCCCGGGACTTTGGGGGATTAAGTCATCCTAAAAGACATAATTATCATATTTTTGACCATGCTGAACAAAATGGCTATCTCAAATTTTGATCGGGTGACTTTGGGAAAAAAATGTGCGTGGGAGGGGGCCTAGTTGCCCTCCATTTTTTTGGTCACTTAAAAAGGGCACTAGAACTTTTAATTTCCGTTCCAATGAGCCCTCCCACGATATTCTAGGACCACTGGGTCGATACGATCACCCCTGGAAAAAAAAAACAAAAAAACAAATAAACACGCATCCATGATCTTTCTTCTGGCAAAAAAAATCCACATTTTTGTAGATAGGTACTTGAAACCTCTACAGTAGGGTTCTCTGATACGCTGAATATGATGGTGTGATTTTCATTAAGGTTCTATAGCTTTTAGGGGGTCTTTCCCCCTTTTTTTCTAAAATCAGCCAAATTTTCTCAGGAGCGTAACTTTTGATGGGTAAGACTAAACTTGATGAAACTTATATATTTGAAATCAGCATTAAAATTTGATTCTTTTGATGCATCTATTGGTATCAAAATTCCGTTTTTTAGAGTTTCGGTTACCATTGAGCCAGGTCGCTCCTTACTTATAGTTCGTTACCACGAACTGTTTGATCTCAAACTCTCAATGGTTACCTGTGATATAATATGACATATTTGCAGAGTTAGCTTACTGTAACAGAATGCGCATTCAGCGAGTGGCAGTGTTAAGCACTGTGCATGGTGAACGTTAAATTTCTCCATTATCTGATTCAATTATCATACCTCAAGGAATGTAATAATCGTTTAAACAAATATCATCCATTTTTAGCGGATTCAGCATGCTGTGTTCTTACAAAGTAGCAAAGTTTACCTCTGTGAGACAAGAGACAAATGGAAAAGCAAAACATTTGAAAAAAAAGGTTGTACTTTTTATAGAGACAGAATTACTTTTTTTCCAGGCAAACTATATGTATTTTAACGTTAATCATAAAATATATAATAAATCTTGGACGTTTTAGGGCTGCAACATTTTGAAACATTAGTTCGTTTTTGTCGCTGTTCGGTCTTATCCATTTTTATTTTTAGATCCGGCTATAATTTTCCATTTTGGTTTATCATTGCTTTAGTTTCCATTTTATGATTTTTCAAAGTCCAAGGTCTTTAAGCTCCATTATTTTTTTTAATTCTAATTTATTATAGCCTCTATTCTCGGTTTTCCTTTTCAGTAGATTGATAAAATGTCCATGGAATGTGCAAACAATATATGACTTGAACAGTCAACTTTTTAATTTATTCAAAGAAAATACTGGTCCTGTTGCTCAGTTTAACTTTTCTCTTAAAGGCATTATTTCAGTGCTAAACTACAAATTTATTCTATTCTAACAATGCTACCGAAAAACCAAAATGATCGTGAAAAACCAGATGAAACCAACAATGATGCACAACAACTAACAAAATGTTATTACCCACACAAAGCCAAGAGGCGATTCACGTACACTTTTTGATAATTTTCATAGGTACTATACCACTTTACATCGGTAATAAACTGAAGATAAAAATAGATAGTAATACCATCATTAAAATCAAAACAATTTGGTTTTAAATAAAACCATACACACAGGAGTCTACGTTTCAAGCTAAAGTTTTTATTGTCTTCCTTTTTGAAGTAAAAAATACGCTTCAAGTGAATCTATTTCTAATTACCAGATTTGCAAAAGTGCATTTGCTTTATGTGAGATAGGAGGAGACGAACATTGACTGATAAAAAAATGTTTCAGAACCGGAAACTCAAAATCAACGCAACGCAACTCTTCTCACTGTAAAATAAAGCAAGGCAAAGCTATTCAGCTAAGCACTCCAATTTTTACGTTTTTTCTGAATATGTCCAAGCCACACTGTAGTCAAATTTGTGGATACGATTAAATTAAAAAAGGACACGTTAATCACGCTATAAGCAAGATAAAATACTTTTGCATCAGCTTTCGCTGGAAGGCTGTGTTTAATACCTAGACATAAGAATTATTTCTTCAGACCCCCCCCCCCCAGAAAAAAAGTAATGTCTTTCAAAGGAGAGGCAAAGTGATCTCATTTTCACCCCAATTCACGGCGAAGCGGAAAGGTATAAATGAAAAGTTTTTTTTTCAATAGTTTTATTCTTAGACATTTTTACAATTTAGATGGGCTAAGTTTTTCGCAATATATATACATTAGGCTTATATTATTTAATTTCAATTATATTTAATTATATACAACCTTGTTTTATATAAAATTTTGCCTTTGTGTTTATTTTCAAACTATTCTTTTGACCAGCGTCTAATTTTTCTACTAAGCTTTTTCTTTTCAATAAGATTTGCCTCGTATTTGTGCTTTATTAACAAGGATTATCTCATCTAAAGGGCTTAGATCCAAAAGCCCAATATATTTTCAAATTTTTTGCTCATTGAGACCCTTAACTGATATTGTTTTTCTTTTTCTTCTTCATTTGTAGGTCAGCCCAAAAATGGATAATAAATGTCTAATTCCTTTATTTTGCCCAAGGGTTTCCCCACTCTCTGCCACTTAGTGGCACATCTCGGAACATCCTTTCCTCCATCCTTGTGCTAAAATCCCACCACCCATTTGCGCCACAAATGGCTCACCATGTGTACCGTGCAATTAATATACACGGTTTCGAAAAGTGGGTAGCACCTCGAAACTGCCTTGAGTTATTCTAGTTTCATATAATTTTTTTTTGTTTATTATTGTATCTATCTGTGGGCCCTATAAATCAATTAGATAGATAAACATTAGAATATTAGACCGAAGCATAAAAAACCATTCTTTCTAGTGTTTAATTTGCCACTCTGAATAATCCCCAGCTAAAGAAACAACAGACCCAGTATAAACCACACATCAAAACATCTAAATGCAAATTCATTTAGATCTATTAAAGTGCCCTATTCTCAGTGATTTTACTGTTCATTTATCCTAGGTATCCTCAATAACAGCCAGAATAATCACGCTGTGTACCAGCGATATAAAACAAAAAATATTTATCAATTACAGCACCCCCCCCCCCTCCCGACTCAAATGCAAGCAAAACAAGTCAAATCAAAGTAAAAAAAATATGATCTGAGTGAACAATTCCCCAGCCGTTGCACTCCCCAAGCCACGGCGCCCAGGGCAACTGCCTCAGTTGCCCCCTAGGAAAGGCTTTGATTACAGCCAGAAGGTTGGAATTAATTCTGGAATTAATTAAACCTGACTCAGAAACTATTTCCCCTCCCACACAGCCAACTACGGGGTCATCTACAAAGAAAGAAAGGCCAAAAGTTTCTATTCTAACTCTAATTAGTGGCAACAAAGCTAGGTATAAAGATAGTATTCTTAGAAAAAGGTTTATTTCATTCTAGTTGTGTCATTTTTATTCATTTTGTTTTACTTACTGATTTTGTTATATATACTTATGCCTTGACAACCATAATAGTCCCACTTTTGCCTTAAAGTAGACATTTGTTAGACATTAAAGTAGACATTATACCGTCACAGTATATCTGGAATAACAACTTTGTCCATGACCTATATAAAAACCAAAAATTTTGAAGCTTTCATTAAAACTCAAGCTCTATGTTTGCGAAACTAATTGAAGTGACTCAGCCTAAAGAAGTTTGAAAAATCTCATTCCAACTTAATAATAATAACAAATAAAAAAATGAATTATTGGAATAAAATAATGACATATCACTAAATAATATCACTAAATTAATTAATTTAGCACAGAAACAAGGTTTGAGTAGGTAGCCGTGCTGGCCTCAGGCGGGTTTAGTGCTGCCGTTAGGTGTTAGTAGTAGCAGTAGTAGTTTTATTTTAATTCATGCTCCAAAGAGAGCCCCCATGTCAGTTAAACTATTTCAAGGAACCCAATCAAGGCTCTTTATGGATCCCCCATGCCAGTGAAATGGTGAAATAAAGAGCTCCTTTTTAAGGAGAATCAAAATATTTACATTCAAAATTAGAAAGTCGTCGCCGTACCTTTAGTTTTTCATGTTCTTAATTTTCAGATCCAACAATAGCCCCACAACCAACATGTTTGAAATAGTTTTTTCGGTCGGACCTACTTTATTGTTTTGGGAAGGAACCTACCCAGAAGATGTTTTTGTTTTGAACCTCCTTGCGATTCGAAAAATTACACAAAAATACATTCTTTTCACTGACTTATCGCGAACACAATATTTCTATTATGACACTGAAAAGTGAAACTATTCCAAGAAACTCAATCAAAAGAAGCGCCAAAAATCAATCACTGTCGGTATTGTTAAAATCCAACTTGTTTCCGGCGTTTCATATTTATTTACTTTGTCTCTTTTGAAGGAAGATTGGCAAACAGAAAAAAAATCCATCAGATCTGCATGCTCCTCATTAATCAAAAGTAAACTAAACAGATTTATTTAGAAATGAATAGATCATAGAGGGAAGACCATATTAGAGCGTAAAACTTAGCTTTAACAGAATGTTTTACAGAATTTTTAAGTACAAAAATGAACTTGTGGACAATATAATGGCATTTTGACGCTGTCAAACTTTGAAAAAGATAAGGAAATCATCAAATTTCTTCGATAAAAAAAACTCTTTTATAAAAAGATTTTGTTTTGTTTTGAATAAAATCAAACTCTTCAAGATCAGGAATTTCTATTCTACTTTGGTTCGGAGCGAATTTTGAATCTAGATTTATAGAAGGGGTTTTCCTGTGGCGGCTTAAAGTTAAAGATTTTCAACAAATCAATCTAGAGGTCAGGTAACTCTAGACTAGGCGTGGTCAGCCTAAATGATTTTGCAGGCCATAGTATTCATCTATCAAAAATGAACTAATTGACATGCATCTATTTTTTTCTTTGTTTGCAAGTGGCTTACTGTGCGTATTACTATTTTAGGGTGTCTCAAATATTTTTTTTTTTAATTATGTTACTCGGATGATTTCCATTCTATTTGGTCGGAAGCGAAAAAACAATGTGAATTTTGATTGGTCTAGATTTATAGGAGGGTATAAGTTAGGGGCTTAGAATGAAAGAATTTTAATCAAAAACTGGTTTTTCTCAATTTGAATTTCTGGTTTTACTGAAAACTGAAAAGAGACCGGTCTTGAAAGTGATTCCAAACATGTCAACAATTTTAGCCTACCAATAAAAAAGATTTCACAGACTTCCTTTTCAAATATATCTTCTTATATTAATTGTTTCTAATCGACAACCCTGAAGTTAAACAAAAATATTTATATAAAATCAGCAGCAAAACTAAAATGTTTCTAGATAATTAAACAATAAAATAACAAACAAAAATGATGTTTAATACAAAATTCCTATTTCTAAGACATTAAAAGAAAAACTTGGCGACTAAACCTAGGGAATTTAACATTGGTTCACTGTTCTATTATTTGGGAATTTCGTTTCTTTTTTTAACATAATAAATATACTTTCAGACGTTCGAACCCGATATTTATTATATTGGTTATTTTCTTTTTAAAAACAGTCTATAAATAAAAAAAGGAAAAAAAATACTTGTCAATTTGTTATATATAAAAACTGGAAATCCCCAAAACATTTTTTATTAAAAAAGAAAATGTTGGCTGTCTTATTTTTTTAATTTTCCTTAGCTACTCCTAATATTCCAATACCTGCCCCAAGGAAGATTGAAAAATTTATAAATATTATGTTTTGAAAAATTTGAAAACTATAAAAACTTTGCAACTGGATCTTTTTCATAAACGAAGCCGAAACTCAAAGATGTGGTTCAAACAATCAGCTTAATTTCTGTAACTCATGTTAAATTCTCTTAAAAAACAAAACCACCAATTATCTCTATTTTTCAGGTACATATACAAGAGGGGGGCTTTGGAAGCGTCCCTTCCATAAAATATTAAGATTGCTTACAATTTCTTCTTGAAGTTCTGAAATTTACATGTAATATTTTTTTTTTGCACCTCCACACCTACCAAAATAGATTCCTGCATGGGTACTAGGCACTTTAAGAAATTTGTTAGTTGGAGACGAGAGATTCCGACAGCCTAATTTAATTGTAAATTATGTTTACCTGGAAATCGGTCTCTTTGTGGATGATACAGGCTTTCAGAGCATCAAATACAGTCATGCCAGACGGATTTTCCATAAAGAAAAACAGAAAGTGACGATGAGTCTGGGATGATGTAAATAACCTCAACAATGCTAAAAAAAAAAAAAAAAAAAATCAAATAAAACAAACAAAAGAGTTAGACTAAACTATTACAAGACACTACTGAAAAGACCTGTAAAATAAAAAGAAAAAAAAGAGATTAAAAAACGAAACAACCAAGAAAGTTCAGAAGAAAAAGAATATGCTAGTCGACGAATTTAGATAATATTCAAGAGTTTTTGAGGGCTTGCTTTAAGCTTTTAGTATGGAAAACATGCATTAGTAGGCTTTAATATACGTAGATTCGGTCTTAAGGCTTAAAAAGAAATTTTTAGCTTTAAATTGTCAATTTCTTTTGTAAGTTAGGTTAAAAGTTTTATTTAAAACATCAAAATATTAAATAAATATAAAAATTTAAATTGAGCAATTAGGTATCCACACCGCCGCTCCTAGGGTTAGTGGTACCCGGTAGAAATTAATTACAGTGCCCCCTCCTGACTCAAATATAAGCCAAAAAAGCCGAATCAATAGACAAATTCGATCAAAGCGGGCGGTCCCCAGCCGCAGAGCCCCCCCCCCCACAGCTGGGGCGCCTGAATCAGCTGACCCAGTCCCCCCCTCAGGAACGGCTCTGGGCGCACAAAAAGCTCATTTAATATAGCTTCTAAGGGTATTAGCTAGAGTTCCATCAAACTAAAAAAAAAAAAATTCGGTCATCAAACTCAAAAAAGCTTTTTTTGTCTTCATTTTCGAACTTGAGAAAACTCGTTTTTTTACTTATTTGAGAATTGTCTTCAAATTATTATTCTGTGTATGATCATTTTATCGTCTATAAGAATTCTTAGGAATCCTGGAAAGCTGTACGTATTTTACTGTGATTAGGAAGCAACAATAGATGCTTTCAATTTTACACGGGGGGGGGTATTTTATGGGGGGTATTTTCCACGGTGGGGGAGGGGGTTTCTGGGGGGTAATCACCGGGGGGTTTACACGCCAGCCACCTTTTATTTACTGCAAATGTACCTTAGGAACAATATATTTTAATAGACAAATTTTATATTATCTATACAATAATATATTATTTATTTATATTATAAAAAGTTGAATATATTATTTATAGACTAATAGACAATTATTTAAGAGAAATATTTTAATAGACTGATTATAATTGCTTTTAAAATAATATCGAAAGAATCGTAGGGCATCAATTCCAAGGGATGCTAATCTTGCTTGAATTTTTGTCTTGAGCAACCCAGGGCTAGAGATAAATCACTCAGCTTCTATACATGTAGATTTTATTGATAGAGACGCATGAAACAAAGTTCTTCAAGTTTTACTTCGAATAAAAGTTTATTCCCAACATTTGGAATCATCTATCACATTTGTAAGTGAGCGTCCAAGCTTTTACTCCGAACAAAGAACTAAAATTTTCTAGTTTTTCGGATACGAGCTTTTAAAAGTATTTTTAAACTCGAGTTTACAAACTCGACCTTAAATCCTAGCATAAATTTTTTTTTTATGCTGCAAAAAGATGCCTTAAAAATTATAGCAGTTAACGGCTGATGGCGAAGTTTACAGAGCTATATCGACTAGTATGTCAATACGACCATAGCGATGAATATGGATATGCCCAGGAAAATAGGATCCTACCATAAAATTCAGAAAACACAAGACCTGTTTTTTTTGGTGACTGAAAACACAAGATTCTTGGTCCACAACCCTTAAGAAAAATCTAATACGGTGCTTGTTTCGACCTGCAAATGCTCTATAACCTACCAGGTTAAACCCCGTAAATACATAACTAAGCCCATAATTACTAGCCCCAACCAATATCAATTGGGATCTGATGAGCCCTTCTGATGGAGGTACATAAAAAAGGAGCTTTTTCCTCATAGAGGTCATGTAACAAAAGTATGTTAAAACAATTGCTGAAACTATTGGCAAGGTTTAGCTGATTTCCACCAGCCTTCCAAGTAACTTATTAAATGAAAAAAGAAAAATTTCGAATATAAGGAGGCAGAAAAACCCCTACAGTTGTTTCAAACTTGTAAGACACGATATTTTTGGAAAGTTTGAAAAATAACTGAAATCAACCGGCAAATTAATAAATAAAAGAACTCTCCTGTTCTGGAATCGTGACCATCATATTTTGAGGAACTAGATAGTAATTTGTCTTCCTTGCAATGGCTAAATAGCCTGGACGAGGACATAAGACTATCTGATATAGAGTGCGTAGAATATCCCAATAGGATAGATACGTAAGAGGAGGACCAAAAGCTATGTAATACAATAACAAAAGAAGAGGTCAAGGAAGCAATAAATAAGTCTTCTGGATATACTGCTCCTGGGCCAGATGGTATACTCGCAAGAATATATAAACTTTTGAAGGGCGGTTTAATACCAGTCGTTGTGAGTTAATTTAACTTAATGTTGGTTAATATCGTTTGGCCTTAGCCCTGGAAGGAATGTCTAATATTCCCACTTTATAAAAAAAGGGAACCCATATCACATAGTAACTACAGGCCTATTAGCCTTCACAAGAGTTTAAGCAAGATATTTAAACGGTTATATGCTCCAAGTTTTGGTTAGATTAGGATTAACTATCAAAATAGTTAGGCTTTTCCAATCCATGTACGAGGAGACAAAAAAAAAACAGGATAACGGATTTGGGGAATGGTATTTCCAGAATTTTCTGTAGCAACATAGGTCTGAGGCAAGGTAGCTCACTACCACCTCGGTTATTTTCTCTATCTATCAATGATATGGTAGGTTTTTTCCAGAGTAGGTGGGTCCGAACAGTAAATCTAGGGAATATGACCTTTTCATGCTTTTGTTTGTAGATGTTATTGTACTGGTGGCAAGATCTCAAGATGACAGGCAGAAACTTTTAAATCTTGCCTCAGATTACCTGGATCTCAAAAGTTTGCAATTAAATGTTGATAAAACGGAAATTATGGTTTTAGTAAACAAATTAGCAATAATGAACATGAAAATTTTATTTTATTGGGAAAGAGATCTGCGAAGTAAAAAAAGTAAGTACTTTTGGTTTTCATTTTTCAGCTAATGGCTCCTGGGAAAAACATACTACAACCAGTTTTGCAAAAGGCAAAGTAGCCCTATTTACACTATATAAAAATAGTAGTTGAAAGGAAGCTAATACCCTAAAGATGCTAAAACAGTAATTAAAATACAAAATAATGCCAACTCTTCACTACGGAGCTGAGCTTTGGAGGACAGACCCGGCTAAGCAAGTGAAGTCGTTTCAGCTCAAGTATTATCAACAAATGTATGGACTGCAGAAAAGAACGCATAATCTCGTCATAAAATATGACTTGGGATTATTTTCAAGGGAAAAGATAGGTTAATACAGATAGTAAAATTCTGTCTACGGTTATTTCGTTATCCGGAACACAGGCTAGCCAGGGCCGTGTATGACTAATTGCTAAAGCTGAATATAAAATCTTCGGGCCCATTCCAGACAGAAGAAAAAACTGCTAGATGAAAGCGGTTTTTCCTATATATGGAATTACGGCCAAGGCCCCAGAGAAAGTGAGAATATTTTTCTTAGAATATTAGAATATTTTTCTAAGAATATTTTTCTTAGAGATTTAATGACTAGGCAAGAGGACCGATATATTCAACATTGGGGTACTGGCACACGTGCTTCGACTATATACAAGTGCTTTTCTATTGAAGTGTTAAAGAGAGTTTTGGTGAAGAATATTATTTTAAGTTAAATTTATCAATCAAATATATTAGAATTTGTATTCAGGCACTAGCTAATTGTCTACCAGTTTAAATAAGTTTAAGGGATCTTAATTTTTCAATTGGATTACGAATTTGCCCACTATGCGGAATTTTGGGGTATGGATTTAGAAATTTTCCTTTCAGATGCAATGACTTGGCAAATCTAAGGGGAGATTTGTTTAATAGTGGTAATGATGAGCTGCTACTATGGATCCTTAAATTAACGTCTCTTAGATACATAGCGGCAATAGCTAGTTTTATTTCAAAAGGTTTAAAGGGTAGAAAATATGAGTTTTCTTTTATTTATTTGTGTCTGATTATTTATCATGCCTATTGGTATCAGTTTTGTATATGGTTTTACCAGCTTTGAAATATACATATATATGGCAAGAGATTTTGAAATCCAATAAGGTGCATACCATAGAAAGACACCATCATAAGCCTAGTTCTACTCTCCCTTATTTTGGATGGGATTCGACATCCCAGTAAGGTATATGTGCTGATGAGACCAACCTTCCCCCTCCCTCATATAGGTAGTATTAGTCCCAGACTCAAATAAGATATAACTAGGATATCAATTGTTGCTTACGACTAAGTTGGACTGACACCCAACAACCAAATCTGGTGGAAATTCTTGTGATGTAATGTAACAGGTGCTCTTTTTGCACAAAGGTAGTATTGATCCTGAACCTACCAAAAGTCATAACTAAGACACTAGCTGCTACCTCTCACAAATTTCGGTTGAGATACAACAACCTCTTATAAAAGAACTCCTGATGAAGAAATGAAGAGCCCTCAACCCCAAAGAAGTCGGATCGAGAATACAGCCCAAAAAGCGAAAAGCCCAACCAAAGAATGTGGAAACTAGCTCCCTCTTTTCGCCAGGTTTCGTTGAAATTCAAGAAACTGGCACTGGTTGTGGCACATCTCATAATAGAAAATAAAAATAGAAATAAAACCCTTCCCCAATCCTCACCGTCAAACATTTGTGCCGAAGACCAGAATTTAGGTACCTCCCCCCCTTCCCCAGAGAAGTTGGATTGAGTCCTGCTACCCTCAAGGTACAACTAGGATAACAACTCTAACTTTTCTCACCAAATCTGGCACGGATCTAAGATCATATCCTGTGGATGTACTCATAACCAGAATTTAGGGGTCCAACCCTATATCCCACGTCATATAATATTTGTTTAAAATTTGAGAGTTCCTTCTGGTAAACGTGAGGATGAAAAACCTAGACCCACCCCCTCCCTTCTGAAAACCTTCCACTTCCCGTCCTGGTCCATTGCCGGACTTATAAACCCTAATACAGTCTCAAACTGGACCTCCTTCAACGTCACCAAATCCAAAAAACAACCCTCTCGAAAAAAAGCTTTATCAGCTACAATGGCTCGTCAATGCCCAAAGGTTGGGTCAAACCTGTCTCTGGTCATCTTTGGAAGCCAAATTTACGGCTCTAACCCTCGAGGTCACCGTCCAAAGAGGATGACAAAAATTGACATCTCCTCATTTATTGACATTTCTACATCCAGCGGATGACCGAGAGGTATATACAACACCTTAAAAAGAGAATTCCAAAGACGACTCGGGACGGATAGGACTGAAGTCAAGTGGTCTTGATGTTTGTCTGCGAAAATTTTGGCCTTACAATACACAGAAATATTTTAAATATATAAAAACATACCAAGAGCATTGCGAGTAGCATCGATGCCACTGCCAGTTGAGAGTACCACGCATAATCCACCTAGAATATTCTGAATCAACTTTTCTGATAATGTGTATAAGGATCTTGGCTCGTTTTGGAAAACCTAGGGAAGGAAAAATAGGACAGGAAATCAGAACCCATACATACATTAGGTAATAAAGACTTTTTATAAAAACTTACTTGATGTAATTAGTTAGTAATGTCAGTAAAAACCTATTGATACAAGGCGTACAATAATAGAAGAAAACTTGAACAGAAAAAAAGAATCAGAAACGAAATAAAAAAGAGATATCATAGAATACAAACATTCGACAAAATAAAAACAAATTTTTGGATAAAATAGAAGGAATGAGAAAAAGGAGAGAATTGTTTCCTTTATTCATAAGAGGCAACGCTATAGCGTTGCCTATAGTAAAGGCCATACGGCCCCAATGTTTTATTATTTATTATTATTTTCCCAGAGTCACTTCGCATAGAAGAATCGTCGCATAAACTTCGGAGGGGGCTCATTCGAATGGAAATCAAGAGTTCTAGTGCCCTTTTTAAGGGTCAAAAGTGATACCCTTTCCACGCCCACCATTTCCCTAAAAACATCCAACCAAAATTTTGAGATAGCCATTTTGTTCTACGTAGTTGATTTCCACACAGAAATTCTGTTTTTGAGGAGGACACTCCCGCCACAGCCCTCAGGGCAAGGGCTGTAAGTTATGCCCTGGGGCATATAAGGTTTTTTATAGAAAGCGCTGTCGTAGAAACTTCAAAAAGGGCTCATTCGATTGGAAATTTAAATGGCTAATGCCCTTTTAATAGTCGAGAGTGATTGGAAGGCAACTAACACCCCTTCCATGCCCAACATTTCTCCAAATACATTCAATCAAAATTTTGAGATAGCCATTTTGTTCAACGTAGTTGAAAGTTCTGGAAATTATATCTTTGAGCAGCACACTCCCTCCACAGTCTTCAGGGCAAGGGTTATAAGTTATGCCCTAGGGGCATATATGGTTCTTATGGAAGGAATGCTCGTATAAACTTCAGAGAGGGCTCAATTGATTGGAAATTGAAAGTTCTAGTTCACTTTTTAAGCATCAAAAGATATCAGAGGTTAACCAGCCCCCCCCCCCCCCACGCCCTTTTTTCCCAAATGCATCCGATAAAAATTTTGAGACAGCTATTTTGTTAAAAATACTTCAAAAATCATATAACAAAACTCCGGTATCGACACAATCCCCAGGGCCCTGGGACAGGCGTTGTAAGTTATGCCCTGGGGGCAAATATGGTTCTTATGGAAGGGATGCTCGTATAAACTTCAAAGATGGCTCATTTGATTGGAAATTGAAAGTTCTACTTTACTTTTTAAGAGTCAAAAGAGATTGGAGGGCACCTAGCCCCCCCCCCTTCACGCCCTTTTTTCCTCAAACCCATCCAATAAGAACTTTGAGACAACCATTTTTGTAAAAATAGTTCAAAGACCATATAACGAAAACTCCGGGGTCGACACAGCCCCCCAGGGCCCGAGGGCAGGCGTTGTAAGGTATGTCCTGGGGGAATATACGGTTCTTACGGAAGGGATGCTCGTAAACATTTCAGAGAGGGCTCATTTGATTGGAAATTGAAAGTTCTAGTTCAGTTTTTGAGAGTCAAAAGAGATTGGAGGGCAACTAGCCCCCTCCCCCCCACGCCCCTTTTTCCCCAAATGCATCCGATAAAAATTTTGAAATAGCCATTAAGTTAGAAATAGTTCAAAAGTCAGATAATAAAAACTCAGGTGTCGACACAACCCCCCAGGGCCCGGGGGCAGGCGTTGTAAGTTATGCCCTGGGGCATATACGGTTCTTATGAAAGGGATGCTCGTATAAACTTCAGAGAGGGCTCATTTGATTGGAAATTGAAATTTCTAGCTTAATTTTTAATAGTCAAAAGAGATCAGAGGGCAACTAGCTCCCCCCCCCCACGCCTTCTTTTTTCAAACCTATCTGATAAAAATTTTGAGACAAACATTTTGTTAAAAATAGTTCAAAGGTCGGATAAGAAACACTTCGGTGTCAATACAACCCCCCAGGTTCCGGGGAAGGCGTTTTAAGTTATACCCTAAAGGCATGTATGTTTCTTATGAAAGGGATACTCGTACAAACTTCATAGAGAGCTCATTTGATTGGAAATTGAAAGTTCTAGTTCACTTTTTAAGAGTGAAGAGATTTAAGGGCAACTAGTGCCCTTTTTAAGAGTCAAAAGTGATCAGAGGGCAAATAGCTCCCCCCCCCTCAAGCCCTTTTTCCCCAAATACATCTGATAAGAAATTTTAGGTAGTCATTTTGTTAAAAATAGTTCAAAGATCATATAACAAAAACTCCTTTACGTATGGCCATTTCGTTAAAAATAGTTCAAAAGTCAGATAAGAAGAACTGTGTCGACGCAACCCCCAGGGCCCAGGACAGGTGTTGTAAGTATTGCTCTGGGGGCACATATGGTTCTTATGGAAGGTATGCTCGTACAAAACTTCGGAGAGGGCTCATTTGATTGGAAATTGAAAGTTCTAGTTCACTTTTAAAGGGTCAAAAGATATAGGAGAGCAACTCCCCCCCCCCTCCATGCCCTTTTTTCCTCAAACCCATCCAATAAGAACTTTAAGATAGCCATTTATTTTAAAAAATAGTTCAAAGATCATATAATGAAAACTCCAGTGTCGATACAACCCTCCAGGGCCTGAAAGCAGGCGTTGTAAGTAATGCTCTGGGGGCATATATAATTCTTATGGAAAGGATGCTCGTAAAAACTTTGGAGAAGGCTCAAATGATTGGAAATTGAAAGTTTTCGTTCACTTTTTAAGAGATAAAAGAGATCAGAGGGCAAACATCCCCCCCCCCTCTCCACGTCCTATTGTCTTCAACCTCAAACCCATCCGATAAGAACTTTGAGTCAGCCATTTCTTTCAAAATGGTTCAAAGATCATATAACAAAAACTCCGAGGTCAACACAATCCTTCAGGGCCCAGGGTAGGCGTTGTAATTTATGCCTGGGGGCATATACAGCTGTTGTGGAAGGGATCCTCGTACAAAATTTAGAGAGGGCTCATTTGATTGGAAATTGAAAGTTCTAGTTCAGTTTTTAAGAGTCAAAAGAGATCAGAGGGCAACTATCCCCCCATGCCCCTTTTCCCCCAATGCATCCGATAAAAATTTTGAGATAGCTATTTTGTTAAAAACAGTTTAAAGGTCAGATAAAGAAAACTCCGGTGTCGACACAACCACAAAGGGTCCGGGGCAGGCGTTGCAAGTTATGCCCTGGGGGCATGTATGGTTCTTACGGAGAGGATGCTCGTATAAACTTCAGAGACGGCTGATTTGAGTTGAAAGTTCTAGTTCAATTTTTAAGAGTCAAAAGAGATCGGACGGCCCCTAGCCCCCCCCCCACAGCTCTTTTTTCCCCAAACCCATCCGATACAAATTTTGAGAAGCCATTTTCTTTAAAATAGTTCAAAGGTCAGATAACAAAAACTCCGGTGTCGACACAACCCCCCTGGGCCCGGGGAGCAGGCATTGTAAACTATATCCTGGGGCCGTATATGGTTCTTATGAAAGGGATGCACGCAATCGATAAACCCATCCGATAAAAATTTGAGTGACCATTTTGTTAAAAATAGTTCAAAAATCAGATATTAAAACTCTGGGGTCGACACAACCCCCCAGGGCCCAGGGACAGGCGTTGTAAGTTATACTCTGGGGGTATATATGATTCTTATAGAAGGGTTGCTCGTATAAACTTCAGAGAGGGCTCATTTGATTGAAAATAGAAAGTTCTAGTTCAGTTTTAAAGAGTCAAACGAGATAAAAGGGCAATTAGCCCCCCCCCCCACGGCCTTTTTTTCCGAAACCCAATAATACAAATTTTGAGATAGCCATTTTGTTAAAAATAGTTCAAACATCAGATAATAAAAAGTCTGAGGTTGACACAACCCATTTTTTCACTTTGCTATTGTTACTTTTATACTAGTTTTGATACTTCGATGAACATTTGATTTGTTAAAAAAAAGTCTGATTTTGAAATAAGGAATTTTTAAAAACTTGAAACTTTTTGGAATCAAAAACGAACAAAAATTAATTTAAAAAATCTTTCAGGTCATTTTAAACTTAAGCTCAGCAAATACAAACACCTGTTAAAAATTCAAACTCAAAACGACCAGAAATTACTATTAAAGAATAAATGAAACCCAAAACGAACAGAAATTAAATAAAAAATCATAGCAATAAACATACAACAAGTAATAATATAAATGAATAAATAGATCTTAAAGCGAGTAATGCTTAGATTGAATATGAAAATCAAGCTTAAAACGAAAAAAAATATTTTGCTATTGAAGTATAGATGAAACTTAAAACGAACAGAAATTAAATGAACAATCAATGCGAACAAAAATACAATAGATATCAATGTAAATGAATAAAAGAACTTAAAACGAACAGAAATTAAATAAACAATCAATGCAAACAAACATACAATAGATATTAATGTAAATGAATAAATAAATCAAACAGTTCGTGGTAACGAACTGTAAGTAAGGAGCGACCCGGCTCAATGGTAACCGAAACTCTAAAAAACGGAATTTTGATACCAATAGATACATCAAAAGAATCAGATTTTAATTCTGATTTCAAATATATAAGTTTCATCAAGTTTAATCTTACCCATCAAAAGTTACGCGCCTGAGAAAATTTGGCTGATTTTCGAGAAAAGGGGGAAAGACCCCCTAAAAGTTATAAAAACTTAATGAAAATCACACCATCATATTCAGTGTATCAGAGAACCCTACTGTAGAGGTTTCAAGCTCCTATCTACAAAAATGTGGAATTTTGTATTTTTTGCCAGAAGAAAGATCACGGGTGCGTGTTTATTTGTTTTTTTTGTTTTTTCCCAGGGGTGATCGTATTGACCCAGTGGTCCTAGAATATTGTAGGAGGGCTCATTGGAACGGAAATTAAAAGTTCTAGTGCCCTTTTTAAGTGACCAAAAAAATGGAGGGCAACTAGGCCCCCTCCCACGCTCATTTTTTTCCCAAAGTCACCCGATCAAAATTTTGAGATAGCCATTTTGTTCAGCATAGTCGAAAATCTAATAAATATGTCTTTTACGATGACTTAATCCCCCACAGTTCCCAGGGGAAGGGCTGCAAGTTATGAACTTTGCCCATTGCTTACATATTGTATTGGTTATTGGGAAGTATACAGACATTTTCAGGAAGAATTTTTTTCTGGTAGGGGGGGGGGGGGCTGAAAGAGGGGGTTACTCGGGAGAATCTTTCCGTGGAGGATGTTTCTTTGGGGTAAGGGACATTTCTATGAGTGGGGCGCCGGATTTCCAAGCATTATTTAAAATACGATCAGAAATTAAATTTAAAAAAAACAAGTTTTTTCAACTGAAAGTAAGAAGCAACATTAGAGCTTAAAATGAACAGAAATTATTACGTATATGAGGGGGTTCTCCCCCAAGTCAATACCTCGCTCTTTACGCTATGGTTTTTTTTAGTGCTTTCAAAAGAGCTATCTATTCTAATTAACGGCCTTTGTGATTAAGGGGTCATTTTTAAAGAATTGGAACAAAATTTGAACTTTAGCTTAAAGAGCAAGGTATTGACTAGGGGGCAAACCCCCTAATATACGTATTAAAAATATATGAATATAGAAGTTCGTTACGTAAGTTAATTCGTAAGTTACGTATATTTATTACTAATAAAAACGTTCGTAAATAAAATTCAACAAGTTTCGAGAAAGCCATTTAACCAAATAAAAGTAAAATTAATATGCAAATTTCGTTTTAATTATTCATGCACGGTGAGCCAAAATCAAAACCTGCATTAATTAAAAAACATTCACAAATTAAATAAAAAAAACAAGTTTTTTAAACTGAAAGTAAGGAGCGACATTAAAACTTAAAACGAACAGAAATTATTTCCGTATATGGAGAGGAGGGCTTTCCCCTCCTCAACGCCTCGCTCTTTACGCTAAAGTTTGACTCTGTCTCAAAACTTTATTTTTTAAAACAATAAAAAACTTTAGCGTAAAGAGCGAGGCGTTGAGGAGGGGAAAGCCCCTTCTATATACGGAATAATTTCTGTTCGTTTTAAGTTTTAATGTCGCTCCTTACTTTCAGTTTAAAAAACTTGTTTTTTTTATTTAATCTTAAAAAGAGTGAAACTTAAATTGAATAAGTAAATCAAGCTTGAAACGAACAAAATTCACTGCAAACCAGGGGTTGAGTATCGCCTCCTTCTCTCACTGTAAACGTCTAAAACCTACTGCGTCATTGGCGCTTTACTGAAAACTGTATGCGTCTTGAACAGTCTTGGAAAGTATAAACAATATCAAATTGAATATTTGATGTATAATGATATACATCAAGTTTTAAGTTTCATTTATGATTCAATAGCAAATTTTTTTTCGTCAAGTAACCTTATTCTGTGTTTATTTTACGTGGTATGTAATAGCTAAATAAATGGGGCTCAGAAAATGGAATCTAAACTTGGCGCCTCATCAAATCAGGATCTGTAATTACAAATTATTGACCCCCTCCCCCTCTATGCATAGTCTGTTCAAAATTACAAGTTTAGATGCTTTAATCCAACTCAGATTTTTCTGAAACAAAAAACTTCGATTAAAAATTTGTTCGCTCTTTTTACAGGAACAGTGGAATTTTAATAGTTACAAAAATACTTGAGAATAGGGAAATATTAGAATCTTCGATTAGAGTTGACAAATTCATGCGATTATTACTCATTAATTTTCGTTTCAAAATCAAAGAAGAAAAATGGCCAATCTATAATTAGTGGCCAGTATTTTGAAGATTTTGTTCACTGGATATTCATGCACTTCCAGGTGACATTAGAAGGTAATAAACTCAGAACGAATTTAAAAATTGCAACGTTGCGATATATTCTTTGCGTTATGTAGGCTTAGTTATTAACGCTGTTTTATCTAATTAATTAAGAAAAACTGTCCGAAAAATAAGTTTTTCAAAGAAAAGTAAAGACCATTTTAAACTTAAGCTCAAGAGATACAAATACCTGTTAAAATTCAAACTCAAAACGACCAGAAATTACTATTAAAGAATAAATGAAACCCAAAACGAACAGAAATTAAATAAACAATCATAGCAAAAAACATACAACAAGTAATAATATAAATGAATAAATAGATCTTAAAGCGAGTAATGCTTGGATTGAATATGAAAATCAAGCTTAAAACGAAAACAAATATTTTGCTATTAAAGTATAAATGAAACTTAAAACAAACAGAAATTAAATAACAATCAATGCGAACAAACATACAATATATATTAATGTAAATGAATAAATAAATCTTAAAACGAGTGAAACTTAAATTGAATATGCAAATCAAGTTTGAATCGAATAAAAATAACTACAAACAAGAGTAAGGGTATCGCCTCACTGCAGAAGCCTAAAACCTACTGCGTCATTGGCGCTTTACTGAAAACAATTCTTTCATTAATTAACATTTTAGGGAATAAATATCAGCATATGTATATTAAATTGACAATACACATTTTTTTTCAGTAAACTCATTTGAATTTTTTTTCAGTAAAGTACAAATTATATTCTGGCTTTTAGAAAGCATAGGGGTTTTGAACCCTACCCATATTAATTTATGCTCGTTTTGAGTTTGACTCTAATATTTATTTTAACATTTGTTTGTTTTGGGTTTCATTTATTTATTGATGCTGATTTGGGATAGTTGTTGAAAGTTGTTCAACACGCCAGGTGTTGAAAGTGTGAATCATACCACGACGGAATGGGGCTGCTACGAGAATTAGCCTACCCTCCACCCCCTAAATTGACCATGCGGATTCAAAAATACCAATGGCACTTGCTTGCGAGTAGTGAAACACTCCGAAACTTGACATTTTATTATATTTTGGTGTTTCATGCAAGAAAATGCATGTTCCACAAAGTTTGAGGTGCAGTTTTTCGCTCAAATAGAAATGCCTAGAAGCCATAGAATGTTTTCATAATAAACCAACACGATTAGTTATAAAAATAGCAGAGTTAAAAAAATGGCAAAACTATATGAGTCTTGAACAGTCTTGGAAAGTATAAACAAAATCAAATTGAATATTAGATATATAATGATATTAATTGTTGAAAGATCCATCAGTTCAAGATTTTTTTTTCACTGTAATTTTTATCATTTTCAATGCTGTAAGAACTGGAAAATAATAAATTTGTAATATACGAGTAATTCGTTTTCAGTGAAGCACCAATGACGCAGAAGGCTTTAGGCTTTTACAGTTAAAGAAGGGGACAGTATCCAAATTTTGTTTGTAGTGAAACTATATTTGTCTTGACTAATCTTGAAAAGAACTAATAAGTTAAACTGAATATTTGATGCATAATGATATTAATTGCTAAAAGCTCATCAGTTCAAAATTTTACTGTAATTTTAATATTTATTTTCAATATTAAGTACAAAAGAAAACATTTGTAATATAATTCGTTTTCAGTAAAGCGCCAATGACGCAGTAGGTATTCGGCTTCTGCAGTGAGGCGATACCCAAACTCTTGTTTGTAGTTATTTTTATTCGATTCAAACTTGATTTGCATATTCAATTTAAGTTTCACTCGTTTTAAGATTTATTTATTCATTTTCATTAATATATATTGTATGTTTGTTCGCATTTATTGTTATTTAATTTCTCTTCGTTTTAAGGTTTCATTTATACCTTAATAGCAAAATATTTGTTTTCGTTTTAAGCTTGATTTTCATATTCAATCTAAGCATTACTTGCATTAAGATCTATTTATTCATTTATATTATTACTTGTTGTATGTTTTTCCTATGATTGTTTACTTAATTTCTGTTCGTTTTGGGTTTCATTTATTCTTTAATAGTAATTTCTGGTCGTTTTGAGTTTGAATTTTTACAGGTATTTGTACCTGTTGAGCTTAAGTTTAAAATGGCCTTTACTTTTCTTTGAAAAACTTATTTTTTGGAAAGTTTTTTTTTAACTAATACTACAATAAACATGCACATGAATGAAGGCCAACCCTTATATTACTGCTTTAGCACTAACAAACACCCACAGACAAACACAACATCCATAGAGTAGCCGAGAACGAGGTGATAAAAAAAAGTGTGTAAATATCGAAAAAAATAATCATAACACCCCATAAAGAGGAAATTGCCTTTAATTAAAATGTGAAGACGGTGTAAGCAAAATGAAATACAAAATAAAAACAAGGGCACCAAAGAGATGCCACCAGCTTAAATCAGTTTCGACGCTACGCCATTTAGGTTCTTGTATTACTAATGAATAACTACACCTTGGGTAGCCGGGGTCTATGAAGTGTTGCAGCAACTTAAGCTGTGACTCGGTGGAGCATAGCTCAAGATTTAAATGTGAATCAGGGTTCATATTCTGCTAATTCTGGCGCTCCTCAATTCTTAGATTAACTTTGACAGTTTCATCAACACTTTTGTCAACCCCTCCTTTTCGAAAACAAAACTATGCTTCTCTTAAGAATTTATCGATACATTTCTTGGCTTACAAGTATCATCGCGCTAAGCACGATGCCTCCTCTGAAACGCAAGCGGATACCAAATCACTGCTTTCAAGCTTATTGCCTTTCTTAAGAAACAAGTTTTCCTAAGCTCCCGAAATTCCCAGTGAGATTTTACTAATAGCCAGATTTTGCTAGCGCTAATTTGAGCTAAACAGAACTTTTCAACAACTCAGAATATGAAAAACCTGATAGGCTCAAATTAACACTAGCTAAATCTCGGTATTAGCAAAACTGTTCACTGTGAATGGGCCTGAAGTATTTCTCTTTCATGATTAAACTCACAATGGTCCTTATCTCTAATTTCGCATCCACTATATTTCAAAGTCTCATTTACCATACTATCTGGACTGCAGCCGTATTGCTTCTCAATACTTTTAAAACCTCGTCTAACTCTACGTAAATAAATCTTCTTTCACTCCCGAATTGCTTAACATTCTTTCATATTTTTAAAATTATTTCCTAAGAAGATACGGATTAATACACTTCGAAAATATACAATTTATCTCTCCTTAACACACTGTTTATCCCTAACTGAACCCATTTTGCGATTTCTACTGGGACCAGTCCGGACTGACCGCTTCCCATCAATTTCCTAAAATGCTATCCTCATCAATCTTCCTTTCAGCCTCATTTAATGCACGATTCAATGCCTTCTTTATTGTCCCAATCCTTTCCCTTGCCCTCATAAAGATTTATTATTCAGAAACTTTTTAAACAAAGCCCTTCTTTCTTCTAACAATATTAAAGCTTTTCGTCAATATTCCATGCAGTTTTCCTATATTTCTTTCCTAAAATATCTTCTGCTATTTTGCAAAATATTTTTGCAAAGACATTCCATCAATCCTTCTGCATTATCAAAGCCTAGTCTCCAATTTCGTATCCAACTATTCTTGGGACGTTCCTCTAAAAATTTCGTCATGAAGATAACTAACGTCATAACTACGTGGTAAATAGTTATCTCCGTGAATTGCAAACTTACCAAATACAAACGTAAATTTACATTGTCATCTACTTTACAAAATACTCTGCAAAAATCATTCTATCCATCTTCTCCACACAAAAAAAAAAAACAACAAAAAAACATGAGGCTACACTTTGAAAACTTAGGAATACACAATTTCAGTTGCCTAAAAATTTGTTTTGCCACTGTTCGCCTGTAATTAATACAATTTTTAAAACCCGTGATTTAGGTAAAAAGAAGAAAAAACAACAAGACAACAAATCTTGCACAAACATCAAAACCAACTGAATACTTTTTTGGGAGAATTACTTTCCTAAAATCACTCTTCAAAACCACATTCTAAACTCTCTTACAACATATCCAACTGTTCTTACAAACCCACCCTTAATTCTGAATTTTACGCTTTTAAACGTTACCAACTATTCCTAAATTCCCATATGTTGATGTGAGCTTTTAAAATCAAATAAAACTATTCCTCTATGCCCCATTATCCTGTCGTTTCTACTGATATGTGACTCACAACAACATAACCACCAGTGTCAGCAGTCATTTCAGACGCCATGTAATGGGAATTAATGGGTCATTTTAAAATCAACAAAATAATGTTTATTATTAGGTTATTGTACCTTGCAGAAGAGTAGAACTGTATTAGCATTGCTATCCTCCTTCCCTACCCCAAATCAGCCTCAAAAAGGATATCCTATTTGATTTATTCGAGCATTAAAAAATTCGAGCAGTAAAGTCCCATAAAATTTCATATTTCTAGTTGGGGTCTTTTCTAATTGTTATGTCCCATAAATGTCCCACAAAATTTCATATTTCTAGTTGGGGTCTTTTCTAATTATTATCTCCCATAATGTCCCATACGGGACATAATGTTATGTCCCATAAATGTCCCATAAAATTTCATATTTCTAGTTGGGGTCTTTTCTAATTGTTCCGACAATTTTATGTAAGGTTCATCTGAGTCACTTATGTCCCCTTCAATTTTTATATAAAGTCGTTCCATTTTTGTTATAAGATGTGCAACAAGAATTTGGTTATTAGCATCTTCCCATTTGATTTTTGTGCGGATCGAGAAATGTGCATTTTTCACTTTATTAAATTGGTTTGGGTTCTTCAATTATATTAAAGTTTCGGTTACTATTGAGACGAGTCACTCTTACTATACAGTTCGTTACCACGAAATTTTTGATTGTTGCAAAAATCAAAATGCAGTTTTTTTTGTAAAAGGTGATTCTATTTTCCATTTTTTTTTTTTTTTTTTTGATTAAAAAAAGCACTAGAATTTTCAATTTTCGTTTGAATGAGCCCTCTCGCGACATTCTAGGACCACTGGGTCGATACGATCACCCCTGGGGAAAAGAAAAAACAAACAAATAAAGACGCATCCGTGATCTTTCTTCTGGCAAAAAATACCTAATTCAACATTTTTGCAGATAGAAACTTGAAACCTCTACAGTAAGGTTTTCTGATACGCTGAAACTGATGGTGTGATTTTCATTAAGATTCTAGGACTTTTAAGGGGTGTTTTACCCTTTTTTCGAAAGTAGGGCAAATTTTCTCAGGCTCGTAACTTTTGATGAGTAAGACTAAAATTGATGCAACTTAAAAATTTAAAATCAGCATAAAAATCCGATTATTTTGATGTATCTATTGATATTAAAATTCCGTTTTTTAGAGTTTCGGTTACTATTGAGATGAGTCGCTCTTACTAAACAGTTCGTTACCACGAACTGTTCGATACTTCAATATGGAGTAAAGATAATCATACTTAATACTGCAAAAAGTCTCACCTGCAAGAAAGTATATAGTACATCTGAACTCAGTGACTGATTCGAGCTTAGCACCCCAGAAGAAATTGCCTCCAAATATCCTTCTAAAAAATAAAACATAATTGGTTAACTTTAAAGAAAAATAAAGAAGTACAAGACACAGCAAATAGTTCGTCCATCTCTACGATAAGGCATAAAATACTGAAGCTGTTAAATTGATTCTTTTTTTATTATGAAAATGGAACAAGAAATGTTGATCATCTGGTTTATGAAATTCGACATTCAACGTGGTCGGGTTTTGTTATCAGAAACAATGCTGTTTTGGTGTGGAATGGTCTCCCGGTAACTTAATTTTGTTTTTTTAAAAAGTACAAGAAATGTTTTATTGAAAAGGGCGGTTGAAATTTGTGGATTTTCTTTTTTGTAGAAAAAATAATAAGTTCCTTTTTTGCGTTATTATTTATTGAATATTTTTTATGTTAAAAAATGGTTAGAAGACGACTTTTGTCTTTTATGCGGCTCTTGAGTTTTTTTACACGATGTATTATGTTATATTTATATATATGTATATATATATATATATAGTATATATATATATATATATATATATTATATATAATATATATATATATATAATATATATATATATATATATATATTATATATATATCATATATATATATATATATATATATATAGTTATATTATTATATATAAATTTAGTTTATTATACAATGTTGTTTTATTTTTTTCTGGTGAAATAATAAATATATGAATCTGAAATATGAATATTTTTTGAATTGAATTGTGAAGTCCGTTTGTCTTTCTTCCCTCAATTTTGTGGTAATTAAGTCAATAAACATTAATTAATTAAGTCAAGTACTACATTTAGACAATGAACTAAGTTTAAAATGAACAGTCTCAGTACTTCTCCTATAATTTGTTTACGGATCTCTACTTCTTTTTTAGTTTCTTTTTATGTTGTTTAATCCTGCCATTATAACATCGGGAACTTTTAACTTCAATATGCCTTTGACCTCACTGTCAGGTCGATTTGACCCTTCTATCTACACAGATCGAGCGTAAATCTTTCTGTCTGTCCTGTAGGCGTTACTACACTGTTCATCCGATCGCCGAAAAATTTCAAGAAGTTGTTGAGTACACACTTACGAAGGTTTTACGTATTAATCCGCCCTCTCACACCCTCCTAATACTTTTCATGTTGACTGAAATTAGAGCCCTCAACAAAAATACTTGACAGTTCCTTGCGATTGCATTACTCACATTTTCTGGATATTCAATTAAAGGGTTAATTAATTATGAATTCTGTCTTCTAACACACTTCCGAAATTATAAAATCTCTTTTGAGTAAATTCTCTAAATTTTTTATTCAACAGTTTTCTTAATTTGGTATTCAGCCTAATTTTTCAAATACTTTTGAAATTAAAATACTATAGTTATTTTACACAGGGGGAAAACATTCCAGGGGAGGATTATCAAGGGGGGATAACACCCAGAAGCGATTTCCAATACTAAAACAAAAGATTTTAAATCTTTTACGACCCATTGCATATGTAATCAAAATAAATAATTTATATAAATGTAGGGTAAAGAACAAATATATTCGATCTGGGATTAACTCTATCAAACAGTCCGTAGTAACGAAGTGTAAGAAAGGAGCGACTCGGCCCAATAGTAACCGAAACCCTAAAAAACGGAACTTGGATAACAATAGATACATCAAAAGAATTGACTTTTTATGTTGATTCCAAAAATATAAAGTTCATCAAGTCATGTTACCCATCAAACGCTACAAGCCTGGGAAAATTTGCCTGATTTTCGAAAAAAAGGGGGGGGGTACCCCTAAAAAGTCAAGCGATCCTAACTAAAATCACAGCGTCAGATTCAGCATATCAGAGAACCCTACCGTAGAGGTTTTAGCTCCTGTAAAAAAAAATATGGAATTTTGCATTTTTTGGTACAAGAAGATCACAGATGTGTGCTTAATGGTTGTTTTCCCCAGGGGTGACCATATTGAGCCAATAGTCCGAGAGGATCGGGAGAGAGCTCAACCGAACAGAAATCAAAAGTTTTAGTGCCCTTTTTAAATTATGAAAAAGATTGGAGGGCACCTAGCCCCCCTCCCACGCCCAATTTTCCCAAAGACATCAGACCGAATTTCTAAGATGCAGTCCCTTGACTGGGAAGGGCTTGGAGGGCTCCTCTAATAAGTACACATTCATAAAAACTTTATAGTTCCAATACAAATATAATCAAACTTACGATTAAATACAAAAAAGTTAGGTATATAATGGGGATATGAACGTTCTATTAAAAAAACAAAACAATGTTTGCAGACATAAAAAAAAATATCACGGTAATTACTTTCGGCGAGGGTGCTTTCGATTACTAGATGCGTAACAAGTGGGAGGAACCCTCGGACACCAATATAATTAATTTGATCAATGTTTTTATTAAGGAACACTTACCACCGTGGGAAACAATGAACCAAGACAGACCATGAAATGAATTAAGCATCTTGCCAAGTAAATGGACACAGTGACCAACTTTCGTGAGGTCACTGGATTCGAAAACCTGTAAAAAAAGGAAAAGAGTAAAAAAAACAGTCAACCTTAACATACCCCCCTCTCCCACCAAAATAAGGATAACTAATATAATTTCAAAAAAGCTGATATAGACGGTTTCTCCATGGGGGAATTTTCCGCGACAGAAACTTTCCATAGATAACAGAACCCATGTAAATGAACCCTCGTGCATCTGACCCAAGATGCAACTGAACCAGTGTGCAGTCTAACTCCATTTAACTGAGCCCTCCTCCAACTAAATCCTCTTGCAATTGAAGCCCCGTTTAACTGGATCCCATTTTTTTTTTTTTTTTGATTCAGCATTGTTTTCAAGATTAACTGTCAAAATTCAAAAGGTTTTCAACAATATCCTATAATATCCAGAAGAAGAAAAAGCAAATCCTAGTTATGAAAGCTCCTTTTTGGAGTCAGAGACTTCCGATAAATAAAGACTTTTGCATCTTAACTGTAGAAGCTAACATGACCATGAAAAGAAAACACATATACATAGTAAAGAAAGGCAAGAAAGAAAACCTTCAGAAGTTGAAAACTTAAAAAGAAAAAAAAGAGAGAGAGAAGAAATCATAAAGTTTTGGAACTAAAATAGTGAGCAAAGTGAAGCCGAAAAATTATCTTATCTTTGAAACACAAAACTAGTCTTGATTTAAGTATTGTTGGACATGCAACATATTCAGTATATGCTTGTCTATGCAGTGTTTATTGTGATTCCCTTACCATGTGTTTTATATATTTGTTTTGCCTAACTTGCTTATTTCTGTAGGTCCTCGAGTTTCTTTTTACTAAAAGCTAGAAGCTTGTCAAAAATTTGCAGGCCACTTCTGTGGTCAATTTGGAGTTGTACCTAGTTTGTAAATCCATTGCAAACTCTTAGAATAACGCTTTTTTTTATTGAAAAATTATAACCCAAAATGGCTAAAAAAAACACAAAATTACTAGCACAAAACCAAACCTAAACACAAATGATTAAATTTGTGTTAGGTAACCTAACATAAATGACTAAAATTAGCCCATTATATTCCAGAGTTCCTCAGTTTTGGCTTCAATTACCATTTTGCTATATATATATATAAAAAAAAAAAAAAAAACAAAAAAAAAAAAAAAAATCAATTCTGATTAAAGACTTTATATTACTGGAATCTAGCTGAGGGTAGCATTACATTTAAAAAGTTCCAAAAAACAGTATTAATAAGAACGAAGAAAATGGTTCTAACGATAGTGGAATTCAACGGTCATAGTGAATTCTGCAATGCAGTCTTCATAAAAAAATCCTTCCCCGTGGGCAGAATGTTTTACAGAGCTATAATTTAATTCCCCCTGGGCTAAATGGGTATTCGATTGTTGTTCTCTCTTCTAAGGTCAATACGTAATTTGTATCTTGCCCACAAAGTAAAGGCACAAAGAGGTCGCTTGAGATTCCATTACTTTGGGTCTACAGTCTAATTTAGCCCTAATGTTAGTTAGCTGAGTCTTACCCATAAATGCACAGAGATTTGTTCCTTTAAAGAGGGAGGAGGGGAGATAAACACAAAAGTGAATTTATAGGCTACAATTTTCAGCTTTCTCAGAAGATCCATCAAACCTGTTCCAGAGGAATCCCTCCTATTCCCTCCTGTGTCAGATATAGCTTAACGATGCCTTCTGTGTCCATCATAATCCCCCCCCCAAAAAAAACAAAAAAAAAAACAAAGAGGGCAAAAACGGCATTTACCCTGGTTTCCGGTCTTTAAAATGAAATTACGTTTCTACGATGTCTCTTCCAAAATCAAGGAAGGATTAGTGTGTCTTTATTTACCAGATAGTATTTATCTATTTATCAAATGTAATGCTCAGGTTCTCTTTCAAACCAACTTAAACACATTAAAAGAAAGTACACATAGCGACGCTTTCAAGTCTGTTTACAGTCTGAGAAAAACAAAATGTTTTAGTATATTTTCATCCGCTTACTGAGTGGCTGTAAAAGCTCTAAGTATCTAAAAATATCCTTTTAACAGAAAAAATGTTAAGTTATCAACTTTACTTGTATCTTGGGATCATAAGTGTTCAATCCGGTTTGTCCGAGCAATTAAGGTAGGTGAAATTAATTTAGAATCAAGTATACAGCAAGGTTTCAGACAATGACCCTGAAAACTGCTACTTTATAGCACTTCAACAGTAGCTGAAATGTCTCCGTGAATAGATCAATTATGATTTACTTTATCATTGGACTGAAAAATACTGAGTTTCAGCTATACTGGGACATCAGTACTTTGAAAAATACCTAAAATAGTTTGCTCTGAAAATTATTCCTTAAATAAAGACTCACGAGTGCCATATCTCCTACGACGAAAATTCTTAAAAAGGAAGAACTAGACTGAGGTCATGTCCTATGAAAGTCTATTTACCTTAAGGAAGTTGAAGGGCAGGAGTGACTCTTCATGATAGGAGAGGGCATGATACATATGCCAAGGTGCAATTTTTCCCAAGTTTTGCTAATGAGTTTATTAGCATTTCTTAAACACTGCCATAACCTTGTCCCACCTCCAAAGCTCTCCCTATTAACAGTTTTTTTTTACTCATTTTATGGTGCCAGAGACATCATGAGCGCTGTTAGTTCTTTACTCATTTTAATCCCGTGGCTCTATGAGCCGGATACCCCTTCGCTTGAAAGAACCAACAGATAGCTTTGGCGGAACAACTTAACTAGGGATGTGCAGCTTCTAGCGAAGATGTTATTGAAGTACCCCTTTTGAAGATAATTCATAACCAAAGATAAAGCAAAGTTTTGGACAATGCTACTCTGAAAACTTCCGTCCCAGAGTACTTCAACAACTGCTGAAGGTATCGGCCAATGCATGAATTGAAACTTAGTTAATGAATGCACGGGAAATACTGAGTTTCAGCTATACTGAGTCATCAGTACTTTGAAATATACAAAAATGGGTTTACTTTGAAAATTATTCCTTAAATAAAGACTCACAGGTGCCTTTTGTCTTATGGCAGGTGATTCTTGGTGGAAGAAAAAACTAGACTGAGGTTATGTCCTATGCAGGCCTACTAAAGAATTATCTTAAGCAGGCCTACTAAAGAATTATCTTAAGCAGGCCGATGTGCAGAAACAACTATTCATGATAGGGAGAGGGCACGAGGCAAAAGCTTTATTTTCAAACAAAGAGGTTAAAACCTATTCTTTTTTAATTCTTGCAAATGGGTTTTGCAAACTCTTCTTCAGCATTATCATTTCCTTGTCTCGCCTTGAAATGCTGACCCTATCAGCAATTTTTTTTTCACATTCCACGGTGCCAGAAACATCATGAGCGGCGGTAGTTCTTCACTCAGTTTGATCGGAGGACTTTATAGTATGACACGCCTTTGCTTGAAAGAATCAACAGATGGTTTTGACGGAATAACTTAGTCAGGGATGCACAGCCAAGAACAAAGATGTTACTAAAGTATTATTTGTTAGTCGTTTCCTGCTTAAATTAATCAGAGAAAATTGTGCGTCTTACTTTTTGTATGGTCTACGTATAGGCTGGAGCAGTGTATCAATAGACGCTCCAATGCATTCTATAGTTGAATTTTATGTTGAAGTCAAGTGTAAGAAATATTCTTACGTACATAGCACAAATAGGAGAGTGAGTGGGAGGTATCAGATGTTTTTTGCGGGGAGGGAGGAGGTATCTGACACTGAAAAACTATGCATTCTAGGATAGAGTTAACCAATTTCTGCAAAGGAAAGCAATCCTCAAGGGCAACATTCAGGGAGAAAGAAGAGGAAAAATCATCCTACCAGTTGACGGCCTTTCTACCACGACAATTTTGAGGTTTACAGGCAACAAACTATCTACTGAAACAAAATCATAACATTCAAATCAAAATAAATTAATATAATAAAGCAAATATGATAATTAAGCAGAAATAATTGTAGATAAAACAATGAAGTAGACACTATCGAACACTAATTACTTTCAGAAGACTGCCCAAGTTTATTTGGACTTGGTCGTTCATGCCATTCCATTCACCTATGTGCTAGTGCTGCCGGCAAACAACTGCCAAAAGAAGTTGAAGATTTTGTCAGTATGTATACTGCTATATTTGTCGCAGCCCAAAACGGGCCAGTGAGATTTTAGAATTGCAAAAGTTTATGGAATTGAGAGAACATCGAATTTTGAGACATATAGCACCTCGATGGGTGTCTCGACAAGCTGTTGTAGCTCGATATTTGGAGCAGTCGGATTGCTTGACTTTATTCTTCAGGTCAGAAAGTCTTAAAGAGGCCAACAAGCCGGGGAAGGCCACTGCTATACTGAAAAATCTGCTGTCACCAGTTTCCAAAGCTTACTTTGCCTTCCTTGCGTATATTTTGAAGTATATCGAAGACCTAAACAAGCAATTTCAGACAGGAAACTCCCAGATTCATCTTGTCTATAATCTTTTTTCTGAAATGTACAAGACAATAGCATCCCACTTTTTGTTGCCTAGTTATACCGAAAAAGTGATTCCCCTCTCTTAAACTCACATAACGCCAACATAACACTATCGAACACAAAGTAGAACTGTTAGAATTTGAATTTCTCATCCGAAATACAGGAAAAACAATGAGGGAATTAAAAATAAACGAAATAAACTCAGTCCGAAGCGAGATGAAAAAAGTTAGGAAAAACAAGGAAAAAAACAATGAAAATACGACGATTACTTTGTTTCCCAAATTTAGCTAGCAATATGTAACTATTTAACAACAAAACTGTATTTTATATATAGCTACTTATTGAGAAATAAATACAAACGTAGAGCCCCATTAAATTAAGTCACACAGCAGTGTCTATCCCCCTGAATTAACTCTTGGAAGACTGCGACCTAAGAGAGCATCTTTTTTTCTTTGTGACCCCCCCCTTGTTAGTATAATCATTTTATACCCCCCCCCCCCGGGAATCCTTTTCATATATATAAATATTGATTTTTTAAGACTTTCTTAACTCTAGCTTTAGTCTATTTTTCATTCTTTACTCTTTACATCGTGTAATTCTTTTTATGTTGATATATTGGTCCAGTATATCAATACTTAATCATTTATTGGTTTAACTTTACTAATAAATTCATATCCTAAAAACAGCTAGAAAATAATTAACATTAAGACACTCAAAAGAAGGTAACCGTATTTTTATCTGGTTTCAAAAAACTTACCAAACATGAAATTTTGCGAACTAGAGACTGAGCTACAACTTCATGCTGAGTCAAATTGCAAACCAAGCCAATGGCTAAAAACGAATAAATAAAATTACAAAATAATAATGACACACAAACAATAACCAGAAATAGGAGGGATGATTAGGAAGACGAGTTTCAGAAATAAATTAATCAGATCCACGAAGTTCCTGAAATTCCAAAAGCAATTTAATCAGCTCCACGAAGGAAGTCAAACAATTATAAATAAAACTATAATAGATAATTCCAAACTAATTATCTAAAAAAAATTCTATGATATTCCTTTGAATTATAAAACGCTATCATTTAACAATAAGTTAATGTCTAAAAATAAATAAACAAATTAGAAATATAAGAATGCCAATACCAACCATAAACATGGGGAAGTAGTTAAAACAAATTCAGAAATAATTGAATTGACTCACCGAGAGGAGTCCAAAAACTCTTTCTAACTTCAATAGAACGTTAAGAAAATTGTCTTAGCATTCTATTCTAGATATATCAACAGTGTTCCTTAGAATTCTAAAGCAATCACGTTTAACACAGTTCAATGGACAATATAAATAAAACATAATAGAATTACACACATTTCGTTAGAATAAGTAAATTACAAATACAGTAGTGACAATCCTACTTTTAAATATTGGAAAGAAGAGGGGTTTCTTAAATTTCATTAAAATTCCTTCAACTCTATGTGAGAATTCCAAAAATAATTAGAGACAAATGACAAAGAAATACAAAAAAAAAAGAAATTTCTTCTAAAAATTTGTATTTCTATCCTAAGAATTTCTATTTTGGCTCATCTGACTAGCCCAAAAAGGTTACAAATGGATATCAATTCATTATCCATGTTTCAAGCCAGTGACTTTCAAGTTCTAAATAACCTTACCTCGTTCACGCTAACGAGGTAAATAGCCGTACGAACTTTCAGAGCGAGCGTTTATATGTTTCTCATGGAATAGACTGTGGCAGACATGCAACAGGGCAGCTACTAGATGCCAGGATTCTTCCTATGTCTGACTTGGGTGATGACCATTGTAAAAGACAAGCTAAATTTAAACTATTCTGTTGACATTGTTTTTATTCAGATTGTTTCATCACATGCTGTTAAATACACATAATGGTCTAACTTTTGCACAATTAAAGCAGAGACAATTTTGTATCAAAAAATTTTTGGTACCTATCCCAAAAGTTTCTCTCCTTAGATTAATCTGGACTTGTCCCTTTAAAAAAACAGTCTGCATGGACCCCTGCATCTATTAAAAGACCAAAAAAAAAAAAAATAAACTAATGTAAGTTGGTAAATTGGACACGAAATGAGGACACAGCTAGTAACCCACGCTCACTATCAAGGCGTCAATTGGAAAAAGTGAAGAAAACATTTCCTTGCTCAATATATTTCCACGTGTTTAACCCTTACAATAGGACTTATAAGAGATTTTTTTTCTGGAGAGGGGAGGGGGGTCAAAACATGAAAAATTACATTTCAGACACTATATTCTCCATGGTGGGGTGCTTCAGAGCAGCTTAAGGAGAGAATCACCTCCCCTGTATGTAGGTATACCTATTTCTCTGAATAAAATCTACAACAAGACTCAGGTAATCCTATCCCAAAGACATTTACCTTCACAGCACAAACTGACAAGAGCTTTATCGTTGATAGACAAGTTATTTAAAAGTAGTATTCCAAGATGGTAAGTGACATCTTTGTTTTGGGCGAGAGCATCCTTTAAACCGCTTGATTCTGAAACGAGGGTCAAAAGTAACTCTTTGACTGCTTGTATTCGTTGGATGATCAAGCTCTTTGAATTCTGCAAAGTGAGGGTGAAGCAATCCAAACAAAACTGATTGAAAATTAATTCATTGGAATGAGTACATCGGGTTACTTCCATGTTCCTTAAAAAAAAAAAAAAATATTGAAAGCACTGTTTGGTAAAAAAAAAATAAATAAACCAAGATAATTAAAGGTGTGTTTCCACCATTGAAACAGCAAATGTTAAACTATGTTTGCATTTGCCTCTTTCAGACGGCTTTGACCGAGTGTTGTCGAGATGGGTAACCAATCAAGGTACCGTACATCAGTCAATAGGTAGCTCCTGTCCCCGATAAAGGTGTACATAAATTATTCATTGGTGTGGATGTTAATCTGCTAACTTCGCATGAAGAAGGTAAACAATGACAGGGCTTTAGTATCAATTTCTTTAACCTATAATCATGTGATAGAAAACCAATAACAAATCGTTACCAACTATTTTTGGTATAATTCCTCAACAAACAAAGAAAGAAAAAAAATATCGTTTAAAACTAATTTTTGTTAATTTCGAAAGCGAGACTGAAAAAATGGGGTCCTATATATATATATATATATATATATATATATATATATATATATATATATATATATATATATATATATATATATATATATATATATATATATATATATATATATATATATATATATATATATATATATATAATATATATATATATATATACATATATATATATATATATATATATATATATATATATATATATATATATATATTATATATATATATATATATATATATATATATTATATATATATTGCAGTGTGAGCACGGGCTAATCCCTTCACGCGGCAGGCTTGTATATATTGATTCTCTAATTACATATTAGCACAACCGTCGCGTTATTCTTTGGTTTTAAATCATGAGGGGTCAAACCAGCCAATTCAAATGGATTAAGCAATTATGTCGTGAATTCAATTCCTCCTTCCCGTTTATCCTTTACAGACACTAAATTAACATGTTCCTTGTTCCGTGTTCGATAATAGGATAATTATCGTGTTATTCTTTAGTTTTAGGTCACATTTTCGTTCGCTATTCAATGTGATTTTTCCTGTTTCTCGTTCCATGCTTTTTTCTTTAGCTGTTCAGATTCATGTGTGATCTTGTGTAATTTTTCACGTGTCATAGATACAAAAAAAATCCTCCTTCCTGTTTATCCTTCACAGACTCGCACACGCTAAACTAACACGTTCCTTCATTCCATTGTAATTTTGCTTTGTCTTCTAGTCACATGTTTCGTTGTGCAACATTTTCGTCTACAATTCAATGTATTTCTTTTTTTCTTGTTCCATGCCTTTTTTTTTAGCTATTCGGTGTCATATGTCATCTTTCGTAATTTTAAATGCGTCATAGATACTAAAAACGATACGACCACTCCTGGGGAAAAAATGATGTAATTTTTGCTCTTTGAATGTATTAATTAAAAAAACGTTCCGAAACAGAAGTTTTTCAAAGAAAAGTCAATGTCATACTAAACTTAGGATCCGAAGAAATAAAAACCTGCAATAACTCGAACTAAAAACGACCAGAAATTGTTACTAAAGAATAAATGAAACCCAAAACGAACAGAAATTAAATAAACTGTCATAGCAAAAAAAAACATACAACAGGTACTTATATAAATGAATAAATAAATCTTAGAACGAGCAAAGCTTAAATTGAATATGCAAATCAAGGTTAAAACGAACAAAAATATTTTGCTATTGAAGCATAAATGAAATGCAAAACAAATAGAAAATAAATAAATGATCATAGCAAACAAACATACAATAGGTACAAATATAAATGAATAAATTGTATATGACAATTAAGCTTAAAACGAAAAAAAAATCACTACAAACAATAGATGGGATACTGCCTCATTCTCTCACTGTAAAAATTTAAGACCTATTGCGTCATTGGCACTTTACTGAGAACTATATGCGTCTTGAACAGTCTTGGAAAGTACAAATAAAATCAAACTGAATATTTGATATATAATGATATTAATTGTTGAAGGATCATCAGTTCAAGATTTTATTCTACTGTAATTTTATTTTCATTTTCAATGCTGTAATAACTGAAAAAGAAAACATTTGTAATATAATTCGTTTTCAGTGAAGCACCCATGACGCAGTAGGCTTTAGACTTTTACAGTTAGGGAAGGGGGCAGTATCCAAACTCTTGTTTGTAGTGAAACTATATTTGTCTTGAACAGTCTTGGAAAGAACTAATAAAATTAAACTGAACATTTGATATATAATGATTTTAATTGCTGAAAGCTCATCAGTTCAAAATTTAATTTTACTGTAATGTTTATTCTTATTTTCAATGTTGCAATAGATAAAAAGGAAATATTTCTAATATAACTCATTTTCATTAAAGCGCCAATGACGCAGTAGGTTTTAGACTATTACAGTGAGAGAAGGAGGCAATAACCACACTCTTGTTTCTAGTGATTTTTGTTCGTTTCAAGCTTGATTTGCATATTCAATTTAAGTTTCACTCGTTTTAAGATTTATTTGTTTATATTAGTACCTACTGTATGTTTGTTTGCTGCGATTGTTTATTTAATTTCTGTTTGTTTTGCATTTCATTTATACTTCAATAGCAAAATATTTTTGTTCGTTTTAAGCTTGACTTGTATATTCAATTTAAGCTTTACTCGTTTTAAGATTTATTCATTCATTTATATTAGTACCTGTTGATGTTTTTTCTGCTGTGATTGTTTATTTAATTTCTGTCCGTTTTGGTTTCATTTATTCTTTAATAGAAATTTCTGGTCGTTTTGAGTTTGAGTTATTGTAGGTTTCTATTTCTTCAGATCTTAAGTTTAATATGGCCTCTACTTTTTCTTTACTTTATGACCTTTACTTTTCTTTGAAAAACTTCTTTTTCGGAATGTTTTTATTATCAATTTCTGTTCGGTTTTTATTGCAAAAGTTTCAAGTTTTTTAAAATTCCCTATTTCAAAATATGTTTTTATTCCAAAATAAATTCCAAAATAAAACTGTATGTGTCTTCAAACAGTCTTGGCAAGAACTAATAAAATTATACTGAATATTTGATATTTGAATATTGAATATTTGGGCCATGGAAGGAGGGCCAAGGGTTAGCTCCCATGGTTTTTGGGATAAAAATTGTTAATTAGTTTTGTTTTTTTTTTGGGGGGGGGGCGTGGAGGGGTCTGATCCCATAATTTTTGGAATAAAATACTGTTAATAAGTTTTTTGGGAGGACGGGGTTGGGCCATGAAGAGAGGGCCCGGAGTCAGCTCCCATGATTTTTTGGAATAAAGTGTCGTTTTGGAATAAAATATCGTTGGAATAAAATATCGTTAATAAGTTATTTATTGTGGGGGTGAGGCCATGGAGGGAGGACCAGGGGTCAGTTCCCATGATGTATCATTGATAAGTTTGTTCGGGAGGAAGAAAATCGGGCGATGGAGAGCCAGGGGTCAGCTCCCGTAAGTTTTGGAATAAAATATCGTTAATAAGTTGTTTTTGTTGGGGGGCATGGAGGACCAGGGATGATTTTCATAATTTTTTTTAATAAATTATCGTCAATAAGTTGTTGTTTTCGAGGGGAGGGCCATGGAGGGAGGGCTTGGGGTCAGCTCCTAGGATTTTTGGAATAAAATATGGCCGGTAAGTTGTTTTTAGGGGCGGGGGTCCGACTATGGAGAGGACCAGGGGGTCAGCTTCCATGATTTTTAGAATAAAGAATAGTTGATACTTTTTTTTTGGGGGGGGGGGGTCGGACCATGGAGGGCCAGGAGTGAGTTCCCATAATTTTTGCAAGAAAATATCGTCAATGGGATTTTTTGGGGGTCGAGCCATGGAGGAGAGGCCAGGAGTCAGCTCCCTTAAACTTTGGAATAAAATATCGTTAATAAGGATTTTTAGTGGCATTGGGGGGGGGGGGCGGCTTATCTGATCTTTGAACCATTTTAAGAACCCTCACATAAAAACCTTATAAGGCCCCAGGGCATAACTTGCAACACTTGCCCCGGGCTCTTGGGGGGAAGGGGTTGTAATGACTCCGGAGTTTTTGTTTTCTGATTTTTGAACTTATTTTAACAAAATAGCTATTTCGAAATTCGATCGGATGGATTTAGGGAAAAGAGGGCAGGGGGCTAGTTGCCCTCCAATCACTTTTGACTCTTATAAAAGGCACTAGTACTTCTGATTTCCAATCGAATGAGCCCCCTCTGATTTTTATGTGACCAATCCTTCCATATGAAGTGCCTCTGGGAAAAAATAAATAAATAATAAAAATTGGAACCTTATGGCCTTTACTATAAGCAACGCTATAATGCTGCCTCTGATATACATGTGACGTCACTCACAAGATTTTTTTTCTGGCATGAATACAATTCCTCTTTCCTGTTTATTCTTCACAGACGCCAAAATAACTTCATTCCATTCCAGGGTGGTTAACAAATTCAGGCGTGAATTCATTTTCTCCTTCCTGTGTATCTTTGCAAACGCTGAAATACCGCTTCTTCATTGTAGGGTGAAAAATCAGCAATTCCAATTGAAGTAATTCTGGCATGAATTTAATTCCTCCTTACTGTTAAGGTCGTTAGATCAAACAGTTCGTGGTAACGAACTGTAAGTAAGGAGCGACCCGGCTCAATGGTAACCGAAACTCTAAAAAAACGGAGTTTTGATACCAATAGATACATCAAAAGAATCAGATTTTAATGCTGATTTCAAATATAAAAGGTTCATCAAGTTTAGTCTTACCCATCAAAAGTTACACGCCTGAGAAAATTTGGCTAATTTTCGAAAAAAGGGGGAAAGACCCCCTAAAAGTTATATAACCTTAATCAAAATCACACCATCATATTCAGCGTATAAGAGAACCCTACTGTAGAGGTTTCAAGCACCTATCTACAAAAATGTGGAATTTTGCATTTTTTGCCAGAAGAAAGATCACGGATGCGTGTTTATTTGTTTTTTTTTCCCAGGGGGGATAGTGTCAACCCAGTGGTCCTAGAATATCGTGGGAGGGCTCACTGGAACGGAAATTAAACGTTCTAGTGCCCTTTTTAAGTGACCAAAAAAATGGAGGGCAGCTAGGCCCCCTCCCACGCTCATTTTTTTCCCAAAGTCACCCGATCAAATTTTGAGATAGCCATTTTGTTCAGAATGGTCGAAAATATGATAACTATGTCTTTTAGGATGACTTAATCCCCCGAAGTCCCCGGGGGGAGGGCTGAAAGTTATGAGCTTTACCCAATGTTAACATATAGTATTGGTTATCTTGGGAAGTATAGAGACGTTTTCAGGGGGATTTTTTCTGGTAGGTGGGGGTGGGTGGGTCGGGGGTTATATGGGAGGATCTTTCCATGAAGGATGTTTTCATGGGGGAAGGGACATTGCTATGAAGAGGGCGCCAGATTTCCCAAAGAAAAAGATCAGAAATTGAATAAAAAAAAGTTTTTCAACTGAAAGTAAGGAGCAACATCAAAACTTAAAATGAAACAGAAAATATTACGTATGTGATTGGGTTCACCCCCTAGTCAATACCTCGCTCTTTAAGCCAAAGATTTTTTAGTACTTTCGGAAGAGCTATTTATTCTAATTAACGGCCTTTGTGATTAAGGGGTCATTTTTAAAGAATTGGAATAAAATTCGAACTTTAGCTTAAAGAGCAAGGTATTGACTAGGGGGCGAACCCCCTAATATACGTGTTAAAAATCTATGAATATAGAAGTTCGTTACGCAAGTTACTTCGTAAGTTACATATATTTATTACTAGTAAAAACGTTCGTAAATAAAATTAAACAAGTTTCGAGAAAGCCATTTAACCAAATACAAGTAAAATTAATATGCAAATTTTATTTTAATGATTCATGTACGTGAGCCAATATCAAAACCTGCATTAATTCAAAAATGTTCAAAAATTAAATAAAAAAAAAAACAAGTTTTTTTAACTGAAAGTAATGAACGACGTTAAAACTTAAAACGAACAGAAATTATTCCATATATGAAAGGGGCTGTCCCCTCCTCAACGCCTCGCTCTTTACGCTAAAGTTTGACTTTCTCACAACTCTTTTTTTCTAAACAATAAAAAACTTTAGCGTAAAGAGCGAGGCGTTGAGGAGGGGACAGCCCCTTTCATATAGGGAATAATTTCTGTTCGTTTTAAGTTTTAACGCCGTTCCTAACTTTTAGTTAAAAAAACTTGTTTTTTTATTTAATCAAACAGTTCTTGGTAATGAACTGTAAGTAAGGAGCGACTCAATGGTAACCGAAACTCTAAAAAACGGAATTTTGATACCAATAGATACATCAAAAGAATCAGATTTTAATTCTGATTTCAAATATATAAGTTTCATCAAGTTTAATCTTACCTATCAAAAGTTACCCGCCTGAGAAAATTTGGCTGGTTTTCAAAAAAAGGGGGAAAGACCCCCTAAAAGTTATAGAACCTTAATGAAAATCACACCATCATATTCAGCGTATCAAGCTCCTATCTACAAAAATGTGGAATTTTGCATTTTTTGCCAGAAGAAAGATCACGGATGCGTTTATTTGTTTTTTTGTTTGTTTTTTTTTTTGTTTTTTTTTTCATTTCCCCAGGGGTGATCGTATCGACCCAGTGGTCCTAGAATATCGTGGAAGGGCTCATTGGAACGGAAATTAAAAGTTCTAGTTCCCTTTTTAAGTGACCAAAAAATGGAGGGCAACTAGGCCCCCTCCCACGCTCATTTTTTTTCCAAAGTCACCCGATCAAAATTTTGAGACAGCCATTTTGTTCAGCATGGTCGAATATATTATAACTATGTCTTTTAGGATGACTTAATCCCTCGAAGACCCCAGGGGGAGGGCTTAAAGTTATGAACTTTACCCAATGTTAACATATAGTATTGGTTATTGGGAAGTATACAGACGTTTTCAGGGGGAATTTTTTCTGGTAGTGGGGGGTGGGAATGGGTCGGGGGTTATATGGGAGGATCTTTTCATGAAGGAAGTTTTCATGGGGGAAGGAACATTGCTATGAAGGGGGCGCCGGATTTCCCAGCATTATTTAAAAAAAAATCAGAAATTAAATATAAAAAAACAAGTTTTTCAACTGAAAGTAAGGAGCAACATCAAAACTTAAAACGAACAAAAAAATATTAGCTATATGATTGGGTTCACCTTCTAGTCAATGCCTCGCTCTTTAAGCCAAAGATTTTTTAGTACTTTCATAAGAGCTATTTATTCTAATTAACGGCTTTTGTGATTAAGGGGCCATTTTTAAAGAATTGGAACAAAATTTTGTTTACTTATTCAATACGGTGAACCAAAATAAAAGCTGCATTAACTAAAAAACGATCAGAAATTAAATAAAAAAAAAACAAGTTTTTTAAACTGAAAGTAAGGAGCGACATTAAAACTTAAAACGAACAGAAATTATTCCGTATATGAAAGGGGCTGTCCCCTCCTCAACGCCTTGCTCTTTACGCTAAATTTTTTTATTGTTTTAAAAAATAAAGTTGTGAGACAGAGTCAAACTTTAGCGTAAAGAGCAAGGCGTTGAGGAGGGGACAGCCCCTTTCATATACGTAATAATTTCTGTTCGTTTTAAGTTTTAATGTCGCTCCTTACTTTCAGTTTAAAAAACTTGTTTTTTTTATTACACTTAAAGGACCACCCTATCTCTTCCATTGCAAGCTACTTTAATTTGTGTGGCCAAATTCTTCAGAATTAGTTGGGCGGTCATGCCAGAACTTGTAGAGCTAAGATAAGAGATCCGAATAAAGGACAGAAAACTAAAAGCCGATACCTAAAAGCTTTCTCAGAAATCTTAGAAAAATCATTTAACTTCTCCAGTTTTATGCCAGAGATAGAGATATTCAGATTTAATGAAACTTACATCACTAAAAAGCATAAATTTGGTTTTTTTTATTGAACGGAGCACTATTTCATTTTTAAAGTTCTGGACAGAGCAGTTCCTTAAAATATTCTAGTATACCTGCTTGGAAAACATTAAAAATCAGCTCAAAAGAAGTCTCATTGAATAATTTGACACCTTTTGAATTTTACTGTTGTGCTACCTGCCTTGATTAGAATCTTTGCGGACACAGGATGTCAATTATATATGCTGTATGTACATTGATTAGATAGCGTTTCGCTTAACAATTGGTAAAAATATTATAGGTTTTCTCTGTGTGAATTAGCCACTCTTTAGCTTTTCGAACTATTGAAACATCTAAGATCCTTTATCAATTTATAGAAAAATTGCTTCGGAAGCTCCCTGTGGTGCTGAGAAATTTTTGCTAATGAGCCCTTTGTGTTTGAGACTGTCAGCCGACACTGAGACTCGTACAATGGCATTTTTGGTATCGAACGTCCTTAATACTTCTAAGACTCACGCACAACTATCACATTTCTTCTATTCCATTGCAATTGCAACACAAAAATAATATGGTAATAATCGATTTTGAAGTAGATTTCCGAAAAGATTTTATCATTTATCTATGTTGGCTGGGTATTTCTCGTAAAGTCCCCTTGATATTAAACTTTCCCTTTCCCAATTCAATTTTGCATTTGGAGATGTTTCGAGGGAATCATCCGGGGGCTATTTTCAGCGTATTTGGATTTCCAGGAAAACAAATTCCACGGAAGAAGGGTTTTCCGGAAAGATCGGGAAAACGATTAGAAATTAAGGTATTTTTCAAATGAAAGTATGCTAGGGAGTATTTTTCGGGCTAAATCGTCCGAAAGAAATTTTACTGGGGAGGGGGGTTTTCAGCGAGGATTAAAATGTCCGGAGGGAATTTTACGGAGGGGGGGAGTGCATTTTAAGTTGGAGGAAATTTCCACGGAGTATTTTCCCATGAGGGAGGGAATTTTTCATGGAGGAGGAGCCAGATTTCTCGGCATTATTTGAAAACAATAAGAAAATATAAAAAAACAAATTTTTTAACTGAAAGTAAGGAGTAGTAAAGTAAGGAAAGTAAGTAAGGATTGGAACTCAAAAACGGCCAGGAATTACTCCGTACATGAAGGGTTTGCACCACGCATCAATACTTTGCTCTTTACGCTAAAGCTTCTAGCACTAAAAATCTTCCTATTCTAATTAAACAGCCCTTGTGTTTCAGGAGCCGTTCTTAAAAAAAAAAAAAATAGGACAAACAGTCAAACTTTACTTTAAAGAGCAAGGTATTGAAGGGGGGGGGGCAATTTTGTTATTATTTCAATTTTCAATGAAATTTCTAAAAAAAAAGTTTCAAAATCTAAAGGAGCAATTGCCCCCCCCCCACTTGGCACCCTTGCCAATATGTCATGGACCAAACACGCAGAAATGGGGTAAAACATAGGGCTAAGTTAGTGTCTTAAAAGAGTTAATGGGATAACTAAACTACGACTAATTGCTGGAAAATACAAAATAGGTATTTTCAAAATCTAATGGAGCGATTGCCCCCCCCCCAATTGGTGCCCCTCCCAAGGATATCTTGGACCAAACACACATGAATGCGGAAAAGTATAAGTTTGGGTCTGAATTTTTTTTTGTTCACCAGACCATCCTTATCCAGCATATTTGTTCGTCACCCCCCCCCCAGCATTAGAGATTTTTATATATGTGTGTGGTGCCTAGACTAGGACCAATTGCAGCACAGGACGCCATTCCAAACTGAAAATTTATCTTGGCGTAAAAACAACTTTAACTGTACTTTTTAGTCATTTCCCGATTATTCTAGCTATCCTTAACTTTAAAAAAGCAAACAGATTGAAGGCGAACAATCTGGCATTAAGATTTTTCACCTGCCTGTATAGCAATGATGCGAAACGTAAAACCCTTAAAACAAGTCTCCTGAGTGTTCGAGAAAAAATTAATAATATCTTTTTCCTGGCAAAGATGATTGGAATCGAACCTGTCTCCAACAAACGACTTAGGTTGGCCTTTGCCCAAAGTAAAATTCGATTCAAACCAGATTTCTTGTTCCAAGGTATATAACTGCCAGGCCGCCCATTTTCTTAGTGTCAGAAAGTCTTTCGAAAGTAAGTGATCAACATGACAAGTGACCATAGTGATATTACACAGTTACACATTTGCATGAAACCTGGATTTTTCATACACCATGAGTATTGCGTGACTTGGAATGCTTGCTTTTACTAATGCACACAATTACGCTAAAAAACTTTATACAATTAAACTATATAACTAATTATTCCAAGCGCGTTCCAGAGTTCTTAATGCAATTAATTTTGGTAGTTTTAATATCTCAAGAACCTTTCAATCCCTCAAATTTTTCAACTTTGTTGTCCCAAAATCTTCATTCCAATAAATGATTTCTTATTGGGCTTGATAGTGCAATAAACTTTAATAACCCCTTATATGAATGAAAAATATCATTTTGTTTTATCATAAAGACAAATTTATAATGTGAGATTTTTGAAGGTTTTTTCATGTAAATTTAATATGGTTGTCCCCCAAAGGACGACAATACAGTAAGGGAAAGGGGCATTTTTAACGTAAAAAGGTAAATATACGCCTAGAAATAAGGGAATGCGCAGTCCATTCTAAAGTCTATATGGGACCTTAATCCCCCCTCCGATATCACTTTTCCCTCCTCAGTTGCATCTTGATCTTGGATTTCATTTGACAGCTGGAGGATTCCTACACAGGAAGGTCAAATGCTCCCTTCACAGTTCGTTGTGAACACAATCAAGTGTAACATGAGCAATGTGGTGCAGGATGTATTACATTGATCCAATAAATCGTTACAAAACTCCGTCACAAAACTTAAAATATACAAAAAGTGACAGTTTTTTGACATTCAGTAAATCCCTGACACTTTCCTGGCAGAAAAGCTTCTTTTCTTCATATTTTTGCCCCCACACTGGAACAGTTTTAAAAGACCTGGGCACCCACGGCTTTTAACGACGCTACAAGTTCAAGTGGTATAGTGACACTCACAAACAAAGAAAGAAAAGAAAAATCAAATAAGGTCTTTTTTTACATAAAAAACACTTTCTAATGCTTTCTTAACCTCTTTGATTCTGCAAGAGGCAACCAAAGAGCCTTGGTCATAACCTGTTTTTTCCCCAAGTCAAACCTATGTTTTCAATTACTCAAAGCATGCACAAAAACCACCAATTCTCTCTTTTTATAAGAGATCGTTAAAAACACAGGTTTTTTTAACAATCTTCAAGATAAAAACTCAGAAAGCCCAGGCACATACGCCCAAAAATGCTATATCTCCGTAGCATTGCATTATTTGTAAATACACAGCTCATTCTTTGTGTTTCTGTCGAATCCACCCCTACCCGCAAATAAATTCTCGCGTGCTGTGAGCTACGCTGACATAAATTGTTTTGCTACATATCCCCTCTCTCAATGATTATAAGCTTTTAAATAAAGATTTTTTTTTGTTTTTGGCCAAACATAAGTCGCACATTACAAAGACAATATTTGAACGCTCAGTTATGCCTGTACATTTAATCCAACGAAAAATATATAGCTGACAATGGAATATAAAAATCAATCCTATCTAAATATATTTATTTCTTCAAAATAACTCAAGCTTCAAGCATCTCTGTTCCTTTTTTGGCAGCCAAGGACCTCAACTGACGGTCCTTGTGAGGTAGTTAGGAAAAATATGTACTTTTTTGTTATTTTAGCATGCATTTCCTCTTTCTGAAGAAAATTAAACTGCCTAACTAGAATTTCGAAAACCTCTTTCATTCTCATTGCCGACCTAACATTTTGGATAAAACACAGCATAAAACCCCACCCCTCAGCTTTCTCCTTTTATTCTTATAACAAAATACATATTGATTTCACATACACAGAGAAGGCACAATTAACATAGAAGTGAATGAAACATTCATTAGTGATGCTTATAATTGCTGCTTTATAGAAATACAGTTTTACTATACAACTTCACAAATGTGTACTAGATATGTGCAGTCTATAAGCTGTAAACGCTGCTTTGTGTACATTAATGTGCTTCAAATAATTCTCCTTTCTTTTTAGGTGTCAGTTATTGTGCTAGAGATGCTTTATGTTTATTGCTGCGCCAAAATTTTAATCCGCTTTTTAATAAAAATTTAATCCAAGCTTTGTGTTGTGCTTAAGAAATCAGTTTATGCTTTAAATAGCCAAATAGTATATGCTGTTAGATATTTAGGTTATTTTCTTGATGTTAGTATTTGTTGCTATGCATATATTTTAATCTGCTTTATAATAAAAAATTACTTTAAGCTTTGTGTTGTTCTTAAGAAATGAGCTTACGCTTCGAATAGTCAAACAGCTATATACAATTTTAGGACAATAACTATGTGTCGCTTTCTTCTGTAGAGCTGCTTTAATGTTTGCTGCTATGCAACATTTTCATCTCCTTTGTAATCATAATTTGTACTTCAAGCTTTGTGTTGTTCTTAAGGAGTAACCTTATGTCTAGACCAGTCATACAGCCTAAGCTATTAAAGGTGATTTTTTTTTTTGGGGGGGGGGGGATAACCTATATATTTTTGCATGAAACTAAGTGATTTAGAAGAAGAAAGCAACTACCTGAAAAGGTATGAATGTATAATGAAGAAAAAAGACATGAAGTATTTATATATTAGCAAGAATAAGATTAGATAATGCTATCTAGAGGTAATTGATATCAAGGAGTGACAGAAATATCAAAGAATTCAAAGGACGTTGAAAAAAGTAGAAAAATATGACTATACAGTATATTGGCAAGACGCAGTTTGGTGTTTCTTGAGCACCAGGGTGTTTTGAAAGTTTAGCTAAAAAAAAAAAAAAAAAAAAAAAAAAAAAAAAAAAAAAAAAAAAAAAAAAAAAAAAAAAAAAAAAAAAAAAAACTGCTTGACTAAATCCTACTAGTTTTACTACAGAACCAGTACATTTGTTGGGCAACATTCAGAGACCTTCAACTCATCCCCTGTCCTGTAAAACGAACACCCATTATAAGAGCTAATCTAGGCGGATATCAACCTTGCTTTAAAGATCCCCAAAGGTTGTTCTAAAGATTTCCTCTCCAGTAAAACGTTAAATATTATAGAAAAAAATGTTACCGCTCCCCATAGGACAAGTCCGTGATATACTTTCCTCTATGAGTCAGACCTGTCTATACCTATGATTTTATAAATATCAGAATGTCAGACTAAAGCTATGTTTATATCAGGCTTTAGTTATATGGTGAATGTAAGGAATGATTTTCAGTATTATCAGCCAGCAATTCACATTCCATTGTGCTTTTCGTTGGTGTTTTTCATAGAAATTTGTTTTCCTTCTATATATTATGGTCATTGTGTGGAAAACACCCTTGTACTGTATGTGGGCCCTCTTGTGTACACTATAAACAGATGTGCACAGGTTCAAACCTCAGAGGGGAAGGCAGTATCAGAGTTGTCAAAGGTAGAGGAAGTCAAAAATATAAAAAGGTAAATTACTGTGCCCATTGTATTTATGCTTTTATATTGGGCATCCATGGAAATTGGGGGGAAGGGTATTTCTGGGGTAGTTTTTATATTAATGTACAAATGCATTAGATTCAAACTTAGATAAACTTTAAAACATACCAGAAGTAGCTTACAAGAAGTAAAAAGAGTAACAAGAATTGCCAACACTTTATCTTAAGCTTTTAAAATGATATCCAGCTCTTGTTTGCTTACATTTTTATAAGATGTTGTGAGTTGTAATAAAACAAAAAGACAGAACCAAAACATTTTAATTTTATTATAAACAAAAAAAAAATTATTTTCACTTTTAGTAGTCAAATGTAGATGCTGCCACCATATAAATAATAGGGTACTAATAGACTAGTTTAAATAATCCCGTCTTGGGCAAAACATCATACAAGGTACCAGTACAATTAAACTTGCATTGCAAGCCTAAGAAAGGGAATGGGAAAAAATTTACATGTCCCATATAGGATGGATGATAGACTCTATTTAAGACAATGACATCTTTAACACCCAATTTATAGCAGTCTCTGACACGCTCTAGAATGGAATAATTTCCACCTCTAACATGTACATTAAATTAACTCACATAGTTAATGCAACAATTCTGACAAATAATTCAACAGACAATTTAGTCCATTTTACAGTAGATCAAGCATATTTGGTTAAGTCAATTTAGGTCAATTGGTTTTTCGTAAACCAATTTTAGCTGCTGTCTGGCGTAGCTGCACTTATGCATAAATTTGCATGCAACACAGTTGCATGCAACAAAGGATTATTTACTCTCAACAAAATCTAAGATTCAGGATACATTTACAAAGACATTCATGCGACTTGAATCATTGGTTTACATACAGTAAAATATTTTGGGAGAGATTTGTTTTCAAATTAGTTTATATTCCAGAACAAGCTTGTGCAAACCATCAAACGCCACTGCTATACCTATGCTTCTGCAACAGGGAAATACTAAGTTTTTAATAAATAGCAGGGATACCTAGGGAAACCCAATTAGATTGTTTCAAAAAATTTGATCCCTTCTTTCAATAGGATGCGCCTTATCCCCCTATTCTGGGTGAACACAGGTGCAGTCCTTATGGGACGGGCAGAGAGGGTCAAAGGATTATCTCGGAGGGGAGTCAAAATATAAAAAAAAAGAATTTAAGGCTGTGAGTTTTCTATTTTACAAGAGGATTGGATCTTAAAACCACTTTTTTCAGATCATATAATAATTTTTTCAGGGCATATAAAATTGTTAACTTTTAAGGGATATAGCACCATTTATACAGATATATAAAAAAATAAGTGACTTAGATACATGCAAACCCAAAGTTTGTTATCTCCTTTTTCCACTTATTCCTAATTTTGCTGAACTACAAACAAAAAAACGAAAATAGCATGGAGTTAGTAGCCAAATTAAACAACTTTTAAATGGATAACCTAGACTATAAAACAAGGTATAGAACAAGTAAATCATTACTTTCTCCTTTCAAAAAAAAAATAAACAAAAGATTAATATGAATTTTCTAGAAAAAATTACTTGACTGTACAATAAATTTGAGCTTGCAAGTGAATCATTCATTTCTTTCACAATATGTTATTTTACAGATCTAAAAAAAATCAGTTTCCCTAATAAACAGTTTTTATAGAGATAAAAATTCTTTAGCAGTACATCATTAGAAAAAAATAAAAACGTGAAAGTTACAATGGAACTGTTCTTAACCAGATTAAAGGTTTCAGCTTCAAAGTAACTATGATTTTCTAAACATGTTGCTCTTACGACCATGGATTCTCCTATAAAGTGCAGTAATTGTTTGTAAAAACTTGACAAAAAGTACTGTGAAAGCAGCATTTGTTTAGAAGAGGTTTTAGCTTTAACATAACTCATTCAGCGGCAAAAATTTAGGGGAGGGGGAAAATTTGTTGTCCTTTTTTAATTTTTTCAATGAAAATAACCAAAAGGGCATTTTTTAATGCAGATATCCCAAAATAGGCATTTTTCAAAATCTTAGAAGGCCTCTGCCCCCCATCCTTCCACAACTGATGCTACTGAGGTCATCAGATTTCCTGACATTACACTTCCTAATATACTACTCCAGAAACTCAACATTTTGCCATATAGCATTAAAATGTGTCAATTGTTTATAGAAATAAAAAATAAGAGGGGAAAAAAAAAGTAAAAACCTATATTTTAGATATGAGACAAAGTGGGTTTAATAGAATTGAACTTACTATGGCAAAAATTTCACAATTTAGAACTTAAAAGTGCTGAAAAATTAAAATCTTAGTGGAGATACAAATGGTATTGCTGTATAATCTTAAATAATCAAGTTTGGGAATTCTACAATACAATACATTTGGAAGTTCAACCAATAGCCAGTGGTACATCATCTTGCATCAAATTAAGGATGCTGATAGGACTGTATCTTATTGCATATTTTTCAAAGCTACTGTCTTACCAATAATATTAAACTCTGTCTTACCAATAATCTTCTAGAAATTTGGTAAGTTAAAATTCAAGTGGAAAGTCTCACATAGAAATGTACTCAATGGGCTATCCCAATTTTATTATATACTACTTTAGCTACATGTATTTTTTGAACTGAACAAAATAGTTGATTCAGATAAATTACACAAAAGATAATGAAACCTGTCTATAAAGTTAGACAAAAAAGCAAGAACTGCTCCCCTCATTTAGCCAATCTTAAAATACAGTATCTGAGAGGCCAATTTCCTCAATATCATTTTTACCAGAACAATGGAACTTATTTTCTATATTAATATACCCTATAAGTAAAATAAGTAACTAATAGACCATAAGTATTTTGTTTGTTGTATTATTATTAATACCATTTCTCTGATGGGTTGCACTAGTTCATCTCCTGGACAGAGTCTATCAGAGGAGGCTACAGCAACTCAACAGGAGACTACCAGCCAGTTTTTTTTTATAATCTCATAGTAAAATACTCGTAACAACAGACTGCTCTTGGAACTTTAGTAGCTGATTTTCAATTGGAGTTTGCACTTAATTTTGCAAAGAGTCCATTTCTGGATATCCATAGTTGCTGAAAAACACAGAGCATTCATTGAATCTAACTTGTTATCACGGGCGACCTGAGGGGGTGTGGAGGGGAGGGGCCGCCACCCCTAACTTTTTTGGCATTTGGTAAAATTTCCGCCAAGGGTGAAAATTTCAGCAGAAATTTTGCAAAATTGGGTGAAATTTAGCAAAATTCTTGATTTCTACAGAAAATTTGGCATAAATCAGGTAGTAATTTGGTAATATTTACAACGATCTCCCCCCCCCCATTGAAATGAGCCTTGGGGTGCTCCTGCTTGGTATATCTGTCAGTTCATGTTGTTGTAATGAGCATTGCAAGAAAGTCAATTAGTAGGGTAGTTGTAGCCATGACTAGATCACAGAAATATCTTCTCCTGTCTTTTATTTTCTTATGGGCCATCATTTCCTCTACTTTTGAGATTTGAAGCAATCATAATGTATAGCAGAAAAGCTGCTTTAAGAAGTTGAAGTACTTGATAGCACACAGAGTATGAGCTCTGTCAACTTCAAACCAAGGTATCAACATAAGAACTCCCTCAAGAATTTCAGACAGGCTTTTGGTTCAGTTTCATATCATTGAATAGCACTTTCCCAATATTCTCAGTTATATCATATCTTCTATCAATTGACATGGACTATAAGGGTTCCCATGGTTTTATGATGAAGCATCAGTGTACAGATCTGCAGTAAATCATGATTAGTTGGAGCCCTGGTCTGATTGTCTTCCAAAATTGTTTTTAGGTTAAATATATCCTAAGGCCATGATGTAAGATGCATACATGCTCAAATGAATTTATTTCAGGTAGGAGGGAGCAAACTGAAAATGGAAGAAACAGGGAAACTATATTAAAATATGGGGATAATCTTGACATTTTTGTGGGGAGGACTAGACATGAAGGCCATCCTTTTATGAATCTCTCTTGTGTGACCAAGCCACTGTGATAGTCTCTTTAAACATTATTGAGATACAGGTCACCTCCAGAGTGTCCTAAATAAGACAATTCTAAATAGAAGAAATACAACCATTACTTTGAAAACAAGGATATGATTATTCAGCAACAAATCAGAATGTTTACTTACAATAGGGTTATCAATAATAATGGCATCAATTTCTCTTGTTGCATTTCTGTCTCTATTTGCAGGAATAGAAAATTTGTGTCAAGATTTTGGGAGGTGTAGCTCTTTTGGGAACTGACTAATTTTAATTGAGACATTTCTGTATAACATAAACTTACCAGCAAGTTTAATTTGAAATTTACTACTATTGAGGAAAACAACCAAGAGGTAATCTACTGTGCAGCAGATTGTGCCTTGCATTAAAGTCAAGGCAAAGTCTTTTTTATTTTTAACAACTGATAAACCAAACAAAATTAATGCTTTATGCAATCAATTAGATAGGTGATTTTTGATCACTTAAATTCAAGGACAAAACTCTTTTCTTAAAATGGGACAAGACACTGCTTTTCCAAGGGCTCAAAATTCAATTTGCAATGGTAGTAATTAGGTCTAGACTACTATTAATCAGAAAGAATCTTAAAGGTGAATCAACTGGTAGCCTAGCCAGTAAATATTTACATTTTCACATAGTTTAGCTATGATGAAAGTGAATGCATCACCTGATACCTTAGTTTTATGCTTTTTCTAAATTCAATAACTGCTTCTGGTGAAAATTACAGTTTGAGCCCTTAAAGGAGCAAAAAGGGTTAAAAAAAACATAGTAACTAGAGGTTTAAAAACATATTTAAAAAAATCTGCCTAGTGAGAAAAAAAAAATGTCATTAGTAGATAATTCTGGAATGGTGATTATCATTTTTATTAGTCTTAAAAGTAAAATTTTATTTTGAAAACAAAATTGTAGAAATTTCTAATAAAAAGCCAGAAATCTTTTGTGAATGATGTCACAGAACATATTAATGTCATTTTTGAGAGGTTGCAGGCTCTTTTTAAAATTTACTGCAAATTTTTTTTCAAAGATAATTTCTTAAACCACATTGGACTGCCATAATATAAAAAAAGGAAACAATCAAAAATGGGGTTTTTAAGGCCAAGCAAGAATACTGAATAAATAATCAAAGCAAATATTTTGAGGGGACAGCTGCCTCTCTTCTTCAGCACAACACAAAATAATGTCTTCAAGGAAAGTGCCAAAGAAAAAAACAACAAAAAACAAATGCAGAAAGTCAAAGTGAAAAGAACCAAAGACCAATGAAAAAACCAAAAACTTAAAAGATGAATAAAATTCAATAAAAGCCAAAAATTATAAGAATTAAAACCAAATACCTAACAACCATAAAAGTGAGTCATTCACCAATATCTGCAATTTGCAAAAAAAAAAAAAAAAAATTATGAACTGCCATTGATAGATACTAGCAAACAACTTCCTGTTGTTGTTTTTTTCTTTGGCACTTTCCTTGAATACATTATTTTGTTTCATGCTGAAGAAGAGAGGTGGTTGTCATCTCAAAATATTTGCTTCGTTTGTTTATTCACTATTCTTCTGGCCTTAAAAACCTCATTTTTGATAATTTCTTTTTGTTTTCAAAATAATACATTACTATAGATACTAATAAGAATAAGAATTACCATTCCTGAAGCAGCAACAAATGGCAATATTTTCTCACTAGATAGTTTATTTCACAAAAACATTTTTAAACTTTTGTTACTATAGGCTTTCCTGAGCCCCTTTAAGGGCTTGAAATGTAATTTTCCCCAGAAGCAACTTTTGAATTTGGAAAGAGCATAAAAAAGGCATCAAGTGATGTATCCATTTTCATCCCAACTAAAATATGCAACAATGTGAATATTTACAGCCTATTATCAGTGTTTATCTAGCAAATTAATTGGAATATTGATAAATTAGCAAATTTGTGTTTTTTTTTTAAGGCTATTACTTTAATGTGTAGAAGATGAATACATGAGTTGGTGAACCTTTTTATGTTTTATCCAAACATACCAACTGTATTCTGTACAAATTTTATTTTGAGTCCTTAAACAAACCCTTAAAATGACACATTATTTTTTAGGCTAGCCTATTATTTGCCAGTAGAAAATGGTAGCCAAAAATTTTCAAAATTACTTCAAAACAATCATAAATACTTAATTAGGCTACCTGATTCCTAAAACTGGGCTGATGCCCTTTACCTGCTCATTACTGATGAATAAAAACACACAGCACTCTTGTCAGAAAGAAAATATAAAATTTGGACAAAGCATAAAACAATGGATCTAATGGTAACATCTTTATTTTATGAAGATATTTTCTTTTGAGGAGCTGCCAAACTAGAATGTTACTCAATTTATTAGTATTTGCTGTGAAACCAGCCTAGGCTAGTAAAGGGTACTGGGGATACCACCAGATGGCTAACTTGACAGTGTATATATATACACAAATCTTTAAATTAGCCAACCGACCAACCAGTATTTTAAGCCAGGATACCACTAGATGGCTAAGTTGGCAGTGTATATATATATTATATAGTATATTATATATATATATATATTTATAGATATATATATATATATATATATTATATATATATATTATATATATATATATCTATAGTATATATATGTTATATTATTATATATATATATATATATATTATATATCTTATATATATATATTATATATTATATATATCTATATTATATATATATATATTATATATATATATATATTATATATATATATATATATATATATATAATATATTATTTATATATATCTATATATATAATTTATATTATATATCTTTATATATTATTATATATATATTATATATATTGTATATATATATATATATTATATATTATATATATATATATATATCATATATATATATATATATATATATATTAATATATATATATATATATATATATATATATATATATATATATATATATATATGATATTATATATATATATATATATATATATACAAATCTTTAGATTAGCCAACTAGTATTTTAAGCCTAGGAGTCCTGTTGGACATAAGGAAACATATTAAGAAAACAATTCTTACTCCATAATATGCAGAATAATCCTAGTTAACACATTTTACAGGGGGAGAGCCTTTATCTTCAATTCTTCCCTTGTTTTTCCAGTTTTTCTAAGAAATTCATGAATTTCTTAGAACCTATATACCCCCACCCCCCTAATGTGCAAATATATACCTAGAATTCCTTCTCAACCTAAATATAACACCCATTTTTATCCCATATTAGCCATGTGGTGGATGTCCATACTTTTAAGCCAAGGAGTCCAGCTGGACAAAAGGAAACATAGGCCTAGCCTATTAAGAAAACAATTCTTGCTCTATAATATGTAGAATAATCCTAGTTAACACATTTTGCAGGGGGAGAGCCTTTATCTTCACTTCTTTCCTTGTTTTCCAGTTTTTCTAAGAAATTCATGAATTTCTTAGAGCCTATATATTCACAGAATATATACCCCCACCCCCCTAATGTATAAATATATACCTAGAATTGCATCCTCAATCTAAATATAAGATCCATTTATATCACAAATGAACTTTACTCCCATATTAGCCATGTGGTGGATGTCTGTAATCACTTTCTATGGTCAAATAATAGGCTAAGAAAAAATGCATCACCTTTCAGGTATTAAAATAAAATGGCATACCAATAAAATTAGCAAGGAAAATCATTTATTGATTTAGAAAGAACATAAAAAGATGCATCAAGTGATGTCTTGACCTTCTAGCCTACCTAGCAAAATCTTGTAAAAAAAACTGCAAAAGCATTAAATGTTATAATAGGAAAAAACCTTAAATGGGGAAATGCAATGTTAATTCTTTCTACATGATCCTTGTAAGCATCAGAGAATGTGAAGATGCAGCTGCTTAGAACTTACACTGAAAATTTGCTGTAATCTGAAAAAAGAACATGTTTTTTAAATTTGATTTGCTTGCCTTTGCTAATATCAATGGGCATTAAAAAGAAAAGCCCGATTAGAATTTCACCAAGAGGATAAGCCAACTTATAAGCCAAAAAGCATGAGCTTGCTTTTTCATTATTTAGTTATTAATTGAACTTCCTGTAAGAAGTAGAGCTGTATTGAAATAACAATAAATTATACATTATGAAACTATATAACAAACACAAATATGAACCAATCAGAGCACAAAGTATTGGAAAAAAGACTTATCAAAATTTTTCGAAGATGCGAAACCAAAGCCCTTCAGCAATGTCCACACTCGGCGTTTTCTGAAAAACTTGGACGGAAAAAGGGGGAGGTGCAGGTAGCTGTTTACAGCTACTACTACCAACAACTCACCGGAGTACTAAGCCGTATGAGGCCAAAACAGCTACATACGCCCTCCTCCACCCCAATCTATTCAAAGCCTCCCTCTTCACACCCTCCTAGGAAGTTCCCATTTCCCTTAATTCCTTCTTGACGACATCCTTCCACCCCAGCCGAGGATGACCTGCTTTCCGTTTAGAACGTCATCCACTGAATATACCCTAGCCATCTAAACGTTTCTCTCATTAAAGCCCTAGAAAGCAGGACTGAACCCAATTTTTCGTACAGCCTACTGTTTGAAATACGGTCAATCAGTCAAATACCCAAAACGGTCCGTAGACGATGTCTCAGGAAAACATCTATCAAATCTTCCTCCGTTTTTCGGAGAAACCATGCTTCAGAACCATATTTGGGCACTGTCGTCACTGCAGCTTCCAATATTCTAATCTTTGTTCGCAAACTTATCTTCCTATTTTTTCAAACTTTTTTTAATTGTGAAAAAACGCCCTTGGCCTTGACTATTCTACTTTTAGCATCTTCACTTCACCCACAGACTTTACTGATAATGCTACCAAGGTGAGTGAAGCTATCTACTTGATCAATCTTTTCGTTACCCAACGCCACTTTTCATCTTCACTTATTCCTAGCCTTAGCTACTTAGAATTCTTAATATTAACTTTCTGACCTATTATAGTACCCTGGACTCGCAAAATCTCTTAAAGTTCACTCATTTCCCTTACACTTTCATCAAGGATGCTGAAACCGTCAGCATAATCTAAATCCAGGAAGATTTTCTGCCGCATTTCCTTCCGTGTTCTCCCATTGGTCCTTAAGATAAAGTCTATCAAAATGATCTATAAAATGGGGAGAGAACATCACCCTTCTTTACTCCTGATTTAATGTGAAACCAGCTACTAACCTCATTTCCTATCTCAACCGTAGCAGTGTTCTTCTCGTACATAGCACGAATAATTTTAATCTAGACCTATGTGTCTAGTATGTCATACAAGGATAAGACCTTCTTTAAAGCTCTTCTATCAGCTGAATTGAACGCTTGCTCATAATGTATAAAACCGAGGAACACCACCCTTCTTAACTCCTGATTTAATGCAAAACCAGCTACTAGCCTCATTTCCTAACTTAACCGTAGCAGTGTTCTTCTCGTACATAGCACGAATAATTTTAATCTAGACCTATGTGTCTAGTATGTCATACAAGGATAAGACCTTCTTTAAAGCTCTTCTATCAGCTGAATTGAACGCTTGCTCATAATGTATAAAACTGAGGAACACCGCCCTTCTTAACTCCTGATTTAATGCGAAACCAGCTACTAGCCTCATTTCCTATCTTAACCGTAGCAGTGTTCTTCTCGTACATAGCACGAATAATTTTAATCTAGACCTATGTGTCTAGTATGTCATACAAGGATAAGACTTTCTTTAAAGATCTTCTATCAGCTGAATTGAACGCTTGCTCATAATCTATAAAACTGAGGACTAAAAGTGTCTGATGTTTCAGGCACTTCTCAATAATTAACCTAGGAGTGAAAATTTGTTCCACATATTTTCTACCCTTCTAAGGACCGAACTATTCTTTCCGTTAAAACTTTGAGTAATTTTTTACCTACAGAAACCAGGATAATGCCTTTATAACTACCACACTCCCTCTTATCATCTTTGTTACACAGGGTTTAATTAGGGTTTTCCTAAAATTGCTAGGTACTTCCCCCTTTTCAATAATAATATTCAGAATTTTTAGTATCTTATTTATAGCCTGGTAGCCACCATGTGTAATAAACTCATTTACCGCACTATCAGTATTATTTTTTAATCCTTTTAATACTGTTGCTAACTCTTCCTCAAAAATATATCTTCCTTCACATCAAAGATGTCACAAACTAGCTGTTTCTTCCCGAACCTCGGCAATTTTATCCATGGCCTTTACTTATGACCTTCTTTGTTCATATTTTAATGACATCTCTAATTTCTTTACATTCCTCTTATTTTCATATGATCTATCACTCAGATAATTCTTGTACAAGCCCCTTCTTGTCTCAATTAAATATAAAGTAATTTTCACTAATATTCTTAGTTGTGTTCTTAACTTTCTTCCCTAAGACACTATCAAAAACTTCACAAACTATTTTTCATAACTTATTCCATTCATCTTCTACATTGTCAAATTTTGAAATATTCAGTTTAGTATTCAACTGCTCCTGGTAAATTTCTTTCAACTTTCATTCTGGAATCTACCAATGTCATAGCTTTCCAGAAATTTGTTACCCTTCCGAAATTTCAGCTTTACATTAACCCTAGACACTACTTGGTGGTGATCTTTATTTTTCACATTAACAACAGCACTTCTATATGAACTAGTATATTGTATTAACCCTGCCAGTATTCGGGAGTTGTCTAAACTAGCTAAATTTACAACTAATTCAGAATACACACAGACAAAAAGTATATGGTAAATTTTACTACCTTTATGTTACATACATTTTGTCAGTGAGAAAAGTGAACTGTAAAGGGTAATCAGAGGTGTCACTAGCCTCAAATTTTGGGGGGAGGGGTAGGCCAATAGGTTTTACCGACTAGATGATAATTTTTACCGACTGATCCGGCTGATATTGTAATTAATATTTCTTTCCATTGATTTTATGTCATTTTTTCCACCAGCCAATTTATCTGCTAAAAACTGAGCAAGTAAATATAAGCACTTTGAATCACTTTTTATCTGACTCGCTTTTTTTTATCACTTGGCTGAAAACATCGGGGTGAGGGTGATCCTTTCTACCACCTGCGTGGCATTCTGACCTCTGAGATGCTCATGATCGTTTTAGCCTTAGGTGAAACCTTTGGGGTTAGCAAATAACGCTCATCCAAAATTCTGATAGTTTCCTTTTGAAATTATTTCCTAATATGCATTCCTTTTTAAGAACAGGGCATTTCAATTTATAGCTTCTTTGCCATGGCTTTGCGAATTTCGCACTTTTGGTCTTATTTTTTCGCATATCATCAAATTCTTCCTTCCAAGCTTCAATTAGCGAGAAACTCCCTATATTTGACCGTTTCTGAGAGAACTTAGGTGTCCTTGTCGTTTCTGGTAAACTATATATCTTTTTTCAAATTTGTTGCTTAATGTAACTTCGCAAAATAGAATTACTATCTTCACTGTTAGTTTTGAATATAGTGGCCCATTCACTGGCATCTTTTCTTGCCACTATCAGGAACAAAAAATGGGTCAGTAGAAGCAGCCTAAGCTTCAAATATCTTTATTTCCCTTCCCGGTTTTTCTGAAAGCACCTAATTTAGACCATTCTTTAGAACCAATACAATTATAGCTACAATGGTTCGTCATAGTAAGGTGAAGGGTTACCAAGGGAAAACCTACGATTTTATTTCGTGATACATAAATCTTTGACAAATCCGTTTTGCTGTGTCTTTGGAACAGGTCTGGTACTAACACAATTATCCAAACTTCAGATTCAACGAATCAATGTTTACATTTATAAAAAAAAAATACCATTCAAGTCTTTAATTAAAATTTCCTACTCTCAGGATTTTATAGATTGAGAGAATAGTTCCTTTTTCTAGTTTTACGCTATTCTTGCCACTTGAAATTAATTTTAATCCTTTTCAGTCCATGCAGTCGCATAGAATGCATAAAGATCCAGAGAGCAAACATACTTTGAGAAAGTAACAGCAATAATCCTGAGACAATAAAAACCAGTGAAATATTAACAATGTAATCAACTCACCGCTATTGTAAGCTAGGGCTTCGGCCATGTTTTGGCGTCACAGGAGTTTCTAGTATGTAGATTGTCGGCTGGGGTGAGCCCTCTTGCGTTTGCGTGCCTCTTGTATGCAATAACAAATGGACATAACAACATCCCCACTAGACATGTATTTTTTAGGTAACACGCTCTGATACGCTAGTCCACTTGTGTTGCATTGGTCGGTTGCATTAATTAAATCGTATCAACATATACTTTCATCTCAATTAATCTAAATATCTTTTACAAACTTAACCAAATAAAATAGCCTTAGGAACACAATCAAAGTTAAGAAGGCACTTTGTCGTTGCAAAAATGAATTAAGTGAGAAATTGGAAATATTTTTTATATTAAAACTATCGGGCCTTTACCATACAAGTATTGGAGAAAACCACCTGTGCAAACTATATACCAAACAGTAAACAATTTTAAACACCCTTGAATTTAGAAACAAAGCAAAAGAAAGTTTAATTTATTTTATCAAGTAAAGGCTGTCTAAAACAATAACTTCTAAATAAAAAAGTCTTTTGTTCGAGAGTCATTAGAATCCTTTTATGTTTTTTTTTGTTACATTGTCCTAAAATTTATGAGCTGAATATTGTAATACATTGAAATCCAAAATCGTCTTCATAAAAATTAATGGAAAAATGGAAAGCTGAATTTCAACATTTTTCAGGCTTGGTTCATTTTCTTGGGTTTAGGTTTTAAAACTTTGGAAAAAAGGCCGACTTTAACTGCCACAAAATGTTGTACTTTTTGTAAGATGATTGAAAATATTCTAAGACCGATAAGTACATTGTCTTGGCAGATGGAAAGTATTCCGAATCCGGTAACTTATTTGTGGTCTGGGAAGCTTACATCCAACAAGTTACAAGCTAATCATATAGCAATTTTTTTGTTATATATATACCATTTTTGGTAAAGTATTTCCTAAGATCAAGTTTCACAGCCAAGTCCTTGGATGATAGGAAAAAAATGACTCCAATTAGTCGTAACCTCGGCTGAAAAGTCAAAGAAAGATTTCCGTACTGCCAAATCGAAAATCTTTTAATTCCGGATCCTCCTTTTTTCAAGTTTAACCTCTTTTCAAAACTTCAATCCCGCAATGCCGCCCATTAAGTTTGAACATATGAATAGCAGAAAACATGAATCTACAAGGGCAAAAGAATGGACTCTCCCCTGCAGATACAAAGACGACCGAGTCTCTGTCAAAAGCAGTAAATTTTCGTGGCCTTTTGTCTACATTTGAAAGTAGGTGAATAGAATTATCAAGAACGAATGCAGAGCCTCAGTGAATTCTAGGGAAGGTATTTTGAACCAGTCTACTTACCCCCCACCTCTTAGCCTACTCCGCAAAGGGGTACTGACCTTTAATGGTATTTTAAAATATAGGTAAATTCCTAGGTGGCCCTATAATTAAACTAGGATGAAAGTGAAAAAATCATTTGGTGCCTTTTTTTTTGCTCTTTCATAATAGCCTACAATAATTGCTTCTGTTGCAAATTGCATCTTGAGGCCCTAAAGGGGCCCCAAAGGTATTTCATTTTTGTAACCACACATAGAAGCTATAACCTAACCTAAGCTGCAAAATAGGTCTACTTGATTTTCAATTCAAACTGTTTTCCTACCATTTCAAGTTTTTTGAATGCCATTGACAAAAATACTGCTGAATTTTTCAAATCAAAACTTTGCCATTGACAATTCAGGGTATATTCCAATTCAGGGTATACATTTGCATATCAGGGGGTGGGGGGGGGGGTAAAGTTCATGGTAAATTTGCAGTGGACCATATAATTTATCTAGCCTAGGAGGAAAATGAAAACATCATTTGATGCTTTTTTGTACTCTTTCATAATTCATATAAAATAACTTCAGGGCTCAAGATGCAATTTGCAACAAAGCAATTATTGTATTATGAAAGAGCATAAGAAAGGCATCAAATGAAGTTTTCACTTCTATTCTAGCTAAATTATAGGGCCACCTAGAATTTTACCAATATAGGCCTATCTGTGGTATTGGAATGAAACCTTGAAAAACAGATGCACTGCTCAAATGAAACAAAAGGAAAGTATATCAAGCTTCATACCTTTCCTCTATATTGATTTATATCCCTTATATTCTCAAATATAAGGGATAAAATCTTCAAATGATTGATATACTGCAGAAGCAATAGGAATTACATTTCAAAAATTAGGCCTAAAGCCAATGGAAAAGAGGCTGAAAATGCAAAATTAGGAAGGTTGAAAAATTTGTGTCAAAATTTAGATAGACCCATTAGCCTATTTATAATAAATAGATATGTTATTTATGATTGGTAATACTTTATAAGACCTAAGTCCCAAAGTACCAAAGACATCCAAGCAGATCTCGACGCACTCTCAATGTGGGCAAAAACCTGGAGACTAGAATTTAATATCCAGAAATGCAAGGTCATACACTTTGGAGCAAACAACCTCTCAGCCAGTATTTTATGGAATCCAATTGTGGTTTTAAACAGCCACTTACAACCAGTCACTGCAAAAAAGATCTGGGAGTCTTGGTTGATAACAAGCTCAAATTCAACTTACACATGCAGTCTGCAGTAGCCAAAGCCAACCAAACTCTCGGTATAATAAAGAGAATGTTCTGCAGTAGATCTCCAGCAGTGATTACTAAGCTCCTAAAGGGCCTGATCCGACCAAAATTAGAATTTGGGATGTCCATTGCCACGCCAGTTAACAAGCTTGACCAATCAATTCTGGAATCAGTACAGCAGAGAGCGACGAAATGCATAAGGGGTTTTCAAAATTTGCCATATTCTACCAGACTCCAGAGGCTCAAAATACCATCTCTCACATACCGACGTAAGCGAGGAGATTATTGATGACATTCAAATTGATCTGCAACCACAATATCATCCCTGACTTATTCCAGTTAGATAGTTCATCAAGAACAAGAGGGCACCCCCTAAAGCTCTACCAGAAACGTGCTAATATCAGGCTGCAAAACAAATTTTTCTCCAACCGTGTGGTTGGCTTATGGAATTCCCTTAGCCAGAATGCAGTCATGTCCCCTAATACTGAAGCCTTCAAGTCAGCTGTTGACAGAGATTGGTGCAGCAAGCCATGGTGCACAGTTTGGGATGCGCCCGATGAGCTGAGCCACCATCATCATTGACCGGCGTCTACAGGATTCGTCCTTATTGCTGGCTAGTGCGATTTAAGGTAATTTTAAGGTAAGACCTAAAAATAAGAAAAAGACAGAGATAGCCTAGTAGCTTGATAACACCTTCCAAGAGAAAATTTTAGCCCTGGGTTCATTCCTGGAAGTTTCAAAACAGTTTGTGGTAACAAACTGTAAGTAAGGAGTAACCTGGCTCAATGGTAACCAAAACTCTAGAAAACAGGCTTTGGATTCTAATACATACATCAAAAGAATCAGATTTTAATGCTGATTGTAGATATACAAGTTTCATCAAGTTTAGTCCTATCCATCAAAAGTTACACACCTGAGAAAATTTGACTGATTTTCAAAAAAAGGGGGAAAGACCTCCTAAAAGCTATAGAACCTTAATGAAAATTACATCATCATATTCAGCATATCAGAGAACCCTACTGTAGAGGTTTCAAGCTCATATCTACAAAAATGTGGAATTTGCACTTTTTGCCAGAAGAAAGATCATGGATGCATGTTTATTTTATTTTTTGTTTTCATAGGGGTGATTGTATTGACCCAGTGGTCCTAGAATATCATGGGAGGGCTCATTGGAACGAAAATTAAAAGTTCTAGTGCCCTTTTTAAGTGACCAAAAAAAGGAGGGCAACTAGGCCCCCTCCCACACTCATTTTTTTCCCAATGTCACCCAATCAAAATTTTGAGATAGCCATTTTGTTCAGCATGGTCAAAATATGATAACTATATCCTTTAGTATGACTTTATCCCCCAAAGTACTTGGGAGGAGGGCTGAAAGTTATGAACTTTACCCAATGTTAACATATAGTATTGGTTATTGGGAAATATACAGACATTTTCAGGGGGGATTTTTTTCTGGTAGTAGGGGGGGGGGGGTGTTGGGGTTATGTGAGAGGACTTTTCCATGAAGGAAGTTTTCATTGGAGAAGGGGCATTGCTATGAAGGGGGCGCCAGATTTTCCAGCATTATTTAAAAAAGGATCAGAAATTAAACACAAAAAACAAGTTTTTTCAACTGAAAGTTAAGAGCAACATCAAAACTTAAAACAAACAGAACTTAAAACAAATGTTATGTGTATGATTGGGTTCACCCCCTTGTCAATGCCTCGCTCTTTAAGCCAAAGATTTTTTAGTACTTTCATAAGAGCTATTTATTCTAAATAATGGCCTTTGTGATTAAGGGGTCATTTTTAAAGAATTGGAACAAAATTTGAACTTTAGCTTAAAGAGCAAGGTATTGACTTGTGGGCAAACCCCCTAATATACATATTAAAAATATATGAATATAGAAGTTTGTTATGTAATTTAATTCATAAGTTAAGTATATTTATTACTAATAAAAACTTTTGTAAATAAAATTAAACAAGTTTTGAGAAAGCCATTTAACCAAATAAAAGTAAAATTAATATGCAAATTTTGTTTTAATTATTTATGTATGGTAAGCCAAAATCAAACCCTGCATTAATTCAAAAATGTTCAAAATTTAAATAAAAAAAAAACAAGTTTTTTTAACTGAAAGTAAGGAATGACACTAAAACTTAAAAAGAACAGAAATTATTCCGTATATGAAAAGGGCTGTCCCCTCTTCAATGCCTTGCTCTTTACACTAAAGCTTGACTTTCTCACAACTCTATTTTTTTAAACAATAAAAAACTTTAGCATAAAGAGCAAGGCATTGAGGAGGGGACAGCCCCTTTCATATATGGAATAATTTCTGTTTGTTTTAAGTTTTAATGTTGTTGTTTACTTTCAGTTAAAAAAAACTTGTTTTTTTTAATTTAATCATCCTCATAGCTCAGCTACTTTTAAGATAGCAAGGATCATACAACTCTACAGTTTTTTAGAAGCAATTTTCAGAATTTTTAGTAGCAATTTTCAACTGTCAAATAATAAGAAACATAGTGTCCCCTTATGAATTCAAAATAAAATTTGCCAAGGAAGCAATTAGTATATGAAGAAAAAATTTAAAAAGATACATCAAGCAGTATTTCATCACTTATAATTTGGTTGTATTTGTAATGAGTAATTTGGATTACTACCTAGCTAAGTAATGCAAAATATTCAAAATTTACAAGCATGTTCAAGCTCCTATTAACCCTTCCATGCTTTTAAGGTAAAAAAAGTGAAGTCAAATCTATATTCTAGATATCCTATCTGGAAAATTTACAAGCACAGAATAGAAATCAGATTGAAAAAAAGAAGAAATTTACAATTCAAATTTTTGCTCTAATTATAACTATCACTGCTGTCATAGGCTACTTGCCTTCCAGGATAAATTTTGTGTCTATACCTTATACCAAATATAATGCAATAATAACAAATGCCTAGTATCATTAATTGCCCAATTCAACTCTTCCCAAATGCAATGGTTGCTAGCATCAATTGTCATTCTAAATTGTTGTTTAGGTTGTTGCTAGTCTAATTCAGGGTAGGTCAAGGTATTTTAACATCTCCAAGTCCCAATTTAGCTATGAAACCATGTTACAAGTCAATTATTCTCACATTCAATGTTTATTCAATAATTATTGAACCCTATTTCACTGGAATTAAGAAGATGATTTATAGCATTACAAAAGTACCAAAAAAGAAAAAGAAGGCCTAAACTCTATAATTGTACTAGATTTTGATACAACAAAGGATTACAGGGATGTTTCCCCAAAGACACTGAGGATCGTGTAAGATCCTGTAAGTTACAACTAAATTCAAAAATATGGTTTGCATGTCTAGTTTTATTGATTTCTTAATGGATAAAGGAATTGAGTCTTAGCATAATACTATAGACCCTCTAGGGCCTTTGATGGTGCCTAGGGCATTGACAATTACCACCATTTTAGCTGCTGAGGCAGTATTGCCCTTACCTGTTTAGACAAACTGGTATTGCCCTGCTGAGATCAATCCATTGTGCTAGCTCAGATATATTCTAATAATTGTAATTAAAAGTAGGCTTAGTAGTAGATGGTTAACTGTGAAAATTCTCTCAGTTACAGATTTTTGCCTTTGTTTGACTATCACAAATGACCAAGTCACTTCAGATTCCTACAAATTCTGCCTTATTTATTTTTGGTCCATAGCCTTCTTCCCCCCTAAAAAGTTTGAATCAGAGGCAGTAGCTTCATCTTTAGCTGATGAACTATAATGGAGATATTTTTTTTTGGGGGGGGGGGGCAATTTGGACTCAGTTTGTTCAAGTCTCTTGATTGCTATATTCTGCTGAACTGGCATATAGATAATCAGTGTCAAGGGGCTAGATTAAGAATCTTAACATTGCAGGACAATCTTGTTTTAATTGTCAGTTAGTGCTCAAAATTAAAAAAAAAACTTTTTTTCAGGGAAGCTTGGGTCTGCTACTCTGCTGCAAATCTACTGTGTCTTCTTGTTTGATTTGTTGCAAACTTAGAAACTACACACAATGCCTGGTCATGTAAAGAAAGGAGATACGGGTCCAGATCCAGACCCAACTGAATATCTTTTTGTTTCACTTGAGATGAAACGTCAGGACCAAACTAAGCCATATGATGGTAAAACCATGATTTGGGTACCAGATGAAAAAGATGGCTTTGTTGTTGGAAGTATCAAAGGAACAAAAGGTGATTTGGTAACAGTTATGCTGCCTGGAGGAGAGGTAAAATGTTTTCTTTTTAGTTGCAATATTTTTCTTAAATTAAAACATATACAATATATGAATACTGTTTTATCAATTAATAATCTGAAGTTCTTGTTGGCTAATAATATTTTTGTGTAGGTTGACACAGCATGACTTTCTGTGGAGAGAGGGATCAAAACACAAAAAATAGCATCATTATATCTTGATATTTGTGAGAGTACAGTTCCTTCTGTTCCTCAACATTTTGTCATCATTTTTTTGTGTCATTGTTCTTTGGTTATTTTCGAACCTGTATTTGATGTTTTCTACAATAACACTTTTTAAAAGTATTACTGTTTTTTTTTGTCATTCAACAAGTGTCAGTTTATTCTGTCATTGGGAAAAGTGCGACAGTTATTTTCTCTCATGAGACAAAGTGACATTGTTAAATAATTCATAATTTTTATCTTGCCAGACAAAGTAGATCTATCAAAGTTTATTTTGTTTATCAGTAACTGTTTGTTCTTTTCTCTATATGCAAATATTTTATTTTTGAGATTAGTTTTGCAATAGGGGCAGATCTAGAGCTAAATCTTGGGGGGCCCAGTGTGACAAAGGAATCAATAATTGACCAAATTGACCAATTTATTTTGAAAAAAATAGTGAAAAATAAATAAAAAACAAGGAAAGAGGGCACCAGAAAAAATCTGGGGGGTGGAGGCCCTCCCTTTGCCCCTGGTTCCGCCAATGTTTTGCAACACTGCAAGTTTTAACCTATGCAACTTTTCCAGGCTAGAATCTTCCATAGAGGCAATCTTTCTGTGTTTAATTTCTCTCCAGACAATGAAATGGCTTTGATGAGAAAAATATGCATAGTGAAAATTTTTTTTTACTGGTGGTTTAGAGAGTGGGATTTTTGCAAACAAGATGATTACATTTAAAGACATGATAATCTTTGTACATAAAAACAATGATAATTTGTTGGATAACATAAATTGTGATGGCATCTATGGCAAATAAAATGACAGTTTTCCTATGATAAAAACAGACAATGTTTGTTTCTCCAGTCAAAAAGTATTATTAATGACACTTTCAGAAATCACACAAAAAAATAAGGGAAAAATAGTTTATATTTTTGACTAAAGGTTTGAGGGAGTATGCTCCTACTTCATACCAATGTTGTTTGAATCCTCCTTTCTGCAAGTATATTTTTTGTAACTTAAACTTCTGGCCTCATCAATACTATATGGAGATATATTTCCAATCTCTGTGCGAGTTCAGTTAACTCACCATAATTGTTTTTTTTATTGTTTTTTTATTTTAGAGAGATGATTTTAGCCTCCCTTTAATTTTGAAGTATAATCGTATCAATTTGATAGTCTAAGCGTAGACTTGTTAAAGAGTAAATCCTTACTTTCCGTGGCTGCATCATGTAGAAATTTTAAAGGCATGTTCTATAATGAGGAAAGCATGTTCTAGCATGAGGAAAGTTTTATCGCCTTCTTTTTTATTGTCTATGAAGAAAATTAAATTTAGTGGTGAAAATTGTTTCCCCAGTTTTTAACTATCCATCTAAGTTAGCTTTTTACTTAACCATAGAGTATACTACATGGGTGTAGTGTCTGGTCAATAAGATGAGCCAGTCAAAGGTTGAATTAGTCCTATGAAGGGTAACTCCCATAGTCTCCCATCTGAAGCATCTATCATACAAGCAAAAATTTCAGAGGCTTCCACTTGCATTTATATAGTTTAGTAGCGACCATGCAAATACTAAAAACACCTTTAGGCAAATTTGGAAATGGGTCCAAATTATTTTCCTTAGGAAGTGGAGGAAATCAAAGGATTTTCCCAGGGAGAAGAGGATTAGAACAAAGAAAACATTTATAGGTCACTGTTGAATGGACATTTCAGAGTTGAAGCCTTTTCTATGAAAAAAATCTATTTAAATACAAAGAAAGCTTCCTGTGTGTCCTGGTAATATTTTATCTTTTTCAAATAGGTATTTAAAGTTTTTTTCAGAGGAATTTGTAGTAAAATTTATGATAATTTCTCTTTTAATTAAATTCATTTTCTTTCACAAGCATAAATTCACATAGTAATGGAACTTGGTCAATCTTTCTTTACTCAATTTATTGCCTTACATGACAACTTAGCTTAAAAGGCTTAGAGAGAAAAAAATAGCATGTAAAGGAATGGATTACCAAAAAAAGAAGAAAAAGTTAAAATATCTACACAATTTAAGTTGAATACTTGTCAAGCACAGCCTCCCATCAGTCAGAGTATGACAATATCCATGGGAAGATTGGTATGAATAAGCTGAAAAATAGAAAGATAGTGGCCTTAAAAAATCAGGTTTCAAACCCCCTATTCTTTTCCATCCACTAAATGTCAGATCTCTGTGCTCCTGTGCAATATTTCTATTTTGGTTTAATGAGGATTATAATATATATATATATATATATATATATATATATATATATATATATATATATATATATATATATATATATATATATAATATATATATATATATATATATATATATATATATATATATATATAATATATATATATATATATATATATATATATATATATATATATATATATATATATTATATATATATATATATATATATATATATATTATATATATATATATATTTATTAACGTCATTGTCATTTGTTTTCAGGAGAAAAACTTTAAGAAGGATCTTACTGGTCAGGTCAATCCACCTAAGTATGAAAAATGTGAGGACATGTCCAATTTAACTTATCTGAATGATGCATCAGTTCTGTACAACTTGAAGCAGCGTTATTACAACAAACTTATATATGTAAGTCATAAGGTTCTATTTTTGTTTCATTAGCAAAAAACATTTTTTTTTGCAAAAAAAACTAGATTATGCAGGTAAATTTAGTGTCTTAGATAAAAGTCATAGCGAAATAAATGCAGCTTTAAAGTTTTGAACTGGTGGTAGCTGTATATAATATTGGAAATTGGAATATCAAAACAAGAATTTGAACTTCAAAAGCGTGTTCTATATTTGTATTTCAAGTGCAAAGTTAATCTCTACAATAAAAATGGTTAAAGAGACCACCTATAGTACAGAGATGGTAAAGAGACCAAGAGACTGTAGTGAACTAATGTCAAGCATTCTACTAAACTGTGTGCAGTGAACTGCAGTGCCTTGATTGCAGTGAACTGCAAGAAGCATTGTAGTAGTTCTTATTTCATCCCTCAAAATGAATTACTCTTTGCTGGGTTGAAATTAGTAAAAACAAAACTAGTAATGAAAATATCAGGTTTGGTATCAGTTGGGTGGTGACTTATCTAATGATGCATTTTTACAACCTTCTACTACCTGCTACATTGCTCTCCTGTTACTGCTACCACTATAAACAGCAACACTACAGAAATTTAGTATATGTAAGTCATAATGTTCTGTTTTTAGAATTAATTGAATTATTTTCTTTGTTGCAATGGACAAATTTTTTCAAATGCACACATTTTATTTATTTATTACCCATAGTAAAGACAAACAATGACAAAATTGTGGACCGCAAAAGAGAAATTAACAAACAGAAATATATGAAATTAGCAATTACAAAAAAATATATAATAAAGCCAAATATGATTTTGATGAAAAGCCTAGATAAACAGATCACTAATATTCAAACAGTTAACTGGTTTTGATAGCATTTCAACAAATTTAGCAGCTATTTTATCAAGGCTCAAAGGAGTAGCTAGAACTATTGCACAATCTTGCTATTTCTGTGACGGCGAGGCACAATAAAATGAAATTTATGCAATAAAGATTCTTAACTCTTAATTCCTTAAAAAAAAAATTGGGGGAAGACTAGCATACCCAGAAAGAAACAATGCTGCAAAAACACAAATGGAACCATAGAATCTGCAATGGCCGTTTCTGTCCATTTGGCCACATTTTGGTAAAATCTCTGCAAACAAGGAAGAAAAAAGGCAGACTTTATTTCTGGTGCGATGTCAAAATAAGTTCAGCGAAGTTGGAAAGCCAATAAAATGTTAATAAAGCCAAGTGAAACACTTGAAAAAGAAATGCTGATTTTATTTACTTTAGTCAAAACTTGTTTTCAAAGAGGCACACTTGTGCCTCTATAAAGAGGCGACCCACCACAATGTTAAGCTATTTCAGGTCCTAGAGGTCGCAGAGAGACGGCGTTGATCGCATTTTGTAGCCCAAGCTCAAACTAAGAAACTGCAAAATTTCATCCTCCTCCGACTTTATCTTCATGGGGTAAACTGGGCCGGAAGTTTCGACCCTCCCACCACAGCCCCCCTTTAACGTTGTCCGATTGGGCTGAAATTTAGAGGTTAAGCTTTCCTAGGGCCCGGAGCTTATCCTCGAAATTTCAGCTCAATCCGATCACTCCTTCCCTGTTTTCAAAAAACCAAATATAGCCACTTAAACTTCATTTCTCTTTTTTTTTTTGTTATCCACGCCTACAGGCCACAGTTGGCAACTGATCCGGGTGAATGAGGACTCATTCGAAGCAGAATTCGACCTGTTAGGGCCTTTTGATATTTTCAGACCGAAAAAATTATCACCCGAATTTACATTTACGAAAAACCTCGTTTTCCTATAAGAACCCGCTATAAGCGGGCTCTTATCGTTTCCCGTTCGGGCTAGCCCGCAAGCTGTCAAATCAGCTAACAGTTAGTCAAGCAATAATAAGTAATAAACTGTACAAAAACGTGCAGAAATGATTTGAGTATTCAGGAATTAAAAGCCTTAACACAAGAATGTTCAAGAGCGGGGGGTTTGGGGGGCGGCAGCCCCCCAACTTTAACTCCTGACACGATCAGCTAACAGTTAGTCAAGCAATAATAAGTAATAAACTGTACAAAAACGTGCAGAAATTATTTGAAAAAACTACGTTTTCTAAAGAGTTAAAGAGGCTGAGTTACAAGGTCGAACCTTAAAACGTACAGGGATTAGGAGGCACAGTTTGGGGGCTGCCGCCCCCCAAACCCCCCGCTTTCGCAGCCTTTAAATAAAAAAAAGTTTTTTAAACTGAAAGTAAGGAGCGACATTAAATCTTAAAACGAACAGAAATTATTCCGTACATGAAAGGGGCTGTGCCCTCCTCAACGCCTCGCTCTTTACGCTAAAGTTTTTATTGTTTAAAAAAAGAGTTGTGAGAAAGTCAAAATTTAGCGTAAAAAGAGCGAGGCGTTGAGGAGGGCACAGCCCCTTTCATATACGGAATAATTTCTGTTCGTTTTAAGATTTAATGTCGCTCCTTACTTTCAGTTTAAAAAACTTTTTTTTTTATTTAAAGGCTGCGAAAGCGGGGGGTTTGGGGGCGGCAGCCCCCCAACTGTGCCTCCTAATCCTGTACGTTGTAAGGTTCGACCTTGTAACTCAGCCTCTTTAACTCTTTAGAAAACGTAGTTTTTTTCAAATAATTAAATAAGAAGAGTTCATCTTATTTTTAATGCAGAATTAAGCAAAATAGAGAAAGTTGCAAAATTCAAGAATTTAATTAATAGAACAAATCATATCATGTGACCAACTACATATAAACAATAATAAAGATGATAATATAACGAATAAATTTTAACGAAAGTGAATTGCAGAAGAAAAGTAATTGAATATTTGGCTATATGTCTAATTTCCGTCGTCAGCGAAAGAATTAGAATAAATATAATCTTCAACTTTTGATGAAAATACGAAAATTAAAATCATAAACAAGACAAGCGTATGGTTTTCTCCGTTTTTGTTCAAAATCAATAAATAAAGCAGTCCTAGCATTATTACTTGAAGCAAGTTCAGCCATGAAAAAAAAAAAAAAAATTGTGACCACTGTACAAATGCAAACAAACGCAAAAAAAGGCAAATTGTAAAAATAAATAAAAAATGTTCTATTTCGAATTTGTAAAAAGCTAAGATTGTAGAATAGAATTTCATGGTGGTTTTTCCCAAAGATAACAAGGGCTAAAACTAATCAAAGCAAGAATTTAATTTTGTTAAGGATGCATTTTTCCAGGCTTATAGTAAACTAGTTGTATATGAACTAGAATAAATGCTTTTTGTAAGGAGAAAAACATTAAAACTTTATAAACTCTATATAAAAATTTGTGTAGTATTTTGTAGAGATCATTTATTAATGATTTTATAATTCATTAATAGCATAAATAATTTAGATGTCCAAATTCATTTCTAATTTGTGGAGCATTAATAAAAATGTGTTTTATTGTGTTTGAATGCAAGGTAAACGGTTGTGTAGCCTACCAAACGGTTGTGTAGGCTACACAACCGCAAGGCAAACGGTTGTGTAGCCTAATTGGCAAAAGAAATTGCTAAACAATTATAATTGATCAATTAGATTAATTAGAATTATTAATTAATTAATGTAATTAATAAGACTAGACAGACTCATGCAGATTTCAAGAGACAGTAGGAAGGGAAGTGTAATCTAATTAATTAATTATAATTAAATCCTTGTAAAAGGGATTGCTTTTTATTTACTATCTATTTCTCTTTTTCTAAAAGAAAATAAGGAAAACTGCTATTGAAACAGTTATTTTTCTTAATATTTTGTTATTTAGAGCAGAGAAATCCAGTTCCATCCTTTTTATAGTTTGAATTCTGAAAAATTCGTTTTCCTGAAAAAATAAAGCTAATATGTTGCCGCCTATGGTTATGTTCAGCTTTGAACAACCTTCAAAACCCATAAGTTTCAAAGCTATTTTAGATAACTTAAGTTAAATTAACATTATACATAACAATGAAAATAATTAAAGTAAATAAGTGATTATTAATATTAGTTACTTAAAAGTGAAATAATCGAACTGAATACAATTAAATAAAAAAAATTAAATCTTAGATTTCGAAATTAAAGCCTATGAGTGCTCTTACCTTTTGACTTGTGTTTAGATATTACCTGAAAGTATCGAAAAATGACATATTTTTTTTATATTTTGACATTTTAAAATCTATTTTAATTCAGCTGGGTAGTAATACGCTGTTTAGGGCGCTAATAGTCCTTAATACAAGAAAGAGTCATCTAAAATATCGAAAGATAGGACTATCTTTAGCTTTCTAATTTCTTTTTGCAAAGGCCTTGAAGTATATTTTCTTCTTGGGATGATGAAAACAACAGAAGGAGCAGGCACAAGCGTTAGTGGTCTTGTTAAAACTAACTTGGGGATATTTTGTCGAATTGACATTCAGAGGAGGAGAGTGGGGGAGGTGGGACTCCCTCCTTGGATATATACCCTGCCAAATGATTGACCCATTAATCAGAAAACCAACAATGTTTTTTTGAAATTTAAATTTAGTTTAAATTAAATTTATATTAACTTTGGATTTAAATGAATCTTAAAGTTTACTTGAAGAGTTGAATTTGATTTGAATTATACTAAGTATTTTTATTTGTTTCTAATTATTCAATCTATGAACTTAGCTAATTAAATCCTTGAGCAGCTCGTAGATGCTGCTCAAGGTCAAGATGCTGCTCAAGATCAAGTCTTATAGTCAATTTTAGGTGGTAATATTTCTTTTTAGAGGGATATTTTGGGGAGGGATAAGGGCATTATAATAATTTTCCCGGAAGAGGGAAAAATACTGAAAATGTGGCAGAAATAGAACCTTTTTTTTTTACATACTTAGGAGCAATTTCCGAATGTTATTTCACCCTTCAAAGTTAAAATTCATTTAAGTACTTTGATGGGAATAGATACAAAACTGAAAAAGTAGAGCTGGCTGATAAAGTTATGGATGGTTTTGTATGTAGTACTTGCATATTCACTCAAAAAATGATTTCTTTCTTCCAACAGACCTACTCTGGCCTCTTCTGTGTAGCTATCAACCCGTATAAGCGTTACCCCATCTATACTCCCCGTGTGGTTAATATCTACAAAGGTAGGAGGAGAAATGAAGTGCCACCTCACATTTTTGCCATTTCAGATGGTGCTTATGCCAACATGACCACAAGTAAGTAGTCTATGCTTTTGTTATTGATATTTAGTTTCAAGTACTTGAGAAAAAAAGACTAAGATGAAAAAAGAATGGAGATTTGTATTGACATATCAAGTATTGAAAAACTCGTGTCTTTACTTCTCAAAATACGAAAAGAAAAACTATCGTTGTGTCTTTTGTCCCTTGTTTTCAGGAAAGTTCTTTCTAATGTGTTCTCAAAGGTTGTAAAACCCAAAAAACAATGTTTTCAAGTTTTGTAATAATCAAGAGGAAGTTAAATGCTGAAATCTTAAATTAGATTAAAATATTTTGGCTGATTTAAATTTTTTTTTAAAGGTGGAAAGATCGATTTCTTTTCATAATATCGTTTTAAAAATAGATTAAAATAGAGAAGAAAAAATAGATCATTTCAGAATTTATTACAATATTTCTAATGTCAAGATCCTCTTCGTATAGTACGCCTTTTTATTTAAGTAGTCTAGTTCTCTTGTCTTAAAGGCATGCACTGTAACTTATTTCTTCTTTATTGGCAATTGTAAATAATAATATGTGTTAGATTTTATTAACTAAAAATATTTATTATCTAAAAAGACTAGACAAGCTTTGTGAGATGAGACTGAGATTGACATCCAAACTCGAAACGAACTTAAAGTATTCTGTTCATTAGGGGGTCACTTGCCCCTCAACTCCTTCCACCTCCTTTTTACACCCAGTAGCACAAGTATAACTTGTTCTTTATTAAGAGAATAGTTGATTTCAATCTGTTTTATAAAATCATATTCAGAGTTATTCTCAATGCTCTGCTACTGCTACTGACATTAAAGTTTAAAGTCTGCAGTAGGATACTAGTATTTAAAAAATGATCATACTTCGAAAACACAAATTAATAATTCTCACCTTTTTTTGAGGGTGGTGGAGGGGGGGTAGGGGTAGGAGATTTGAAATGAAAAAAATATTTCATAGTTCCTAATGTATAAGTTATTGAAAGAGAAGAGGATCATGTAATACATTTTTCTCCTAGGAATGTCTCTCAAACGCCTTCACCTCTTTATGGGTAAGAATATGAGTGCAGTCTATTACTTAACATGTAATAAATGTTCCCAATAAGAGGGGAGTGGTAGCCCCCTCATTATCTATATTTCAACTCAACCCAAATATATTCCTCCAAATGAAGAGGGTCTAAAGAATAAATCCCACCTCAAATTGACAAGAAGGGCCTCTAACAAAGAGTTTACAGATTTGACTTGAAAATGCACCTTTCGAGGTTTATAGTATCCCTTCCTAAGGGGTATTCATTGAACTACACTCTTCCCCTAAATGTTGTTTTGCAACTAAGTGATACTGTTTAACTTTTAATATTACTGTATATATCTTTCAATAACGACCATTTATTTTGTATAGATTCTATACATGTTTAGGGAAGAAGGGGTCGGTTGATGCAACATGTCCCCTGAGATGGATTTGTATAAAAATGTTTTTTTGCCATTTTTGCAAATTTCAGCTTATTAATAGTTTTGTATATATTGTGCTATTCGTTTATGCACTAATCATTAATCATCTCCAAGCCTTCTTAGCCTTGACAAGATTCTAAATCGATAACTTTTGTAATTAAAAAGCACCTGCTTTGTGCTGCGTGCCAAGCTGTTGGGTCGTAAAAGGTTTTGGGTTACAGCACCTGATTCAGCAAAGCTATAAATCAATTTTAGTGTGTTTTTCTGTCAAGTTTATGATGTCTAAAAGACATAAAGTTAGGTAGTTGATTTAGAAGAATGGATGAAAAAAGGGATCTATTTTTAGGTGTTTATAAAACTGTGCCAAGTTTAATTGAGAGGATGATGAAATCCTTCCATATCGCTCCTTTTTATCTATTAGTTAAACAGGCACATTTTTAACTTGGACACTTTTTATGAAATCAGATTTTATACATCACCCTTCTTGAAGCTTCTGAGCATAACCCCTTTTATTTAGCGTTGTATGCAAGGCCGTACCCAGGATTTTTTTTGGAGGAGGTTTTAATAATTTTTTTTTTGGGGGGGGGATGCACAAAAAAAACTCAAAAACGCACACAAAATTTGTTTATATCCATTTTTGTTACGTTTTTACGAGTCAGACAAACATTTTTTTTGGGGGGGGAGTTAAAACCCCCCTAACCCCCCCTCTGGGCACGGCCTTGGTTGTATGTATGCTCAAAGGAAGAGGGGGATGATAATTTTTCTCGAAAGTACCAACTGGATCTTCGAAGGGGGCGTTAGCCCTACTCGTCTTAGTTTCTGCTCGTTTTGAGTTTGATTTGGTAATTTATTGTAATTATTGTAGCTTACTGGAATATCTCTGGGAGAGTACAAAGAAAGCCGTTTCCCCTCTAGTTGCCACAATGGGTAAAGTATGTATGAAGAATAGGGAACAAATCGAAGAAATAAAAACTGTAAAAAAATGAGGCTAATATTTTCTTCGTTTTTGTTTCTTTGCTTTTTAATGTAAAAATACTGTGGTCTTAAAGTCATGTCAGGTATTTTTCAATATTGAACTTTTTTTTAGTCCTTAACCTCGCAAATAAGGTGTCGGATATTGAGTCAGCTTAAGAAAACTGACCTGACGTTTCTGCTAAAAATGATTGTAAATGATTATCTTTACCCTTTAATGCAAATGCCCTTTATCCCTTTCCTTTTGAATAGAATAGGCCCAAAATCTTATTCCATGGAAATTATAATTCTTAGAATATTGGCATTGATCTAGTCTATGCGTTAATGATGCTTCTTGACTACGAAGATCCTTGCGGTGGCCCTACGCCGGCGGGAATTGAAGCCCTTGCAGAGTTCAATCCACTTTGCCACCATGGGCTACTAGTATTGGTCTGAAAAACGGTTTTGTACTTACTTATAGTTGTATCAGGACACAGGCTATTCAGCTCTCCCTTGTCCTATGATTTAAAAGATAGTTCAGTTTGAAGCTCTATCTTAAGCATAAGTTTCCCATACCCTTATCTCCTGACGCTCACCTTTTTCTAGGTTTATTGTCATTCGGGAGTGGTATAGGCCCAGGATTTTATTGCATAAAAGAAATTGTAATTTAGTATTTCCTGATTTTAATTTGAGTGCTCTCTTTTTTTCAATATTGACTCTTATTTTTCATTGCAGACCGCGAAAACCAATCTATGTTGATTACGTAAGTACTTTTTTCTGCTTTGTCCTTTTTCTGTTGTCGCCATTTTTTCCAGATTAATTTATAGTATGCACTAAAACCATCAAAAGCTCCTTAGAGAAAGGGGGTCACTAAAACTACCAAAAGCTCCATAGGGAAGGGGGTTCACGAAAGACCAAACGCTGCCAGGGAATGGAGATGATTATTGATAAAGTCTCTGATGATTGCAGTTGCGGTAATTAAAGAGGTGCTACGGGTATACAGGAATGCTGTTGTTGATGACTTTGGTAGACTCCAGGATGAAAATTAGAGGATGAGAAGAGAAGGTGTACAAGCATTATTTGAGTGATAGATCATATGAAAACAAGAGGAATGTAAAGAAAGTAGAGAAAGTATTAATATATGAGCTAAGGAGGTGTGAAGTGGAGGCCATTGATAAAATTGTCGAAGATCTGGAAAATGCAGCCAGAAGGAATAATAGTAAAATATTGTACTGGTATGTTAATAAATTGGGAGGGGATAGTCGATCTGGACTTGTTCCAGTTAAAGATAGGAACGGGGCCACAATTAGTGTTAAGGAAGGTGTTAAAGAGAGATTGGTAGACATTTTGAGAATGTGCTAGAATGTGATAGATCTACAGGAAAAGACATAGATGATTGAAAAAATTTATGTTACTGGATGTGAATGAAAATTTATTTTATGAGGAAGAATTAGTGACAGTACTAAAAGGATTAAAAATAATGAGGTCCCAGGAGCTGATAGTTTGGGAAATGAGTCTTTTAAATATGGCGGTTGTAAGGTTGGAGATAGGTTACTAAAGCTTGTGATTATGACTTTTGAAAAAGGAGAAGTACCTAGTGATTTTAGGAAAATTTTAATCAAACCTGTCCATAAGAAAGGTGATAAGAGTGAGTGCGGTAATTGTAGAGGCATAAGCCTGGTTTCCGTAGGAAGCAAATTACTTAGTATGATGATACTTTTTAGGCTTAGATATGCTGTAGATAAAGTTGTAATAGAAGAATAGTGTGGTTTTAGGAGGGATAGAGGATGCGTCGACCAAATTTTTACCCAAAATTTACAATTGAGAAGTGCCTGACTCATCAAACGCCTTTAGTCCTCAGTTTTGTAGATTATGAGCAAGCGTTTGATTCAGCTGATAGAAGAGCTTTAGTGGGGGTCCTAGCCTTATATGGTATGCCAGATAAATACGTTAAGATGATCAGTGTTATGTTAGAGAACAGCATTGCTGTGGTTAAGGTAGGAAATGAGGCTAGTTGGTGGTTTTGTAGTAAATCGGAAGTTGAGCAGGGTTGCGTTCTATCCCCATTTATATGGATCATTTTGTTGGACTTAGTCCTAAGGAGTACAGCAAAGGCAACGGGTAAAAACGGAATCAAATGGAGAAGTAAAATTCTCCTAGACTTAGATTATACTGACTTTGCGAGTTCAGGGTGCAAGAATAGGTTTAAAAATTAATGTTTAGAAGACTAAGTCGTTAAGAATAGGAATATAATTAGTATAATTAGTAAAGACGGTGAGTGCAGTTAATATATTATAAGTAGAATAGCCAACGCCCAGGTTAAAAAATTTGGAAGAATAGGTAAGTAAGTCTGTGAACCAAGATTAGAATATTGGAAGCTACGGTGATGACAGTGTTCAAGTATGGTTCTGAAGCGTTTGAGCTTCGAAATACGGAAGAGGATTTGCTAGAGGTTTTCCAGAGAAATTGCCTACGGATTGTTTTGGGTACCCGACTGACTGACCGTATCTCAAAAAGTAAGTTCTACGGAAAATCTGGTTCAATCTCGCTTTCTAGGGCTATAGTGAGAGAAAGGATGAGATGGCTGGAACACGTTCTGCGAACGAAGAATGACTGATTGCCAAAGATTGTCCTGGTTGACCAACTGTCTAGGGCCAAATCAAAAGCAGGTCGCCCACGAATGGGGTGGGAGGATGTGAGGAAAGATTTAGAGGAAATAGGAACTTCTTGGGATCGTGTAAAGAGGGATGGTTTGGATAGATTGGAATGGAGGAGGAGCGTGCATAGCTGTGTTGGCCTTAGGTGGCTTGGTGGTGAAGTGAGTTGTTAGTATGAGTAATATGTGCAAGTCTTTTAAAGCTTGAATCGACCAAAAAAAAAACAAACAAAAAAACAACCTCCATTCGATCTAAACCAGTTGTGTGGATCGGCCAATCCAATCATGTTTTTGGTTTAAACACAACCGGTTTCGTGTTAAAAAATTCTCGTCCATAGGATGAATGGAGACTTCGAGATTTTCTGGCTGCATCTTTCATGGATTCCCAAGAAAAAGCCCTTCATAAAAAAAAAAAAAAAAAAAAAAAAAAAAAAAACGGCGAGTTTGTTGTTGAAAAGGTGAATACCCATTATTTGACGTAGGTTTTATATTGTCTCTTTTAATGATATATTTAATTTGATTTCTCTTCTCTGTTGTTCTTGGAAATTTGTATTGTATTTATTTGTAATTTTGTGTTTGGAGCTTTTATTTTATCTTTTTGATAATACCAAATTTAACCAAAACTAATTTGTATTTACATTGTTTCATTTTACCATCTAGTCTCATTTTACCATGTACCATCTAGTTATCATTCATCTAATATAATTAATCTTTTCTTAAAGAAAATAGAAAAATATTGTAGTGTCAATCTCTTTTAGTACTAAAAACTGTGATATAATGTCTGAAATAGGCTTTAAATAGATGATGTATTTGTCCTTTTTGCACTATGCATAAATACTTTTTTTATGGCCTTTTTTTATTGACTATTCTTTTTAAAAAACAACAAAAACACGAAGAACAATAGGGAATTCTTTTTGTAAGACAGTGAAGATAATTTGAATTAATATTTCGGCCCTATGTCTAAGGGCCGTCCTCAGCAAGACAAAAATACATAAAAGAAAAAAGACTCACAACAACATGCGACCAATCAAACCAAAAACCAAAATTTTTTCAAAGCAGAATTTTTTTTTTGATTTTTGGTTTGATTGGTCGCATGTTGTTGTGAGTCTTTTTCTTTTATGTATTTTTGTCTTGCTGAGGACGGCCCTTGGACATAGGGCCGAAATGTTCATTCAAATTATCTTCACTGTCTTACAAAAAGAATTCCCTATTGTTCTTCGTGTTTTTGTTGTTTGTGATGGAAAGGCAGTGTGGTCTTCGTCGCTATTTACTATTATTTTTGTTGACTATTTTATTGACTCCTTTTTTTACTTTTTTTTTATTGCATAGTTACTCAAAAGGTCTAAATAACAACACATTCATACTTCGTAATGTTTTGTTTAAATTTATGAGGGGGTCTATGCCTAACTTTGCTGCGTCCCTTAGTACCAAGCCGTTAAGGCGTGATGGAAATACAAAAGTCATTATATGATTTTTTGAAAACTTATATTTCGGAGTCCCCTCCCTCTTAAAATTTTAGTCTAATCTGTTTTATCAGACTATGAAGATGTTTAGTAGCTTCTGTTGTTGTTGTAGTTTTTTTTTAACCCTTATATCCCCTTTTTGTGCTCATGGAAATATGACATTGTTTGAAACATTAACGGAAAATCTAAAATCACAGGAAATTTACTGCCTAAAAGAGCATGATCTTCTGAAATAGAGGGACACAAAAACAGGAAAGGTCTACTACTGATATGCAATACTAAATATGATCGGATTTCTAGTCAATGTGCCTGTGTAATTTCGCTCTGCATTAAGTGTCTCAATGCAGACAAGCCCAATAGGGTTCAGAAAGACATTAATTTCCACCCGATCTGTTTTGACTGATTTCTTATGCGTTTCAACCATTTCTTTAAATATATTGTTTTGTATCTGTTTAATTTTGCTCTGCATTAAGTGTCTGAAAACATGGAATTTTTCATCAGTTCTCTTGCAAACAAGCCCAATAGGGTTCAGAAAGACATTAAGTTCCACCCGATTTTTTTTTTTGGCTGATTTCTTATGCGTTTAAACCGTCTCTTTAAATATATTGTTTTGTATCTGTTTGTGGCGAGGTACAGAGCAGGAATGGTGATGCACAGGAAAAATTAGTAACAGCGCCCCTTTCCCGACTCAAATATAAGCAAATAAAGCCAAATCAAAGTGAAAAATCTGACCAAAGTGGGAATCCTCCAGCCCGCCGTAAAAAATCTTAAACCCTACTTTGTAAAAAAAAAAAAAAAACGGCGGGGAATTCCCTAGCCCCGTCGTAAAAAAATCTTAAACCCTACTTTGTAAAAAAAAAAACTGTTTTTTTAACACAAAATACTGCTCACGAGTAACTGTGAAAAAGTTTTTTCCAATTTATTTTTGCTTTCATGTAAAATTTTTGTCGTATAGCATAACTCCTTTCTTGTTATCGCCGCCCGAGTTGGGTCATTAACTCGTCAATAACAGGGAAAAAATCGGAAATGTTTTCCTCCACCCCTCCCCACAATTTCAGTTTGTCCTGTCTCGTTTAATTTTTTTTTGTATAACAATTTCGAGGTATCGCAGCCAGAGTTAGGTCGCAAAGCGGCTACACAAATTTAATTTCATTTTACTTTATTCTAAAATCATTTACTCTTTCTATGCACAGTGGTGAATCTGGTGCAGGAAAGACTGAGAACACAAAGAAAGTAATTTCTTACTTTGCCAACATCGGTGCCTCGTCCAAGAAGTCAGCGGAAAAGAAGGTAGGTTAAGCTTCAAACAGTTGAAATCGTTTTACCATAGGTATATTTATGTTTACTTATCTGACTTGCAGGTACTACCATGATCTTTGTTTTCACTAAGATTTAAATGGAAATATTTTTCCCATTCCTGCATTATATACTAGTCAATGTTTTCTTCATCTGCGGCAACTTCCCTGAAATCTCAACATCAATGATTTTTACTGTCTATCATTTGTTAATTTTTACGCGCAGTTTATCACTTTTATATAGTTATGGTTATAAGTTATGCTAAAGAGTTCAAACTGCTATATCTACAGTAAATTTACATTTTTATAATCATCATATTTATCATTTATTATTTGTTCACCAAGGTATTTCGTATAGAAAAAGTTATCGTAGATACTTCATGAGGAGCTCGTTCGATTGGAAATCAGTGCCCTTTTTTATAGTCAAAAGTGATTGGAGCGCAAACCAGCCTCCTCCTATTCCCACTAATTCTCCAAACACATCCAATAAAAATTTTGAGATAGCCAATAGGGCTTACCAGTAATATCTCAGGAACGCCGTACATTATCAAGTCGAAACTTTTAGGGTTATGTTGAGGCGGATTTTGAAGTAACCAAAAGGCGCTACGTGCATACTACTACTACTACTACTGCAATTCTTGCGACTAGTGAGGCTATTTATATTATGGTGAAAGTTTCAAGGATTGTTTAGGGGAAGTTTAAACTAAATGAGAAAAACTAAATGCATACACGTTTTCAAAAGGACATATAAGCAATATCGTAGGAACGGCTTAGAACTTTAGTTGAAACTTTGAGGGCGTGTTGAGGAGGATGTTATGCTAACCAAAGGTCATATGTGCATATTACCACTATTACGACTACTACTATTACTACTGAAGCTACGGTAAAACTTTCAGGGAGTGGTGAGGAGGATAGTGAACTAAATTGAAACATGTTATGTGGATGCAGGTTATGTAAACGATGTAACGGCTTCATCTCAGGGACAGCTTAGAGTATTTAAGCTGTTCAGTGCATGTTGAAACTTTCAGTGCATGTTCAGGGAGATGTTGAACCAATCAAAGGGTACTATATGCATACTACTACTACTAATACTACAACTAAAGCTAAGGCTATTAAAAACAAATTTTCAGGAAATCTTGAGGGGTATTTTGAATTAAATTGAAACACGCTGTGTATGTGTAGGTTGTCAAAAGCCAACATCAACAGTATCTTAGGAACGGCTTAGAGTATTGCGTTGAAACTTTCAGGACACGCTGAGGAGTATGTTGAACTAATGAAAGTGCACTAAGTGCATGCTAGCACTGCTAGTAGTAGCACTACTACTACTGCTGTTAGTACTAACTTTACTAAAGCTAATGGTATTAATGTGAAACTTTCAGGGACTGTTGAGGGGGATGCTGGGATGAATCAAAGCATATCATGCTCAGGGAGTTTATCAACAGGGCGTATTAGAAATATCTCAGAAACAGCTTTAAGTATTAAGCTGAAACTATTAGACCATGAGGAAAAAGATGTCGAACTAGACCAAAAAAGCACCAGGTGGATACTATAACCGCTTGCTACTAATACTACTACTGCTATCACTGATACTACTCCTACTGCTCCTACTAATACTTCTGCTAATATGCTTACTACTATTGATAATCCTAAGGGTATTAGTTAAACTTTCAGAGAACGACATGGTAGGTGTCGAACTGAATCGAAATACACACTGCACATGTGGGTTATCAAAGCAAATTCAGCTTTTGAAGGGGTTATTGAAAGTCTGATCCCCTTGGACCTAGTGTAAAGGGTATCATAGCAGTCTGTAGGGCCGGATGGTCATTGGATATAAGCAGAATGTCATTGGCGTGGGAAAGGTAACTTGCATCTTTCTAGGACACAATAAGGTAAGGAAGAATATGAAGCGTAGTGAATGAATTGTGTTCCAGTTTCTTCCATACCCAATATGAAAAATTAGGAAAAAACTTGAAATTTCGCTAATTACTAGTTCAAATATATATGCCAAACTGTGCACAGTCATGAAACTTGACCCTGTGTTTAGAACCCTGTGCTGCATAGTTCAGTGCAGGATTATTTAAATTTTTGAATGGATAATTTGGCAGTTGCTCTGTTTTGAAAACGCTTGAATTCGGCTTCTAATGGGGCTAATCTCTATTGGAGTGAATGGGATTCTAGTTTTTTACCAGCAGCAGTTTTTTCAAATTTTTTAAATTTGTTTGCTTTTATAAAAATGGTAAAACTCACACCGAGGAATATTTTTATATGCAATATTGTATCTTCTATTGAAACATGAAATCAGATTTTCTCAAGCGCCAATTATTTCGTAAATAGACTTTTGAATGTGATTTTAAATTTTTTTTCGTTTTAAACATAGAAAAGACATTGAATTTGAACAATAATAACAATTTATCCAAAACTTTGAGCATTAGAAAATGCTAAAAGAAATTTAATTCACAAAAAAATGATTAAAAAAAATACGGATGGTACTTTTTAACTGCATGTAACTTTCAAGCGCAAGCCACTGGACAGAATTAAGATTTTTCGAGGAAAAAAAGCACATATGTCTATCAGTCTCTAAAATTCTAGAGACTGAATTAGCAAAATCGTGCAAATTTAGCTATTGCATGCGAATTTAGGTATCCCATGCTAAAATTGGAATATTTTTTAAATTAATAGGCTACGTATTTGGAACTTTTTTTACGCTTACTTGTTTTATGTTCGAGTTTTTGACAAAAAAAAAAAAAAAAAAAAAAAAAAAAAAAAAAAAAAAAAAAAAAAAAAAAAAAATATATATATATGTATATTGTTATAGGATATGTAGGAATACTTGCTATCATAGTTTGCAGTGGTAGCTGCAACCTAGTGAAAAACAAACCACGTCCCATAATAACCGAAAATTAAAAATACATAAAAAAAAAACAATACCAAAGAAACTCGCTAGTGAGAAAAATTGCTATTTGTACTTCACGAATGGTTGCTATTATCTCGGTTATTTTTAATGGTGAAACGTTATTTCGGAACAATTTTCTTAGGAATTTCGAAAAATAGCCTAAAACTTCTATAAAACAAAGTTCGATCGAAACAAAAAGTTCATCATTGGAATCGCCATAGCCAAAAACCCTGCATTTTACAAGAAAAGGGAAGCGTATCTTTTGCAGCTAGATTTGCAGCTGAATTTGGGTTCCAGCTTTATCGCTTTATCCCACGTTTTTATTCGAAGTCAGTAGATAAGAGTGTTGTACGTTCCAAAAAGTTTCCTGGTTTTTTGGTCTGTAATTTCAAGTTAGGTTCCAAAAATTTTTCTTACTGCATGCAATGTACTTTGTAAGTAAAACTTTTTATATCTTAAAGGTGTCTCTTGAAGATCAGATTGTGCAAACTAATCCTGTCCTTGAAGCCTTTGGTAACGCTAAGACAGTGCGTAACGACAACTCTTCACGTTTTGTAAGTAACTTGAAACGTACTTTTTGGTGTATCCTTTGATATGTGTGTGTAACTTGGATGCCAAATATTGATTGGTGTCAATCAGACCTTATTGAATGCACAAAAAGAAAGATAAAAAAAAGCAATGGAAAAAAAAATCAAAATTATGATAGCCAGAGGGATTGGTGATCATCGATGGCAGTGGTTCCCTACCGATTTTGGGCCATGCTCCACCTAGGCATTTCTAAAATCCTGATGCGCTCGTGATATTTAAATTTTTTTATTCAAAGTTTGGCATATATTCACTTGAAGGAAGCTTAAATGACCATTAACTTGGCATCTTTTTACAGATCGTCCTCTAGGCGTATTTTATACTAATGTAAAATATTGTCTGAATACAACACCTTTTATACAATGTATGACTTCATTGCAATACTATCATGTATCATTTTTGCTCTTGACATGCATATGAATGTGACGTCATTCACATGAACAATGTATTTTTCCAAATTAAGGCTCTAAAGTATAGTCAGCCGGAGAGTACACGTCCTGCCCATGACCCACTAAAATATGCCCCGCCAGTAGGGCCTGCGCCCCACGTCGGGGAATTACCAATCTATTAAGAAGTCTACTATTGTTCAGTCATAATTATTAATGCTATATTGAAGCGGCGCCCTAGTCTTACAGAACCTGTTCCTTCATTGAATTGATTATCGTATGATACTGCTAGTGTATATAGATACAGTTTTTCAATCTAATCTATTGTGATGTAGTGGCTTTACAATGTATGAGAGAAACTATTATGAAAAACACGGCTTTGCAATTTAACTGCAAAATTAAAAATAATAATTGTGCGCTACACATAAAACGATTGTTTTACTTTTTCTTTGTAATTGATAAGCCCTCAAACTGTGTTTCTATTTTTTCGAAAACAACCTTTTTCATATCGTGTGCCTTATTGTTTTCTGAAAATCTGATGACCAAAACTCTTCCGACCTATTTCTATCTGCCATTGTCTTCCACTCATCGGTTTAGTTTCCTTGCTTCATCTTTCTTCTGCTTCTGCGTAGCGTTTTATTGCTAATTTTAGCGCAGATTCCTTCCGCAAATGAGGGATTTGCGCAAATCCCTGCTTCGACAGCGACAAGCTCACCCGTGGTAACTAGCCATAGCACTGCAGACGCTCTAGTAATTGACAGGTCTTTGATAATGAATCTACTTCTTTCTTTGATTTGCCCTCCCTTGGGTCAAACTTGTCTTTGTTGCTATCCATATTAACAAGTCTATCAGCAATAGAAGCTCTGTCTGTTGCTACGCTAGAGTTCTATAGGGATTTTCCTTGTGATGAAACAAATTTCTCAGTCGTAGCCTTAGTCTCAGTGTCACTGTGCATTTTACTGTTCTGCCACTTAAAACAACTATTCTGGTACTCAGGTAATCTACAAGGGACTACCTTATCTCTGTTTGTCTAGGTTAGGATAAACATACTCCGCATTAAAAGTATTATCTGTATGAATAGAAAGTTTCTTAGATGACAATACCATTCCCTTAAAAAAAACAAAAAAAAACGAAACTGCTAGAACCTATAATAAAGACAGTAAAAATATGTTTAGAAGTTAATTTTATTAGTATTTTTTTCAAAATTGTATTTTGATTGACATCTGGAAATCTTTTTCTCATCTGGAAATCTGGAAAACTAAATTTTACTAACTTTGAATCACAGTGGAATAAAAAATTGAAAGGATGAAATACGTACATCGTGAAATCAGTGAAACATGTGAAAAACTTTTGTTTCACGCGAAATACGTGAAATGAAACTGCTGTGCCATGAAGAGCTGACAAGAAAGAGTTTTCCGAGCTCCTCATCGATACGGCCAAATAAATTACCTAAAAGGATAATTTGAAGAAAAAAGAACAACTTTGCTTGTGTGGTACCTTTCACAATTGTTTGCCATACAGTGAAGTCTTGTACTTGTTCTTTTTGGTATTTCATTTTCTCATATCCTATATAGTCCCCCCCCCCCTTCAGAGGAGTGAGGTGATTTACTTGCTCTTTTCGGCATATCGTGTTGTAGAATATTTGTTTAGATATGAGTGGTTGACCCCGTTTCTTTTTATTTTGCTCTATTTTACTGTGTTTTTATTTCTTATAATTTAGTTTTCTTTTCCTTTTTCTGCTTAAATTTTTCCTTTCTTCCAATAAACATTTATGTGAGTAGTAATATCGGAACCGATATTTGTCATTATTTGCTTTTTATTAAATTTAAATGAACTAATGCGATTAAGGCCTACTTTTTAAAATGAAAAAACCCTTTCTTCCTCTGTAATTTTTTATACTTTGTCATGGGGGAAGTTTCTTGGGCAAAGTGAGAGTTAATTTTTTTTTAGAAAGGAGGGGGATGTTAAAAGGTTCAAAAACAGGTCGAACAAATTTTTGTCTATGATCAGTTTGAAAGTTACGTGCTGTAACCACAAATGTTTAGTTGGGGGGGGGGCACTGGATCCTCAAAATGGGCCAAAAAACTGGCATGGACATATCAGGGGACCCTGAAATTGATCAATTTTTTTTTAGTGATCAGTAACCTTTCTTCCTCTTTGGTATTAATCCCTCTGATTTTTAACTCTTTTTAGGGTAAGTTTATTCGTATCCATTTTGACAATGGTGGTAAGCTATCTGGTGCTGACATTGAATCCTACCTATTGGAGAAAGCCCGTGTTATTTCTCAACAGGCAGCGGAGCGTTCTTACCACATGTTTTACCAAATCATGACGGGGGCTGTACCAGGCGTTAAAGGTGAGTTCTGGAGGCTTTCAAAAATTTTTGTTCAATGACAATCCGATCTTGAGAAGTATCATTGAACCCGTCATTATCATGCCCATCATTGGATTTCTTGTGCTCATCCCTCATTAGTTCTCTGTAAGAAAATATAGTAGGAATACAAGGAAATAGTAAGGTTGAAATAAGAAAGTAGTGTTAAAGCTTTATTGATCCCTCTTGTCCTTTTCAAATCTATCTAAGAATAGAGCTTTTCAAGTTCGGGAACTAGTAAATCATGTGAATATACGTTTGAGTAAAGAGGTGATAATCTTATGTTTTCGAAGATTTCAAAGAATTTATTTTAGCATCGGAGATGGGTTGGAATAAGGGAAAGATGAAATTTTGAATAATTGATTTTTTTTTTGGGGGGGGGGCAAAATCCTCCGATTGAATGGCAGGGAGACAGGTCACCCTTTCTATCTGAATGAATGAGGTAGTATCTGATTTGAAGACTAGAAGGTAGAATTTAATATTTCCTGTGTTTTTATGAGTTAATTAAGCGTCTCTTGTTCAACCGGCTGTTTATCTATTTACGGGCTTTAGAAAGATTCTTTACTGCTGTCTTGTCATAACTTAGAGCCTCAGATTTCATCATGTTAATTGTAAGCCCGTCAGATCTCTTGAAAATTGAAAAAAGCAACGGGCCATCCTTTTGGAACCATGGCACAATGAAACGTGTTGTAGGACCATGACGCAATGAAACCTACCAAGAAAAAAAAAAATCAAGATCTAAGATAAGGACAAAAATCAAGGAGAGGGGAGGACAATACCCACTTATTGAGGGTACTCAAAGGAAGCTCCTGGGAAATTTGATACATATTGACCGAATTTACTCTGTGCTGTAAATGGTCTGGTTTCAAGGCTTTTACTGAATAATTTATCTAATGGTCGAAATTACTTTGACTTGGATTAGTGAAAATACTGAGGTGGGATCCGAAATAGATATGTATATACAGTCTCCCAATATGTTAGTACTAATACTGTTATTACTGAAAAGCCAAACCGCCTAATACAGCTGCGCACGCATCTCCAGACAAAATTTTCTACAAAAAATACAAGTTATCCTCTGATACTGATTTACCATTTCTGTAATTTCTAGGGAGTAACTTTTGACGAATAGACAAAAAAAGAAGATATGAATAAGGAGGCCGCTCGTTGGTGATAAAATATTGAAATATTTTTTAGATTTACCTCATCAGCTACTTAAAGGAACATTTTAACTAAATTTGGTTATTTGAACAATCTAGAGCAAGTGAGGTGATGGGAAGAGCATGTCTAAAATCATGGATGTTGAAAATTCATTTCAATTGAAGTAAATATGTTTTATCTGCTGTAGCATGAAACCTACTATTACCTAGCCTGTACGTTTTCTCTCTTTAAAGAGGTGTTGCAGTTCTCTCTTTAAAGAGATTTAAAGAGGTGTTGCAGAAATCGATAGGATCTTTCCTGATAATTCACATCTAGGGCTAGGTTGCATACGAGTTTATTTTGCTCACTGTGAGAAACAAACTGGATGTTTGATTTACTTTTGTTCTTGTTGCTCTCAATTTTCTACCCTAGCTTATTTTCATCTTTCAAGCCAACTAGAGTAAATCATCACTTAGCGCGCGTGAATTCTTTCCATTCATGAGTATTATGACTACTTTCTCTTGAGAAATTTCACTGAATTTTGAAAGCAGAAAACTAATTATATCCTTTTTAATCGGTGAAGAAAATCCACCATTTAGGGATTTTAGTTTCTTTGACTGTATGTTTAAAATATTTAGATGTAAACAACTATAAAATTGTCATTTTTTCTTTTTTCTTCCTTCGTTCCAATTGAGCCCTAGAAATTTGTCAAGCACTGTAAATTAGATGCTGGTTCAGCATGTTGAAAGTATTGGAGGGGAAAATTGTTCCATTTCGGTATTTCCATTTCCATTTTCCTCAAACCTTTTCTTTTGCTTGCTATATGCTTGCTATATAATTTCAAGCATTGTTAAATGAAGTACTGGGTCAGCTTGTTATAAGTATTGGAGGAGGAAATTGTGCCATTTGGGTAGGTGTTGGCACTGAGATCTATGTACATATTTCCCCAATCTTTTCTCTTGCTTGCTATATGACTTTGATTAAAAAGGAAAGATAGTAGTTCCCAAAGACTGATGATATACCCTAATTTTCAAAGCTTTGCCTGTCATGTCACAAAAGTAACGCATATCACTTATCTGAAATTAGTAGAATATAGCTCCAACCAGGGGGCAGACTAAGTAGAAACTGAAAAAAAAGTGATTTGAAATGTAATTGCTGACAAACGTTTCTAAAAGTAAAATCAAGTTCCTTCATTTCGAGACATTGTGATTTCGTAAGAAATATGAATCACAAGGCATTATACACCAGGAAATAACTGCATTGCTTTAATTTTAAGACTGTTGATGGCAATATTCTACAATCCGATTTCTAGGCCAAATGTCCCAAACGCAGAGCATCCTAGTGTGCGGTTGTGATACTTTTGTTCTTATAATGCCGAAATGCAATCTGATATTGACTTTGGAATCGACAACTCCTTTGCAATTAAATGTGGTATGATGTCCCGGGCCACTTGAGAGGAGGCAGGGGAGGTCCATCTGAAAGATAAAATTTACCGGCGGTTCCTTGGGTCCGCGGAACCCCGCCAGAAATTCAGGCATTTGTTATTAAAATACGATAAAACATACGATAAATTTGCTAAGCATATACTACATTTTTGAAGCTGCGTACCCCCCCCCCCCTCTTTTAGAAAGTAAGCTGTCCCCTCCAGGTTTTGGAATGAAGTTGTGACCTATGGATTCTTTTTATTTCTATGTTTCTGACCCCTCCCCTAAATTCACCAAATGAAGAAAAATAAATTTGTGTCTCTTCATATACTGAATGTGAAATACATTTATTTTTCTTTAAAGAAAAGAATAAAACAGTTTCATGATCTTGGTAATATTTTTTTGGGTGATAGAAAGGATATTTGGATATTTTTACGCTCATTTTGAATATAACATTGGCCAGAAATGACAACTCTGAAGACGCCGCCCAATCCAAATTTTGACTGTCCAAATTTGAAATAAACCTAAACCCACCCTTCAAGATCTGGTTGTACTCCTGCCACAACTACTATCTATGTGAGTTGACTTATATTTTATTTATCTGTCTCAGATAACATTTGTTTCACATGCTCATAAGTTTTTTTTTTCAGAGATGTGCAGACTATCGAACAACATTTATGATTATCATTTTGTGAGTCAAGGTAAAGTCACCGTCGCCAGTATTGATGACAGTGAGGAGTTTGTCATTACGGATGTAAGTTAACTTATGTTTTTATTTTGATAACCCTCTCGCTCGCTTTCTTTAAACCCTTTTATTTTCTCTGTTTTGTCTCTCTTCCCCTTTCTCTTCACCAAAAAGGAAAGATAAATACTTATATGTGTATATATATATATATATACCTCCTTACTTGTTGGTTTTTCTCGTGATTCCGTCAAACACTCGATGTTAGAAACTTTGGAGTTAGCTATTTAATGTGCACTTTGGTCAGCCAAGGGCTGAAGTATGGTGAATTTTGTTTTATCACCATAGAGAATGAATTACGAATTGAAACGCAAGATTGAAGCAAATATTTATTGAAAGAGAGAGAAAAAAAACATATAAAAAAAGAGATAAAACAATATAAAAGAAAGAGAGAGAAAAAAAAAGAAGAAAAAGAAGGCACTGGAAATTGATATGTAAAAATAAAAAATCAAATAGCTCAAGAAGCCCATTTTTTGGGGTTGGTTGACTATAAAGATTAGTGGTGGCTACATCTAAGTAAAGCTAATATTATTTGATATAATGCATTTTTTTCTTGAAGGTGGTCTTTTTGAAAAAATGGTCTGTGGCAGCCCTGTTTCAGGTTAAGTCAATGCTGCCATTCCCTAGTTCTTGCTCAATTTGTGTTCCTAGTCTTTTTCCAAGTATCACAATTTGAATTTATGAATTTCTCCACCCTTAGCGTAAAGGAATCAGAATAATTTTGATGGAATAAATTCCCTTAAGGGGGCTGTTTCAAATGAATTTCCAGTACTGAATAGAACCGTCTTTAAGTAACCTTTCCTAGGAATGTCCTCCTGGAGGTAATCAGAGTGTTCTGTAATTTGAAAACCTTATAATGCTAGACTCGAAATGTGGATGAAATTGTACCGAAGAGGCCAAAACGAGTTAAATTTTCCGTAGTCGTTCAGGTGACACTTAGTATCAGAAGAATGCAAAGAACGTTTCATATAATGATCATCTTAAATGCAGCATGTTTATATTTTCTTATTATTTCTTTCCATAAATAATAACGTAGATAAAAATCAAACCTAGAATACGCGGCGTCTTGCTTCCTGACCACATTGAAAAGACAAATAGAGGTCACTCAAAGTAGTGTTACTCAGTTTTTAGTATTGTTTGCGCCAACCCCTGTGTACTTGATGGGTTGCTTATATTACTTTTTAAGAAAAGATAATAACAGACAAATAAATAAAGGCGACATTTTGGAAACGTCTCTAATATAATGTCTTTGTATAATCTTAACTTATGATCTTTTGTGATTGCAGGAAGCCTTTGACATCCTTGGGTTTACTCCTGAAGAAAAGGCAAATGTTTATAAGGTAGTTGCCACCGTTATGCACATGGGTGAAATGAAATTTAAACAAAGAGGTCGAGAAGAACAGGCGGAAGCAGATGGCACCGTGGTGAGTATATGCTTCTGAAAATTTTCATTTGGTTTAATGCTCAGTTCAGAAGTAGTAGTAGCGTAGGTTATCAGCTGATAAAAACAGTAAAGAGTAAACGATGTAGTGCGAGCCATGTGACCTCGTCCGTCACTAATAACTACAACAATTTTCTTAGTAGCTGTAACTTCAGTAGGTATTTTAGTGATTTTTTTCCGTTGATTTATCGAAGCACTTTGAAAATGGCAAGTTAATACTCTCAGATAAAGAGCCACGACTACAGCTGAAAAAAGGAATTACTTTGAGATTAGAGACACAAAACACAAGCCGATCTTGCTCCCTTCCATATAGAAGTTTTAAAAGATTGGCCAAATTAAAGTTTGAAGTATTGAGTCGCATGTGCAAATTACGGCAAATAGTCTCTCCAATCAGAACATAGCTGGAAAAAGTTAATACTTTGAGATTAAAGACACAAAACACAAGCCGATCTTGCTCCCTTCCATATAGAAGTTTTAAAAGATTTGCCAAATTAAAGTTTGAAGTATTGAGTCGCATGGCAAATTACGGCAAATAGTCTCTCCAATCAGAACAATTAGATATCAAGAGATCTAGTAATTTAAAGGACACTACCAATACAAAAAGCCGGGCGAATAGCTGTATATGGGGCTTGTTGAATTACGAGATAATAGGTTTCCCTTGCTAATATTTGTCTATGCAGATGTGAGAATAGTTTGTTGATTATCAGTGTGCGGATCAACGAAACTTCAAGGGAACCTAGGGATTGCTTTGTAAAGTTTTCAGTGAATAATATCCTGTACAACTTTAAAATCAGCTATATTGACCAACAATTGGAAAAATGGCTTTTCTCTTTGTGATTCATTTTCACAAGCAAGTTGCTAATCATGAGAATACGGTTGTTAATCGAATATATTTCTCTAGAACAGATTTTTGATCAGCATCATCGCCAGGAAACCTATTACAAGAGAAGTTATTCTTTTTCTCCGGAGAGTCGTCTGGAGTCCACTTTGGTCTCCTTTTGCTTCATGGTGATTTTAAATTTACAGGAGATTGGAGGGGGGAGGGATTTCGGTCATTTTCTCCAAAAACATAGTATTTGAAATCCAAATGAGACATGAAATATGTGATATAGGGTTTACATCAGCTCCCACTATAAATTTTCTTTTGGTAATTTGACTTGTCACCTTCTTCCTCAAGCCTTTCACGAGACATGTTCTTCTTCTTCTTCTTATTTGTCTTTTTTTCATCTTCAAGAAAGAAATATTCTTTAGAAATAATCTAAAAACAGAAAGGAAATGGTGAGCTAGACTTTTTATTACTCGAAACTAACGGCAAATAAAACCATTCTTTCAGGCTAAGAAACCGTTTTACTGGCTGATTGACCGTTTTTCCAACGTGTCTAAGCTTGCCTTAGTTTTAGTTCGGAATGCCTCTGTTTATTTTTCACTCATTTGCAGTTACACAGGATAGCAGAAGTACTGAAATTAAACGTTTTTACGAGTTCTAAGAAATTTTAAGACTCCTTCCGCCAATGTTAACTTTATAACACAAAAGGTTCCAAGATGCACAAAACTTTGTACATTTTGTCGTAGACATAAGCAATTTCGTTTTACCTATTTTATTGAGCATTTTATAATTTGTTCTGTAGTAACTAATGAGACTCCCCGAAATCATGGTTTTATACTCGTTGTTCATAGAAATTATTCTATTTTGACATTTTAAGACTCCCAGAAAGTCATTGCGTATTCGGAAGATTTAGTGTCTTTTTTCAAGTAGCCAATATTGAAACTGAAAAATGACAGTGAAAATTAGAGAGGGTGGTCACAGAATGTTCCATAAAAATTGGAAAAGAAAAAAAGCTGAATGTTCCAACACCACTTCGGCAGTAAATCACTTTTTTTTGCTGATGAGGAATGCACTGTGAGATAAAGTTGAAATATTCAGGGAACATTCCTTCAATTTACTTCACTGCTTCACCGTGAATAGGTTCTATGTTTTGCTAGGGCTAATTGTGCAAAGGTTATGGGTGGATCAGAGATACAAGTTTTGTTTGTCTCCCCATTTATGTACCCTAAATACAAAACTTAAAGTTCCTGCCCTCTTCTTTCCAGCACTTGACATTTCAAATCAACCCCTCCCCTCCTAAGCTGCTTCTGAGATATTGTATATAAGTTGTTTTGATAATATGGATACATATAATGTCTTAATGTTTACCACCGGTTACTTTCTCAAGTCGAAATTCAAAGTCAATTTGGCTCCCAACACTCCGTGAAAGTTTCAACTCGAGCTCCCTAACCGTCTTGGAAATATTTTAGGTATACCATTCTGATAACCTGGATACACTTTGTGTCTTTTTGATTTACCCTACTACTTGACCATGGGTTGATTCTAAATCCTATAGGGACTTATTGTAAAAAAAATGATCATGTAGATTTGAAAAAAATAATTTAGCCCCTCCCCCATAGCGTAAAATTTGAAGTCTCCTTGTCCACTCTTTCTTCCCAAAACACTACCTGAAAGTTTCAAATATATTACCGTCAAACGTATTGTCTTTATTGTCTGCTAGTTCTCAAAGTAAAAAATCCCAGGATCCTTTGTTTTTCCAAACCCCCTGAAGGTTTCAATTTGAGTCCTCACGATGCTAATCCTGCCTGCTTTATTCTATTAAAATTAGGATATTCCTAGAATAAATAATTAGCTTAAAATAAATAAACTTAAATATTGTTATCTGTGACAGAGACGTAGCTAGGGTTTTCAGAGCCCGGGGACAATGTCGCTTTCTATGCCACCCTCCCACCATCACTAACACAATATGAGGAAACAAAACGTAGTTTATGTTTGAAAAAACTCAGTTTAGCGCCCCCTCAGAGGATGTGCCCGGGAACAGCCGTCCTAGCTACGCCACTATTCTGTGATAAAACGTGATAAAACCTGTAAATATAAAAAATTATTCACTAACATTTCGTGTGGCTCTCATTTCATTTTTCGATCGTACCATATGCCTCCTAATTATATTGAATTTAGTTTACCTTAGCATCCAGTTATTGATCGTCTTTGTAGGGAGGAAGGATGTACATACTGGATTATAATTGCACAAATTTTTGCTCAAAATCCGTAGTTAAGCAATAATGTCATGTTAATCTTAACCAGACTAGAGGAATTATATTTTTGAATTATACAGACTTAATTGGTTAATTTTATCTCTTAGGAAGGTGAAAACGCTGCTTTTAACGCCGGTGTCGACGGTCAACAACTTTACATGAACTTCTTAAAGCCGAGGATTAAAGTCGGTAACGAGTATGTGACCCAAGGTCGTAATAAAGATCAGGTATGTCCCTTTTCTCTTCTTCTTTAATTGGAGGAGCTGTAAACATAGATTGGAGCAAGTAAATGTCAATATGAAGACACTGCTAGAAAACTATGCGCAAATATAGAATAGCCATGAGATGATGGGAAACCTCATGGAAGTGGGAATTTCGCGTTTTAACATGTGACCTTACAACAAATTTATGCTACTGCTATTTACATACATATATATATATATATATATATATATATATATATATATATATATATATATATATATATATATATATTATATATATATATATATATATATATTATATATATATATATATATATATATATATATAATATATATATATATATATATATATATAATATTATATATATATACATATATATATATGAATACACTGCTAGAAAAGTATGCGCAAATATAGAATAGCCCATAGATGATGGGAAACTCCATGGAAGTGGGAATTTTGCGTTTTAACGTGTGACCTTACAACAAATTTATGCTACTGCTATTTACATACATATATACACATATAAATAAATATATATATATATATATATATATATATATATATATATATTATATATATATATATATATATATATATATATATATATATATATATATTATATATATATATATATATATATATATATATATATATATATATATATATATATGTATATATATATATATATATATATATATATATATATATATATATAATATATATATATATATGTATATTATATTATATATATATATATATATATATATATAATATATATATATATATATATATATATTATATATATATATTATATGTATATATATAGTATGTATATAGCAGTAGCATAAATTTGTTGTAAGGTCACACGTTATAAACGCAAAATTCCCACTTCCATGGAGTTTCCCATCATCTATGGGCTATTCTATATTTGCGCATACTTTTCTAGCAGGGTATTCATATATATATGTATATATATATATATATAGATATATATATATATATATATATATATATATATATATATAATATATATAGTATATATATATATTATATATATATATATATATATATATATATATATTATATATATATATATATAGATATTATATATATATATATATTTATATATAATATATATACAAATAATGATTTTAAACATAAATAAAATAAATTTATTATATATAATAAATTTACAACAATAACATTTGAGTTTTTTTTCCAGTCAGGAAAAGTGCTGAGGTGTCGATTAGGGTTTTGTGTTGCTAAGCAAGGGTCGGTTGTGCAGTCCCTGCATAGGCCATTTGAAATAACAGAAAAAAAAACATGATGAATGGCGGGAAAATCTCCAAGATTTGGTTTTGACGCAATAGAGTAATTTTACTCTCAGGTTTCATTGGATTGTAGTTCCACTGTTACAGTTGAAGAACTAGATAAATTTAAACGAACCTTAAAGTGAATTGAAATTTGCATTTTAATTTACGGTCAAAGTTTCAATGGATGCTGCCTTAATCTTCTTATGTTGTCCCATTTTGTTTTGAAAATTGTTTCGTGAATTATAAAGTAATCAGATCTGGGATAGCCTGCTGAACCTAGGCTAAATAAAAGAAAGGAGAAAAGGGCGCTTATTGTGCTCTTTTAGCAAAAATACAGCCTTTATCTTTAGCCCAATTTATAGCAAAGGTAAGAAAAATAGAAATAGGTACAGTTAATATTTGCATTAAATTTTTTATAATTAATTCTAAGTTTTTGCCGGCTTGAGCTATTTCTAGCTTCACGAAAGGTCCTTAATCAAATATGGAGTGAGAGGAGGTGCACCCCTTAATTTGAAGGAGAAATAGCAAGAGGGGGTTTATTTTTCTCAGAGTCAAACTGTAGTTTCTTCTTCTCTCAGTTTGCTTTCCTATTTAAATAAGCTTGAATATGGCTGAATTAAAAAGGGTATTCAAAAGGAGCCCAACGGGTCAAGATAGTTGCAAAACTCAGCCACTGAATTAACTACATTGTACCTACTCAGGCTGTACTATTGTACCTATTTTCTACACTACAGTAGACAATAACACTGAACTAGTTACAAAAAGACCTCTGAGGTTAGCTGCCAAAAAGGCAAGATTAGCATTGAAAGCGTGTTCTTAAGTATTTTATTTCGCTTCAATGAATTGCCTTATTTCACCTCGCTTTATCAATCAGTCCAGGTTGAACTTTGTTGAAGTAAGGATGCTGGGACTGTTTTAAAAATAACTTTATTTTCAATGGTCTTGTTTCAATGTAAGTTTCTTTTATATATTTATGTTTTGCTGAGGACGGCCCTTGGACATAGGGTCTAAATATTCATTCAAATATAGAATTCCATTATCTTACGGGAAAAAATCCTTATTGTTCTTGTTGTTATTTATTATATCTGTAGGCCTATACTAGGAGGAGGATGGGAAGACCTTTTAAGACTTGTCTAATGCTGCGAGGAAAGTACAAAATTCTACATGTTCCCTATTATAAATCTATCGATTTAGGATCGCCAATTCTTTATTTCAATGTTTAGGTATGGTCTGGATAAATGATTCTGTTTTTCCTCTGTTAATTTCATAACTAATTTAAATGTTGCCTGTTTTCTTTTCCCATAAAAAGGGGATACTCTACTCAATTTGTATTAATAACTTATTCTTCTTCTTGATTGAATTATATTTGATTCACTCTCCCTTTTTCAGTGTAATAACTCCATTGGTGCCATGGCCAAGGCTATCTATGACAGAACTTTCAAGGCCCTTGTGAAGAAATGTAACGAGACCCTTGAAACTGGTCAGAAACGTATTTACTTTATCGGTGTCCTTGATATTGCTGGCTTTGAAATTTTTGACGTGAGTATCGCAGCAATGATTAATTTGTTTTCTTATTTGTTATGCTTCTTTTATATACATACATATTTTTGTTTCTTGAATAATTTTCATTTTTGTTTTTATCTCATTTTTTTTCTCTTAGTCATTGAAATTTATTGCCTACTGTCATTATTAATAATATTGCTAGAAACATTATCTATTTTTTTTAATTAATATTTTTTGATACCATCATGTATATATTTTTCTTAATCTTCGTTATCTTATTAAACTAATTTTTTATATTGAGATAAGAATTATTATTCATCTAGCTCTGTATGTTCGTTTTAATTAAACATAGCTTTCTTTTCATTTTCTGGCTGTTATACCATTTGTGGAGATTTCTTTACTCTGGAGAGTTCAGGCCTTTAGGCCCCTCCTCATCCTTATAAAATGTGAAGAATTCTATCATTTCCCCACATTATCCGCTGAATTGCAAAATTATTTTGTTTTTGCGCCTTTTAAATCCCCCCCCTGAAATGTTAAAAACAAATTCTTGCGTACATCCCTGTTTGGAACGCTCGATATTAAAGCGATTCAAGTAGTTGAACATCGAAGTTTTTCTGTGCAATCAGGACCTATATTATTACTGCTACACAGGATGAAAAACTTAGTTATCATAGCTGGTAGAATAATTTTTTAATAAGTCCTTTGTATAATTTACTGTTAATCTAAATATCCTTTAAACATCCTACGTAACCCAGTCTAAGAAAAATAAAATTAGAATTTTAGCCAGTCCTAAGTTGCAAAGAATATGGTTGAAATTTTTCTTCAAATTAACAGGTGATAAAAAATTATATTTAATTACGATTTTCTGCACTAACTAATTGTAATCCTACCTTTAAAAATACTTTCAATAAATACCCCCCCCCCAGATTTTTTTTGTATAAAATTTCAGCTACACCCTTTGTTTTCGGCCTAATCAGGGACATACTTACTGAGAAGAGAAATTTGTGTAAGGTACAATACCCATTTCCAAAGAATTCTAATATAAAAAATTTCTATAATGCATTCTCAAGAACCTTCTTTTTCGCTCATTCTACAAATGAAGCAATAAAAACAAAGAAAAAATAGAGCTAATTTAAGACAGTAGAACGGGAAACAAAAAAAAAAACTTCCAAATATATCGACTCGACAATCCTCATAAGCGGTCGAGGTACTGAACCAGTAATATAAAACGGTTTAAAAGAAAATATTTAAAGTTAACTTCGATGAAGCGTATGCTAAGGCTCAGAATATTAAACTGACTTTGGGAAACCGACGGGACGTCAGTGCTTACTCCGTTCCTCCACGCTTCGGCCCGATGTTGCATTGCCTTGAGGAAGCCACGGCTTAAAGGAACCATTTCGAAACATAAGAGTCAAGTTTCATAAGAATTACGCAATTGAATATTTTTTATCATATCCTGTCAGGCAAGTCAAACGGTTGACTTTTTACATAGTTTAAAAATGTACGAACTTTTTCAATAATTTGCGAATTTATGTTTTATCAGCGACATCTTAATAAGGCATTGTGGTCTTTGCAGTTATTTCACTTTTTAATAAAAGAAGTGATAAACAACTTCAAAATTGCTACTCCGAACTGCGTATTTTGTGTAATTTGATGACGTTTCTGATTAAAAGAGAAGTAATTTGAATCCTTCCCGCAAACGATATTTCCAGCTTTAGTTCTTCCTTCCACCCCCCCCCCTTCCCCCTACCCAGTTTTGTCGACTTTCATTCATGGACACCATATGTAGAAAATGTATTTCTTTATGTTAAATCTTTAAATGAAGTCTTTTAACTCCTTGAAGTTTATAAGTGCTGACATGTTTATACTTTTAGTACAACGGATTTGAGCAGCTCTGTATTAACTTCACTAATGAGAAACTCCAGCAATTCTTCAATCATCACATGTTCGTCCTTGAACAAGAGGAATATAAACGTGAAGGTATTGAATGGACGTTTATCGATTTCGGTATGGATTTGCAGGCCTGTATTGAACTTATTGAAAAGGTAATGCATCTTGCTATATTACTATCTCTTTAAACGAGCAATAATTGTGTATTTATTTATTTAAGTATTTTTTCTCGAAAACGGCTCCATGTTTTATCGGGAAAACTGTATCCTGGGATTTTGTGGCCTAAAAAAACGATTTAGCCAGAAGTTTGATAAATTTGTTAAGAGTCTTAATTTTGGAACAAAAAGATTCATGTGAGTCACGTCATACTTATGAATACATTCGAAAAGCATAAATATGTCATATTTGCCTCAGCAGTGATTGTATCGTTTATAGTGTCTATGATGCTGGTAAAATTACAAAAGAAACTTTATAAACAAGAAAAATCATATGATTGAAATCGTATTTACGAGTAAATTTCAAGAGAATGAATTACCATCATCCTCCCCCCCCCCCAGGAGTGAACGTATCTTATGTATATCTATGACGCTTGCAACATTACAAAAGTAACATAGCTAAGTTTTAAATACCAAGTGTGATTAGTCTATTACAAAAGGCGTTTTAAGTAGTTTTATAATGTGTAGAGGGCAATGAACAACCTAGACCATCAAACGTGACAAGACCAATCCGAGCCGCTATGGTAATGATAAGCGAAAATGAAGAACAGAGATGTACAGTCAGAATACTTTCGTCAGCAACAATTACGAGTCAAAACAAAAGTGAAGAACAAAGAAATATGTGGTTACAATACATGCGACAACAAGGAGTAGAATGAAGTAAAAGTAAAAGTGAAGAACAAAGAAAATGCGGCTAAAAGATATGCCACAGCGAGAACAAAGAAATATGCTGTTAGAAGATAAGCGGCAGAGATAATTACAAGCGATAGCGACAAAGTGAGTATCAGAACATGTCAAAAATGGAGTGAAGAACAACGAATTGTGCTGTTTGAAGACAAGGGACAGCAAAAATTGGAACGAGTCAAAAATGAAAGTGAAGAAGAAAGAAATATTACGCTAGAAGAACAACGCCATCACAATCTTCGACGCCAGCAAAATTTGGCACAAAACCCAGTAGAAATCTACAAAAATGCCATAGACTACGCAACTGTTGATTACAAGTCATTGGGACTCTTCAACGTTATGTGTATTCTCTGGGGAGCCCTCCATTTTCCCGAGGAAAGAGTAGCAAACAAAGGTGACTCATTTGAAGGTTGCTACTTACAACGACAATCAATATATAGAAACCTACTACATGCCGAGTGCCGGGGCGCGGCTTTGAAATCGGCTGCATAGTTTTTTTTCGTAACTTGCATATTAGCATTTCTGGCCACTAAAACGATCTAAAAAGGTAATAACTTTAAGGAAGAATTTGCATTTTTCACAGGGTGGTTGTATCGGGCCTATTCTGACGCTATGACATCAAGAAGAGGCTCACATTGTAGAAGATAAGCGACAGTGAAAATCAATATATACAAGCCTGCCACGTAGCCATGCAGGGGCCCGGCCTCGAAACTGGCTACATGCTTCTTTTCTTAGAACTGGCACATTGACCTTTCTGGCCATAAGAACGATCTAAATAGGTCACAACTTTAAGGAAGAATTCGTATTTTTCCCAGGGTTGTTGTATCGAACTTGTGGTGACTTCATGACATCAAGAAGAGGCTCACATTGTCAGCAGTTAGAAGACCAGCGACAATGAGATTTCATCTATACAAACCTGCCGCACAGCCTTGCCGGGGCCTGGCGGCGAAGCCGCCGTCTTCTGGTGCTGTAATATATATCTAAGACTTTACAGAATTTACCATAACGGCATTACATATAACCATATTACAGAATAATCTAACGCGTCTATTGTATATATCTAGAGTCAGGTCACACGGTTCAAGATTATAATAGTGACCATGTGCAAGAAAAAAACTTTGCAAAACACGTAAAAAATTTGATTATGTGTATTTTTGCTACTTTTTTACGAACCGGACAAAAATTTCGTGAATGGGGATTAAACGCTTGGAAGAAAATTACGTTTTGGAAGAAATTTTACAGGAGAAAGTGGAGGTGATGATAAATTTGATCGATCAATTTAAAATTGAATCTATTTAGTCTATACTTGCTCAAAAACTACAATTCTCGTCAGAGGCTTGTTACTCAACTCTATAAAATTCCCTCTCATTAACTTTTGTTTTATACCTGATTATAAATGTGAACCTGCAAATTTTTCAAACAGTTCTTCACATATATATATATATATATATATATATATATATTATATATATATATATATATATATATATATATATATATATATATATATATATATATATATATATATATATATATATATATATATATATATATATATATATATATATATATATATATATATATATATATAATATATATATATATATATATATATATACTATATATATATATATATATATATATATATATATATATATATATATGTATATATATGCATATATATACATATATACATATAGTATATTATAAATACGGTATATATTATGTAGTTTTTGTTTTAGAAATGTAATTTTTTTCCAGAGATTGTAAGAAAGAAAATATTGAGAAACACCGCCTAGAGCTAAGTTAATTTCATTAAACTGAGGTTGCTATTCACTTTTAGTTCACCTTTGGCGCCAGGGCGAAAAGAGATCCTTAAACCTCACAGGTATATGTGTTTTCTACGCATGCAACCTCTGTGAATTTTTTGGCTTTTAAAAACTGGTTTGGTTTCCCAGAGTTGCTATGTGCATTCTAAGCCAGTAAAAAAAAAAAATGTTTTTGAGTCACACAATTTTTCACAAGCAGTCCCTCTGTTTATTTGTGCTTCACGTTTCGCTTTAAATTTGAGGAGTATTTTAAAACTTGGGAAAAACATGCGAAGCAATTAAAGACGAAGCAATTAAAGCTGCATAACGCTCTTTTTAGGAAAAAACCTTTTATGTTATGTTAATGGTTTCCATGAGGAATGATAGTTAGGGTCCTTTGATTTTTTTTGGAGGGTGATTTCTTTTAGAAATTCAGCCCCAGTATAGACCTACCATTCTAAATTTCAGAGGCTCTGATTTTATTCTGACATGATTTTTGTATTTTCAGCCGCTTGGTGTGATTTCGATCATGGAAGAAGAATCTATGTTTCCAAAAGCAACGGATAAAACATTTGAAGAGAAACTCATAAACAATCACTTGGGAAAATCTAACAACTTTGTTAAGCCTAAACCACCCAAGCCTGGTTGCCAAGCGGCCCATTTTGCCATTGTTCACTACGCTGGCACAGTAAGTGTTCTTTCGTTGTGGTTTTTTCAAACCTACTCAATTTATGGTTCACATCTTGTAAAAGGTTTCTACATTAGCCTTGCATTAAATGTGCTTAAAAGTTTTACCCAACAAAGCTTGCATTGCTTGCACAATAACGAATACGTTCAACTTTGAAAGACTGAGACGTTATATCTATTTTTGCCGAACAGGGAAACCTTTTGTTGTTTTATAATCAGAAGACTTTTGTAAATAATACGTAGTCTAGGTCTAGGTTAGGTAATCTATGTAAGTTCAGGTTGGGTAAACTTATATAAATGGGTGTGATTGTATCAAACTGTTATAAATAATTCAAATGATGTTTGTGAAAGTTTTTCCTTCTTATGCTAATTAGCTTCGAAACGTGATCATGATGTGTATCTCTCTTTATCAGTAAAAAAAACTCGTTTATATTTTGTGGCCTTCCCTCAGGTACTAAATACCTTTGGAGTTCTTGGCACTGGATTCATTTTGGCCTTTTTTAAGTTTATTTAAAGTTTTGTTGAAAATGTTTCACTGCTATATGTATCTTGATGATCTGACTATCAAACCCTTATGATTTTCTGACGGTCCTTTCGAATAATTAATCGAAAATCAAAAATAATCTTAAAAGATTGTATTAACGTTTTTTATAGGTTAGAATTAAAAAGTTAAACATTAGTTAAAAGGTTTAGCCAAAACAAAGTAGTTAAATGTCTTTTTCTGATCTTTACTCTCCAAAGGAAAGGGGTTTTCATATGTCCCTTTGCTTGTAAAGATGGTATGTCATGGCTTGTTATGTCGAGGCTTGTCATGGCTATTTGTCTAGGCTTTCTATGTTATGGCTTGTCATGTATAGCCTCTCAGATTTTGGTGATTTTGCTCTTCTAATGTTCTTCGTATTCTAAATTATCCCAAGGAAGAGAAAATATTGAAACTTTAAGTTTGCTTTAAAATCTCTTAAAATCTGCGCTTTACAGTAGCCTTGCAAGTTTTTATGCCTTGTCAGCTTTCAGATTCCCTTTTTCTTACAATTTTAGTTTTTACTCTAACTTGTTCCAAGAAGAAAAAATTCCAACCAGTGTCTGGTTCATAATCTTTAGAATGGTCCTTACTCCAGCTGTATTGTAAAATCACTTGCCAATCTGCACTCGGTGTATCCTTGTAAGCTTGTATAGCTTTTCGCATTTCATTTTTTTACATTTTTAGTTTTTGCTTCTAGAAAATTTCTAAGAAAAAAAAAAAAATCTAATTTGCAATCTTATAAATACTTAGTACTTTTGCTTTGTCGTAAAATCACTTTAAAGTCTAAACTAAGAACGGTCTTGTAAACTTATATCGTTTTCAGCTTACCTTGGTTTTTATACATTTTTATTCCATTGTTTGGCTTTTACTCTGTAGTTAATGTTTCACACTTGTTTTAAAAGAAAGAAAAACAGTTCAGTTTCTGGTGAAAAGTCATGGAAATTTTTTATATTTGAGTTTTATTATACACCTCCTCCTTTTTGAAAACTGTCAGTGTATCACTGACATTTTCAGCTATTTAATCTGTATGACAAGAAGCAAAATTGTAAATATAAAAGACTAGAGAATCAAAAATTAAGATTGCAGGATCAAGCTGATTCAAAGTTAAAAATTGCTATCAGAATCTAGCGACCAGTTTTGATTATAATGATATTCTTCTACAGTAATTCACCAAATTTTAGGAGAGTGGAATACGATTTTGAATATTTAGGTGTAGGGGGGGGGGGGCAAATTTTTCATTATTTTAAATGTTTTCAATGAAGACATCAAAAAAGCATTTCAATGAAAACGCTAATTTTTTCTTCAAAATATAGGGAGGGGGCAGAAAATATAGGGGACACAGGCCCTCCCCCTCTCCGAATTGGTATCCTTGGTGCGTGATATGTGGCATTTCTTGCCAAAATAAGATGCAAAGTCTACCTTTTTAACTCAGTGTGCTCTGTCAGGCATATATGTAGTTTTTTTTCAGGGGGGGGGGGAATAACAATAAAAAATCATTTCATAATGTGAATAAGAAGCACTCAGAAATTTGATTAAATTCAGTACTTTTTTGGAACCGGGGCAAATTCCTCCTTCTTTGGTAATCCCTGTGCTCTTGTGCGCTTGAGCTACCTTGAAGATCCTTCCACAGTTTTTGTATCTTCTATTTTTCATTCGTAGAAATTTCAATACGGTGTAAACTACAGTGTTACGTTGGGCATTAACTTTTTTCTATGGATGTTATCTTTTGTCTTTTAATTCATGCAGAGTAAATGTTTCCTATCTACCCTCCTTCTCCCCAGTGCAAGCAGGTATATTGACCATTTTTTTAAAGGTATCATACATTACAATATTTTGTAATTTTCGATTATATAATCGATTACATAATCGATTATGTAATGGAATTATTTCCATTGTTTGGTATGTTTGCCATCTTCTTAAAGGTACCCTACAATATTACTGGATGGCTTGAGAAGAACAAGGATCCGCTTAATGACACTGTTGTTGATCAACTAAAGAAGGCTTCTAACAAACTCGTGGTTGATATCTTCGCTGATCATCCTGGACAATCTGGTGGGGCTGAGCCAGCTGGAGGCAAAGGTGACGTATTTTAAATTCTATGTTTTATTGTTACAGGAAAATAGTTTGTTTTTGTGGAAATCAGAGCAAATATTCAAGTTAGTGACTTGATAAAATGTTGTTAATTAAAAAAAAAAGAGAATTACCCTCAATTTGAAGATTAACGTGATGGTCTTGGGACTAGCCAGAAAAACGTGAAATAGAAGTTTATGAAACAATTTAAAACTTTAGTTATTTATAGAGCCCAAAGAGTTTGAATATAATGTTGATGATTTTATTGAAAGCTTGAAAACGATAAACCCTTCTAAATCAGATGGAAAATAGAAAAGAAGGGAATTGCTTAAAATTCTGATGTCGGTGGGAACAAATCATCATCATCAACAAATTATCATTGAAGCTTCTGATCATATTTCCCGCAAGTTAATTTACATGTTACCATCTATCATTCTTGCACCTGCCTTATAACTGAAGAGGCAAAGGTATATTAATTTTAAATATTTCAATGTAAACGGAAGCTTAAAACTTATGGGAAGCTTATTAACGGAAGCTTATTAATTAAAGTGATTTGAAGATTTTACCACATAGCGACTGACCAATAATAACCAATAAGGAGAATAGAAGAAACAAAAAGATAAATAACGTAAAAATAAAATAAAAATGCCGAGTAAATATAACGAAAATTATGGCACAGTTGTCTATCAATCGTTAATTCCCTGTGCAAAGTATTTACTAATTTTCTTACAATTTTTAATTGCCCATTACTTTTTCTTGAAGGTAATTAAGCTTCCATTCTAGAGAAAAACCCCTCTCTGGCTCTTTAAATTGTTCCAGCGCTCTTCCTCTTTTATTGCTATACCATGTAATGATGAAAATGATGCCCGTGTGACATATCATCTTTATATTCTTCTACGTCTTTTCCAGTTTTTTCACTTGTCACAAATAATTATGATAATATATACTTAATTATGATATTATAGCCAAAATTATAGACCAATTATACTCACATTGCAAATAATTATCTGCTCGCTTGATAATTGAAAATTCCACTGTTTTCCTTGAAGGGTTTAATGTGCTTATTTTGCTGAAGGGTTTAATACTTCTCAAATATGTCTTTTCATTTAGAATTTTCTCTACTGTTCGAAGGCGAATGGTACCTAGAACTTTTAAAAGCCTCTTAGAACTTTTTTTGGTCGGTTTTTCCACCATTTAGTTTTCTCGACTACGTCAGAAACGTGTGTTTTTGTTTTGTTTTAGATCTCAAGATAATGAATTTCAGTTGTTTCGATTGGCTTGACTGCTAAAACAGAACTTGGTAATTTCCTGGCAGACTGATAATTTTTCACATGTTTCCCAAAAACTAGATGAAAAAAAAAAATGCACCTTTGGCAGCAAAATATTCAAAGAGGTGAAGCATGTCATCAAAAAAAGACTTTTTACCGTTAAATGTGTTTCTAAAATAGCCTATTTTTCATGTTAATGATGTTAATTTAAGCCAAGCGGGGACCACAATGATAATTTCTCATATAGGCCTATAAGCCCCCTCTCAAGCCTGGTACTAGCCCTTTTGCTGAATATAGATATGTCCAGTTTTGCAGAGACTCTTCAAAACCCTGTTGGTACTACTCCAGAGGATCCTAAATAGGGCTTTTAAGTGCGTTGTTGTACCAGTTATATGCCATTACAGTAAAAAAATGAATGTGATGGCAATGTCGGCTTAATATAAGTTCATTCACTTCTCTCCCTCTGATTTGCTATATCTACTAGCAACACCGCTTGACAAGGCAAATGCGTAGACGTGTGGCACGCTAAGATTGCCCACAAGATAAGACAGAACATTTATCGCTTAAACGGTGGACTTTTCAGACGCTGAAATTCTGCTTAAAACTTTCTTCCGAAAGACGTCATCTTTTGAAATCCGTCAGTTGATTCTTCTAAAAGGAAATTCATTAGACATAATCATTAAAATACCTCAGAAGAAAAATATATACGACTACTGGTATATCAGGTTCATGTTTTAAGCACCCATGTGCAATGATGGATGTAAATGTCAGAGTTGACATCATTAGTTTAACCCTAAAATAAAATCCTCAAAACAAGACTTCCCAATTTGTTTAAAGTATAACTCTCTCTTTGAGCTGAACAAATTTTGAACTAATTGTCTATTCTAAGAATAATTTCTTATTTAGTAAATTCAGTATGCCTCATATGCCTGATTTATGGCCATTATTACTTTCTAAATTTGAGTCCAAGATGCATGCTCCATCGTAACTAAACTTTACTAAAAAAAAGTCATAGAAATGATAAAAAACACTTTTTTCAGGAACCTTTCTATTCTTGGTAGATAGTAAACACTCACGATATGAATGTTATAAGGATTGGTCTTAATCCAAATGTCCCCAATAAAATAATGAACATGAATGTGAAGAGTAAGACATAAATTAGTTTTGAATTTTCTTCCAAAATATTTCGTAAACCCTAAAGTTTGGTCTTACCCATATACAGCATTTACAATATTTGATTAAATATTCATTCTCGGTAAATATTAAACGTTTTTGCATACATCTTCTGTTTTGAGCACTATGTTGCTCAAAATTCATAATTCGAAATGCAAATTGACTAGGACTTATGAGCCAAACTTTTCAAAATTCAAATTTTCTGCCAAATTGCTTCTCAATTATAAACTTGGTAATCATAACATAATATAGAGAATTCGATATATTTAGAAAGCTACTGCTTGGTTTTCTTATTAGCAGACTTTAGGATACGATTTCGTCTTTCTTAGAGCAAATGATTTCAGTGATCCACGAAAATAATATTTATAAAATTACATTATTATCGATCACCAGTAAATTGAATCCTATAATTCCTCACCCAGTTTTCTCTGTATATTTTTTTTACTCTTTGCAAATAAAAATCGAATCCTAATAAGACTTCGTAATCGCTGACATAATAAGTTTTTGAAGTCTATGAAATAGACAAAGTGTTAATAAACCTGACTTTAGAGTACCAGCACACTTTCTATTTTCAGCTACTGGGGGGTTCGAAGCGACGTAGTACGATAAGACACTTATTTTACTAAAATTTTAATAAAACTACATATAATATTTTTTTTATTATTAAATAAGTAATCAACATTATAATCAATCATCAACATTATTTTTATTGAAACTAAAATTATGTTATATCAACGTTGGATGTATCTATTTCCCTGATTAATAAATGTTGTCGCTCAATTCGAGACTTGGCTTAAAAATGTGTATGAAAAGTTTCCTGTATGGCCGATAGATGCGGCTTTACCTATTGCAAAGTCTTTATTTTTAAACTAAGGGTAATGACACTTTATATTTCATAAAAAGCCTTTTTAATATCTGATTTCTGTTGGGATTGTTACATATGTTTCAGGCATTTTTTAATAATTATTTTTTGGTAGGAGGTGTTTATTTTTTACTTTGCTTTCTGAATTATTGAATTTTTAATTCAGGTGGAGCTGGGGCGAAGCGAGCTAAGGGTTCTGGTTTCCAGACTGTATCTGCACTGTACAGGGTAAACTATGACACGATGCACTGAAAGCATGTTGCTTTCAATTTACTGCTTTTTTCACACACACGCCATTTTATCTGAGCTAAGACTATACCCAGAGATGAAGTGGTGAGAGAGGGGCTCAGTCCTGCAGACATGTTTAAAATCCTGATTTTCTTACAAA
>CM051259.1:24775415-25146415 GCA_027921565.1 Artemia sinica
AATTAAGATAAACGAGCACTTGAACAAGGTCTTGACCTTACAAACTTTCACTACGAATACTTTCCCACTTTATACAGACTGGAAACGCCTGAATGAGCTTAAAATCTCATTTCTTAAATTATAATAAAAAGTTTATCTATTCTCCGTAGAATCCCAAGGTCCATAGAAATATTCTAGAGATTCCATGGGAAAGAGGGAGGTAGGATAAAGCCGCTAGAGCTAGGATGAGAAAGTATGACTGAGATGGGTTCAGGAAATGGGATTTACGTACTTCTTGCACGCAACTCTTCAAGTGTCCTTTCTTGTGTATCAAGAGGTCTTTTTATCGTCTTGCTGTAGCCATACAAAGAAGACAGACCTCTTTAAAATTCCTTCAGATATAAGACTTGCTGGAGGGCTTGACAAGCTTTATGCTTTTGCTTTCTCATTCACAGTTTTACCCTCTCAAGATAAAACATGCTACGTCTATACTGTTTCTATTTTATTCTCTTGGTTAAATTTTGTATCAAACTTTATCTTGGCTGAAAATGTTGTTAACAATCCAAAAATTTTCTCAATTTATTGGAAAAGGGCAAGTTTTTTAAAAGCTATTTAATAAAGAAGAGCCCTTCATGGGTAGATTTCGCCGCAGTATTGCGTTAACATCGAGCATAATGTTCAAGTTTACATTATCGTGGTCTCTCTCTTTTTCTTTACTATATAGAGTTGGCCGGATACGGTCAGGCTAATTTGCGGGACAAAATGCACTTAGACTATCCAAGTATAATTAACACGATTCTGATGAATTTACTTGCACATATGAAATAAAATACTTTAATAAAAAGAAGAAGAGCAAGAAGATCAACTGGATTATTATTTTCTTAAAGCCTATTTCATATCTAAAGCCTATTTGATATCTAAAAATGCTGTTTAATCCAAATTCCACCTTATGATATTTTACGATATTCTGTTTAGATATAATTAATTGTAAATACATATATAGTTTTCTTTTTAGACATTACGGTTATTTTCAACTAAAAAAATTAATATTCAGGAAATGTCGAATGTACATCAGTTAAATAAGGATTAAACAGAATATATCTGGTTCCTAGGTAACTTATTCTCATCTGGCTTATCATCAAATATATTTTAGCAGGATTGCTTCGGATCTATCATCAAATATATTTTAGCAGGATTGCTTCGGATCTAGTGTCACTCTGAAATGTTTTATCTTGAAAGAGTTGCTTAGTATGCATTATAATTAGCTTCTAAGTCACACACTTGGCGTTATAATTCGCTTTTATATGCCATATTTTGTGTTATAATTCGCTTTTAAGTCACACTCTTTGGCTAATTTCTGACAGTAGGCGATCCATTTTGCTAATTGAAAACGACCAAGTGACGTTGCTACTTCAACTACAACAGATATGTCACTATGTCTTTGTCGCTTCTCAGCCTATGAATATATATCTAAAAAAGAATGATAACAGCATATTTTTGGTAGTTTGTAAACAGGAAGAATTTATTTACTTAGAAAACGATTTTGCCGACCGAAATCGGAACTTTTGAACTAACGTGAATCACGTATTTGCCAACAATAAGGTAATCTTTTAGCGATGCGAAATATGGTTGCCGAAGTAAAATTCGCCTCCTGTCAGAACTTAGTTTCTGCGTTATAATTTGCTTTTCTTTATTCTAACATTTTCTTCCTCCATCAGGTGGCAAGAGAACCAAGGGTGGCGGATTTGCAACTGTTTCATCGTCGTATAGAGTATGATTTTTAAATATCGGTGTTAAAACTATCCTGGCTCACAGATTCAGCACATACTATTAATTTAATTTTAAATTAAATTAATTCTAAATTATTTTTTATATAAGGAGCTGTTTTTTTTTTCGTTTTTTTGTATGTTGCAATTCTTTTGATGGAATCTAGAGAAAAATATTGAGTTTTAATTAATTGTCTGTTTATCCAATAAAGTTGGTAGCTTGATTGTCATTGTTAATTTGGTCATTAACAATGGTGAATTAACTACAATTAAAATTGAAATTCATCTATTAACGAAAATGATTCTATTTATGAAATTGAATCATAACCCGTGCTTAATATTTATCTGTCTTATATATTTTTTTAAATATACTATTATTCTGAATGAAAAAATATTTAAACTTATTGATTTGCTATTTGTAACGAATCATACAATTATTCAATTTATTTACTTTTAAATCGCAATTCAGTTGAATATTAAAATAGTCATGCCTTTACGGAGAGAGAGAGAGAGAGAGAGGGGGGGGGGTCCAGTATCAGTGAAAGAACTCTTGGGAATATTCTGAGAACCGTAAATCTGTGGCCTTAAAGTACACTTATTTGGTGTTGTAACCCCACTCCATTGAAAAACTCTTTTACGCCCCTACTCCCATCTTAAGGTGGGGTCCTGTATATACTTTAGACAGTATTCGTTATTATTTTTAGCATGAATTGTAATTTATTAGTGATAAGAATATCATTATTGATATGCTACAGCACCCAGCTAAGTTTCTTATTGTTTTAAATCACCAAAAGATTCATTATTTTTCTAGTCCGACATTGTTAAGCGTCTTTAAGGAAACTCCCTGATGCCTTATTACCTGTAGATTCTTGTCTATTATTATAATTTATGTAAAATTTCCGAAGATTCTGTGAGCCTGGATAGCTAATAGCATGGTCCCTATGATTTTCATTTTCTTTCGAAGATGGTAAGCATGGTAAAATTTGAAAGCGTTTCCCCATGGGTGCGTTTCATACTTAATTCTCAACTGCTACCAAATAAATCTGCCTAACTCTTGTAAGGGTATGGACAAACACCTGATTTAACTCGTTTTGTATGGAACGCCAAAGGGCTAAAATCAGTAGTGATGGGAGAGAAACTGGGATGTTGAAAACAGAAATTAAACATATTGAGATTAAAATGTATAAAAAAGCTATCTATACTTGCACTAATAACCTTATATCCAAATTCTTCTAAGCATCATACTGGGGCCATATTATGGCCACACTTGTGGGTAAAATCAAACTTTACGATTACAGCGCTGATTATGTATCTTTTCATAATTTTTCGAGTTGAACAAGGTTCAAGTTTCCAGCGTTACGTTTATGACCATCCAGAGTAAAGATTTAAGGCATAATTTTTGAATTGAAAAAAGATGGAAGCTGTGAACAGAAGTTTTCCCATCTGTAAGGTGAATTTGGCAAAAGATGCATAGGCATAGTCTTAGTAGGTCATAAGTTGGTCATTGTTGGGAACAAATCAGTGTTGGCACAAGCTTTTTTAATCAATTTTTGCCAGTTCATTTGCGTGTTTCTCTAGCACAAGCGTGGCGCTAAAATCAAGCACAAATACTTTAATAGTTTTTTTTTCTACTGATAAGTGCAATTAGGGTGTGGCTCGGGCATCATTCTCGAATGATATATCTTGTTGGTATATTAATATAGTCTCTGCTAATAATCCACTTATTCTGACCAATTTTCCAATATACAAGGTTTACTAATAGTACTACAAACTCATTGCAGCTAAAAGAGCTAAATGCCTTTATTTGGTTGTGCTACGTCAGGGGCATACGTAGAGGGGGAGGGGGGCTTTGGACCTGGGCTCTTTCTAAAACCCTAAATTTTCTAGAATTCCTGGGCGCTTTGTTATTTAAATTATCAAATAATATTTCCTTCTTTGCTATCGACCCCCTCCCCCCAACCAAAAAGATTATGTGTGCGTGGCTGCTGTCAGTAAATAATCCCTTAGTAATGGGGTCAGTCTGAGTCAACTCTATCGCGTAATTTTCATTCTTCCAAATATTTTTAAATCTTTACTCCTGAGTTCATTCTAACCTTCTGTAATGGTACAGAAATATTTAGAGTAAGTTAGAGTTAAGTTTGAAACGCATCCCTTATGAAGGTTTGTTTGTCCTGAAGAATGTTCACAGAATACTTTCCCCATTGGTTTTCTGAAACACTATTAAAGTCAATGCTATCTTTGCAATAGGCTTTGCTTAGCTAAGCTTTTAACCATGCAGAGCAAGAAATTTTTATCGATTTCCTATTTACTAAACTGTTAATTTTGTAAATGTCATTTAGTCTAAACTTCTAATATTTTCTATGAAATTTCCTTTTAGAGTTTAGTATTTTTTAAGTTTAGTAACTTTTGATCCACTACTGTCTAACTTTTTTTAGTTTGAACTAGTGCCACCTTATTATCATTAATTTAAGTAGTCAAGATTAGTCATGGGACTAAACATTTTTGTGTCAAGTTTGGTGCTAGAAATTAAGCAAATTTTTTATTGATTATTACAATTCAAACATCCCCCAAAACTAACTTACTTTAAAATAAAACGTGTATTCAATGTTATGTTGGTACTTGATTGAGCATGGTGGTGTTTTCCTGCATTTTAATGATATGGTTGGATTATTGTTTCTTTTTTGGTTTGGATTTTATGGTCTACTCAGAACCAAAGGGTCTATCTCATTATCATGATTTAAAATGAGAGTAAAAATAACGATTTGGAGCTTTTCACCGCCGCAGTTTTTGTTCGAGGACCTAAAATTAAAAAAACATGTAATATAATGTTTGAATTCCAGCTATATTCTTTTATTTGCTGCCTAGACGCAAATTGAAGCGTCTGGCTTCAATTTGCTGTATGGTAAAGATGAAGAATACGGCATTGGATTTTACAATCCCTACCGGTGGTGCTAATCTCCGTTTCATGGCCCTTCAGCCAGGAAGTGTAATGGGGGGGGGCAGCCATCCAGTGCTTTCGCACACCCTTCCTGTTTACCTTCCCCAGATTTGTCCAGGTACCCATTTAGAGCTACATCATACTTGTAGTATGACGCATAAAAATATGTTAAGTAGTGTTCACATGCATTTCCATGCCTAACTTGGACTTAGACTGGTTGGCATGGTAGGCATGGTTAGACTTCCATGCCTAAACTTGGGTGTCTAGGTAGGAACGTGCTTATGAATATAGTTCTATTGGACATACACATGAACGCTACTTTTAAGGGCGGACGATAAAGACGGTGACAAAACAGCTTTCTGAGGGGCAGAACTTGAAATCCTAGACACACAGTTCCAGGCTCTAGAACTGGGTAGTTTGGTGTAACTTATCAAACATTTCGTAGTAACGAACTGTAAGTAAGGAGCGACCCGGCTCAATAGTAACTGAACCTCTGAAAAAAGGAGTTTTGACACCAATAGATAGGCCTACATCAAAAGAATCAGAGTTTTATGCTGATTTCAAATATATAAGTTTCATCAAGTTTAGTCTTACCCATCAAAATTTATGCGCGTGAGAGAACTTGCCTTATTTTCAAAAAGGGGGAAACACCCCCTAAAAGTTATAGAACCTTAATGAAAATCACACCTTCAGATTCAGCGTATCATAGAACCCTATTGTTGAGGTATCAAGCTCCTATCTGCAAAAATGTGGAATTTTGTATTTTTGCCAGAAGAAAGATCACGGATGCGTGTTAATTTTTTTTTATTTTATTTTTATTTTTTCCCAGGGATAATCGTATCGACCCAGTGGTCCTAGAATATCGCAGGAGGGCTCATTCAAACGGAAATTAAAAGTTCTAGTGTCATTTTTAAGTGACCAAATAATGGAGGGCAACTAGGCCCAAGCAGGTATCCAGGGTTTTTCTTCGGGGGCGGGGGTTTACCCGATTTTTCCAGATTTTTTTTATAGCATCTTTTTTCTGGTAATGTTTTGTCTTTACAGGTATCTTTTAGACTATTTTCGACTCGGTCAAAAATTTCGGGGGGGGGGGTTAAACCGGGTAACCCCCCTGGATACGGCCTTGACTAGGCCCCCTCCCACGCTCATTCTTTTCCCAAAGTCACCCAATCAAAATTTTGAAGGAGCCATTTTGTTCAGCATGGTCGAAAAATATATTAACCATGTCTTTGAGGATGACTTAATCCCCCACAGTCCCCAGAGGAAGGGTTGCAAATTATGAACTTTGCCCAATGTTTACATATAGTATTGGTTATTGCAGCATTATTTAAAAAAAAAAACGATCAGAAATTAAATTAAAAAAAAAACAAGTTTTCAATTGAAAAACTTTTCAACTGAAAACTTTTCAACATCAAAACTTAAAACGAACACAAACTATTACGCATATGATTGAGTTCGCCCCCTAGTCAACACCTCGCTCTTTACGCTAAAGCTTTTTTAGTACTTTTAATAAGTAAAATTAATATGCAAATTTCGTTTTAATTATTCATGTACGGTGAGCCAAAATAAAACCTGCATTAATTTAAAAACGTTCAGAAATTAAATAAAAAACACGTTTTTTTTAACTGAAAGTAAGGAGCGACATTAAAACTTAAAACGAATAGAAATTATTCCGTATATGAAAGGGGCTGTCCCCTCCTCAACGCCTCGCTCTTTACGCTAAAGTTGTACTCTTTCTTACTACTCTATCTTTTAGAACAATAAAAAAATGCCCCCCCCTCCTCCAAAAAAAAAGACAAACAAAAAACATAAACAACGGAATAATGAGCGCAAAAGCTTATTTTAGAGGTGCAAGCTTTGGTTCTGGGCTTGACATCATGAACCAATTTGTTCTTCTTTTCCTTTAACAGATTGATTTTAACAAGTAGAGAGCCCTAAAGCTACGATCTAATAAAGCAATGTTTGTTAGTTTTGCTGAGAAAGAAGGTCATGCTTGAGTGTTTTTTTCTTCTTTGGGATGACAATATTAAACCATTAGCCTTAGATTATCCAAAGAAGCTCTTTTCCTTTTCCTTTTCCTTTATCAATTATTTACTAACATGCACTCTTTTTAGGCCATTTTCCCTTTTTATTTAGTGGATTTTGATGATTGCGTTTAATATTATTTGCTTGTTTTTACTCAATGTCTTACTTTGCTTGTTATGAGCTATAGTTATCTAATCCTTTAGCCCTTTTTCCTTTTTTTCCACTGATGTTTCAATATTCTTTTTTTGTCTTTATTTTCTGAGCTCTTTGCAGAATTTGAGCTGATTTGAGACCTAGCTTAGTTATTTATTTATTTATTATTATTAAAAAAAGAAAACAAATTTGCCACATTAGTAAAAATAAAGCGGACTTATAGGAAAATCATGAAACAATCATAATAATCTTATGATTGTTCCAGGGGGGGCGGGTGTCTAGTAAAATGCTAGTAAATCTTGGTAAATGAACTAAAATAGTTAAGTTACAATTGAATGAGCACGTCGTCGTTTTCTTATATATTTTTATCATTAGCTTAGTTTCAAACTTCTTTATTATAAGCATGGAGTTTTACATATTAATTGCCTGCTTTTTCCCCATTTCTTGGATATTAATAAGTGTGAGTGTTTCTTGAGTTTTTATTATTTTTATTTAATTCTTGAAGTGCTGTCGGCTATATAATTTGTATTTTTGAAGGCTCTTCGAAAGCCATTAATCATAATCTTCGTGTTAAACACATTACCATTTGTTTCAGTAAAAAGAATTCCAAAATTTATTGGTGAATTTGATTTAAGTAAAACCACTAGAATATTAATCTTTATTAAGCGCTATTGTGCTGCCTATGATTTAATATGCCAATTGATATCGAAGCAATTGCTTTTGATTAATAATTTTGTATTTTCAGATCCAGAAAGTATAGAGTAACTTCTAACTATATAGACTTCTAACTATAAAGTAACTTTATTTAACCAGATAAAGTAACCTTTAACTATAGTAAGTTAGATCAATTAATATGATCGAAATTGTAGATTTTTTTTGTTTTATGAACCAATTTAATAGTGAATTTATCTATTTTCAACAATTTGTATCTATATTTTCTATCACTCTTATTCAGCATTTTAACTGGAAGAAAACTGATATACGAAAAAGTGGATAATGGCTGATACTTGATCTGTTCCTTTAGATCAAAGACAGATCAACCAAACACGGATCTCTCATAGAATTATTGTCGCTATGTATCCGGGATCATTGCTTTTCCTGAGGCGAAAATAATTTCAAAGATTTAAAGAACATGGAAATTGAAACTTGGAATGTTGCGACGTTAAAAAATGACCATCGTATCGACATTTTGACTGATGAATTCAGACGATTCGAACTGGACTTATTAGGAGTTTCAGAAACTCATATCCCAGGGGTAGGAAGCATGAAATTAAATGATATAGAATTTGTTTACTCAGGCAGGAAGGATGGGGTACATAGACAGGGAGTAGGGCTCATGATGAATGATGAACCTGCTAAGTCTTGTTTAGGCTGGGAAGGTATTAATAATAGAATACTAATTGCTCATTCCAGGACTAAAAAGTTCAGGGTATCAGTTATAGTAGTATATGCCCCTGTAGAACCGACTGACGGAGATACTAGTGACTCAGATGAATTTTACTTACAGTTACAGGAGCAAATAGACAGGGTCCCAGGTTGAAATATGATGTTTTTACTAGGAGATTTTAACACCCAGGTCGGTAGAAATGCGGATAGATGGTATCCTAGCCTAGGTAAATTTGGTTTAGGAAAAGAAAACAGTAATAGATACAGACTTTTGCAATTTTGTAGTTATAACAATTATATGCTTATAATGCGTTATAACCAATACGGTGTTTGGTCATAAAATGGCTCATAAGTTAACATGGTATTCACGTGATGGTAAGACAGCAAACCTTACTGATTATGTTATAGTAAACCGAAGACTGGCATGATCAATACAAGATACTAGGGTATATAGGAGTGCTGTTATTGATATTAAAGATCACCATCTAGTAGTGTCAAGGGTTAATTTACTGGGAATTTATGATGTTGGTAGACTCCAGGATGAGAATTTGAGAGAAAATTTCCAGGAACAGTTGAATACTAAACTTAAGAGTTTAAAACTTGATAATGTGGAAGATGGTTGGAATAATTTTATAAAAATAATTTGTGAAGTTGCTGAATGCGTCTTACGGAAGAAAGCTAGAACTACAGCTAAGAATATTAGTGAAAAAGCTTTTTGTTTAATAGAAAGGAGAAAGGACTTGTACAAGAATTATCTGAGTGATAGATCATATGAAAACAAAAGGAATGTAAAGAAAGTGGAGAAAGCATTAAAATATGAACTAAGGAGGTGTGAAGTGGAGGCCATGGATAAAATTGCCGAGGATCTGGAAGATGCAGCTAGACGGCATAATAGTAAAATATTGTACTGGCATGTTAATACATTGAGAGGGAGTAGTCAATCCGAACTTGGCCCAGTTAAAGATAGGAATGGGCCCTCATTAGCGATAAGGAAAGAACTAAAGAGAGATGGGCCGAACATTTGTAGAATTTGCTAAACCAGATAGAGTTGCAGGAAAAGATATAGAGGAAAATGAAAAAGTTTGTGATACCTTGGATGTGAAGGAAGATTTGTTTTGTGGCGAAGAATTAGCGATAGTACTAAAAGGATTAAAAAATAATAAGGCTCTAGGTGTTGATAGGTTGGTAAATGAGTTTCTTAAATATGGTGGCTCTGAGGTTATGTATAAGTTACTGAAGATTATGAATACGATTTTTGAAAAAGGGGAAGTACCTAACGATTTTAGGGAAACCTTAATTAAGCCACTTAATGAGAAAGGTGATAAAAGTGAGTGTGGTAATTATCAAGGCATTAGTCTGGTCTCTGTAGGTAGTAAATTACTTAGTAATATAATACTTTTTAGACTGAGAAATGCCGTAGACAAAGTTTTAAGAGAAGAACAGTGCGGTTTTAGAAAAGGTAGAGGATGTGTCGACCAAATTTTCACTCTCAGACTAATAGTTGAGGTGCTTGAGCTGTCAAACGCCTTTGGTCCTCAGGTTTATAGATTATGAGCAAGTGTTCGATTCTGTTGATAGAAGAGCTTTAGTAAAGGTTTTATCCTTGTATGGTATACCAGACAAATACATTAAAGTGATTAGTGCTTTGTACGAGAATAACACTGCTACGGTTAAGGTAGGAAAGGAGGTTAGCAGCTGGTTTTGTATAAATCAGGAGTTAAGCAGGGTTGTGTTCTATCCCCCTTTATATGGATTATTTTGATGGACTTTGTCTTAAGTAGCACAGGAAAGGTAATGGGAGACCACGGAATCAAATGGGGAGGAAAAAGTCTCCTGGACTTAGATTATGCTGATGATTTAAGCATCCTAGATGAAAGTATGAGCAAAATGAATGAAGTTTTAGAGGTTTTTGCGAGTTCAGGGTTCTATAATAGGTTTGAAAATTAATGTTAAGAAGACTTCGTCACTAAGACTAGGAATAAGTAAAGTGAAAAGGTGACGTTGGGTAATGAAAAGATTGATCAGGTGGGCAGCTTCACTTACCTCGGTAGTATTATTAGTAAAGATGGTGGGAGCAGTGAAAATGTTAAAATTAGAATAGCCAAAGCTCAGGGTGTTTTTTCACAGTTAAAAAAGTTCGAAAGAATAGGAAGATAAGTCTACAAACCAAGATTAGAGTATTAGAAGCTACGTGATGCAGTGGTCAAATATGGCTCTGAAGCTTGGGCGCTCAGAAAAGCGGATGAAGATTTGCTAGATGTTTTCCAGAGAAGTTGCTTAAGGATTGTTCTGGGTACCCGGCTGACTGACCGTATTTCAAACAATAGGCTGTACGAAAAATGTGGTTCAATACCGCTCTCTAGGGCTATAATCAAGAAAGGTTGAGGTGGCTAGGGCACGTTGTGCGGATGAAGGATGACAGATTGCCGAAGATTGTTCTTTTCGGCCAACCGTCTTGGGCTAAACGGAAAGCAGGTCGTCCTCGTCTTGGGTGGGAGGACGTCATAAAGAAAGATTTAAACGAAATGGGAACTTCGTGTGTGGGTGTAAAAATGGAGGCTTTGAATAGATTGGGATGGAGGAGGAGCGCGCGTAGCCGTGTTCGCCACAGTCGGCTTGGTGCTGCGGTGAGTTGTTAGTAGTAGTAGTAGTAGTAAATATGTAATAGGACCATGGCTTACGTTAAAGATTATGTTATGCTTAAAAGATAACCTTCAAAAAGAATAAGGACTCAACAGGGGTACAACATTTTCTCCTTAAGATTGGAATACTTTTTATTTGTTCATTTCTACTTAAAATAAATACACATGTTGTAGTCAAACTTTAACAAGCACTAAGATATAGTGCAAGCAGTCATTGTGAAAATGTCTAAGAGAATTATGTGCCTGCGTTAAAGTTTCCAGTTTATTTTAGAAAAACTTCAGAAGCAACATGGGGTCTAAAAGGGTTATGCTATCTACCTCCTTTAGTATTCTGTTTTGTTTTTTTATTCATTTCTACTAAAATGTATTTCTCAGTTACAATCCAACTTTAGGAAGTTCTAAGATATGTGGATTGAGTAAAAATAAAAATATTTAAGGGAAGAATAGGTTTATATTAGAAAGTTTTCAAAAGGGATACAGGAGCGGAAACATAATTCAAACCCAGTATCCTACGCGAGACAACAAAAAAATTTGAGAAGCGCTTCTCTAAAATATGTGGAATAAAACTGTAGAACAAAACTATGTAAAATAAAGCTTTTAATTTTAGTCAAATGCAAACTAAAAATAGATATAATTCTTTTAAGGAGCGATGGGGGTGAGGGACATATCCCTCACTCCTAGTTCAATGTCAATAAATATATGGAAATATTCTGATCTAAATATATTTCTGCTGTTTTATATCTACTGAAATAATAGTATAAAAATGATATGTGTTAAATTCTATTTGGAACTGTAACTGTTCGTATCCAAAGAATCAATGCCGATGATTTAATGAGTTTTATTTCAAATATTAAAGCTAAGAATAATAATAAACGCATTTCAGTCTTTGACGCGAGAAGAATAAATAATGTAAAATAAACAAATTATTTTCAGTTGTTTGTTTTAGATATTTAGTTTACTTTATATTCATTTTCTTCTTTTAATAAAGCTATTTATCAAATGCATAATCTAATGAAATATTGTGCTATTTTTGATTTAGGAGCAATTGAACAACCTGATGACTACGTTGAGAAGCACTCATCCTCATTTTATTCGTTGTATCATCCCCAACGAAACCAAGAGCCCAGGTATGAGTCATCCATTCTTTAAAAATGTCCTTTTAGATTACTAATGTGTTCCGTTCACTAATATAATTTGGTCGCATTTAATAAGCTTATATCATTTTTCATTATTTTTTGTTTACTTGTTGGAAATTGTACAATTCATCGTAGTGAGACCAAGTTGGGAAGTGCAAATACTGGTTTTATATGTTATGTGATTCCCTACGCAACTAGGGGTATGACTTAAATCCTATTAAGAATTTGGTGCTATTTCTGAGTTTATCTCATTTCCTCTTTTTGTAATAAAATTTAATAATATAAAAGTTTTTACTTGAGTAAAAAAGGATCATCTATCCCATGGGACTGGGGGATTGTTAGCGAAACTTAGAAGGCTAGAAGAGTCTTTTGTTGCAAAAGTGGACGACTTACATTGTGTTTATACCTCAGGGACGTACCTAGGGGGAGGGGATCAACCCTTCAAATATCATTTTTTTATTGTTGCACATCCACTCGAATTATGCTTTGTTCCCCCCCCCTAAAAAACATCATGGGTACGTGCCTGGACTCCTTGTTCACTTTATCACTAAGCCCTCAACTGTGGGTACATATTTGAAATTTGGATTTTTTTTTAATGAATGGTTAAAAATGACTGAAGGCTTTTTCATATTTTTTTTTAGCGACTTTTCAATAAATCAGGTTGAAATATTTTAAACGAAGTTTTTCCAACTAGTAAGGGCAACTGACTGTAAAGCAAAAACAAATTCATACCATGGACTGTAATTTTGTCCCTTGAGTGAGCGAGAAAGACAATTAAAAGCTCCAATTATATATCAATTCAAACTTGTGATTTGATTTAGGAATTGATTAAACAAAATTACTGAGTGATGAAAATTTTCAAAGCACCAAGGACATTAAAATAAAACATTTTTGCCCTATAGACCAATCTTTAGGCCTACTCATTCCTGAAAACCATTATTTTCTTATGAAGCTTTTTTATTTTGGTTGCTTCGAAATTATAAAGTTTAAGGACAGTTCACCACGTTTTCGTCAATGTTGCCATATCGATTCGCATAATCAAATCAGCAAAACTGATGAGTCGAATTTGACAGCACTTTTTGTCAGTAAAAATTCAAACATTAACAGTGTGCTGAATCCTAAAAACTACTATGCTTTCAGAGGAAAGTTAAATTTTCTTAAGGTGTTCGGTGCCATATGTTTTAGCATATTTTTGATGATTTTTTGCCTTTTTTTTATTCCCCCCCCCCTGCTACTACCAAAAACCGCACATGTATGGTTGTGTAAGTTTTCACGTACTCAATTCAAAAAATTGAATTTAATTTTCACTGTCCTTGGTACGTTGACAGTTTTTCAGTGATTATTGCAAAAATATTTAAAAAGAAATTTGTCATGTATTAAAAAAACTGGTTTTATAAGAAAAAAATTATAATTTTGATTTTGACCTTTGTTGTGTACCAAAAAAATGTAATAAAAAGCTCCGATCTTCAGTCGAATTCAAATTGTCTCATTATAAAAAGAAATATTAAATAATTTCAAGCCCTGTTTCTTAGTGACTGAGAATGTGTTTACCTTATTAGATTTTTGTCCACTCATTTCACTCCTCCCCCTTCACTTGCTGTTAATCCTCGCTAGGTTATGTTGAAACCGTTTTTTTTTCTGTCAGTCTTCTTATAGACTCATACTTGTTTATACTCCTCCACTTTAGGTGTTAGAAAGCCTCTTAGAAAGGAGGTGAATGTTCATGGCCACTTTTATTGTTGCTATCACTCTTCTTCTGAAAGATATTCAGTTTTACTCCTCCACTTTAGGTGTCATTGACTCTCACTTGGTTATGCACCAGTTGACCTGTAACGGTGTACTTGAAGGTATCCGTATTTGCCGTAAAGGTTTCCCCAACAGGATGGTGTATTCTGATTTCAAACATAGGTAAGTATCCTACCCGGAGTGTAATGTCATAAATACTCACGAGGGTGCAAAATGTAATGTATGCTATTGGCATTGGTGGATAGATTTCCCGCAACCGAAATTTAATTATCTGATTCAACTGTCATAAAATTTAATTCCTTTTTCCGATTGAAAACTGAATGAAAAGATAAAAAGAACTAAAGTAAACGGTTGTCTACAAATATACCAAAACCTAAATATAGAAGCAAAAATTAAACCGGCTGCTTTATCTTACCTAAAATTCATTTTTTTGATTTTTCGGCTGAAAACAGAATAAAAAGACGAAAAAAATAAAGCAAACGGTTATTTCCAAATATACAAAAACTAGAGAAAGAAGGAAAATTTAGTCAGCTGATTCACCTCATCAGAAAACTTAGGTTTTTCAGCTAAAAGCACGAAAAAAAGTAAGTGGTTACCTCCAAATATACCTCAAAAACAAAACAGAAGATCGTTACTTGATCCTAGGAAAAATTTTCTTTTTTCAATGTTTTAGCAATGATGTGCCCAACAGTAAGTTGAAACCCCATCCCTAAGGAGAAGATTTTGGTGTTAATACTCCCTCCCTAACACTTAATATCTGGGTACGCCCCTCTCAATAGTTACATTTACTACTCCTATGTGTCTCCTAGTTAATAGCTATATCTTCTACATAGGGGAAACTCTCCTACGTTAAAAAAGCAGAATGCATTCTTTGTTTAGACTTGCGAGTGTTTAAAAATCGGGAAGTGATTGGTACAAATGATATATGACATTTATTTTATACTTTGCCTATCAAACAAAACAACAAATTTATTTTGTATTTTTTCAACATAACAATTTTACTTACTTCCCATTCCATCTTGTTGTCTAAGGGAACCATTGAAAAACCTGAAATTTGTCTACATAAAAACAAAGAGAGTGCAGCAAAAAATGTCTTCAGAAAAGAATGCAACAACATACTGTGACATATTTAACTTTCAAATTGTACTTAAGTGTCAATTGTCAACTTCTATATCTATACTCTAAGCTTTCCTTAATTGAACATATTGAGTACATATAATAGTATAGCTGATAATTTATTCGATTTTTGGTAACAGTATCATTATGTAAACTCTAAAAATTAGTTATATTGGAGTTATTTTTTTAGTTTTAATTCGTTTTTCGTGAAATTAAACTAAAAAGTTGTTTTAAGTGAGGGACTTATAGGTTCCAGTTTTGATCCCGAGGTAACCTCGATTTTTTTTTTTCGCCCGTCTTTCCCTTATAGCCAATCGAAGGTTGAAATAAAACTGTCCTCTTGTTTTAATGGTGACTCTTTTTCAGGATTAGTTTTAGTTTTCATATTTTTTTATGCATTAATCAGTTGTTGTTTTAAAATCGTCTTCTTCAGTGTAAGAAGAAAAATAACAAAAGGGGGTCTAGAACGGGCCCCCACCCCCTCAAAAGCAATGGATATTTCTGTGATTGTTGCTATAAACGTCATGTTCTCTCGTAATTATGATCGATCTTGGAAGTTTTTTTTTAAGTTATCCCCAATCCCTACAAAAAATTAGTGCGTACATATATTCTTAGCTTTTCTCTTTTACGCTGCGGACTTATTAATCACAAATGCATAATTTTGAACCTTTTTATATACCAAGCTTTTCATGAATTTACATTGAACGTGCGATTTTATTTTTTGCATTTTCCGAGACTTCGATTATATAGTAGATGGGACACTATGGCACATAGGTGAAACAGCTTTTAGCCTTAAAGAGACGCATGAAAAATGGTTATTATCTCATACAAAGCTATCTAATACTTGAAATCGGTGTGGCTTCTGTTATGGAATTCAGTTATAACAGAATGGTGGCTAGGCATATCCCCCAGGGACCTACATCGCGCGGAAAATTCCACCTGGGAAAATACCTGGCTCCCACCCCCTGTGGAATTTCCGCCATATGCAAAATTGAACAGCCAAAGAGACGTTCACCAATAAAGATTGAAAAAGAAGGATTTTTGGAATATTTTACTATATTCCAAACATAACAGGAATGTGTATGTATACTGTCTTATAATTTATTTGGATTCTTATTATTCTATTCTTTTTTTCGTGCTTTTGGGGTTGAGTTACCATAGCAGGGTAAAACAAAAAATAATTTGAAAGTATTAAATTAGTGTCAACTTTAAAAAAGTTGCCCTGATGGAAGTACACTGAGATAACAGGCTGGACCTAAAAAGTGGGACTAAGATGGAAGTTCACCGGAATAACATGCGGGATTAGAGTACGAATAATTAATTCCCGTGAACTTGGTCTGGTTCTGAGCTGCGGAGGATTTCCGCTATCCAAAATGTTTTTTTTTTTTTGAGGGGGGATGGATTTTCAGACTACGGTCTATTTTACCACTGATTTAGGTGATACTGCTATTAAATTACTGGACTTCTGTCTTTACCGTCGGAGACTAACTCTTTTTTGTTTTTTATGTCACATCGATCCCTTTACCGATTACTGAGTAGGGTAGAATAGTGGCGCTTGTTTGCCGTTATTCTACCAACTCAGTTTTTTATCCGACTGTCGGAAAATATTGGGGGGGCGTCCCCCCTCTCCCATAAAGTGACCATCCCTGAAGAAAGGTATAGCCATGATACCAGTTTCATTCCTTGCGATTGATAACGCTCCACAGAGTGTTTCCTTCTGAAGTACCTTTAGCAGCCTTTCTTTTTCTAATTAATTTAAGTAAACGATCGAAGTCTTAAATCAGTTCCAAGCAAATTTTACAATTGACAGAGCTCTTCATTCCAGATAAGCAAAAGTAGTTTCTTAAAAAGGATAGTTTTTCAAAAAGTCATCAAATCTGTTGGACAATAAGTATTGGGTATCGTTCCAATAGACGTACATCAGAAGGCCTTCCCGTCTGAATATATCTTGACTCGTCATGGACTACGTGAGTTTGCAAGAACGAATGTGGCAACCGTGGGGCGGCATTGATTTTCCCGCAACTGGGAACCTCAATAATAGGGTTTTTTCGATGTTTTCCAAATCATTGACTACCTCTTAATTTATGAATGAATATCAACTTGGTCGTCCATGATGCAAACTCTAGTTTGGTGCCAAAAATGACAGAACATGTTTTTCCCATTTCACAATCTTTTGGGTTACTTTAAAAAAGTTTCCCATATCTATTAACCTCCGCTCGAATTGACCCTTTCCTGATCTTTTAGGACCGTCATACTATCCCCCTGAGAAAAAAAAAAACATATAAACCGGCATCTGTGATCTTTCTTCTGGGAAAATACGAAATTTCCCATTTTTGTAGATAGGAGCGTTGGAACTTTGACCTAAGGGTTCTCTACTATGCTGATCTAGATGGTGGTGATTTTTTCATTATATCGCTGCCTTTTTGGGGGTGTTTTTTCTCCTCTGTCGAAAACCCGGCTGATTTTCTCAGGCTTGTAGCGTTTGATGTGGAAACTAAACTTAATGAACTTTATATATTTTTGAATCGCATAAAAATTCATTCTAAATTGATGTATTAATTGTTATAATGTTTTTTTAGTGGTTGTTTGTTAGCCTGCTATTGGCCTGAGTCATTCCTTGGCTTACAGATTCTACACTATATATTCGACTTTATTTTGGAATATAGTAGTAAATTACAGAATCTCCTTCTTTTCTTCATATTTTTATTTGTCTTAATTTTATTTTGGCTGCTCCCCTTTATATGTGGTGAGTAATTTCCCGAGGTGGATTGCCGTGGGAGAATTTTTCTGGGGGGGATACTTCCGGACCCTAAATTGAATAATAATCTACGTAATGAAACATAGAAGCGAATGGTCCCTAGTTTTTCTCCTCGTAGAAGAAACAAATAAAAACAATTAAAAGGAACAAAATTAACATTATTATTTTTCCAGCAAAGAACTGTTTTTTTGTGGCTGAGTGCCTAGCCATTATTTGTTTTATTGCTCAGCAAAAAAAATCAATTATTATGCTTCATATGTTAAGTCCGTAACTCTTTTGGTGCAAGATCATGTTTTTTTCTTTTTTGTTGAATTTTATTGTTTTCAGCTTTTATTGTAGTTCTAAATTTTTTCTAAACTTTCGATTCTATCAAATGTATGCTACAGACATGAGTAAAAAATTACCCTCTAAAAGAATAAAGATGAAAAAAATTAAAAAAGAGGAAAAACCCAATGTGTTTCCTTATTTGTTTCGAAGGTTTGTTCTACTTTCTTACATATTTTTTTTTGTACCCGTTAACACAAAGAAAAAAATTATTGTAATAGTACTCCATATGGCGCCGTCCTAGCCAAGTCGACGGCGCGCTGGATTTGGAATCCTTTGTCCGAAGGGTGAGGGTTCGATTCCTGGTGTCGCCAATTTGCGACGTGGGTCAGTGGCGTGACTCTTTAAGCTCAGCCAGAGTCGACCCAGCTCTAAATGGGTACCTGGAGAAATCTTGAGAAGGTAAACAGGAAGGGTGAGTGAAAGTACAGGATGGCTGGCCCCCATTGCACTTCCTGGCTGGAGAGCCTTGAGACGGAGATCAGCACCGCCGGTTCGGATTTTAAGAAGTCTAGTGCCGTATCCTTTATCTTCTTTTTTTTTTTACTCCATATGGCTAAATCGAGCTTATCCTGTATTAAATTAGGAAAAACTACAAATATATTTTCTTGTTTGTTTGGAAGGTTTGCTCTGTTTTCTGTTACTTGAATATTTCTTTTCTTTCAAATCCAAGTTTTTTCTTTAATCTGGCCTGTGTCTTTCAAGTTGCTTACACTTTTTTTTCCTCTATTGTATCATCAATATTTATTTTATTGTTTGTGTAACAGACTTCACTTAAATGTGTAACTGCTTACTCATTATCTCTTTTCTATTGGATTTTTTTTCTAATTCTCTTTTCTAATGGAAATATATTGTCGAATATACAGCATATCTGACTTTCATAAAAAATGACTCGAGAGCTAAAATAAGTTTCATGAAGATGTTTGTGGAATTATTTTTACTTTTTACTATATATATATATATATATATATATATATATATATATATATATATATATATATATATATATATATATATATATATATATATATATATATATATATATATATATATATATATTATATATATATATATATATTTATATATGCTTGATTGGATACCACAAACTCGTCCCAGTACGCAGGGAGACATGGAAGAAAAAGTGCTTGGAACTCGTGAATTCCTTGCTGTCTATAAATTTATATGACAAAAAATAAATCCCCAAAAATTACCCTGTCAAACCGAAGAATGTAGCTTCAAATTATTTTATAATATACGAGACTGTAAAAGTATGGGTTTGGCTACGGAAGTGCTTCTGAACCTTTTTACACTTGTAAAACGCTTTGATTAAATTGTACGTCTATAGAAACCCTTTAGAATATATTTCGTATCATTCGAGTTTTTTCGATTTGGTTGACATAGTTTCATCGTAGTTCGATCACAGTCCACTCTTTCTTACAGAACCTCTAGCGATCTTGTCCTAAACTCCGGGGTTCTGGGAACCGAGGCTAAGAAATCCTGTGTAAGACATACTGACTCATTTTTATCTCAGCCATGATTAGTCCTTTTTACTCTTTTGAAGTAAATGCATCCCTTTAAGTGGGCCTAGAAGATGAAAACACTCTAGCAGACTCCTAGGAGCATAATATTTTATTTACTCAAAAATTTATACTTTTAAGGAGACTCCTAAGAGGTCAGTGTCGTATTTGTTCAAAAATGTACCAGATACACTTGTTTTTCCGTCACGACGATATGTTTCCATACTAAAAAAAAAATCTTTTTGTTATTTTACTTGCTTTCTGCTTTTTATTTGTGTATTCTTCTTTATTCTTTGTGAAATAGGTACATGATTCTTGCCCCTAACAAAATGAAGGCTGCCGGTGATGAAAAGAAAGCTTCAGTTGTCTGTCTTGAAGAAGTCAATCTGAATGTTGAACTCTATCGAATCGGTCACACTAAGGCACGTAACCTTTAAAAACCCAAGTTGTCATTAGATGCAACCAATGGCTATCCTCAGTTAACCTGCGCAAAAGGGGGTGGGGGCTTCAAGCAATCATCTCCTTCCCGAACAGTCTCGAATGTCTTTCAAGAATTTTCTATGCTTTTCTCGTAATCTTCTTCTTTCCTTATAATTTGGGTACTGGTGTCAGATTCCTCCATACTGTTTGACTCATATTTAGATATGACTTCTATTACCACCCCTGTCCCTAATTTTTCTTCCTAACCTGCCTCCTTTGTCTATAACCCTGCCTTTTTTCTTCTTCTGTGCATCATATTCTGTCTACATACTTTCATCTGTTGGTTGTACACAGACTGGCCCTATGTGTAACCGCTCAAATATAGTGAGAAAATCAAGTCTGCTATTGGATGTAATCGTAACCCCTGCTCTAATATTAACAAAGTAGACGGCATATTTTTCAGCTTTTTCTATTGTGGTATTATCAACCATCCCTTCTAGACACATTATAGAAAAAGTAATATTGAAATTGGAAACTTCTTATTATAATAAGGCTCAAAAAATTAAGAAAATCCTATAGAAATTTACTAATGCCATCCAGCAGTTTTCAGCATAGTTCTACTGCTGTCACGTGAAAGGATTTATTTGACGTACAATTTTTGTATTGTTTAATCAAATAGCCAGCAGGCTGTACTGGTTGCAGTACTCGTGATTTTGAATACCACGAGAGCCATGAGAAACTGCTTAAGCTCAGGTTCTCTCTTGATCCCTATAATGTTTGCTCTCAACCAGAGAAGTTTCCAAATTTTGTAGCTTGATAGTGTATTTAGTTTAGTTATTTTCGTAGCTAGCTGTTTTGGTCATTTGTTTATTGTGTAGCCTACTGTGTTTGTGTTTATTATAGTTTATTGTGTTTGTAGCCTGCTTGGTTAAAATAAAGAATAAAATATGTGGATCTTTGACATGTTGGGATACAAATTATGAAACAAAAAGGTGTCAGTTTTATTCTAGAATGTTTATTTTTGTTCTAAACTATGTACTTTTATTTTGAATCTGTATATTTTTACTGATTTTATCGGGGTCTGTTTCAAAAAGTTACTTCGGTTTAGTTTGTTCTGAAAATTTGCAATGGTCTTGTTTAAATTTTTAAACTCTGTAAATTGGAAACTTTTAATTAGATTTCTAAATTTTTCAAATCTTCTTGGGCTCGTGTTCCACCATTATCGTGGCTGTTTTAAAGTGAGAAATTACTTTTTGTTTCCTTTTGTTTATGATGGTGGCAAAAATTTCAAAAAATCTCTTGAAAACGAACCTCTAATTATGGTTAAGTCGTGAAATTTGGGTATCTACCATCTTCTCATTTAATTTAATGCCTATGAAATTTTAGATATTCTTTGTTAGCTTCGCAGATTGCAAAAAAGCATGAGGACGCGAAAAAGGCTAGTGAAGCAATTTTAGAATTTGTTGGACTGGACACTGAAAAATATCGATTGGGACATACAAAGGCACGTTTTCAAAGTTCGATTCTTTTCACCTTACCTCCACTTTTTTTCTATTTCGTATCTTCTAATTACAAAAATAGCACGACCTATTCTTATTTTAAACTGGTAAAAAAAAAACATCACTAATTGGATACATCACTTTATAATTTTTTTATAAAGTGATATCCTTTATAATTATAAGATATTAAATATTATAAAATATTTTATGCTGCCAGTTCAGACATAAGGGCTGCCCACTATCTCCTACTGGTGCCACTTGCTCTGGCCTGTATGGCATATCTTGCACCACTTGCGACAGACCTGTGAAATGTGTGGTGCGCACCACTTGGTGGTCACGATTTTGGCAGGTAATACTTTGATCCTGGACAGTGCCAAGAAAGTATAATGGATCAGGAAATATACTCAACCCCCTCTCCACTGAAGTCGATATTTTTTAATATGTACCACCTCTGGTCGTTTGTTTGTAATAGTTTATTTAACCATCTGGAATAACTGCCTTTTTAAGTAAAAAATATGTTCACTAAAGTATGTTGCCTATCATGAAAATATTCTTCATTAGAGTTTTCTTAAATTTTCACATTAATTATTCAATTAAATATTCTATTTATTTCTAAACTAAAAATAGGTCGTGTTTTATTCTGTGCCACATAATCCTAACTTTCTTTCACTGTATTCCCTTTTTCATTAATTTCAGCCTTTTAACATTCCTATTTCTTTCTTATGCACTGGATAAAGTTTTATTTCCTTTTTTTCTTTTGTATAAAAACGATAATTACTAATTTTTTTGCATGTCTGCAATCAAGGCCGTAGCCAGAGGCCGTAGCCAGAATTTTCGTTCGGTGGAGGTTATTTTATTCGTGTTGGTGGGGGGTACAAAAAAACTTTAAAGAACGTCAAAAAAATTTTATATGCACAATTGTTACGTTTTTACGAGTTTAAGAAATTTCTGGAGAGGAGGGAAACCCCTAAGCCCCCCGCCCCCTGGATACAGCCTTGCCGACATATATGTTTCCTTTTCTATTAACGGCATATTTTGTTTCTTCCATGAAATCTATTTGTCTGCTATATCGTTTTGCAGATTAACAGCGTTTATATTTTCCATTTGTTTATTAATTTATTTTCACTGTTTAATTTTCTTAAATGTCTAACTAGGTATTCTCTTATAAACGCCCGTCTTACAAACAAACATGAGTGTCCCAAAAAAGCAACAGGAGCACTGATTGAGTATACTCAACTAGATCCCTCTCAATGGCGAATTGGGCATACAAAGGTTATTTGTAAACAGTACATTAGCTCTCTTCTAGTATATCTTTCTTAGATATGTTTTTATATGAAATCTTGGTAGAAATTTATTGACGGCAGTTCAGGCACAAGAAAGAAATCTAAAATATATATCTTAGACTCCTCCCCCCTCGCTTTGAAACACCTTTCTTAAAGATGTTTTAGTATGAAATTAAGTGTTATATTTCCCAAAAAAGGAGCTTCATAGTGGTATAGAGGGTATAAAAATGGTACTTTTGAAATTAATTTAGCCTTATTCTAGTACATGCCTTTAGATATACATCTGTCTCAGTTTTTATAAATAAATATTTTTTTTTAGATATTTTTTTCAGTAGGAGCTCCATAGTGGCGGTTTTGACATAGAAAGGAAACCAACAAAGGATATTTTAGCCTCCTTTTAGAATAACGTTTTTAAAGGTGTTTCAATATCAATTTGCTGTTTTTTGCCATTTTTCCTTCTGAAAAAGACTAAGTTGTGGCGCAATGGGTATAAATATAGTATTTTAGAAATTAACCAACCTAGCCCTCTTCCGGTTTGCGGTTTTTAGGGTGCATTTGTATTTGCGAATTTCTCTTTTCAATCAATATTTTTTATTTAAAGATTAATTTAACCAGCCTGTTGAACCTCACTGTAAATTATGTCACTTTTTGGCCATAAGAAAGAATAGAGCTAATAGCTATCATTTATTCCCTAAACCTACAATTTCGAAGATTTACGAACTGTAATTTTGCAATTTTCGTCTTTTATAGGTGGCGTTGATTTGAAAAATATTTAGCTGCATGGTTTTAAATCTTCATTGTGCCTGTTTTAGATTAGCAATAGTTTTGGTTTTTGTTTTTATCGTCCGATTTTGTGGACATTGTAGTTATAATTTTTCTCGTGTTTTCTGTTTTAAATAGGATGTTGTTTCTAAATTTGGCTTTAGATCTGTTTTTGTACGCTCATTACACGAAACTTAATTTGAATTTATTTTCACAATATATCTCAATTTGAACGGGAAAGTGCTAAAACTTATTATTTAGAATTTTTTCCTTTGTCTACGTATGTTCATATTTATGAATATGCCTTTTATTTTATTGTATACAGAATTACCACGAGTTTTATAAATCTAAATCTTTCTTTGAATTAAACCAGCTACAAAAAACCCACTTTTTTTCATTCCACATTTTGATTTTTTTAATTCTATTGCAAATTCTCTCAAGGTAATCGCTCCGTTTTCTTTAGATCCCCCCCTCCCCAGACAAAGAGTAATGGTAGTTGTAATCCTGTTGGGTATAATGTTTTCCATCCCAGTTTCATGTCCTCACCATTTTCTTTTTTTTAGTTTTGTCTTTTAGTCTAATATAGGGTAATCTCAGAAAGAGTGTAGCTGTAATGACCCATTATAGAGAAAGGAGCGGTCATATTTGCGTGTGTGTGTTATACTGATAGTTATATAAAACTAACTGTGAGGGGGGGAGTAATAAATCTTCCCTCCTTGATCTTATAAACAAAAATCAAAAAATGTTTAGTATCTGTTAAAACAGAGTAATTTGTATTATCTTTTTTTCTACCTTATTCTAAAAAATTTTCGTTGTTATTAATTGATTAATAAAAATAGATTTTCTTCGTTTTCTTCGTCATTTTATTAAGTTTTGAGTAGGGACTGATCTAGTTTAAAATTTAACTTAAATGCATTATACATATAAACAAATATGCATAAAGAACTCATTAAAAAGGATCTGATGGTTATTACTAGCTCGTCTAAAATTGTAGGTCTCAAATTTTAGAAGGTTTCCATAATCCTTGATCTCTTCCTTTACTGATAACTTTAGCAATCTAAGACACTATAATACTTCTAGCCAGTGGGATAGCCAGACCCTAATTGTTTTACATAAAGTATAGGAAAACCATGTGAGTTGGAAAGCAGTGTTTAGCTAAGATTTTTTCTTCGGTTTTTATGATTTAAGCTTTAAAATTTGTCAAAAAAAGATTTAAAAAAAGGGACTAATGAAGTGGGTACAGAAGTCTTGAAAAATTGAAAATAAAATTTATTAGGAAGACCATGAAAAACTTTGTCTGTGCTCAGCCGTGGCTCTTAATGCATGTGACAGCGTGCCTCTGTTTATCACAGCTTTTCAAATTAAAATTTGTTTTTATTTAATTGTTTTTTTTCACATGAATAGGTTTTCTTCAAAGCTGGTACTTTGGGTCAGCTTGAGGAAATGCGTGATGACAAGCTTGCTCAGATCATTACTTGGCTTCAGTCTGTTGTCCGTGGCTATGAAGCTCGCAAGGAGTTCCATAAACTGAAAAACCAAAGGTTTGTACTGCTTAAATATCTAAAATAGAACTTGAATAAGGACTTGGATGGTTTTTGTGATAAGCAAAACATTTGAAATATTGACAAATTTACATTAATCATTGCGGTACGTTGATCTAAGGCTATAGATGCAACCTAAAGTTATGTCTTCCTTGATTTTAAATTTGTTACCCGTGATTTGGTGTGTATTTAGTAATTTGACCTTCATAGCTGCGCATTGAATACGAATTTATTTTTATGGATCATGTGCCATGTGCAGAATGAAATCAGTATTTTGGTCCCAGAAAAGTAGAAAATATAGAACATCGAAACTTAAACTTATTCCATGCCTGTTCTTCGATGCACTGAATTAGACTGTTTCGTGGTTTGTGTGTATTTAGGAAATGAAACCCAAATGTAAAGAGTATGGGAACCTGATAAGAGGGAAATCTCAAGTTAGCCCTGAGATATGAGAAAAAAGGAACAATGCCCTTAACCATAACGTTATCCAGCCGAATCATTACCTTAATTTTAATAACCTATATAGACATTGCACTATTTGGTCTCTGTAGCCTGCTATGCAGAATTAACATAGAAATGGACTGCCTACTTATCCTTAAGAACTTATTCTCGGTAAAGCTTCGGTATGGAGACAATCTCTGTTCAACTTAAAATTGGTGTTCCACCAAATACCCCGAGTGCCGAGAATAATAGTATGGCCTCAGTCATGAGGCCATAGTTGATGGCCTCATCAACTCCTGCTGATAGTTTTTTTTCATTCCTGCTGATAGTTGATCGTTTTAAGGTACTGTTACATCTACAGTGTATGCTACCTTTTCCGGCTTGACCCTCTGTGCCATGAGTCAAATAGGCTTTCTTGATAAAGTAAAGATGTTTATTCTCGATGTAGTCAACAAGAGAACCCACCTCACGATCATGACGCTTGACTTGTGCCCCATGAAGAACCGGACATGGCTCCAGGACAGGCTTGATCATTTCTGGGAAGTACATGATTGTCCCCATGCCTGCACATGTTTGTTGTAGGGAGATGATTATGCTGTTTTGTCTTGTAGATTAAAGTTGAGCAATTAGATGGATAGCCTGACTGCAGATCGTCCCGTTAAAATTGTGTCTGGAGGTGAAGGCAGAAGCTACTAGTTGGGTGTGCTTTTGAAATTTTGTCAATTACACAACTCTAATTTGTTAATTTCCTGTTCATCTGTTGATACTACTGAGAACTGATAGTAGTAATACATTTCCCACTCTGCACATATAAAAACATGTTAGAAGAGTAAACTTAAGAAAAAACAGAAAAGGTAGTCATAAAATTGATACTTACAGCATATTGGGTCCGTTGTTCAATTTGGCCTCGTTCAATGTCACATGATAAAGTTTCTATTGTGCCAAGTGTAAATGACGTATTTCAGTAAAATTTACTTCTACTCCTACTAGTAACTTATCATCGCACTAAGTCACCAAAGGTCAGGACTGTGCAAAGCCGAGTAAGCCATTTGGCAATATTTAGCTCAAGGGTCACCACTCCTCAATGGATAAGGCCTTGAAACTAGCAGGATTTAACTGCAGTCGTCAGAATATTACGGCCCAGTTTTATCTATTTTGATCTCAATACGGCTATCAGATAATTAGCACTTTGGTGAAACTATTTATAGTGCCTGTTAAGGTATGTTTTGTAAGTAATTTATGATTTCGAACTTGGGTTTGGGTTTTCTATCCCAAAGTAAGGTATATATACTTTAGATCGTAGATATACCAAAGACCGTCTCTCGTTCGAATTCCGAAAAAGCACATTTTAAGTAGTCACTGCTTGTGTAAATTTAGCAACATAAAATAAAAACTCTTAAAAAACTGAAAAGGTGCATCTTTTTGTTGAGCACTGTAGTTGTTTCTAATAGACATCTATCTCATCATGGGTTGAATTGAAAGTTAATTATGGTTTTAGAGTTGCGCTGCTTGTCGTTCAAAGAAACCTCCGTTCCTACATGAGACTTCGCAATTGGCCATGGTTCAGAATGTGGCAGAAGGTGAAACCGATGTTGAACGTCACCCGTGTTGAAGACGAAATGAAGGCTCTCGAAGACAAGGCAGTAAAGGCTCAAGAGGCTTTTGAAAAAGAGGAGAAGGTCCGTAAGGAGCTTGAGGTTGCCAAAGCAAAGCTTGAGCACGAGAAACAGGAGTTGCTTGCTCGACTTGATGCCGAAGCAGGAAATGTGGCTGATTATGTTGCTAAGCAGCAGAAGCTGGCTGCTCAAAAGGCGGATCTTGAATCGCAACTTACAGTAAGATTTATCATATCTCCTCTTGTTTTGTATTTGGTAGTATATTTTTATGTTTTGTGATTTTTATGTTTTGTTTCTACCTTTCCCCCTTGCCTCAAAAAAAGAAAAAAAACACATGTTACTTTCGATAGTAAATCCTTTGCTCTACGTTTCTGCTAAAACATTGCGATCTTCAGTTCTTTTAACAAATTTGTTCCTTAGATGCGGATCAGACACCAATTTCTTGAAATCATTTCAACGCTGTTCAAAGAATCAAGTGCAGTTTTACGAAACGGAGCCTTTAAAAAAACGGGGTCATAAGTGCGCGGCTCTCAAGTATGCATTATGAGCAGAAATGGGGAACGGAAGTAATGGGCATTTAAGGGGATAGGAAATAGGAGTAACAAGATGTGCTTGTTATTCCTTTTTGTGTTAGTATTGATGCGCCCTCATTTGTATAGTCTTAAAATTGGTTCATGTTTTGATGCCTGCACTGAAGCTGTAAAATGGATGAAATCACGACCATACCCCAGCTTTGATCACATCTTTTTTAAAACTATAATACATTTAATGTTCTTCATGCAACAGAATTCTCAGATGTTCAGCCCCACCTTAGTACTGGCTTGTATTAATTGGGAAGTAGCAGTAATAAAGGTTTTTATTTTTGGGTAATTATGTATATAAGGCGAATTGCGCCAGTAACGATAAAACAGAACACTATTAAATTTTTTTTTATTCATCTTAAAATAAAAAAAAACGTGGTTAGACAATTTGGAATGGTTATTGGTTCCATAACAAAGGAAGGCAAAGGAAGGCGTGGTCTGGAAGGCGTGTTATGGAAGGCGTGTTATGGTTCCATAACAAAGGAAGGAAGGCGTGGTCCCTTCTAATCGTCTTAGGCATGAATTAAGAAAGGGCCAACTTTGCTCCTCGGAGTTTGTTTATGATTTTCCTATAGCGTAGAATCCTTATGATCCATGTAAAAGTGTCAAAACTTTAGACCTGAACATTTGAGTTGTACAATATTAGAATTTATGCTAGAATATTGACACATGGAAATTTCAGGTCAAAAACAGGGGGGGGGGTAAACTGCTAAGAAAGAGGGGAGAAGTTGCTTCCTTCAGATCTTACTTAGCCGTCTCCGACCTAATTTTGTCCTGATAATCACTTGACCTCTCTAGCAGTTTCAAGGATAAATAAGTCTTTTAATTATATTTGCGATTATGATTATATTGATTTTTATATGCTTTATTATTGATGTGATAAAAATTCCCTATCTGTGAATTTAACTCAATTCTACCTTTTTTTAAATTTTTAATCTTTTATCCCTCTTTAGGCAGTCTTTTGGAAAATGAGTTTACCCCCTCCAGGATTTTTTTTATCTATGATGATTCAGACATGATAATTTTAGAGCACGACCTTCAGAATGATAGAACAATAATAACAATACAGTTATAACTACTTAATATAATAATAAATAAACTAATCCGGCTTTATTCTTTAAGATGCATAGGTGAGCAGTACCTCCCCCCGACCTAATTTGCCCCAGATGTTGGTTTGACCTCTCTCACTGTTTCAAACATAAGTATTTTTTGAATACATCTCTGACTGTTTCAAACATAAATATGTTTTTTTTAATACGATAATATCATTTTCTATATTATGTATCTTGTTAACCATGCTTGTATTTTTCCTACTAATCCCACTTTATGGTGTTTATCTGTCCCATCCAGAATTTATTTTAATCTATGCCATTGATTGATAGTTTTAGAACGAGACGCAAACACATTATCATGGTAATAGTAGTATCAACTTATAGGCAGTAATAATGCTAATACTACCTCGTATTTAGCGATGCAATGTAATAATAGATAAACTAATAAGAACTTTTCCTTAGGATACACAAGAGCGTCTGCAACAGGAAGAAGATGCTAGGTCCCAACTTCTTCAACAGAAAAAGAAGATCGATCAGGAGCTGGCTGGATTGAAAAAGGATATTGAAGATTTAGAACTTAGCCTCCAAAAGGTTAGTAAAAAAAAGAACAATCTGGAAGTGAGTCCATTCTTATAAGGTTTACCCCAAAGGGTATGGGAACAATAAGAGTGGAAACTGGTGCTAGTGTTGATACAAAACGAACTAACAACCCCATCTAGCGTCTGGTGACACTCGGCATTTTTTCAAGCTCTAATCTTTTTTTCAGGAAGTGAGATCCTTGTTATTACCCTAATTTTACCAATTACACTAATTAAATTAATTATTCTTAGTATTACACTGAAAAAATGCCAAATGTCGCCAAACGCTTGATGGCGTTGGTAATTTTTTTTTTTTTTTACGCTAGCTACAGTTCCCACTCTTAAAATTTACCCATATTCTTTGGTTTATTCTATAGTTTATAATCTGTATAATCTAAAATATTTAATGTATTCTTTTAAGCTTAGTTGATCAAAATTTTGCTAATTGAGATTTTAATTGAGACTGATCGATTGGGATGGTTGAAAAAGTGCTCTTTGGCAGTATCTGTTAAATCGGGTTTTGTCATTATTTGTACTCTCTAAATAACGTAGCATAAGGTATCATAACATACCCCTACAAATTTTTTTAGTTGTTTAAAGTGCTCCAACATGAACAATTAAAAATTCTAATATTTCTCCATGGGATGGCAGCAGACCCTGTCTGTAACATACTCGGTTTCAAAGTGCTAATCTGCAGTTCGAATACAGAGAAAGGCAAAACAAGAAAGAAAAAATAAGATGGTCTGGTAATTTTAGAGTCTGAGTAGGTATATCTAGGCAGCAATATCGAGTTTATCTACCATCCACACCTTTGTCATTGTTTGTTTTACAATTTGTTTAGTATAAGGTATCATAGTATAGGGTCAATCCACGCCAAATCATCCAATCGTGACTGCGCGTGAAATTCCAATTTTGCTGAAAAAAATCTCAGCTGTTCTCTTCATTGATAGTACACACAGGATTTTTTTTTTTTTTTTTTGAAAGCTAGTTTTTCGGGAAAAAATTTCCAAAGTTTCAAAATTCGCAAAAAAACGAGGTTTTTTGAAAAAAAAATCCAAAAATTTGGTATTTTTTTTCCACTTATTTATCCAATTATCTACATAGCCAGGAGAGGTTGGATAGAAAAAATTGAGGCAATCCGATAACGACGGAAGAACTAACGGCCAACCGAAGTTTTTGAACCCTTGTGCGAAAAAGCAGAACTTCAAAAATCTGTAAATTCTTAACGGTAAGAGCTAGGATACCATTTTTTTTATTCTTGTCCTCTTGCCACCAGGTACAAAGGGAAGTTTTGCATTTTGTCCTATCGCTTTTAGTTTCGGAGATATTTTCATGGAATTTTGACAAATTGTGAAAATTGTCACTTTTCATCCCCAAAAAAGCTCTGTAGGCAACGCGATCCAGGAAAACTACTTATTAGGTCCTAAACTACCAAACATGACCTACCTGAAACCGTAAAAACCTCGATGGCAAAATTCGATCCTGATTTTTAAAAGAAGATTGAAGTTCGACCGTTTTTCAAGTTTCCTGTTATCATAAAAATGCAGATTCTTCTATCGCCAATTATTGCATTTTTATTTGGTTAGCGAACATATCTTTTAATATGGCCACTCATGCTGTATCTCGTGTAACCAATCTCAAACTTTTCTAGTTTGAATGTAATTCATCAATTCAGGCACCTGGTATTCTTAGTATGTAGCATAGTATACTAAAGTTTTTTAGCCTACCCTTCATGTGAACTTGTCCTGAAATGGCTGATTTTATATTTCTTGAAACGAATAGACGCTTCTTCAAAACTACTTAGATCAATTAAGTTAGAAAAAAATGAAATAATGAAAATAAAACAATTAATGGTTGCTTTCTCTGCTTTTCTTCTTGTAAGTTTTGAATGTTTCTGTAACAACGGCTACTACATCTGGCTCTAAAACAAAGTTTCTTGCGGAGCGACTACGAGACTCAGGAATAGGCAGCTTTTGTAGTAAGTTAGCAGCTGGTACTATGCACGTGTCGTCAGGCCGAGGCCAACGAAAACTTGAGCATGGTCCATTTGGGTGCATAAACTTAGCTTCAACTTCGCCACTCTCCTCATCAATGCTTACAACACACCCCCCCACCAATCAGAGCCATACACACAGGCTACGTAGTCTCCCGAGTCCAGATCGGTTAAAAGGACGTTCTCGAAATCTAACCGCAACACAATAAATTCTTCTCTTGGCAAGATAGTACCCAAATCCGATAAAACGCAAGCACTGATATTATTTTTGCCTTTGGGCCTAAAACTGTGAAATGCCTGAGTTCCAGGAATAGTAATAGCTTTCTCAAAGCGGTCTTCGAGGCAACTTTCAAAGTTTTCATTAACGTTATTTGACGAAACCCAAAATACTGTAATGTTGGGTAGGGACTTATCTGCCCACTCATAAAGATCGTGTGCCGTAAGTATCTGATTGTCAAATGGCCTTTGCAAGCTGGCGTGAGCTGCTAGTCTTTTCACAGTACCGCCAATCCCATCACACGCATTCTTTCCATGACACGAAGCAAAGAAATTCCACTCAGCATCTAACCCAAAGTCACTGAAATGGCAGCTCAAATTTGCAGTTTTTTCTGTTTTTGTCCTGGGATCCTGCACCGTCGCTGAAAAAATAGATTTTGCAAAGGCCGGGAATCATAGCCTTAACGTGAAGCAATACTACTTTCAAAAAAGCGTGAACTGCAGCAGTGTTATGGTCCATGTGGTCGCTGATAACACACAAACTGTTGCTGAACAGGCTATCACCCCTACGCCAATATACCACAAACGGATGTAATGTTGCCTGAGAATTTTCCCAGTGAAATTTTCCTCAGGGAATTTTCCCTGAACTGCGTCTTGGACCAAAAAGGAAAAATTTTCTGCAAAGTCTAAAAGCAGGAGGATCTCATTGGAGCAGAGATTCTGCTTTAGTTGGTCTATGTAATTTTGCTGACGGACTGAAATGAAATGGTGTACTGTAAGGTTCCGGATTGACTCGACGAAATTCGGTATGAACACAACTATCGTTTCTTCTACTTGTCTATGAACTGTTCGGTCCACATGTACCCACTCTTTATAGGTCACTGAATCAGATTCAGCTAGTTCCTCCCAGAGAAAACTCTCCAAGTCGTTTTGTTTATCAACACAGACAGTGCGCTTGTGTAGCATGCACATTTCATTTCTGATAGAGCATACAACTTTGGACATCAAATCCTCGAGCGAAATCCTTATATCAGCGCCTAATGATTTAAGCTTAGCATTTTGGTGGCACAGACAAACACATACCGAATGAACCCCACTTGAGCCAGCTGTAACACACCAGGGTGGCTTAAGCTCAGCAAATTTGCTGCGTCCGATTTTGAAATCCGGCTTGTCCTCATTGTCCTTCTTAAATAACTCGTAAAGTTCAGAAATATTGGCCAGCAGTAATTTCTTTTGTTTTTGTTCCCTTTTGCCATCGATTTTTACGGAGACGAAATCTTTCTTGCCTGGAAGCTGCCGGCTGTTGACGTCAGATTCATAAAAGTCCAGAACAGCCTGAACTACATGTGGCTTAAGAACATTAGGTGGCTTTTTTGAGGTCAAAAGAGGCAATATTCCTCCCTCCTTTCTAATATTCCTAGCTTTTCTAACAAGGTATTCCGATACTTGGAAAAAATCAGATACTTTTTGCCGGGGCCATGTCGGAGGCACTAGAGTGAGAAGACTAAGTTTCCTAGATAATGTATCCGAGGTTTCAAGTTTGGTTTTCAGGGAAATACAGAAATCCTTTGTTTCTGTGTCGTTCATCAGAAAGGGGACAGATTCTTCAGCAGACTCCATAGAATTCTGAACCAATGACGAAGCTATGCATTTGCGCTTCAGCACAGGAGAGGAAGTAGCACTGGTTGGAACACTCAAAGCGACATTAATGATTTTGGAAACGGATTCTGCAACCGTTTCGGACTTCCGTTTAACGTAGTCTTTTTTTTGTCCAACAGAGAGTTTTAAGGAATAAGGCTTGAGCGGCGAGGTCCCAATATTTTCAAATAAACTTGAAACAACTGTAGCTGCGTTCGCTGCAGATTGTCTTGAGGAACAATCAGGCTGGGAATTGTATGAGAAAGATCCGTCGTTAGAAAGTTGGGGGATATTAACAATGTCATCATCGGACTCTTCGTAAGCATGATCGTCAATTTCGGTGCGGCATTCAGCACACACCTTGTAACCGGGAATAAGTTTGAAACGAGACAAGGTTCTAGCATTTTCTAGTGTTATAGCTCTTGTTCCTTTCCGAGGACAAGAGGTGTGCAACTCAAATGGATCACAGCAGATTCTCGGAACAGCCTTAGCAAACTGATGAAGGTAGAATTGCTCATGATGAAAGCAAATACGCTCTATGGAGCTAATAAATGTTCTCAATAAAATTGTCTCGCGACTCGGTAAATTCGGTAAATTGTCTAAGTCCTTCTTTGCGAAAAACTGTTTTCTTGTGACACTCGCTATTTAAATGAAGTCCAACACAACATTTTTCAAGAGCTATTTTTTCTAATTCCGACATCTAACAATCCTCACAGTACGGTATGAATTATACTTCATTCACGGTCAATAGCAATTATTCGACTGTGAGTGAAATATCTGAACTTCAAATAATTCGATGACGCATCCGACTAACTTACTCTGGAGAAAGGAATCGGTCAATTTGTGTGATTTCGATATTTGAATAAACTGCTTGGCAACAAAGAATTTAAACTTGCAGCAGTTCATTCCGCATGCATTTTGTTAACTTGAAAAACGGTCCAACTTCAATCTTCTTTTAAAAATCAGGATCGAATTTTGCCATCGAGGTTTTTACGGTTTCAGGTAGGTCATGTTTGGTAGTTTAGGACCTAATAAGTAGTTTTCCTGGATCACGTTGCCTACAGAGCTTTTTTTGGGGATGAAAAGTGACAATTTTCACAATTTGTCAAAATTCTATGAAAATATCTCCGAAACTAAAAGCGATAGGACAAAATGCAAAACTTCCCTTTGTACCTGGTGACAAGAGGACAAGAATAAAAAAAAATGGTATCCTAGCTCTTACCGTTAAGAATTTACAGATTTTTGAAGTTCTGCTTTTTCGCACAAGGGTTCAAAAACTTCGGTTGGCCGTCAGTTCTTCCGTCGTTATCGGATTGCCTCAATTTTTTCTATCCAACCTCTCCTGGCTATGTAGATAATTGGATAAATAAGTGGGAAAAAAATACCAACTTTTTGGATTTTTTTTTTTTTCAAAAACCTCGTTTTTTGCGAATTTTGAAACTTTGGAAATTTTTTCCCGAAAAACTAGCTTTCAAAAAAAAAAAAAAAATCCTGTGTGTACTATCAATGAAGAGAACAGCTGAGAATTTTTTCAGCAAAATTGGAATTTCACGCGCAGTCACGATTGGATGATTTGGTGTGGATTGACCCTATAAGGTATCATAACATATTCCTACCAATTTTTTTTTACAGTAATTTGAAGTTCACCGGTGTATGGTGTTTGGAAAATCGTGAGGGAAAACAAAAAAAACTAATCTATTATATGAGGATACATAAACTTAGTGTGTTTGGAAATTTTCAATGGGTTTCGCAAGTTCGGATTTTAGTTAAGACTGATCGATTGGGATCGTTGAAAAAGCGCCATTTGACAGTATCTGTTACATCGGGATTTGACATTATTCATACGGCCCGAAATAAATAGCCCCATATCACATTATAACGCAGCAGTAGCATTTTCTATTCATCGGAAAATATTTATTTTGTCAAATCGAAAGCTTAAAGCTAATCAAAGTATGATGTACGGAAAATCATGAGATTTATTGTGTTTCAGATAAAAAAAAAATTAAGAAAGTAGACATCTAGCTATTTTGCAGATGTTGCCAATTGATATAGCAGAATCTGCATACACATCTATTCTTTTAAGGCACGGAAGCTTGGTTTAATAAATTGAAATTTAACTAGATTAATTAAATTTAAACTAGATTTTAGTTGAGACTAATCGATTGTGGTCGGTGAAAAAGCCCTACTTGGCATTATGATATTAAATAGAGTTAAATATTCGAGAAATCGAGTATTTGTGCTATCGAAATAAACTCCAGCATTTTTCTTACTTTTTTTTAGCTGTTTCAGCTTTAACTTTACTGAACTATGGTATACAAAAAATTATGAAAAATATAGCATTTCACCTAGTGAAAACTAAAACAGTAGACATCGAACGATTGCGCAGATTGTCACCAATCGATGTAGTAGGGGTGATTATAATACGACCTAAGGTGCATCTAGCTTGCACCAAGTGCATATGACAGAATAAAAGAGGGTGTTTTTTTAGACAGTCAAACAGTCATCGTAATTTAGCAAAAAGATCATAAACTTGAAACTAATTCAACAAAAACAGGCAATTGTTGTGACTAAACTAAGGTCACACTTTGACTGTTGTAGTTGCTGTGACTAAACTATGATGGTGTGTCTTTTTAGACATCTCACCATAGCCGAGCTTAAATTTCCCCCGACAAGCTCCTCATAAGAACTTCTTTTTAATTAAATATTATTCTCTCATAATAACTTGGGAGGAATGTGGGACACGGAACTTAACCAAGGCAAATTACAAATCACAATCACAAATCACAAAAGGTAAATCAAAAATCACACTCTGATACAAATGTATTAAATTCATATACGCTTTTTCCGGAGCTTCGACCTTGGCTATGATGCAATGTCTGAAAGAATGTGCCATCATAGATTAGTGGTAGAGATACCCAACTGAAATACAGGAGGCCCTACACCGAATGCCCAATATAAAGGACAAATGACTCATGTCTTATTAACGACTAAATTATTACAGCTAAAGCGAGATTTGATAAATTAACATCTTTTGGGTCAGAGTTGCCACTTGTTGGGATTTTTCTCAAGATGCTGGTATTTCAGTCCAAGGATTGGAATCACTGAAAAGTATGTATTAAACGTTACCCTCCTAAAGTACATTAGGTTTGTTATCATTTTTATTATCTTGGGATTTTATTTTAAACATTTGTGTTTTTTGCAAGCAAATCTCAATTACTAATTCTTATTAACTGATCAAATAGCTCCAATTAAATTGATTGTATTATTCAGAAATTTCTTAATACTGGACATTGTTGGATTAACATTAAATGGTCTTCACTTTTCCAGTCTGAGCAAGACAAGGCCACCAAGGACCACCAGATCCGCAATTTGAATGATGAAATAGCCCATCAAGATGAACTCATCAACAAGATCAACAAAGAAAAGAAACACATGCAAGAAATTCAACAAAAGACTTCTGAAGACCTTCAAGGAGCAGAAGACAAGGTTAATCATTTGAATAAGGTTAAGTCCAAGCTGGAGCAGACTCTTGATGAACTCGAAGACAGCCTTGAGCGTGAGAAGAAACTCCGTGCTGATATTGAGAAGAGCAAGCGTAAAACTGAAGGTGATTTGAAGCTAACTCAGGAAGCGGTCTCTGATCTTGAGAGGAACAAAAAGGAACTGGAGCAGACGATTCAACGTAAAGATAAGGAAATTGCATCCCTGGGAGCTAAGCTTGAAGATGAGCAAAGCTTAGTGGCTAAGCTACAAAAGCAGATTAAGGAGCTACAGGCTCGTATTGAGGAGCTTGAAGAAGAGTTAGAGGCAGAAAGACAGGTACTTCTTTTCCTTTTTTCAATCAAAAATGAACTGAAAAAGTAAGAGAATTCAAGACAAAAGTAATGAGTGAAAAATTAACCAGAATCTATTTATTTTTATGCATTCGTGTTTTGAGTGCGACACTGTATCACTGGTGTATACCTCGTGTCTCGTAGTATATATGTAACTTCGTTCTTTTTTTCTGGGGCATATGGAAGAACCTCTTGTCCCTCTCATATCCAATGGTATATCAAAGGGTATATCAAAATACTCAGAAAAGTGAGAAAAATCTCAAAAGGAAGAACGAAACACCGGGTTTATGGCCAGTAGAACGAAAATAAAAGACTAACTAAGCGACGGATGTTTTGCCCGTACAACTAAGCGTCTTCAGTGCTAAATATAAAAGAAACTAATTAAAAGAGTAAAGATAAAATCTAAAGTAATCTATGAAGTTTAAAATTGAAATTTAAAAATAAAATCTGAAACTAAAAACAATAAAAACATTAGAAACAAACGAATATTTATATATTCAATTACTTTTGGAGAAACTGAATGTGAGTTACCGTTCTAAAGATTTATTACCGTCCAGCTCCAGCATTCCTTTTTACAAGTTTTCTATTAGGCCTCTTTTTTTCTAACTTCGTTTTTTCTTGCTTTTAGGCTTTTATATCTAAATCATTACCCTGTCAAGCTAATTTCTTTTTAAACATGCTTTATGTTTAATAGAAACGATGTAAATAAATAATATAAATATTAAAGAGTAAATTAGTTAACGGTATCAAAATCAATAATAAGGGGATGGCTCCATCAAAACTACAAATCTGGCAAATTTCTTGAAATAAGGGGCTTAAGGGACAGTGCCAAAGAAGGCAAAGGGTCTTTTGCCTTATACTAAATTACTTATCATAAAAAGCTATCCTGTTCGATTAATGGAAAAAATGTGATAACATTAATAAAACTCAGTTGTTTTCTTTTACTAAGAGCTGAAGTGTCACTTTTAGGTCGAATATAAATTATAAACTTTTAAGATTATTTTTTAAAGAAAAACACCTCATTTGATTAACAACGATAGATTATCATAATAATGATAAAAAGGAAAGATATTTTTGTTACATGGGTCTCTAGTGCCTCAATTATTAAAATTCTCATTACTTCCAATTAGAACTATTACTTGTTTTAAAAGTTATTCTTGCTTTTTTTTTCATAGAGTTTTATCAGACTATAAGCTTCTTGATATGGTTTCCTGCCTCTGCTGATTTAGTTATTAATTTCAATCAATTTTTAAAATCAAGACTTTAAAAAACAAGTTTAAGTCGTATAAGATACCTTTATCAAAATAAAATTGAAGGAGCTCTTGTTAAAAATTCATTTCTTTCAGGCTCGTGCTAAAGCTGAGAAGCAACGAGCAGACCTTTCTCGGGAGCTTGAGGAGCTCAGTGAGCGACTTGATGAAGCTGGCGGTGCTACTGCTGCCCAAATTGAGCTCAACAAAAAGCGAGAGTCAGAACTTTCTAAACTACGACGTGACCTTGAAGAGTCTAATATTCAGCACGAGAGTGCCCTTGCCAACCTTAGGAAGAAGCACAATGAGGCTGTTTCTGAAATGGGAGAACAGATTGACCAGCTTAACAAACTTAAAGCCAAGTAAGCATAGTCGATTCGTATTTCATGCCTCAATATGTACCAAATGCTGTAATTAAGACAGAGGTGGGAACAATGTCAAATTTACGTTAATTCAACAACTACTTCTACTTAAGTCGTTTTAGTAAGAATATATTTCAAATTAACGATCTAAAGTCTTAATTTGTGAGGTTGCATATTATTCTAAAACACTAAGTGACACTAACACTAAAACACAGTCTTTTAGCCTACGAGGCTGTAAATAAGACTAAAACACTAACACTAAAAACACAGTAAGTCTTTTAGCTTGCGAGGCTGTACATTGGACCAAAACACTAATGACACTAACACTAAAAACACAGTAATTCTTGTAGCTTAAGAGGCTATGAATTAAACCAAAACACTAATTGACACTAGCACTAACAACACAGTAAGTCTTTTAGCTTACGAGGCTGTACAATGGACCAAAACACTAATTGACATTAACACTAAAAACACAGTAAGCCTTTTAGCTTACGGGGCCTCACCTTAGTCTAAAACACATGCAACACCGTTTGTATAAGGAAAAGAAATTTTTGTAGTTTCCTTTGTCTAGTCAGCTAGGACTATGGTTAGGATTCATATAACCCTGTTTGATAAAGTAGGTTTTAACCCTATTGGAGTAAAGCTTAGTATGAGTCAATATTTACATCAAAGAGTATCTTTGATAACTCAAATGACAGCGTGTAAAAAAAAAAAAAAAATAATAATAAAAATTAGAAGTTTCGAAAAATGTGTATTTTGAATTTTTGAGTGGTGTTAACATAAAATTGTTCGGACAAGACAAATTTTGTTAAGAAACAGAAACTGTCTTGAAGGATACAGGCCAGATCAGGCAAATAGGACCAGATCCTTCAATCTTAAAACTATAGAATATGAATCTCTGCTGGACAAAAATATCGCATGGCACTTTGTGAGTTACCGCAAACGAGTATTTTGAACTATGGGCTATTTTTCCATTGGAAGGAAAGTATGGTGAGAGTGAGAATAAAAGGAGAAAACAAGGAAAAGAAGGTGACTGATAAAAGTAAAGGAATGAGAATGTAGGAAAATACGTAGAGGGAGAGTGAGAGAGATAGATATATATATAGAGAGAGAGAGAGAGAGAGAGAGAGAGAGAGAGAGAAATTTATAAACAGCAAGAGATCAGATCTTTTTTTCTCTACAAACGTATCCTCTTAAAACTTTGCAATGTGAGCAGTAAATTTGTGCATTATTATATTTAATTCAAATAGTGGACGTGATCGTTTTGTTTTTATCTTAGAAATTGACGAATATCGAAATCTTTAGGATAGCAAATTTCGATCAATCTCAGAACGGTATTTAATCATATCGTTCCAATGTTCACTATAATTGTTTTCGTAACGTTATTGTTTTAATATTGTTTATATACTATTTTATTATTTTTTTAGTGTAAGGTATCTATAGTACTTCCTACATTTTTTCCATAGCTCTTTCCTTTTTTTTCTGATGGAAGCATTTGATTTTTTTATTCAATATTCTGAAAGATTTAATGCTAATCAAGGTACTAATTTATACGATAACGAAAATGACAATTTAAGGCTAATAATAAATATTGGTGCTGTTACGGCTAAAAATCGTATCTGAAATGTTCACACTTACTTTACTTAAAAACGTTTTTGCATCCTGACCAATGGTCTGCGTTGCAGGTACCCATCTCTTGATTCGATGCCTTTGACCGAGAATGCTATGCGTGGTTGGGGGCAAATTATCTGAGGTTTCGCGTATTTTTCTCCGAGATTTCTCCAGGTACTCATGTAAAGCTCGGTCGACTGTGGCCGAGCTGACAGAGTAACATCATTGACCCCCGTTCCAAACCATATAACCAGCAACACCAGAAGTCGAACCCCTAACCTCAGGATTTCAAGTCTGGAGCACTAACTACTCTGCTAGGACGGATAGACATTCTCGCGTGTTTGAAGTAATTGCCTAAGGCAGTTTTCTATGTTGTTCTTAAAGGGACAATCAACAGGCATGTATGTTCAATCATACTTCGACCTTGTTGATCCGCGTTATCCTGCTGATTCTTTCACTGTGAACAGCTTAGCAAACACTTTTTGGTAATTACGATGCGTTGATGGTGACAGGACTTAAACTCAGTAATACAGTATTTTTTCCTTATTGCTTATTTGCAAACAAACATTTAGTATCAACCTTCTCTTTTTTCCTAAAAGATATTTTGGTCTTTAGATAATAAATTTGAATAAAATTAGGCAAAACTCTTAAATAAATTTAATTTAATAATTAAATAATAATTAAAAAGGTGTCCGATCTTAGAAGGCTCATTTCATCTGTAGTTTTCCAAAACCTTAACATAATATGTGCAAGACCTATGTCAAAATTGAAATCTTTTTCAAGGGTTTAGTAGGGTGGCTGCTACACCCCCGTCCTCGACACGACAAATATATGCAGAGCCAAAATTTTTAGAATATCTCAAATGAATAGCATATTTTTCGGATCGAAGTGCTTATTTTTAAATCACTGCCCATTATAACCCCCTCTCCGTGTGTTCTTAATCTTTAAAGATGTCTTCAACTTTAGGTTGAATGTTTAGAGTGTTAGAATTGGTATCTCTTTCACTTCCTCTTGAAAATAAGAAAATAATGTTTATATGTATATACCATAATCTCGCATCATAGGTCGGAGAAAGATCGTTCACATATGGCAAATGAGGTTAATGAAATACGCCGGGCCATGGACCATCAATCAGTTGAAAAGGTGAAATTAGCATGGACTTATACTTAAATCTATTTTATGTTGAATCACTCGTAATTTGACGAATCAAGAAAGGACTAATTTCTAACGTTTACTTTAACTGTTAACACCTACTTCCTTCACTCTAACTTTCTGCTAACTCTCATCTTAACTGATTGTTACTATACTGTCCTGTTAAGGAAGAGTGACGTTTGTGCTAAAACCCTAAAATTAAAAATACACCTACCTTTTTGTTTAGCCCTAACAGCCTATCAATAAGGGGGTTGATAGGCTATAAAAGGAAATCTAGTCAGGTAGTAAAACGTGTGGATCTGCTAAACTCGACATACTGAATCACGGCCCTTACCGAGTGGTGGATTCTTTATAGAGTGCTGTACCACCTCCTTTTCAGATGGACCAAGTAGAGTAGACAATCCCTTTCTTTCTTTTATGTTTTGTAGAAATCAGTTGAGCCACGTAAATGAAACTTCTAGGAATTATTTCAAAAATAAACTCTGGAAAACTGTTGACCGACCTCAATGACTTATGTGTAAATTAATGAAAAAATTGTGTCCAGAAAGGGATTGTTTAACCTACCTGCTATGGGATGGTATTAATCAGTTGTGCGGAACTTCCTTATTTTTACGCAAAATAGCTAGCCTAAAATAGTAACGGTAAGCACAAAGCGGCAAAGCCAACACAGTTATTTATTGCATCTGTGTGAGTCACTTTTTTCTTTCTGGATGTAAGCACCATTAGCTAACAATCTAATTTCTTACTAATTTTTATAAGGGCTGAAAAAGATCGCGGCCAAATGAAGGTCCAAGTTGATGAAATGAAAGCAGCAACTGATCATGTCACCGCAGAAAAGGTATATCAAGAACTTTCAGCTTTATATCGTGGAATCTTATTAGTTTATTCCTAGAATATTGCTAGAATAGTTTACCATTCCAAAAGTAAATTGAAAGATTTGTTAACAGGTATTAGGAAATTGAAGACAACAATACCAAATTTAAATATAGCATAGGAGTTGATACCCGCAAAATATTCTTGGACTCAGTTCGATTCAACACTAAATCCTGCAAATCCTGTAACTATCCCAATGTCGTTTTGGAAATATTGAAAATGTTATGAATATAAATTGAAAAAAGCGTAAAATATTGAACAGAATAAACTACTTACTAAAACTTAGGTTTTTTTTATGCCGACTGGTCCATAAGACGACAACTCCGCCACTCCATGGTGACCTCCTATGCTTTGAATCAAAGACCTTTAGGATAAAATATAAACAAAAGACTTCTATAAAGTACTGCTGGACAAAAATTTGGAAACTTGTTCGAAAAAAAGAGAGATAAATAGAACCACTAAAGAATTTACTTAGGTAGCTTTTTTTTAAAAAAGGTTCACTGTAAAATCTTCCAAGTTTGAAATAGAAAACTTTGTTTTTATTATTCCTGAAAAATTCATCTTGTTCTGAAATTTCTTATAATATCAGCTAGTATCAACATCCACATCAATCTGTAAATCTCCTAACAGAAATACAATTTCGGATCTTAATTCGTAGTAAAAATTGCTTTATTGAATTTTCTATGCCTTGAATAAAATATTTGTTGAGGCATAAGACTTATTATTTTCTTTCAGTTTTTGTAGAGTGAGAATTTTTTGAGTCGGCTTCCATTATTTAGATGTCTTATGTACTTTTTGGGTAAAATTAGCCAAGATAAGAAAATGACAGAAAATGAAAGGTTCTTATAAATAAGCTATTTAATAATTAATTATTTACCAGTTAGGAACCGTCTATTCCCTATCTTTCCTTCTCTCCACTCCCTTCTCTGTTTCTCTCTATCCCTTTTCCCTCTCTTTCTCTCCTTCCTCTTTCTCTCCCCCCTCTTTCTCATCCACATCTTTGCAATGCAACGCTTTAAGAGTGGAGATTTTCCAGAATGTCATTATGAAAGAGCAATGAATTGGCGACTTGACGTTAATAATGGTAACTCATCTTTATTGACTGTGGTAGTTTTGCTAGTAGTAATAAAAGCTGTATGAAAAAACTAACATACTAGTCAAATTCTTTTTTTCCAAATAAAATTTCGGTCCAGTCATAAAATAGTATTTCCCATCAAAATGTTAAACTTGGATGGTTAACATGTATCTTGTGCATGCCAGACTTTTTTTTTCTTTCTTTTTAAAGGTTATTTGATCTCTACCCAGAAAAATAATGATGCCAAATTTCAACATATTAGAGAGCGAAAACGGAATTATTAACGAGTAGGGGTTCTCATTAAAGTAGTAAATGTGGAGCCTTGTTGCGTTGGCCGAAGGAGTATGCTGAAAATATCTGTTTTAGCTTGCTTTGTCAATGATGGCCCTGACATTTATGGGCCTGGGGGACTGCGAAAACAGAATTATTAACGAGTAGGGGTTCTCATTAAAGTAGTAAATGTGGAGCCTTGTTGCGTTGGCCGAAGGAGTATGCTGAAAATATCTGTTTTAGCTTGCTTTGTCAATGATGGCCCTGACATTTATGGGCCTGGGGGACTGCGAAAACAGAATTATTAACGAGTAGGGGTTCTCATTAAAGTAGTAAATGTGGAGCCTTGTTGCGTTGGCCGAAGGAGTATGCTGAAAATATCTGTTTTTAGCTTGCTTTGTCAATGATGGCCCTGACATTTATGGACCTGGGGGATTGAAGTCTCTGCTCCCTACGCATTTTTGCAACAATAAAAGTTGACCTAAATATTAAAAAAAAAATATATATAGAAATTTGAAATTAAAGTGGTATTTCTGCTATTTGACAAAAATATGGGAAATAAGTCTAAATCGTTTGTTTTGCTGTCTTGCTGACGAGGGCGTAAGCCATTACCAAGCCTGAGTTAGCTTCAAGATTCAAGCTAAGCTGGTGAGGTGTAATGTCTGGACAGCACCACAGCCGTGTGCTTGGAAAGTCTTTAAAAAGAGATGTAACTTTGAAAAAATATTTTTAATCACCAGCTAGTGTTGGCAAACCTAGCGTGGAGCTCAAGCGTAGAAGAGGCTAGACCGCAAGCTCGCGAAACTCTTTTGACTATCTAAGGTCGAGAGATCAGCTGTAAAATCGATAAGTATGCTGAAGTGATATTTGAGCCAGGGTGCCTTCCCCAGGGTCCTCTTACAGGAGAATCAAGCCCCCTTGAGGAGCCCTTCAAACCCGTGCCTTACGTCTTTTGTATCTGAACATTTGTTCCTCTCTTTCTTTGCAATATATGTTTTATTAGCCTGATCTAAAGCCCTTCCATCTGACTGCATTTCTGGTTGCTACCATAAGTCTTTAGAAGTTACAGTAGTGGACAGTTAGTAATTCATCTATTGCATGCATTTGTTTATAAATTTAAACTATTTATTTATTAAAGGCCGGATTAGAGAAATTGAATAAACAGTTAATGCAACACAACAATGAAGTGCAGTCCAAATTCGATGAAGCGAACAGAAGCTTGAATGACTTTGATGCAGCCAAGAAAAAGCTTCAAATCGAGAACTCCGACCTTCTCAGGCAGCTAGAAGATGCTGAGTCTCAAATCTCACAGCTTTCCAAGCTCAAAATATCCCTTACTACACAACTTGAGGACACTAAACGCATGGCTGACGAGGAAGCCCGAGTACGTGATTTTTTTATTTTTCTCAATTCTTTTTTCATTTCTATTGTCTCATATATTCTTTTTTTTTATTTATTAATTTTTTAGTTTTCGTTTTGAAAGATATGGTAGACAAAGGTGCACACTTTATATTTTGCAATTGTTTATATATTTTAGGTTATTGCCCTCAATTCTTTTGTTATTTCAAACCTAAAGAGATTTCACCAAGTGTTATTTGTGAAATTTTGCCATTTATATTTTTCCTTAAAATTTAGTTTTACTTTAAAAAATAGAAACAGCAGCCAGAACAAAAGAAAAAAGTTTTAAGACGCAATTTTATGAAAATATAAAAGAGTTTAGAAATTGTAAAATATAAAAGTAATTGTTATAAAACAATTTGAAAATTTTTACAAAAAATGCAGAAGTACATATTCCATTAATTCAAAATTTTCAGGTTTTCAGGAAACTACAGATTCAACGTATTTCTTATTTCAAACTGAAAGCAAAGATAACACCTCAAAATTCAATACTGATTCTCGAATATATTCTTGTACGTAAAGTTTAAATGCTCAAGTCAGATCGGGAGTCTCTTTCGCTTTATCGTGTACTTATTCTTATATATTTCTTTATTTTTATATCTTTTTGTACCATTTCGTGTTTCCAATGTTTTTCTTTACAATGCTCTTATATCATTTCAACACACTTTTCTTCATTTACTACATTCCTTCAAGTTCTTTTTTTCCTCAGGAACGCGCTACCCTGTTGGGCAAATTCCGAAACCTTGAACACGACCTTGATGGACTTCGTGAAGCTCAAGAAGAAGAAGCTGAAGCCAAGGCTGATCTCCAGCGCCAACTAAGCAAGACTAATGCTGAGCTTCAAATGTGGCGTGGCAAGTACGAATCTGAGGGTGTTGCACGTGCAGAAGAACTAGAAGACGCCAAGTGAGTCATTATTGTTTTTCATATTTTTTTATAAACTCAATGTGTTTCGGCTCTGTGTTCTAGACTGTACAATCTTGTTGTATTTAAGTGAGGGAATTCATAATTATGTTGGGATTTAAGTTTTCTTATTTGGGGACGAGGTAGGAAGCGAATCACATTCATCATAGACATTGCAATAGTGCTGTCTAAGTAAAGAGCGATGCAAGCACAATGTATCTTTTTTTAATAAAAGTGTTGGAAAGAATAAATAAATCAATGACAATGAAAGAAAAGAAAAGCGTGCAAGTACTAATTAATTCCCAAGAGTCTCGTAAAAAGTATCCTTTTGGAATCAGAATGCGAAAACACATTTCTCATGACATCGATTGGTATTAAAATAGCTGTTTTCTTCTTACTTCCTGAATTATTCTAAGTTTTCTGTCTTAAACAATTGTTTGTTTCTAATTATACGGGTAAGATGACAGTACATTCCGTGAGAAACAATTAGAATTTATAGTGCTAATATCCAATGTAGTGTTAAGTCTTGTTGGGTGCTCTACTAAAATTTTTGTAATGTTCGCAAAATATCCTAAAAAATAATTTAGCTTGAAGCTTGAGCTAAATACCTTGAAGCTAGTTTAAGATATTTAATTCTTCCCCCGAAATAGCCCCCCCTATAAATAATTTATAGTAGAATCTTGGGCTTGAACTATGGGTATGGAACTGTGTCTGTGTCTGTATATCAGGAATTATTTTTAAACTAAAACTGCATAAGAATTTCTGGTGGTTGAATTATATAGGAACCGTATACATTTAATTCTAGTTATTTAAATAGTATTTTAACCATATGAGTATTGTATAGGTGTATGCTTTATCCTTCTTTCGCCAAATATCTTGTACAACTCTTGTCATGATTGATGCCACTAAACAAACTGATCGTGATATTACTTGTATTGCCCTAAAATGATCTTTCGTATTCCTAAATTAAATCTAAAAAGCTTTATCCGGGGAAAATTACCATGCTTATATGCCCCCCCACACCCCCACCCCACCTTCCTCTGCTGAAATATTCCCCAGAAGGCCAGTTCCTTTGAGAAGCTACAATTGTCTCTTTTGAGAAGTTTTCCCCGAAGGCTAAACTATTTTGATTGAAGTTACAACCTTCTTATGCAGTAAAAAAGATACCGATAGATCCCAAGGAACTTTTGCATGCTCGTTTTTCCCAGGGGAAAGGAAAACTGAAACTATGGTCCAGCTCAATCCTAGGCCACTCATCATCATGACTAGTCTGGGGTTGTGAGTTTCAAATCCCGAGGCCTAGTTTTATGTATTTCTACATTCTCAGGAGAAAACTTCAGGCGCGCCTACATGAAGCTGAAGAAACAATTGAAAGCCTCAGTGGTAAGGTAGTAGCCCTTGAAAAGGTGAAGCAACATCTAAGTCATGAGCTGGAAGACCTACACGTTGAAGTCGATCGAGCCAACTCCTTGGTTTCTCAAATGGAGAAACGTGGCAAGAATTTCGACAAAGTGGTTGCCGAATGGAAACTCAAGGTATGCCGCCCCTCGTTAATTTATTGAAAATTGATCAGTTAACTTAAAAATTAACTAATTAAAAGTTAAAAATTAACTTTAAAAAATTAATTAGTATTAGGATTTAACAGCAAAAACAAAAAATCTGAAACATAAAAATTAGAATAGTCTGTTACTTCTACACAAGCTATGCACAAATAAAAGGGAAAATAATTTTTAAGTATTAATTAGCAATAATACTCAATATCTTACATTATTGTTGAACATCTTCCTCTATAAATATTCATTGTTTTTATTGATCAGTAAAGTATTCAATATTTTGATTAAATGCTGTATATTATCGTCTATAAAGTACTCGAATATCTTAGTGTTGTTGTGTGAAAAGGTCGGCAGTAGCTTGTACAGTTTGTACAATAACCTTTAAAAATTTATTTAAAAGCCTGAATAATAGTATACAGCACTTCATATCGATGGGAAATTAACTGAAAATTTCGATGCATATACCTTATTCAGTCGTGTATACCTTGCAAAACCAAATAGATGCTTGAACGCAAGCATTGTAGTTTACAACACAATGCATAGATATGAAATAATCCGGTGTTATCAAAAGTCCTATCTGATATATGTAACTGCTTCATTCAGTCACTTACGCTTGTAGACGTATTAACCTTCAGCCCGTCATTAATTAGAAAAAAATGTATGAGGCTGGGCAATGGGTAACTAAAGTTTAAAAGTAAGCGAGTATTTATCAATGCATAGACTGTGTTCAGTCAATAGGACGCAATCTAGTTTTATTAAAAGAAGAAAATTTCTATATTTTGGTAAGTTTACTTTGTTTCGTCTCATAGCTGGGGTTTCAGAAGACCGAGGACAGCCCCCCTCCCCTCCCCCGTAAAACTCATCAACTGAAAAAGCGATGGAATTCGCTCGGTGCTAAGTCTGGACTTGATGGTGGGTTTCGAAAATGTTGCGTTTAAATCGTCCAAGGAGCTGTTGGGTTACACGAGCACAGTAAAAACGGGTATTGCCATGGACCAGAGCAATTTTAGGAGTCAGCATTCCTCTGTTTTGAAACGCTTTACGTAGAGTTCGCAAGGTTTCACTATAAAGATCTACAGTAATTGTAGTTCCGGCTGCATAAGCTCTTCAAGCAGTGGACGTTTCTGGTCTAAAAAACAATTGCTATAACATTGCGGATGCTGAACGTTTGTTTGTATTATAGAAGAGTTTTTTTTCTTGGGGGGGGGGATTTCTTTGCATCCATTGTTGTTCGTTTTGTAACATTGACCATATAGTCGTGAACTAGCAGCAATTTATTCATATTTTGTCTGAAGTGAAACAGTGCCTTGGGGGGGAGGGGGGTTGGCAGTGCTTAAAAACTGTCAAGGAGCTCATAATAAACAGTCGCAGCTTACTTCAAATCATTGGCGGCGGATTTTTATGAAGAGGGCGTTACAAAGCTTGTACTCAGACTTGATAAATGCCTCAATCATTAAGGGGGTAACATTAAGAAGTAACCTCGATTGCATGTTATTTTTGTTAAAGTAATCGCTTTTGTTAATCACTCTTCTTTTACGTTCACCCATCTTTTTTTCACCCATCTTTAGGTGATTTTTTTTTTGCATATCTGGGTCGTATAATCTTTTAATTGATTTGACGTTAAAGAAATCGAGCTTTTATTATCGTTCAAAAACGTATGTATCCAAATTACCAATGTAGGAAAAACTTTTTTTCTCTCCGACTTATTACTTTTAATCCTTTATTTATGTAATGTTTTATTTCTTCGAGGGCTAAGAAGAAATTTTCTAAAGCTTAGGATAGAGACATTTTTTCTTCGTGCGTGTCTAAATCTATTTTCTTTAATATCAAATTGACCAATATTACCAATATTAATATTCTATATTAAGTATATAACTTATATTAAGTATAAAACCTATATACCAAAATAAAATATATATATCCTAATATATAAAATTTAATAATAGATAGTTTATATATAATACATACTACTAAATTGTATATATAGAATTTACTAATATATAATATATTATTGTATAGCTTATGTTAGGTATTTGAGTTTCTCCAGAAAATCAGGATTTTTTCATTTTAGGTTGATGACCTCTCTGCTGAACTTGACGCCAGCCAGAAGGAATGCCGAAACTTTTCCACTGAACTCTTCCGGCTCAAAGGAGCCTATGACGAAAGCGTTGAGCAGCTTGATGCCCTCCGTAGAGAAAACAAAAACCTCGCCGATGAGATCAAGGACCTGATGGATCAAATTGGAGAAGGTAGGCTTATAACTACAATGAGATTTTGAGATTGAGAGTGAAAGCATTAGAGAAAGAGAGAATTATAAAAGAGCAAATTAGAGAAAGAAAGATAGAAAGAGAGAGAGAGAAAGAGAGAGAGAGAAAGAGAGAGAGAGAGAGAGAGAGAGAGAGAGAGAGAGAGAGAGAGAGAGAGAGAGAGAGAGAGAGACAGAGTGAGAGAGGCGGTCTGGCTTCCATTAGCCGTGGGTAGCTTAATCACATGAAGCTGAATTCTGAAGAGTAAGGAGCATTTTTGGCGAAGATGTGCTTGATTACATTAAAAATGTTAATGTAAAAGAAACAGCTTTGGATATGATAGGGAGGGCTTTATATCCTCATGAATTATTAGTTTTGAGCCGTATTTTAGCAATGAAAATTGTGTAAAATAACAATTGAATATTAAATGAATAAAACTTTGACGTTAATTCATTATGAAAATCAACTATAATTCTTGTGGTTGATGTAGATAATAATTGTTTTATCATTTAAGAGACTGTTGGAAGCTCAGTGTTTGATTAAATATTAATTATGTTCTTTAAAGCTTTACAACCCTCCAAAGAGAGTTTCCTCTCTCCAAAGGATTGATGGCCAAAAAGGACCCCTCCCCTACCATAATGAAGTCAGATCTTCAGTAATGATTCACGCAAATGAGAGCAAATTGAATGGCAAATAGGAATGAGCACTGCTCTCAATGAAATTTGTATAATATAAACATTTATTTCTTCGTATTGAGTACCAATGACAGTACCAAGGACAGTGCAAATTAAATCTCATTGTTTGAATCAGTGAAGAGAACACATACACCATACACATACACATATACACATATGTATGTATACATACATACACCATGCACGTATACACATGTGTATGTATACGTACATACACCATACACATGTGTATTTATGCATACATACACCATACACAACCATATATGTCTTAAACCAGTCCCTTACCAGTCTCCTATTCTGTTTGGCTTGTGCATTAAAATAATAAAATTTGAAGCTTTAGATCAACGGCCTAAAAAATGTGCCTCCAGGGACGTTATTCTTCCAGCAGCCACTGCGCCCGAAAATATACAAATAGAGTGGCTAAAGAGCGGTTCTAGCCGAGTTTTTAGCGCACTAGTTTTGGAACCCTTTGTCTTTGAGGACAGGGGTTTGGTCCTGGTGCTGCTAGTTTTTTTTGGCTGGAACGGGGCTGAGAGGTGAGAGGCGTGACTCTGTAAACTTAGCCAGAGTCGACCCAGCTCTGAATCGGTACCTGGAGAAATCTGTGGAAGGTAAACATGAAGGGTGTACGAAAGCACAGGATGGCTGGCCCTCAAACCCCATTGCACTTCCTTGCTGAAGGGCCATAAAATGGAGATCAGCACCGCCGATAGGGACTTAAAATTTCTATGCCGTACTCTTAACCATTTCTCTTTAAATTATACAAGTAACCAGTTCAAAACTTCAAGGCTTCATAGATCCATTTTTGTTGAAATATGGACATGTTATACTTTTTATTTACATGAAGAGTCATGCAAAGTGCTCAAAGAAAGTGTTGATGAGTGAATATCTTCTAGTGGCTGTAGGCTAAGTTCTTTAGATACAAATTAACTCGCAGACCTCGCTCTCCTAAGCTGTCCTGCTCGTGCAAATCTGATCTTTCAGCCTCCACCAACTTGTAACAATGCTATTACTTGAGCTCCGTTATTAAAAAAAATGAATACTGACTATGCTATGCAGTCAAATACTAGACGCTTTCAAATATTGTTATACATATATTTTTGGGGGAGGGAAGGGGGGTGGAAAGAATTCAATGACTTAGAGTCACGACAGTTGCTGTAAAAAGCTGGTATAATCTATTCCAGGTGCTATCTTAGTGTTTCTCGGATCGTCAAAACCCTAACACAAAACCACTGTTTCTCTGTTTGACACTATGGCCCTAATGTCTAGAAGACATTGGATTCTTAAAAAATTTCGAAAAATGTTAATACTTTTAAAGAAAACTTTTAGAAAAAACTCTTCGTCGTTTTTTTATGTGAGTGTGTACGGTGTAATGATCAGTTTCAACTAGTTTTCTTCTCAATCCTTTGACACTTCGAAATATAAATGTTATGTTGTTAAATCTTGTGGCAAATAAACACCCCGTGTATGTTATGTCTTATTGTGCTCTATTGAACGCGGTTCTAGTAGATAAATTAAATAAAATTAATAAATTAAAAATTAGCAAAATCTAATTTAACCAACTAAAAATAATTTTAATAATTTTGTATTTGTGAAAAGACAAAAATTCTGCATATTGAGCGTTGAAGCACAGTTAGAAAATGAAAATTGAAATAAAACCCAATAAATGAAATTTAAATATGCAATTCCTTGTTGAACATAAAAACAATCAAATATAATTACAATAAACTCTATTGAACTTGGAGTCAGACAGAGCTGTTTCCAGAGGGGAGGGGGGGTTTGAACCCCCCATCCCCTCCGAAATTTTTGCCCGGCTCGTAAAACGTAGCAAAAATGAATATAAATTTTTTGTGTGTGTTTTTTTTCAAAGTGTTGTCTATTCTCTCACCATTTCTAATGCAGACTCCTAAGCTTTTCAAGAAAACGCGCATGCCTAATGAATTAATGAAAATCACTTCCTTTGAACGATCTAAAGCTCGAATTATTCTAGACATTAAAAGAGAGAATAGATCTATTAATGTTAATATTTATATTATTGTTTGTTTTTATAAATGGAAAGGGAGTGTTCTGTAAGAAATTATTTAGTAAGATTCCGTTGCGAAATTTATGCGATCGTCATTTTAATCAGTTATATGATTTTGAGGACTGAATTGGCTAATCCTGACGAATAAGAAATCACAATTTTTAGTAAAAAAATCCAGAGGATATGGTAGAAAGAATTGGCATTTATTTTGGACTTATTTTCATCGTCCTTCCTCAGCACCGGAAAAGACAATGTGAAAAAAGCCGAAATTAAGAAAAAATGAAGAATATAGAAGCCAACAACTTAAAACAAAAAGACAAAAGAATAAACGAATTAGAAAATAAAGATTTAAAAACTGAGAACAACCACAAGTATTTAATTAATTTTTAGTTCAGTTTATATATAAATATAGATTATTGAGTTGTTTATTTTTCTTTTTTCGTTTTTGTTCGTATTTCTTTTTTGGTGCTGAGGGTGTTTTTCGGATGAGTATCGAAAATATTTGCCATTTTTTAAAGTGGCATTCAGATGCAGGTCTAGGTAGACTTGCATGTCTTAAACACGCCTGTTTAGACATCAATATTTAGGCAAATCATGCTCACGTGTAAAATTTGGTGCTTGGCTTTACCAAGTTACAGCCAACCATCTAATTTGAGGGTCTAGAACTCTGTGTCTAGGATTTCAGATTCTATCATTCCGGAATCCTTGTTTGCACTATATTTAGCAAATACGCCTAAGAGTAGCGTTCGTATAAATGTCTTCCATGCTTAAGCAAGTGCATAGCTAGACATTCCTATCTTGGTATGGAAATCTTGCTTGACTTGGATGCGAACGCCGCTTTATCAACTTTTTTTTTTATCTATTATGACCTTACTCTTTTTTCCTTCATATACAAATTTTAGTTTTTTTCTTTTTAAGCAGTTCCATATATAGTATTTGGTCTTTTAATCAAACAAATTATTCATTGCCTATTTATTATTCAGTGGGTCAAAGTATTAGTAGAATCATTGTCGTTTTGGTTGCATGGGACAACAAATGGATATATTTTCGCTTGATCGCGGTTGTGTCATCATGTTTTAGAAAAGGAGCTGAAAAGGTGTTTAAAGGCAAGCCATGAAGGAAATTACACATTGCGATGTATGTTTTCAGGATAACAGATGGGTCTTAAGACTATATTCAGAAGAGGAATACTAAATTCATGGGGATGACTTCCTTGTATGGTCTTTTTCTTGTGTAAGTGATAAAGCTATGATGTATTCAGAATCGATGATCAATGTCGAAAAGGAAAGATAAAGTAACTGTTCGATTAGAAATAAGACTGATAATTCAGCTTCTGAGCCAAGTTGGTCGGTTTGACAGCAAAAACAAATTTCTAACAGAATACTTTAACGACTTACTGGATCATACGACTGAATCCTGAAGAAACCAGTATGTAACTGTCATGTTGTTTTTTCGTTGCACACTTTTGTGCCACACATTTTACACTTTTGTGGTTCTCAGCTCTCTTTGGTCTTTGAGACCACCGAATAATTCCTATTTTCGATTTGTAATTTTGCTTTTTGAAGTACTTACTTTATACAAATTATGAATTATCAATAATTTATTTTGCGCTTTAGGTGGACGCAACGTGCACGAAATTGAGAAACAACGCAAACGTCTTGAAGTTGAGAAGGAAGAACTCCAGGCGGCTTTGGAAGAAGCTGAATCTGCTCTTGAACAAGAAGAAAACAAAGTCCTCCGTGCCCAACTTGAGCTTAGCCAAGTTCGCCAAGAGATTGACCGCCGAATCCAAGAGAAGGAAGAGGAATTCGAAAACACCCGCAAGAATCACCAACGTGCTCTCGACTCTCTGCAAGCATCTCTTGAAGCCGAAGCTAAGGGTAAAGCTGAGGCGCTCAGAATGAAGAAGAAGCTCGAATCTGATATCAATGAGCTTGAGATTGCCCTTGATCATGCCAACAAGGCCAATGCTGAAGCTCAGAAGAATATTAAGAGGTGAGTAACCTACAGATATAAAATTCGTGTAATATATAAAATGTGTAATATATAAAATATTCGTGTAATATATTGTAAACGTGTAATATATAAAATATATTAAATTCAGTGGGTGAATTCACCTTTTCTCATACATCTGTACCCTCCGCTTTTTTTAAATATGCACTTGGAACGGTTGCAAATGATTTGACTTCGGATTCTTATTGTGTGCTATTCTTTTTTCTACATTTCATTTAAGATCATATTTAAAAAAATTTGATATTAAATGAGATCAGGGGGATACTTAAGCTGCCCCCTGACCCCGCCAAGTTTAAGACTAATGCTGAAAAATAAAAGCCCAAAAGCTTGTAATATCAGTACTAAAGGGTCAATGCCATAGAGATAACAAATTTATAAAAAGAGTGAATGCTTTTTTTGTTACTCGATTTTGTCTTTTTTGATACCAGAGGGTTTTTGGCCATTGATAAAATCAATATTGGAAGAAGAGATTTCTACCAATCGTTCATATCTCTTGGTGTTAGTATAAACGAAAAATCCTATAAAAGCCCGACCGATTGGTTTTATTTGTTCCTAGTTTTATGGTAAATAAAAAAAATCAAATAGTATATTTTGGGCTCAACATTTGGTTTATTATTGATGGGGATACGAAGATCTAGCAAGGAAATATTACTTTGAAAGATTTATTGGAATTTTAATGCTAGAGCTGTTGACGAGGATAGCGTAAGAATGGGATTGTAATTGAATTTAGGACCCACCACATAGTTAGAAATCTACAGCATTATCCAAGGCTGCCCGAGAAGCTAGAACTGCCTGTACTTTCCCTTGATTAGGCTGCATTTTCGATCAGTCTTATCAAACTTATTTCGTTTGTATCACCTCTCAAAACTGCAATTATTTCCGTGCCTAACACTGATAGTTAAGGATGACCTTTAAACCGATTTTGGCGTTCCTGATGTGCTAACAAGCTAGATTAATGGATCCTACTTATTTGAGCGAGTAAGATATTATAGAATATGAATAAGATAATGTATAAAACGTGACTAAGATAATATTCGATCAAACCTTATTTGAGTGAGTAAGATATTATAGAATATGAATAAGATAATGTATAAAACGTGACTAAGATAATATTCGATCAAACCTTATTTGAGTGAGTAAGATATTATAGAATATGAATAAGATAATGTATAAAACGTGACTAAGATAATATTCGATCAAACCTTTAGTCTTTATAGTCTCAGGCAACACAATATTTTAAACTATTCTTTCTCTGTGCTTTTAGCATCAAAAAGCTTCTTTAAAACTATTGTTATTCTTGTTTTAAAACTATGGTTAATGAATCGAAAAATAATGTAAACTAGATAATGTGACACGCTGTTTCCGACCGACTAAAGATGGTTATTTTGCATTTCTTTTTCCATACCCTACTACAAACCTTTATTCCATTACCAATATTAATTAGTTCTATTGTTCTGCCTAGATACCAACTAACAATCAAGGAAACCCAACAATCTCTTGAAGAAGAGCAACGACTCCGCGAAGATTACCGGGAGCAAATGGGCATTGCTGAACGTCGTGCCAACGCTCTCCAAGGTGAATTGGAAGAATCTCGTGCCCTTCTAGAGCAAGCAGATCGTGCTCGCCGTCAAGCTGAGACTCAACTGACTGAAACTCATGAGCAGATGAATGATATGAACGCCCAACTCCAATCTACTGGTGCTGCTAAGAGGAAACTAGAATCTGAACTCCAAGCGCTTGGTGTAAGTATTCTAATTTCACTGCATAATCCAAATACTGAAAAAAATGCTTTGAGAATCGAATTCACTTAAAAATGAAAATTAAGTTTTGCTTTTACAACCTAAAAATATTTTTTTTTTTTTTAATACTATAATGAAAGTAAGGGCCAGCCATAATAGAGAAAGCCGTCCCTGAATAGTTATCAGGTGTTGCATGAATGCCCCTCCCCCCGCTGCTAGTTTCAGTAGTAAGTTTTTTTTTGTTTTTCTAAATTTTTCAGGTAGTAGGGGAGGAAATTTATCGTATTTGGAGGTAAAATTGTTTTTCAAAGTTTGGTTTTTAATATTGTCAGCGCATTCTTTTTAGCTTTTATGATAGAAAATTAACCTTTTCATGATTCATCCTACTCCAAGTTTAGCAATTCATATTTCGTAGCAACAAAAGTTGCTTGTGAAACTGTATGGCGACACCGCACCCACGCCTCCATCAAACAACCATAGGTGGTAGCGGCTTGTATATGATGAATGCCGCTGTAAATTGGCTATTGATTTTCTGAACATTTCGTATTTGATACTCAATAGAATGCGTTTAAAAATAGAAAATTAAGACTAAAAAAATCTCGTCATTAATTTTTTTGAAGTATAAAAAACTTATAATTATAAAAACTTAATTTATATTTTCCTATTTTAACTGCTGTATCATCCTTAGTTTGCATCTAATTGGTCGTACTGTATATATTTTTCTTTATCTTTCTTTATGATTAAAGAATAACATAGGTTTTTCATATTCACATTCTGACTCTAATTTTCTAGGCTGACCTTGATGAGGTAATGAGTGAGGCTAAGAACTCTGAAGAGAAAGCCAAGAAAGCCATGGTTGACGCTGCTCGGTTAGCAGATGAACTAAGGGCGGAACAAGAACATGCTCAGGGCCAAGAAAAGATGAGAAAAGCTATGGAGGTTCAACTGAAGGAGCTTCAAGTGAGACTTGATGAGGCTGAAAATAATGCTCTTAAAGGTATACAAGACATAAAAATTAATTCTAATTTATAATAATATAAAATAAGACAAATATATATATATATATATATATATATATATATATATATATATATATATATATATATATATATATATATATATATTATATATATATATATATATATATATATATATATATATATATATATATATATATATATATATATATATATATATATATATAATTATTTCGAATGCTAGACCATTGTTTGGATGGATCTTTAAGACCATATTTTTCAAGGCGAGAATTCCTGTAACGCTTGGGTATGTACAGTAACAATGTTGCAAATTTGTAGTAGCACTTTTGACGATATATATTTATATATATATATATATATATATATATATAATATATATATATATATATATATATATATATATATATATATATATATATATATATATATATATATATGTATATATATATATATATATATATATATATATATATATATATATATATATATATATATATATATATATATATATATATATATATATATATATATATATATATATATATATATATATATATTTAAAATTGTGTAGAAAAATGAAGTACCTGATATTTCATAATCTTTATTTAAAAGTGCGCAAATGCAGAATAGTTCAGAGGGGGTGTTGAGAATGTTCACAATGAACTTAAGCATAGCACGACAAAGCGTGTGATGCTATCACAACGACACGATAATGACACGCTGAACGGCTGAAAATTTAGTTGAAAATAAGATTTTACAGTATTTTTTTTCTAATTTACATTCAGAATCAAAGTCATTTAATCAAACCAGCAGTCTTAGACACATACGTGAATGGACGTCTAATTTACATTCAGAATCAAAGTCATTTAATCAAACCAGTTGTCTTAGACGTATAAGTGAAGAAACTACGTGAATGGACGTGGCTAAACCTGGAATTAATCAACTTAACAAATCAGAAAAAAGACCCTTTATAAAGATATTTCAAGTCAAGTTTGAAACAGCCCATTTAAAATTAGAACTATCAAAATAAGATTAAGCGACACGAAAATTTACATTCAAAAATTAAAAAATTCACGACACAAAAATCTTACCAAGCTCCTCCTCCATCCCACTCTATTCTAAAATTTGGAAATACTCTAAGCCAGACAATAGTTCTATTCAGACAATAATATCTATCAAAGATTTACAACTGGTTTAAGTATAATTGTCAGAAGATCTTTCAGATCTTCTCGTAAAATGGCGAGATATTCAGTAAATAATCGTCAAATGTGTCACTTCTTCTCTAGGAAAATAGATTTTAACACATTGTGACGTGACATAATAACTATGTCTGATTCTTCTTTTTAGTATAAGTGATAGAAACTAAAAAAATTCAACTTTTTTACTCATATATATATATATATATATATATATATATATATATATATATACATATATATATATATATATATATATATATATATATATATATATATATATATATATATATGCATTCGTATGCATTCAAAATAGGCTAGGCTAATCAAGCTAAAAACAAAAGAATATAAGAGGGATCGTTTTTTGATCCATAAGAATGAAAGTGACCTCCAAATCCCAACAATATAAAAAAAGAAAATATTAATAACCTATTTATACCCTCTTTTGATACATTACAAAACTGCATTAGAGGGGTACAAAAAGAGGAAGAAAGAAAGCAGAAAAAGTACATAAAGAACAAAAAAGCAAAAGCAAAAGAAGAAATAACAAACAGCAAGAAAAAAAGAAAAAACATGAATATTTAACGACGATACAGTAAAGTGACCAGCATTTCTAATGAAGAAGGAAAAACAACTAAAACTTAAATCAATACTAAGACACAGGAAGTATCAGTATACCGAACCGTATTTAATATATTTAATAGGAGGTTAATCGGAAAGTCTGATATTTTCTTACACCAGTCTTCAAAACGAGCCGATAACTCCTCCATCTTCACCCATATAGAAAAAACGGGGTATTTTTTACTAATGTATTAGTTCCAGAACCATATAGGGATACCAATAAAATACTTAGCATACCGGTAAAAGTGGACCCTGATTTGTTTTTTTATCAGCTATAGAGAACAGATTCCCAAACGAAATTATGAAAAACACATGCGGTACAAACATGGACTTGTAAAGCTTTCCTAACGTATATTTGTCAAATTAGCCTTTAATATTTACCAGCAGATTATATTTTTTTACTGAGTTTCTTTTCAATTAATTAACAACAAGAGTGCATATTGTTCCTTTCGATGAACCAAAATGAACACCCAAATAATTCGGAGTCAGATCTAGGAACAGTATCGAGGCTATTATAAGTGAATCTGAATTCTCCTTTTCATTCGGGTTTACAGTCATAAACTCAATCTTTGACGGTTCAATCAATAGCAAGGCCAATCTTGGACAAACTAGTCTGAAGAGTCTCACCAGATCTTTCCATTGAGGACAGGTTTTCAGCGAGAATGGCATCTGTATACGACAAGTTACTAATATCAATATGGCTATCAGTAATATAGGGTGGAATATTTCATGTCGATATTCTAAGGGTGTTGTTGAAAGTTAATGGACTTAAGACTGAGCTTTGCTTCACCCCTCACTTTACAGGAATAGGATTTCCCAGTCCATCACGAGAACAGATCCGGACTATTGGATTCTGGTACCAATTCCAAAGGCACGTGAAATGTTACTATATGGTAACAAGCGCGTGATAGCCAAAGACCCGAACTGCCAACCTTAGAGAGCAAAGCATGAACGGGTGTGAATGTATTTAGTCATACTAATCCGTAGGTTGTATTTACGAGGATGGGTAGTGATAATAAATATTTTTGTATTTTCTTATTCTAGTCTTCATAATCGATTCTATATTTAGGTGGCAAAAAGGCAATTCAAAAACTTGAACAGAGAGTTCGCGAACTCGAACAAGAACTTGATGGGGAACAGCGCCGACATGCTGATGCCCAGAAGAACCTCCGCAAATCTGAACGACGCATTAAGGAGCTCACCTTCCAAGCTGACGAGGACAGGAAGAACCACGAACGAATGCAAGATCTTGTTGACAAACTCCAACAGAAGATCAAGACATACAAACGACAGATCGAAGAAGCCGTAAGTGCCTCATTTTTCTTATTAACGACTTTTTATCAAAACAGAAAATGTATGGTAATAATCATGTTTATATTTATCATCATTATTTGATATACCTACTAGCAGCAGAAACTATCAGCCGACAGCCACAAAAAAAAAAAAAAAAAAACGCAGTGTATACTCTTGTAAACATGAGAAACCTGCTGACTCTGGTCGTATAATGAGAAAAACCTCGCTTCAGATGCCCGTTTATTTTTAGCGTGGCACCATTGTTTCCAGTGCTGAAAATTAAGGATTTTCTGGAATTACCAACATTACCAATTATATACGTATATCAGTTGGAAAATCAAATAATATTTATGCGACTGTGATTGAATATATTTCAGTTCAGTATTACTCTGCAGATTAGTCCTTTCTTATCTCACTATCATTACTGGCTACGCAACTATCAAATGATTCACAATACCAGAATAAGTTTTATAAACGGTGGAAAACTAACTTTCTTGTCATTATTTACCATAAAATGTAAAATATATTAGAATATCATAATTATTTATATTTGTGAAGAATTGGGGACAAGTCTAAACTAATCTGACAGCAACAGCGATATTATTTAGAGCCAGTGACTAAAAAGAATGTTGGTTAGTTTAAGGAGAAAAGTTGAAGGCTTGAATAGACTTGGAGAGGGAGTTGGACGCATTAAGTTTCACTTATCTAATTTGAAGTGGAGACAATATGGCTGAAATTCATGATTTGAGTCCAAGTATCTGTCATGTGTGATAATCACCTTTAGGCCTTACTTTTTTCCAAAAAATTGGACCTGTTAGCGTTTCAGTGAAAGCTCCAGAAAGTATTTGGCTTTACTGGTCCAAGCAATCTCTGATTCCTACTCAGAAAATGTAATTCAACTGAAGCTGAAGTATGATGAGCCGCTCATAAAGGAGGCTTGGTGTGACTCAACTTGTATTTCCTTTATGACGGGGCGGGCCCATACATTCGGGGCCGAGGCTCATGTCACGAAGACCCATCACCTCTGCGTCCTCCTAAAAATAATAATTATTGGTTAGGGGATCAATGATAAATTTTTGCGGATCAGATGTATTCTAATTCCGATTTCCCATCGAATCGTGAACCATCTGTAAAGCAAATTATCTTGTTGCTTTTATGGAGTTGCTTTGTCTCCTGCTCCATTTCTTTTCTATTTATAGCGATCTGAAGCTGTCTCTCAGGTTTGACCAATGAGATAATGTCCGTAGACAGCCACTGCTCCATGCACTTAAGCACCATTGAGTTGCAGATGTCAACAGGGCTTTAATTTTCTTATTTTGTATCTGCTACCTGTTTGTCTATTGGTCACTAATTTGCAGTCTCACAGGACTTAAATGCTTCTTCCTCTAGAAAATTTTCAATCGGCGATGTCGTGGAGTTCCATGAGTGCCGTAGCTGTTCTATGATGTGCTGACATTATCATTAGGTGTGCTAGCCTTTGTACCCTTATTAGAGGGGTAATGGCTTTTTATCTTAATTTAATTTGCCATTGTGACTGCCCCATTTGACATAATCGGTCTGATTACAGTCTTATAAAAAGTATATTGCCTTTTTTTCAAGCTAAGCCCCAGTTCTTTTCCACCATGCGTTGATGCTGGATTAGGGAAGCTGTAACTTTTCGTGGTTTCACTGTACAGTGAGCTTTCCAGCTTAACTGACTATGACCCCAAGGTGCTTTATCTGTCCTTTTTGGTGAATCGGGTAGTTATATAATTTTGATAAAATGAAACTTACCACTTCCTCGTCTTGTGGAAAAGCTACTATTCTGCTTTTTTACTGGAGCTTAGCTTGCTTTGTGTTTTTGGGGCCATATTTGAATTTCATTCAGCAATTGTTGTCCTATCTCAAATAGAGTTCTCAAATATTTTCCTCTCAATAGCGATGCTAGATCATCAGCATATGCCAGTGTAACTCCGAATGATTTTTTAATACAGTCGTTAGACTATCCATGACAAAATTCTGCATATATGAGGAGCTTACTCCCCCTCTCCCTCTTGTGAGCAATCCTTATGAACGGTTTTGGATTTTTTTCTTCTTTTTTTTTTACGCCTTTCAGCCCTATGACTCCTTGGCGATTTCTGGGCATATGGGAGCGTCATTTCTGAAAACGTTGATCTGTTTTTTTTTTACTTCCATAGTTACCTCTATGGCTTCAAATGTGGCATTGTCAAGTACACCTTCTATGAATAAAAATATACCCAACGCATATTGCTTGAAGGCTAGTTCAACTCGCCACACCAATTGATGTACTGCAGCTTCCGTTGGGCATCCTACTTGAAACCCCATTTTATTTTCAGAGATCAGTCAGAAACTAAACTTTTTTTTTAGTTTTTTTCTCGATAAATAAAAGTTTGAATAGGGATAAATCCTTTGGATTAATAATCCTTGGATAATCCTTAGATAAATCATTTGTGACGGTCACTGTACATGTGACCGAAATATCGAGTATTTTTGTGAATTAATTAAAAAAAAATTTTCCACTAAATAAGTTTTTCAAAGAAGAGTAAAGAACTCCATTAAATAAAAAATGAGCAAAAATAAAATCAAATAATCTACGAAGCGTGAAACTACCGCAAATCAGCAATGATAAATAGATGAAACCCAAAACGAAAAGAAATTACAATAAATAACCGAGTCAAACTCAAAACGAGCAGAAATTAACATAAGTTGGGCTCAAAACCCCTATGCCTTCCCAAGGCCAGAACATAATTTGCACTTTACTGAAAAAAAAATATAAATGTTCTTACTTTCATAACTTTAATAAATCAAATAATATTAATATTTTGATTACTAAATATCAGTATATGTATATTAAACTGACAATGCACATTCATTTGTATTTTTTTCAGTAAAGTGCAAATTATATTCTGGCCTTGGGAAAGCATAGGGGTTTTGAGCCCAACTTATGTTAATTTCTGCTCGTTTTGAGTTTGACTCGGTTATTTATTGTAATTTCTGTTCGTTTTTGGATTTCATTTATTTATCATTGCTGATTTACGGTAGTTTCACGCTTCGTAGATTATTTTATTTTTGCTCATTTTTTGTTTAATGGAGTTCTTTACTTTTCTTTGAAAATTTATTTTGTGGAAAAAGGTTTTTTAATTAATTTCTGTTCGTTTTATATTGACATAGTTTTTTCAGGGAAGAAGAAAATAATACTTTAAATCTTTTCGTTTTTTTTAAGACTTTATAGTTTGGTCTGCTATTTGTATGCTGGAGAAAAATTTTCAGCAATTTTTAACAAGATACACCCTTTTCAAAATCTGGACACAAATAGTAGCGTTTAATTTCGTTTCATACCTCCTCTAGTTGACCTGAAATGGAAAACTTGATACTATTCGCAAAAAATCTGCTTACTTTCTTTGATAGGTTGGATACACTTACGCTATTTTGACTTGGTTAAATTTTAAGAGCAGAAGTAGCCCCAAAAGTTTGAACATAATACCCTCAGTCGTTCTTGGAATACTGTTGAGATGCCTTATTGGGATTTAGCATTAACACAGTGCATTTTGATTTAATCTTAAGGCAACATATAGTTTTTAAACATAAAGGCAAATGGGAGGGTGGGCGTGGGAGGGGGATTAGTTGCCCTCCAATCACTTTCGACTATTAAAAAGGGCATCAGCCATTTCTATTTTCAATCAAATGATCCCTTTTCGAAGTTCCTACGACAACTCCTTCAATACGAAGTGCCCTGTTCTAAACAACAAAATCATCATACATTATACCCACATCGATCTTTACTATAAAAATTTCAAGCCTTCCAATCACTTTCGACTCTTAAAAAGGGCACTAGGCCTTCGATTTCCAATCGAATGAGCCCTTTTTGAGTTTCTACGGCAACGCTTTCTATAAACACCTTATATGCCCCAGGGCAAAAATTACAACCCTTACCCTAAGGGCTGTGAGGGTGGTTGTCATTCTCTAAGACATAATTTCCAGAAATTTCAACTACGTTAAACAAAATGGCTATCTCAAAATTTTGATTGGATGTCATTGGGAAAATGGTTAGTCGGTCTCCCATCACTTTCGACTATTAAAAAGGCACTAGCCCTTTCAATTTCCAATCAAATGAGCCCTTTTGAAGTTTCTACGACAACTCTTTCAATAAAAACCTTATATGCCCCCAGGGTATAACTTACCACCCTTGCCCTGACGGCTGGGGACGGGGGGATTTGTCACCCTCAAAGACCTAATTTTCAGAACTTTCTACTACGTTGAACACAATGGCTATCTGAAAGTTTTCATTGGATGTGTTTAGGGGAATGGTGCGCGTGAGAGGGTGGTTAGTTACCCTCCAATCACTTTCGACTATTAAAAAGGGCAATTTCAATTTCCAAACAAATGAGCGCTTTTTGAAATTTCTACAACAACTTTTTATATAAACTTTGTATGCCCCCAGGGCATATAAGTTACAACCCTTGCACTGAGGGCTCTGAGGGGGTTATCATCCTAAAAGACCTAATTTCCAGAACTTTCGGCTACGTTGAACAAAATTGATATCTCAAAATTTTGATTTGGATGTTTTTGGGGAAATGGTGGGCATGAGAAGGGGGTTTGTTGCCCTTCAATCACTTTCGACTATTAAAAGGGCACTAGCCCCTTCAATTTCCAATTGAATGAGCCCTTTTTGATGTTTTTACAACATCGCTTTCTATAAAAACCTTACATGCCCCCAGGGCATAACTTACAACCCTTGCCCTGAGGGTTGTGGGGGGAGGGGTTGTCATCCGTAAAGCCCTAATTTCCAAAACTTTTAACTACGTTGAATAAAATGGCTATCTAAAAATTTTGATTGGCTGTGTTTGGAGAAAAGGTGGACGTGAGAGGGGGGTTAGTTGACCTCAAATCCCTTTCGACTATTCAAAAGTACACCAGCCCTTTGAATTTCCAATCGAAAGATCTCTTTTTCAAGTTTCTACGACAAAGATTTCAATAAAAACTTATATTCCCCCAGGGCGTAACTTATAACCCTTGCCCTGAAGACTGTGGGGGGAGTGTCCTGCTAAAAGGTATAATTTCCTGAACTTTGAACTGCGTGAAACAAAATGGCTATCTTAAAATTTTGATTGGATGTGTTTGGGGAAAAGGTGAGCGTGGAAGGGGTCTTAGTTGCCTTCCAATCACTTTCGACTATTAAAAAGGGCACTAGCCATTTCAATTTCCAATCCAATGAGGCTTTTTTGAAGTTTCTACGACAACGCGTTCTATAAAAACCTTATATGCCTCCAGGGCACAACTTACAACCCTTGCCCTGAGGGCTGTGGGGGAGTTGCCTCCTCAAAAACATAATTTCTATCTGGAAATCAACTACGCTGAACAAAATGGCTATCTGGAAATTTTGATTGGATGTGTTTGGGAAAAAGGTGGGCGTGAGAGGGGGGTTATTTGCCCTCAAGTCACTTTCGACTATTAAAAAGGGCACTAGACCTTTGAATTTCCAATCGAATGAGCCCTTTTTGAAGTTTCTACGAAAAATATTTCATTAAAAACTTATATGCCCCCAGGGCATAACTCATGACCCTTGCCCTGAAGACTGTGGGGGTAGTCTCCTGCTCAAATGTATAATTTCCTGAACTTTAAACTGCGTGGAACAAAATGGCTATCTCAAAATTTTGATTGGATGTGTTTGGGGAAATGGTGGGCGTGGAAGGAGTGTTAGTTGCCTTCCAATTACTTTTGACTATTAAAAGGGCACTAGCCCCTTCAATCTCCAATTGAATGAGCCCTTTTTGATGTTTTTACAACATCGCTTTCTATAAAAACCTTACATGCCCCCAGGGCATAACTTACAACCCTTGCCCTGAGGGTTGTGGGGGGAGGGGTTGTCATCCGTAAAGCCCTAATTTCCAAAACTTTTAACTACGTTGAATAAAATGGCTATCTAAAAATTTTGATTGGATGTGTTTGGGGAAAAGGTGGACGTGAGAGGGGGGTTAGTTGACCTCAAATCCCTTTCGACTATTCAAAAGTACACCAGCCCTTTGAATTTCCAATCGAAAGATCTCTTTTTCAAGTTTCTACGACAAAGATTTCAATAAAAACTTATATTCCCCCAGGGCGTAACTTGCCCTGAAGACTGTGGGGGGAGTGTCCTGCTAAAAGGTATAATTTCCTGAACTTTGAACTGCGTGAAACAAAATGGCTATCTAAAAATTTTGATTGGATGTGTTTGGGGAAAAGGTGGGCGTGGAAGGGGTCTTAGTTGCCTTCCAATCACTTTCGACTATTAAAAAGGGCACTAGCCATTTCAATTTCCAATCCAATGAGGCTTTTTTGAAGTTTCTACGACAACGCGTTCTATATAAACCTTATATGCCTCCAGGGCACAACTTACAACCCTTGCCCTGAGGGCTGTGGGGGAGTTCCCTCCTCAAAAACATAATTTCTATCTGGAAATCAACTACGCTGAACAAAATGGCTATCTTGAAATTTTGATTGGATGTGTTTGGGAAAAAGGTGGGCGTGAGAGGGGGGTTATTTGCCCTCAAATCACTTTCGACTATTAAAAAGGGCACTAGACCTTTGAATTTCCAATCGAATGAGCCCTTTTTGAAGTTTCTACGAAAAATATTTCATTAAAAACTTATATGCCCCCAGGGCATAACTTATGACCCTTGCCCTGAAGACTGTGGGGGGAGTCTCCTGCTCAAATGTATAATTTCCTGAACTTTAAACTGCGTGGAACAAAATGGCTATCTCAAAATTTTGATTGGATGTGTTTGGGGAAATGGTGGGCGTGGAAGGAGTGTTAGTTGCCTTCCAATTACTTTCGACTATTAAAAAGGGCACTAGCCATTTCAATTTCCAATAGAATGAGCCCTTTTTGAAGGTTCTACGATAACGCGTTCTATAAAAACCTTACATGCCCCCAGGGCATAAATTACAACCCTTGTCCTGAGGGCTGTAGAGGGGTTGTCATCCTCAAAGACCTAATTTCAAGAACTAAGAACTACGTTGAATAAAATGGCTATCTCAAAATTTTGATTGGATGTGTTTAGGGAAAAGGTGGGCGTGAGAGGGGGGTTTGTTGCCCTCCAATCACTTTCGACTATTAAAAGGGCACTAGCACTTTGAATTTCCAATTGAATGAGCCTTTTTTGAAGTTTCTACGACAACACCTTCTATAAAAACCTTATATGTCCCTAGGGCATAACTTTTGCCCTGAAGGCTGTGGGGTAGTGTCCTCCTCAAAAACATAATTTCTATCGGGGATTCCACTACGCTGAACAAAATGGCTATCTCAAAATTTTGATTGGATGTGTTTCGGGAAATGTTGGGCTTGGAAGGGGTGTTAATTGCCTTCCAATCACTTTTGACTATTAAAAAGGGCACAACCCACTCCAATTTCCAATTGAATGAGCCCTTTTCGAAGTTTCTACGACAACTTTTTTGATACGAAGTGCCCTGCTCTAAAGGAAAAAAAATAATAAATTATACATTGTGCCAACATCGTTCTTATATGCCCTTAGGGCATAAACTAAAACCCTTGCCCTGAGGGTTGTGGGGGAGCTTCCTCCTCAAAACATATTTTCTATCTAGATGTCTAGATGTATAGAAAACATATTTTCTATCTAGATGTGTTTGGGGGAATGATGGGCGTGGGGGGGGGGGGGGCTAGTTGCCCTCCAATCACTTTCGACTATCACAAAGGGCACTAGCCGCTCCAATTTCCAATCGAAGGAGCCCTTTTCGAAGTTTCTACGACAATTCCTTCGATACGAAGTGCCCGGGTATGGAAAAAAAATACATTGTGCCAACATCGTTCTTTACTTAGGCAGCGCTATTGCGCTGCCTATGATTATCCCTGTCTAATAAAAGGATTTATTCCTATTCGAACTTTTATTTATCGTCATGGAAAGGCAGTGTGGTTTTCAAAATTCCCTAGTTTTTTTCTTCTTTTTTTATAGTACGGTGGTTAGCGGAGGTCTTTGCCAAAATATCTGTTTTGTTTTTACGTCATCCATAGCCAGTGTGATATTAGAATCTATTAAAAGTTTTAGAAGAAAAATTTATTAGGTGCGGTGCTGAGTTTGGGAAATTCTGGATAATTGTACTATCTTTAGATAGAATGTTAGACCTTCCCCACCGTCCCAAGAAATCTCCTTCTCCGTAAATATTCGGACTATGTTGACCCATGAAGCATGAGAGATAACTGAAATGATATCAGAAATGTATCCTATAATTCTACCTTTGCCGTCAAAAGGCGGGTAAAAGAAAATCTATTAATTGTTTTGATTTGAGTTGACACTCCGGGATACTGGATTTATATTGCTCAATATATAACTAAGTTGGCAGGGATATTTAGTCCCTCTGCCAGGGTTTAAGAAAACATTTTAAATGCGTCATTTATTTTTCAGCTATAAAATCGGAATTGAAAGCATGATTTTGATTTTCTTTGACAGGATATATGATTTATGGTGAGTATGTGGGTTGTTTTGTGAATAATTATCTTGCAGCTGACTCATAATCACATCAGACAATTTTAGAAGGAGGGTAGTTTATAATTATATAATAGGGAGGGTATATAATTTGTGGCGAATATGTTGATTGTTTTGAGAATAATTATCTTGCATCCGACTCATTATCACAGATGACAATTTTGAAGGAGGACGAGATTGTAATGTTCTGTTATGATTCTTTTTTCGACAATGTGACCTAATGCTTGAAAAGCGCGTTGCAAAGCTCGAGCATTTGGCGGCCTTCGTATTTTTACTTTCTCTTTCTCTTGTGCAGTGGTCGTTAGCAGTAGTTCAAAAGACGTTATGTGTGATTGTAAGTTCGATCGGGCTCTTTGGATTATATTTTCAAACTCAGCACGCCCCATCCATTATTTTAATTAGTTTTACTGTATGCTATTTAGTTCCATAGATTCTTATAAGTTTTTCTTATTTTGCCAACATACGGCTACATCCCTTTCGTGACCTTTAAAAGTAATTATTTAACAAAACTTCTCCACAAAATAAGTTTTTCAAAGAAAAGCTAAGAACTCCTTTAAACCAAAAATGAGCAAAACTAAAATCAAATAACCTACCAAGCGTGATACTACCACAAATCATCATCGATGAATAAATGAAACCCAAAACGAACAGAAATTACATTAAATAACCGAGTCAAAGTCAAAACGAGCTGAAATTAACATGAGTAGGACCCAAAACCCCTATGCCTTCCCAAGCCAGAACATAATTTGCACTTTACTGAAAAAAAATACAAATGAATGCGCATTGTCAGTTTAATATACATATACTGATGTTTATTAATCAAACTGTTAATATTATTTGACTTATTAAAGTTATAAAAGTAAAAAAATTTAGAGGGGAAGTTCACTCACTTCAATCACTTTCGACTATTAAAAAGGGCACAAGCCCTTCTAATTTCCAATCGAATGAGCCGTTTTTGAAGTTTCTACAAGATCGCTGTCTATAAAAACCTTATATTCCCCCAAGGCATAACTTACAACCCTTGCCCTGAGAGCTCTGATAACCTCAAAGATCTAATTTCTAAAACTTTTAACTACGTTGAACAAAATGGCTATCTAAAATTTTGATTGGATGTGTTTGGGGCAAAGGTGGGCACGAGAGGGGGGTTAGTTGCCCTCCAATCACTTTCGACTATTAAAAAGGGCTCTAGCACTTTGAATTTCCAATCGAATGAGCCCTTTTTTCAAGTATCTACGACAAAGCTTTCAATAAAAACCTTATATGCCCCCAGGGCATAACTTATAACCCTTGCCCTGAGGGCTGCGGGGGTTGTCATCCTCAAAGACCTAATTTCCAGAACTTTCAACTACGTTGAACAAAATGGCTATCTAAAATTTTGATTGGATGTGTTTAGGGAAAAGGTCGGCGTGAGAGGGGGGTTAGTTGCCCTCCAATCACTTTCGACTATTAAAAAGGGCACTAGCCCTTTGAATTTCCAATCGAATGAGCCGCTTTTGAAGTTTCTACAAGATCGCTGTCTATAAAAACCTTATATTCCCCCAAGGCATAACTTACAACCCTTGCCCTGAGGGATGTGGGGGGAGTGTCCTCCTCAAAACATAATTTCTATCTGGAAGTCAATTACGCTAAACAAAATGGCTATCTCAAAATTTTGATTGGATGTATTTGGGGAAATGATGGGCTTGGAAGGGTGGTTAGTTGCCTTCCAATCACTTTCGATTATTAAAAAGGGCACTAGCCATTCCAATTTCCAGTCGAATGAGCCCTTTTCGAAGGTTCTATGACGACTCCTTTGATACGAAGTGCCCTGGTACGGAAAAAAATAATACATTATGCTAACATCGTTGTTTACTTAGGCAGTGCGATTGCGCTGCGCATGATTAGAAAATCGAACTTTTGGTATCAAAATCAATTCTACCTTAAAAAAGCTTCTTTATGCAAATAATTACTTTTTATTAAGAGCTGTAAACGCGAAATATATGTCTTAATTTTTCCATTTCTCAAGTGCTAAAAACTACATGAACTTATCAGCAGAAAAGCTAAAAGGAGACCAGGAAGATAGAAGTAAAAAGATACAAGCCTTTATAGAAGAAAACAGACTGTATATTCAGAGTTGACGATTACAATTTTTTTATTGGAGATCTGAAACACCATAAAAATGAAGTTCTAGTTCATAAGCTTCCTTGAATTTAGTTTTGTATAGCAACCACATGACAAACGGGTATATGGGTTTGCTAAGATCCACTAAAGCCCATCAGACGTTAAATACAGTTTCCCCCTTTTCTGCCTGTTTGCTACCACGTTCGATTTATCCTTGAACTCAGAAGTTCTATTTGATTCTGGAAATCTTAGAGCACCGCAAAATTTTCACAAAAAGCTTCGTAATAAGAGTTGTAAAACGCGAAACTTATCTCTTAATTTTTCCATTTTCCTACAAAATTTTTGTTTCTTAACAAATTGCCTTTTGAATAATCAGAAACGAGGCATGCAAAGTACTTGCAGATATTTTAGCGAATAATGTCCCTCTAGATCCTAATATCTCTCATCTACTTACCTTATTAGAGGAGGGAGTTTATCTCAATATCTACCTCATTAGAAGAGGGAGCTTACAAAAAAGAAGGTTTTGATAAGTAAATAAATTTCGTTCCCATTTGACAATGAAAGGCAATTTCTTCAACTTGAGAAAGCTGGTTCCTTCACACAGTTTTTAACGCATTCTTACTGACTAGATTACGTTCATAAACTAGAATGTTTAGCCCTCTTAGTGGACCTTATTGTCCAAAATTATATTTAAAATTGAAAAACAATGTTCGTGGTTCGGGTCCCGCACATGCTTTGATAAAACTAAGAGTAGGAAAAAGAGTATATATTTCTGAGTTAATGCTGGTCATAATAAGGCTTACGCATTTGGTTAGGAGTTCATTTATCGGTAGAATAGCAACAACATCGTTCAATATTGAAGAATAGCTCTTTGTGCTTGAAAACGGGTAGAAATGTCATTCTGGTTTCTCTTAGACATGTGTACATCTTCAGTATGAATCAAGTTTATTTATTTTTTTTTTTTTTTAATCCCACCTCCTCTCCTCTCGGTGACCTTCAAAATTTCTTTAAAAATATCTCATAATTTATCTAATGTTACCTACTCTTTTCTTAATAAAAAAAAACTTCTTCAAAAAATTCAATTTATTAAAAATTGAGCATTCCAAAATATACCAGGGTACAAAAATAGTTGCATTTAAGCCAGTCTCCATTTGGCAGATTCTGCCATTCTGCCATCTTGCAGAAAAAAGCAACGTCGAAGGTTGCAGTATCTGCAAACTGCCAATACGGAGCCGGGAAAGAAGTCTCCATTGAAATAAAATTTGCAGATTGGCAGTGCAGATTTGCAGAATCTGACAAATGGAGACTGGCTTCTTCAATCACTTTCGGCTATTAAAAAGGGCACAAGATTCAAGTTTATGAAACAATTTTTTTGATTATGGTAGATTGCGAAGAGTTCAAAGAAATCTGAGATTATGCACGTGTATAGATAATAATAATAATGAATAAAGAATCGATGATATATAAGTTATTTTAATAGATATTTTGGCACCAGGTTCAACAGGAGTTTCCACCTTACCTTTAGGACTCTCATCGGGTTTAATCTCTAGGTCTTATGTCCTAGGTCTCTCTGTCCACCTTCTCTCTTAGTAATTAATAAATGTTTTTGTCCTAGTGACTCCCTAAGGGAATGGCTCCAAATATATTTGTAATGATGAACAAAGCTTTCTTTCTAATTGCTGTTTCCTAGGTATTTCCTCCCTCATATGAACAGAGTGAGGTGAATGCCTGCGTTTCTGTCTTGTCGCCTTGAAATAAACAGACATATAGTGAAATGGGGAGGTGTGCTGAATAATTTGTAGAAAAGATTCCTTTACAACGTATTAAACCTTGGTTTTAAAGGTGTTCCGCAAAACCTATTATGGATCCTCTGGAGTGGTGCCAAATAAGCCTAGAGAGCTGTAGGACAAAGTGAGCAGTCATATATGCCAACGGGTCTAAAGCAGAGGTTATATAAGACAAAATTGGTAGAAAAAATTACCGATAGTAAGAAAAATTGGGAGGGGGGCTGTCTTAATGTTCTCTCTAAAAATTTCTTATTAAAATTCAACGGCTCTTGTGTTTGAGCAGTATTTCTTAAAGAATTATGACAAAAGATCAAATTTTAGCGTAAAGAGAGAGGGCCGACGAAGGGGAAGCACCTCTCTCCCACAAATATGGATTAATGTTTGTTAGTTTTAAGTTTTATTGGTATTCCTTGCTTTCAGTCGAAAAAGAAACTTGTTTTTAAGTGTATGTTTCATTTAAGCGTTTGTTGATGATGGCTGATGCAAGTTCATTATATTTTTGCTTTTTCTGATGATCTCCGATATAAGTTTATTATGTTCTTGCTCTTTTTGTGTTCGTGGCCGTATTTGTAGCTTTAATAGATTTATTTATCTATATATCTATAGAGATGTGACTGGAAGGGATGGAAAACAACGTTCATAGCGAAGAATTCCGTCCACCTTTCCAGCATGGGAAAATCAAACCTGATTAAGTTTTGTCTTTCAACCGTCATTTTAATCTATTGATTGGTAGCTGCCTTTAACCTAGTCAAATGAACAAAACTTTCTTAAAGGAAAATTCCTTGTTTGAGGGGTTTACTGAAAAGCTATGTTTTTTTTTCTTTGTAGGAAGAAATTGCTGCCTTAAATTTGGCTAAATTCCGCAAAGCACAGCAGGATCTGGAAGAAGCAGAAGAGAGAGCTGACGCAGCTGAGCAGGTTGTTGCAAAAGTTCGCGCTAAGGGACGTGGAGGCTCAGTTCAAAGAATCTCTCCCGCGCCCCAACCTCGTAAATGAACACCTTATTAATGCTGAATTGTAAGTTTTCTTCTATCAATTATTTTGTTTGAAAGGTTTGTCTTTCTCTATGTTTTCCCCCTTCCCCCTGTTTTTATAATGCATCTTTTGCTGTAAATATTGCATCTTCTAAGGTCTTTTTCGATGAGGTAAATTAATTTTTTTATTAAAGGAGGGGAACGATGATTGGTGGTCTTTAGCTGTTACAAAACCGGACAGGGGGATAGGAAGTTTTGTTGTTTAAAGCCTAACTCAAAATAAGAATATTGAAATTTATTCTCCATGAGATCTTCCTTAATGGGGCAAATCGAGCGAAGACGGTCTTTCCCATTGTTATTCATTCTTAACGCAAACGAGCTAATAGTAGTTTAAGTAACTGAAATGAAAAAAAAAATTGGCAAGCTGACCAGTGGTCTGCGTAGTGCAGCTACCGATCGGTCGTGAGTGCAATGCGTGGTTGGAGGCAAATCTTCTGATGCTTCCCGTGTTTTTCTCCCAGATGTCACCAAGTCGGCTACCTATTTGGAGCTGGTTCAAGGTTATAGAATCACGCTGGTGACCCCCGTTCCAAGCCAAATGACCAGGGACACGAGGACGCAAACCCCTGTCCTCATGGACTAAGGACCTCAAGTCTAGCATGCTTAGTACTCGACTAAGACGGCTCAAGTAACTGAAATAGCTTATAACAATTAAAATAAAGTTTTAATCAGTAATAAACGGGCTAATAAAAGGTAATAATACCGTTTGTGTTTGCATGGCTTTGCCTTAACCTTTGTTTCAAGAGATTTTTGATTTTTTAGTTGTAATAAAAAATACAAATTTTTACAGAAATTTTACAACATATGGAGCGAAACTGAGAATTTTTAAAATCCAGAACGTAGAAAATTGGAAAGAATGCCAAGTATGGAAAAGAGCACAAAGAAAAGATGGTTAGACAGAAAAACATGCGATAAAATGAACGAAAAGGGAAAGCCAAGAAGACGACAAAAGCAAATAAAATATAGCAAGAAAACACATACGGTTTTGAATTTTTGGATGTAAAACAGTTTTAAAGTATTTAGTATTAAGTAGTTCTAAAAAAGATACAAAAATATACCTTCTCCATAATGTAGAATTTAGTTACCCTCGTAGATTCTTCTGATCTGGTTCTCGATTTTTACTTTTTGCAGATTTCTGGGACCATAGACTAGAATAGATATTCCCGATCTAACTCCTCTTAAACAAGTCTGTAAACGGGAAATGAATCTTCAAAATTTCAATGTGTTTAATTTGTAGGAGAAAAGCACGCATATATTCATTAAGACGCAGCGAAAAAATTTGCTACAAAAAAGATACAGTAGCTTAAAAATTGGAAATTGAAATCAGATAATTGAAAACTAAGATAAAAGGACCGTTGAAAAGGATATTCAAACATTTCGGTGGATTTTTACTGGTTTCTAATATTCTTTTTTTTTATCATTGTTTTCAATCGACCCTGAAATTGTCTTGAACGAGGGTTGTTTGTATTTTTTTTCAGGAGAGGTACAACGTTCAGAGTTTTATTTTATCCTTTGCCTACTTAATAAGTACTTAACAAGACTGTGGCGTACTTGACAAGGCTTTGGCGTACTTTACAAGACCTCTCTGAAGGGGAAGGAGGGGTTCAAAGATAATTTTTGGCCTTCTTGGAAATATTGAAAACTCAAAGTTTTGAAACATCACATCTTACTCTTCCCACGGAAACCAATTTATTTTCATTTACTTATGAAAGTGATTATGGAACCTCCGAATTATGAGCCTCTTTAAAAAAAATTGAGGATAATAACCTGGCTTAATAGAATTGACTTCATGGGAGACGTGTAATGTGCAAGAATTCATGTTTTTGTTCTTTCAAAACAGTTAATTTATTTAATTTTTTTTTTTTTCATTTATTAATAGTTTATTCCTTTCACAAAATGTATTAGTGGCTTTAAGTCACCTCCACAGGAAAGAGACCCTTTCCAAGGCTACCATATCAATAAAAGTGCTTACCAAAACTTCCAGGTTGTAGGTGTATATCATAAAATGTTTTTCAAGAGGATGGGGTCTGAAATTTGAAGAAATGTTATTTCCGATATTTCCCTTGAAAAATTTTTTCCCTTGAAAAAGGGAGATTCTGGAAATTCAAACTTTTATTCTCCACAATAGCACAAAACACACGCTAGCATCGTGTTGTCAATTAGGTGACAACTCAATTACTTGCTATGCACTTAAAGCAACCCCAGGACTTAAGATTACGCACAAACTAAGGTACACATGAAGCCAAGTATCGATCAGTCGAATTGGAAGGTGGCAGGTGGCAGCCTGTGCTTTTGATTGACCAGCCGACCGGATAAACTGGGAAAATATCTTCATGAGTTTCAGACGATAGGCATTTGAAGCCGAATTTTATCATCAGGCCGTTTTGTCTTTCTTTAAGGGTCGTTAGACTTCATACCCTGAAACTATGTTCATAAGAAAAATTCAGAAATCCCAAAATAATTCGCTATCTTGCTATTGGATAGCCTCGAGCATATCACTTTGAGTTGAGATAAGGCGTGTGTGCCCCAGGGTGTCAAGTGTATTTGGCATTTGGCCTTACCCAAGTGCAGAAGATAGACCTTAGTTGCTTGGGGGGTTTCGCGAATGGATACTAAGTTTTACAGAAAACGGCAATAACAAAATTTAAATAAGATCTTCAAATGGAATTGAAATTTAAAAATTTAAATCGAAATTGGGAAGAGCTCATACCTATCGCTTAAAATTGCCCTTTTTAGAAACTGAATAACAAATTTTGCTTTGCTAAGAATTATTGTGTTGTAACCATGCTTTCTTTTTTTTTTTATTTAGGAAGGTCTTTTTAAGTCTTATAGAAAAGCTTTTCTTTCAGGTACGAAAATCATCTGACTAGAGACCAAAATTTGGGTTTCAATCAATTCAGAAATCTCTTTAGAAAGAATTAGAAGTAGAATTTTTTTCGGAAATTATTGTTTCGAAATACGAGTCGATTTCGTAAGTTTTTCTTTTTGTTTCGAATTTGCAAACAAATTAAAGTTTATTTCCTGTGTATCTTTCTATCTGTTTTAAGCTTTTGATAGTTGGTTTATTTTAGTTCAAGGTCAAATTTGTGCTGTTCTGTCGGAGCAGACCGAAAACTAATTTTTAATATTGGGTGACAACATTTCTGACAATTTGAATTGAATAAATCTACGAATTACATTGTTCCAATCGAAAGATATTGCAGGATATGAGGGACGGCTTATAAATCAAAGTCTTGAAATATGCCACATAAGAACTTTTGAATTACAACGGCCGTGTTGTCTGTACGTTGGGGGGGGGGGGGTCAGTGGTTCTATTTTGGAGCCAACGTAGTTTTATGTTATCCTTATTTACACGAGTTTTGTGTGTGTGTGATGTTTTTTTTTAAATCAAAGATACTTTTCTACATAATCACCTTGATAATTAAGGCATGTGTCATATCTGTGAGCAAGCTTGGCAATACCCTCTTCATAAAATGTTGCCGCCAATGATTTGGAGCAAGCAGCGAGTTGTAAGTTAATTTCTTAGCTCCATATTTGGAAGTACTGACCTCCACCCTCCCCCCCCCCCCCTCCCAAGCCACTTCTTTAATTCAAAGGAAATGACTGGGGATGAGGGCTCAATATGGCACGTCCAAACCATAAAGATAAAGATGCACACTTGTTCACAAAGTAAACCCAAAAAGTTCTGGCTCTTTACGCTAAAGTTTTTATTGTTTTAGAAAATAAAGCTGTGAGACAGAGTCAAACTTTAGCGTCAAAGAGCGAGGCGTTAAGGAGGGGACAGCCCCTTTCATATACGGAATAATTTCTGTTCGTTTTATGTTTTAATGTCGCTCCTTACTTTCAGTTAATTTTTTTTTCTTATTTAATATCTGAAAGTTTTTGAATTAATGCAGCTTTGATTTTGGCTTACCGTACATGAAAAATTGAAACGAAATTTGCATATTAATTTTACTTTTTGTTTGGCTACATGGCTTTCTCGAAATGTTGTTCTGACGTAACTTACGTAACGAACTTCTATATTCATATGTTTTTATTACGTATATTAGGGAGTTCGCCCCCTAGTCAATACCTCGCTCTTCGCGCTAAAGTTCGAATTTTGTTCGAATCATAAACTACTGAATCACAAAGGCCTGTTAATTAGAATAGATAGCTCTTTTGAAAGTACTAAAAAAAACTTTATCGTAAAGAGCGAGGTATTGACTACGGGGTGAACTCCTTCATATAAGTAATAATTTCTGTTCGTTTTAAGTTTTAATGTTGCTCCTCACTTTCAGTTGAAAAAAACTTTTCAACTGCAAGTTTTTTCATTTAATTTCTGATTGTTTTTTAAATAATGCTGTGAAATCCGGCGGCCCCTTCATAGAAATGTCCCTTCCCATAAGAAAACATCCTCCATGGAAAGATCCTCCCCTGTAACCTCTGACCCCCCCCCCCCAGAAAAAAATCCCTCCTGAAAACGTCTGTATACTTCCCAATAACCAATACTATGTGTAAACAATGGGCAAAGTCCATAACTTGCAGCCCTTCTCCCTGGAACTGTGGGGGATTAAGTCATCCTCAAAGTTATATTTTTTAGATTTTCGACTATGCTGAACAAAATGGCTATCTCAAAATATTGATTGGGTGACTTCGGAAAAAAAAGACCGTTGGATGGGGCCAAGTTGCCCTCCAATTTTTTTGGTCACTTAAAAAGGGCACTTGAACTTTTAATTTCCGTTCGAATGAGCCCTCTCACGATATTCTAGGACTACTGGATCAATATGATCACCCCTGAAAAAAATAAAAAATAAATACGCATCCGTGATCTTTCTTCTGGCAAAAAAATACAACTTCTATAGTTGGGTTCTCTGATACGCTGAATCTGATGGTGTGATTTTCATTAAAGTTCCATGACTTTTAGGGGTTGTTTCCCCCTTTTTTCAAAAATAAGGTAAATTTTCTCAGGTGCGTGACTTTTGATGGGTTAGACTAAACTTGATGAAACTGACATATTTGAAATCGGCATAAAAATTTGATTCTTTTGATGGATCTATTGGTATCAAAATCCCGGCTTTTAGAGTTTCGGTTACTATTTAGCCGGGCTGCTCCTTACTTACAGTTTGTTACCACGAACTGTTTGATTTGATCCTTTTTTATTTTGAAGAAATGCTTCTTGCTTAAACCGAGGGCTGTATCATTTCTTTCATCCTACCTAACAAGTGTTCTCAGGACGGTTTGTGCTGCTAAGATTTGACTTTTTCTCGCCCTGAAAAAAATGCTTCCAAAAACTGGGAATTTTATTTCATTGGGTCTTTTTTTAAATGTCACATTACCAAAATTTGACCTTTTTGTCATGAATATTTTAAAGTTTTTCTATAGCTTATTCTTAAAAGAGATTTTCGAAAATTTCATATTACGAAAGATCGACCACTTTTCTTCTTCATATCCGTGTTTTGTATTTATTTTTTGTTGTATTTTTTTATGGTTTGCGTATTTCTTTTCATATGAGCTGAAAATCTTCGTATTACCACCCACAATTTGACCTTCGTTTCATCTTGAAAAATGCTGTTCAAATATTCATTTCGAAAAATATGGCCATTACGTAAAGCCACATACTTATTACGTAATGTTTTTCTAGCCTAGTCTTTTCTATAGCTGTTAATAATGCTAAAGGGTTCAATATTTTTAAAGTGTTATTGGGTTAGATCTGACCTTGTTCCTCATACTAATCATCACAATTTGAAGGTATATTTTTTTTACCCTTGCATAATTCCGTGTCTATTCTCTCAAAATTCTTAATTTTTGAAGTTTGAAGAAATTCGTCGAAGATTGCTTGACCAAAGCCAGATTTACAGTGGTTTCAATTAGGGAGAGAGTGGAGGCGGGGTGACGGGTTGTACATGGTGAATTTGACCCCCTTAAAGATTTTGGTAAATATCTTTTTGGTACATTCATTCAAAATACTCTTTTTTTTTATTTTTGTCAAAATAGCCCTCCGCATAAAGATTTTGAAACGTACAGTTTGGTCCCCCCCCCCCCAAAAAAAATCGTGAATTGGCGCCACTAAGGATTAACTTTGTCAGATTGGGCCATAGTCTGGCAGCCTTTGACATTCTAGGGACGGAGGTTTTCATCATTTTTATGCAGGTTGGAATGAGATGTGTTTTAAAATGTGGCTTTTTTTGTGGTCTTACATATGAAATATTTAACGTGTGACGACTGATTTTTCTGAGTGTAAGGTTGCTGTTTTGCCGTTGGCAAGAGATGGTGCTGGTTTCTTAAAAATAGAATCCACAGATTAAAGAAACTTATAATAATTAAAATTATTTATCTCTTCTTTAACGAGCCACGTGTTCGGGTTCCAGTTGTGTAGGTTTGGCGACTTGTCATAGTTTTGCCCTCATAAACAAGGCTTTGTATGTTTTTGAGATGAAAAAACTAGCAATCAATTGATTTTTGAATGAGATTTTTTTCAATTTCTTTCTAGACTTAAGGATAGGGTAAAATAGTTTGGAATTTAAAACATTCAAATTCGTGCTAGGAAACAAGATAAATTCATTTTTGAAACAGAAACTTCTAGGCGCCTTTGAATAAGTTAGAAACGTCACATAGCACCTTATGTATTATAAAAGTCTATTTGGCAATTGTGCATAATTTCATTGCCCCAGTTAGTATGACAGTCGACCACTTTGATGTTCCTTGGAAAAGACTTGTTAGAAGTACTCAAATTTCATTTCCAGGCCGCCAGAAAATGCTCCTTGGCATGAATTATAAATTTTCAGCGATCCAAAATTAGATTCCTCGTCTCATTTAAATGTCCAACATTTTGTTTTGCCAGGTTTCTCTTTTGATAAACCATCATGAAATTGTTAAAGGGACGATGAGTCAAGCAATCTTTTAAGCACGAATGAAAGTTCATGAAAGTAATAATTAAATCGTGTCTGCAAAGAATAGGAATTAGACAATTTGAAAAGAATAAGAATTAGACAAGAATAAATGGCTTCACAAAATACACTTTTAGGCACCGAAATCCGGGAAGGGAGTTTGATCGTCCCATTGATAATTTTACACCAAATTAAATTTAATAAAGTGCCAGGGGCATTTTTTCCTCGGGATTTCTTATCGAAGGGAGTTTTTTGGGATATTATTTCTAGAACGATTTTTCCTAGCCCTTGTATGCTTAGGGCCTTCTAGTAAATAACGACGAAGACCACACCGCCTTTCCACCAGAAAAAAAATCAACAAGAAAAGAACAGGTAATTTATGTAACAATGAAATTTGTTTTAACCTTAAATGAATATTTCGGCTCTAGATCCAAGAGCCGTCCTTAGCAAACCATACTCACTAATGAAATAAGACTTACAAAAAAAAATGCGATCTTTAAAACTAAAATTCCAAAATTAAAACAGTTCCTGAATCATTGCTTCTGCGAAGTTACTTTAGTCATTAGCAACGAATTGGGTATTAAACAAGTTTCTCATGAAGCAATAGAAATTAAACTTACACTAATCTTTAAATATGGATTTGGGGGAGTATTAACTCAATGCTTTATGCACAAATTTAATTAAACTCACTTAGCAAGTTATATTACAAAACCAATAGCCAATAATGATGAATCTTTTACAAAAAGACCGTTTAGGTTAGCTGCTGAAAAAGCAAGAATCGGAATAAAAAAAATTCTTTATTTGTTAATTGCCTCGTTTCGTGTTGTTTATCTTCAGTCCTGGTTGAACTTTGCTGAAGTAGATTCCCTGTCTCCCATTAATCAAGCATGCACACAAAGGGGGACTTTGTCACCGCTCCTCCTAAATTTCAGGATTTATATGATTGCAAGAGATTTAAAGAGTGCAAAGAAGTTTTGTATCGCAAAGAGTAATTAAGTTTACTTCAGAACAAGCATGAATAATCAAAGTTCAATGCTCCTTGCTCCTTTCACGCTCTTTGTGTTTAGCTTCTGTGCTACACATAGTCTATCTTATAAAAAAGTAGGCTGCGATTCCCAGGACATTTCGCTTGGCTCATACATAGTTCGGTTTACATTTATGGTTTTGGGCAAACAATGGATAACATTACACCTGTCTAAGAAGGAAGTTCAAGCGAGTTCCAAAACTTGTCTTGTTTTCCAGTGCAATTTCTAAAGTTCGATGACTTTCCCGTGGGTGTAAAGAATAATAAACAATATTTTCTGTCACGTTTTTATAATTAGCTTCAGTAGCATACATCAGTCGGGTTTTACTTCAGTATCACAAGTTTTAAACAGAAATACCTCGAGGGCTCCATCAGACAATTTTTTCAAGGATGTACCAAACTAATGTAAGGGCTCTAAAATTTTAGAATGACAACTCTACAGTTTTTGTACACGTCTTGGTCTTCCAGAGAGCCCAGCTGTTCTGGAAAGTTTTCCTACATTTTAGGAGCAGGATGTTCGATAATCTAGCACCCACCCGAGATTAATGCCTTCCTTACGACTAAGCAGAAAGAAGAGGGTCAGGTATACCAAAACTTACTGGCCTTTTTAGATTTTGTACACAAACTGTTTAATTTAAAATAATTTGCTTGATTTTTCTTATGAAACCTTAGGTAATTAGGTCTTTTTTTAATACTTAAGTGTATTTTTGCTGCCGAAACAAAGACGGACTTGTTTGAATAATAAGTATTATTTTATATTTTCACTAAACGAGGGTACAATTTTTTTAGAAACTGTTCTAAATTCCATACCATTATGAGAACATGACTAGAAAAAAGGGTGACACCTAAATTTTTGAGAAATAGTGGTTGGAATTTTGAGCAGAGGCAGTTTTAAGGGGGACAGAGGGGCTACTTTCCCGGGGCGCAGAAATTTTAGGGGCGCAAAATTTCGAATGAATAATCTAACGTTTATAATCATTTTGTAATTTTGGAAATTTTATTTTTATTATATAAAGTAGAGGGCGTAGTTGGCAGTAAGAATAAGCTGATTGGATTCAAAATTTCCATTTTTCCCATGTCATTATCACCGTTTTTTGAAAATAAAAGTAAGTAGACTGAATTTAATGAATTTCAATGTTTTTTTTAGATATGTTGTATTCAAATTTTGATGATGAATGAAAATTTTGTTAAAATTTGGCATGAAAGTTACTTTGGGAGACGGGGGGGGGGCTAATCAAGATTTTCCCCCGGGCACAAGAGGGACCAGAACTGCCACTGATTTAGAGGGGTTCATAGAAATTAATTCCAAATATCGAACAATGTAGATAATCTTTGAAAGGAAACCTACAGCAGAGGATCTCAGGCAACAAGCATGAAAAAGAAGTTTACGCTCTTGTGAGGATCGGAAATCTACTAACTCTGAATGTATAATCAGATACTTGCTTCAGACACCTGTTTTATAGCGTCACTTGTTGTTTTCAGAGCTGAATAGCAATGTTTGGTTGAGAGTTACTTACACAAATAATTATTAAGGTAGACAACGAAGCAATGACAACGATAAAGAAGAAAAGAAAAGACACTTAGCAAATGAACTGAATCATACAACGCTACATTGTTAACACTAAAAAGAATACACAGAAAAAAATTGATATCAAAACCAAAAACTAAGGGATTATATCGATAATCTTCTCAACGTGGTAAGGTAAAGCCAATGATGCGTCGATAACTGTATATACATTAATGAGATATCTTTTACGGATCCGTTGTGGGGGGTACATAAGAAACTTGGCGTCAAGGTCGTAGCCAGGATTTTTGTCAAGGGGCGTTAAAAAACTAAAAAAACGCATAAATTTTTTTTAATACATTTTGTTTACGTTTTTACGAGTCAGACAAAAAATTCCGGGGGGGGGGGGGTTTCAACCCCCTAGCTGGATACGGCTTTGCTTGGCGTATTCAAAGCAATTCTCTCTTAGCCCCTATTGATAACCTGTTGTCCTAAATAAGGAGGTATTTAATGATTTTGACTAATTAATCGATAAGTGTGGTAAAACTTGGCCGGTGAATATTTTGTGTGAGCCTTAAAGAGACAGACGTAGGGTTTGCTTTCATAATTTTAAGAGCACGTACGTCCGAACATTAAGCAGGCTGTTGATAGTAAAGGCAGCATTATATCACCAAAAATTCTAATCTCGTAAAATATTGACATTCAAAGGCGATAAATCTGTAAGACGAACATCAATAACCTCATTAAGTGAGATGCGTTTAGATTTTACCTTTATTACAATAATTTTCATAAGTAAAGTGTTGAAAATGTTAATTTTTACTGAATCAGGCTCTCAATTTACATAAATAACTGTAAAAATGCTAAAAAAGAACGTTAATCCGGAAAGAATTCCTGGTCAAAGTTGGCGTAAAGCACACCAGAATGAATAAACTCGGACGTTTTGGTTTGAAAAATGCCACATTTGCCCAACCATTGAAACCATTTACGTTGCCAAGTTCTTATAACATGCCACCATTCACTTACAATTATCAAATGTTGTACGTTATTCAGAATCATTCAATAACCATTATATTAAACATCCTACCATCCAATATTAATATGGAATTTATGCAAAATATTTTAAAATGATTGAAATCATCTACGATTGCTAAGAGTTCAAATTATTAATTTATTCACAAACAATTATTCAATTTTGCAAATTGCAACAGCTATTACGATTATCATTTTCAGTTGCATGATTCAATTTCAATGAATCAGTAACTATTGTAGTTGACCATGCATTATGAGCATTAGGTGTCAGCCTTGTGCAACGTTAATTCATAATGGAAGGATCCATTTCCGTTTTAAGGATTTATTCTGTTACCATGATTCATTTACAATGTTATTCCCTTTTACGCATTATTATGATTATCACATTCAGCTACATTATTCAAGTAGCTTTGCATTTAACCAATCCACCATCCAGGTAGATTGAAACATTATTTTATAATTAAAAGTTGAAACCAAATACGTTGCCAAATCCTTGTACCATGGAATTATTCAGTTATAGTTCCAAGGAAGTTTAGCCGCTTGCCTTGCGTGCAACGGATTCTGTTCTTGTTCCAACATATTTGGCTTATTTTTGGACCTGGCAAGGAACCTTAATCTAGGGAATTGGTGCAATCAAGAGAACCGGAATCTTTTCTGTAAGGAACTTAATGGATCCAAGTTGTGATAAAAAGATTGCTTTTGGCTCCGCTTCTAAACCAACTAGCGATATTTTCCCTGGCGTTTCGATTAGTAAAAATATCCATTTTCTAAATTAAACCCCATTTATTGCACAATATTTCTCTGTCATGATGATTCAATAGATTTTGTGACTTAAACCACTTTTATTATTCCGTAAAATGATTGCTTTCGCAGAATTTGCCTAACCTGACCGAGGTCGTCAATTATATAAATAATGTTGTTTGAAAACTACTTGTCTCATTGTAAAGATTCGCTAGAGCTATTTGAGTATCTTCGGAGTTTAATATCTACCAAACTTTTGAAGAAACACAGCTTTGGGTGAGCCTTTCCTAGCCATGGGAAAGGCTATTTTAAAAGTTACTACGTTCACCGATATCATATGATACTATCAAATTAGTAAAAGGGAAATGATTTAAAACAATAAATACAAATAACTGTTGAACTTAAACAATTAAAATATAATTCCAAGTTCTGAAAATGATTTTTTTTTTCCAAGTAAATCATTTTATTCGAATGATTCAGCGATTCCTTAGTCTACATTAATTAGCTACTAGTAAACCCACAGGGTATATTCTAGTAAAAAGTATTCATGGAATTATTAAGGAAAAACTTCAAAATACTGCTGGAAAAAAAATGCATCTACTTATAGTTTCTTCCCACTACCCAGAGACTCGAAATAACTTAGGCTAAATCTCTAGGAATCCATGAAGTTATTTATAGAATATATTGTGTATTATCATTTTACCCCAGTATTGGAAGAATACCTTAATATTGAATCAAACAAGTCGTAAGACCTTTCCCTTTCTTTATTCTGTTACTTCGCATTTTACCATTTCGTGGAAATTGTGCTGGAAGAGATTTCCAAAAAAAGCTTCGGTCAGTGATCAGTTGGCAAGAGGAACGGCCTCCCATCGCGTGTAAACTCCAGAAGGCCACTGGTAACTCTTATTAGAGAATTACTGGTAATTTTTTTGAGGAAATGAAAACTGTATGCCAATAGACACATAAATCTGGTGCCCCGCATCTACTACTACTACTACTACTAACAACTCATCGCAGCACCAAGCCGCCTGAGGCCAACACAGCTACGCACGCTCCTCCTCCACCCCAATCTATTCAAAGCCTCCCTTTTTACACCCGCCCACGAAATTCCCATTTCCTTTAAATCTTTCTTTATGACGTCCTCCCACCCCAGACGGGGACGACCTGCTTTCCGTTTAGCCCTAGATGGTTGGCCGAAAAGAACAATCTTTGGCAATCTGTCATCCTTCATCCGCACAACATGCCCTAACCACCTCAACCTTTCTTTCATTATAGACCTAGAAAGCAGTATTGAACCACATTTTTCGTATAGCCTATTGTTTGAAATACGGTCAGTCAGCCGGGTACCCAGAACAATCCTTAAGCAATTTCTCTGGAAAACATCTAGCAAATCTTCATCCGCTTTTCGAAGCGTCCATGCTTCAGAGCCATATTTGACCACTGTCATCACTGTAGCTTCTAAGATTCTAATCTTGGTTTGCAGACTTATCTTCCTATTCTTCCAGACTTTTTTTAACTGTGAAAAAACACCCTGAGCCTTGGCTATTCTATTTTTAACATCTTCACTGCTCCCACCATCTTTACTAATAATACTACCAAGGTAAGTGAAGCTGCCCACCTGATCAATATTTTCATTACCCAACGTCACCTTTTCATCTTCACTTATTCCTAGCCTTAGTGACTTAGTCTTCCTAACATTAATTTTCAAACCAATACTAGCACCCTGAACTCGCAAAACCTCTAAAACTTCATTCATTTTGCTCACACTTTCATCTAGGATGCTTAAATCATCAGCATAATCCAAGTCTAGGAGACTTTTTCCTCCCCATTTGATTCCGTGGTCTCCCATTGCCTTTCCTGTGCTCCTTAAAACAAAGTCCATCAAAATAATCCATATAAAGGGGATAGAACACAACCCTGCTTAACTCCTGATTTAATACAAAACCAGCTGCTAACCTCATTTCCTACTTTAACCGCAGCAGTGTTATTCTCGTACATAGCACTAATTACTTTAATGTATTTGTCTGGTATACCATACAAGGATAAAACCTTTACTAAAGCTCCTCTATCAACAGAATCGAACGCTTGCTCATAATCTATAAAACTGAGGACCAAAGGTGTTTGAAAACTTAGCATCCCGCTGGAATAACTAACCGAGCATATTTAATATGGTTAATTTCCGTGGGGAGGGGTATTTTTCGTGGGGGGGGGTCATTTTCCGGGGGGTTAAACACCCCCCCCCCCTCATTCACTATATTCATTTATGTTATTTTATTGTGTTCATGGCCGTATATTTGGCTTTAAAATACACTTATTTATCTATCTATCTAATATGCAGAATATTTGTACCAAACACATTTTGCATGCAGACCCGCTATGCTTACCTCCCCCCCCCCCCTTAATGTGCAAATCTATAGCGAAAATTTAATTCTAAAGTAAGGAAGAAACTACCAAAATCTGGTGTTTTCTCGAATTTTACACAGCGTAAACTTGAGTGAGTGGCGCATAATACACAAGTACCAAAATTCCTTCCCCCTACGGAAATTAAAAAATAAAACTCGAATAAATTTCTCAAATTTAGAAAGCCTTATTTTCCACGGGGGGAGGGGATTTTCCGCGGGGGGGGGGATTTCTGCGGGGGGGGGGGGGGTAAACGCCGGCCACCATTTAATGTACAATTAGGCCTAAGAATTTCCAAACAATTTGCTATAAAACACCGATTCATTTGTATTTAGCTCCCTTTCATTTTATTATTATAAGTACGAATTTACATAAAAAAAAAAGTTGAGTAGCTGTAAATAATGGTCGATGGGCCTTTTAAGTCAGTAGGTTCGATTCCCACTGATGGCAGATTCATATAGCCAATTGTCTTCATTATTTACGCCATAAAAAACCATATTGCCAAGACAAGTGGCATATAACAGAGTAGTTGGTTATTGTCGAAAATCGCGATGCAAAATTATCTAACTGAAGATTCTTAGGTTTCAAAAGCAAAAATATTTCCAGAAGCAAAGACTTCTTAGCAGTCTTTTACAATTATGCTCTAAAACTGGTATTTTTAGGGGGGGGGGGTTAATGCTATTATTTCAAAAAATACCCCTAAGAACTGTTTGAAAGAAGGTAAATGTTCGTACCCATGCCATCCATGTTAAACTTTAAACCCTTGTGAAGATGGATTAGATCTAGTTTGCGAGGGCAATATGAAATTTTTCTGCCACCCTTGGGTGACTTTGCCAACAAAAGTACTTAGGTTGTGACTCTTTGGCAACTTTGGTTGTGATTCTTTGCCATCGACTTAACACCGCGTTTGCCAACCCATAAAAACATTAAAAAGTGACTTGTCCCAAGAAGAAATTTTTCTTAAGAAAAAAAAAAAAAAAATGCATACACACACGCGAACAAAAGAGCATAAATGGCACGTTTGCTGTGAGACAATCCCAAATACATCGTGTTCTTAAAACCAATTTTATTCTTAATTTACATAAACATTTTCAATGTTATTGGTTTTGAAATGCACTATGTGTAAAAACTAATACTTTATTAGCTTTCCCCAAAACATAAGACCTTATACATTCAATCGTATAATCTAAACCAAGGATATCCTATTTTGCATCAAAATATAATATCTACTAACTGTTTTATGTGTTTTTGATAGTGAAATCAATTTTTATTTATATATATGTATATATATATATATATGTATATAGATATATATATATTATATATATATATATAATATATATATATATATATATATATATATATTATATATATATATTAATATATCATATATATATATATATATATATGGGTTTAGTTGCCTCATGCAACTAAACTCATGTAGCTAAACATTCGTGCAACATAACCTCCGTTTAACTCAACCCCTGTGCAACCCAACCCCATTTAACTGAAACCTCGTTTAACTTAACCCACATGTAACCCTACCCCCATTGAAATCAAGCTTCGTTTGACTCAACTCAACCAAAGGCTGTGAACAGGCTTAATTTTAATAGGGCGAAGTCTCTATAATAGTAAGAAAGAATTTGAATAAAAATTGAGAGGTATTGGCAAGAAACAAATTTTTACAGGCTCAAAAATTTCTGCTGCTGTAAAAAATTGTTCTTAAAGAAGATTGCGATGGTAGTGACTATTGCACTTAGAAACATGTTCGAATGGTGAATCAATCTTCTTTTATTTGGAACTTTCGGGTGACGCATATCATGTAACATCAAAACCAGTGACCAGCTAATGCAACCCTTTACGGGAGGGGGGAAATAAAATACTAATTCCGAGAACCTCGGACGGCTACCCATTTCAGTGCCCCTACCATATTCCAGTGACCTGCTAGTGCTGGAGAAAAAGAAAGAAAAAGAAGACACGTCCGGGTATCAAGTGCTTTTTCAGAATTCTCGGTATTTTTTTTTTTTTTTTTTTTTTTTTTTGTCAGCTTAATTTGCAATAAGCTTTCACTATACGTGGATGAATCTACGTATAACTATCATTCCTGAATCATCATTAACGGCAAAATTTTCTTACGATACAGTGTTTTTTCTAAAGTACTTTAAAGGTTTTGGCTACAATGGACTGTGGTTTTTTCTGTACTAGGGTTGCAATTATTGCTGCGCAATGGACCCTAGGCATGAAAAGTTTCGCCAATTTTTAAAAAATATAAGACATAAGGATAAGTTGCTGTTTTTCAGAGGAGAGAGGAATAGTTTTAAATTGTAGTGGTATCAAATAAAAAAAAGGTGACAAAAAGCGCAAGAGTTGAATCTACATATAATAATATCAAAACAAAAATAAACATTACCACATTACATTAACAATAAGTCCCGACGTAAATTAGCGTGTTTGCGAAGACACCAAAAAACAGAAACACAAAAGAACTATTAATACACTTCGTTTGAAAAAAAACTCTGATTCCCTACACCTCCCCTGCCCCCATTAAACAAATAATCAGCCACTCTAATATTCATATGTTTACAGGGAAGTCGAATGAACCTCACACTCAGAACCTATAACCCATCCCAATCCCCGATACTTACCAGCACTCAACCAATCACAAAAAATATTAAACAAAATCTCTTTTAAGAACAAACAAGCATTAACTCACTCCAAAGTCAATCAATCCACCCGTCTCTAGAGTATTGGTTAAAACAAATACAAATGTAAAGAAGCACAGAATTCCTCAAGGGTCTTCTTACCTTTTACTTCTGCTGAAAGTCTGTTCCAGACTTCAGGGCCTATATACCTGATGGAAAACTTAGATCTGGTAACAAGAGGAACATGTGTTCCAGCCAATTTAGCGTTTCTAATTTCATAACTATGTTCCCTGCACTGGGGTTTAGTTGCACGGCGGTTCAGCTGCACGGGGCTCATTTAACTGAGGGTTTAGTTTACGAGAGTTTAGTTGCACGAGGGCTCAGTTACGAGAGGATCGAATTGCACGGGGGCTGACTTGCATGAGGATTGAATTGAACGGGCGTTCAGTTGCGCGAAGGTTCAGTTTTATGGGTCCAGTTGTATGGGGGCTCAGTTACGCGAGGATGCAGTTGCAATGAAACCCCCATAAACACATTACTAATAATTCAGAGATCACGTCATTGCGCTGCATTGTTATTCATAGTAATTGCGTAATTTGTTGCGTGAAGAGAAACGTTCCCTAAATGGATCGGAAACGAATAAAAATTTAGACCGATCGTCACAATTATGTAAGCCCCCCTCCACCCTCGCGAGTAGAAGTACTTAAGATTCTTACTTATAAGTCACTCTCTGATTAGAGGAGAAACCCTCGAACAGTGAAAATTTAAAGGCTGCCACTGCCTAAGCTGTAAAGTTCAACGGTCTAAAATTCCTTGATTAACGTCTCCTTTGCTGTATGCTCCTTCTCACCAAGTTTAAAGTGAATGTGTAAGCTATTACGGAAAGTTGGTGGGGATTGGAAGTGGCAGACGCCGCTGTAATCAATCCGCTCTGTCACCTTGGCCAAACTTATTTGACCCATAAGTTTTAAGCAGATTAGAGGTCTTATAAAGGAAATACACATATAAAAATCATCATTTTATGTCCCATTGGCCCAAGGTACTTGTCCCATTAGTTTCTCCAGTCCAAAAAGGTAAAGCATGCCTACCTTTTTACCAAAAATCTGGGATCGAAGTAACGATAGGGGATGCCGGAGGGCCACAGGCTCATGTTCTGCCTTCAGCCTGTTTTTGCAGCGTATTAAGATTTTTTTTTTCGTCGTGTACCAGGACAACGAAGTTTTCAGAAACTATCTTTTTTCTTTACAAAATAAAAACTCTCACAATATAATTCACTGGCTCTTAAAGAAGAATTGATAATTGCTTAAGAGCGAATTATATCACTCTTAGTTCAAAAACTGATTTTTTTTTTCCTTTGGCTACTTCCTAATATTACTCTTTAGTTATGAGAGATGGGTTAAATTTAGGAGGAACATGTGACACTGTTGCTTTACCTCAGTTTTAAACATCGAGAGTGAAATAAAAAACTCAACAGAATCGCAAACCAGAATGGCTTACAAAAGTAAATGACAGTACTTTTGGATCCATTGGAAAACGCTCCTTTTTTGGATTTTTCTATTCATTATTCTTGTGTCATATTTAGGCAATGGGATCACGGAGCCGTCGCCCACCTTTAGCACTTTTAGATTCTAATCGCAACTTCAACTACCGGGTGCTTGCTTGCTTTAACTGAGTGTTCCGCTCGAAAGCCAAAAGCCAAGACCCTATGTCAATTTTAAATTCTTAGTTAACCTGTCTGAGACTCTAGGCAGGCTGCCGTGGCTTTCCAACAACTAACAAACAAGTATTTGTCCAATAAGAGAGTCATACTTACTCCCGCTATTTACCCGTGCGTGCAGCTGTTTAAACATTTGCCTCTCAATTACTTGGACTATCTGTCTCGGCTTTTTCTTTCTACAATTAGCAATGTCTTGATGCCTACTGCAAAATACTTGATTTTCAGTTCAAAATCAACAGAATAACTTCAGGTAGTCCTCTTGCACATAGACTATAAAGCTCAACTGAAGCTCACATACTATTGGCTCTGGTTGAAGGACAAGAGAAATACTACTTGTTGGCCGAAGGGAAGAAGTGTAATGCTGTTGTTCAAAATACAATATCATATTCTCTAATGCCGGAGGTCCTCCCCCCCCCCTTCTGTAAAAACCGTTGAGGCTAGCTTACATCCTACAGACATTAAACTGAAACTAGCGGTAAAAAAAAATAATAATAATAAAGAACGGACCAAAAGTGTTGCTCCAGCTCTGTGTCACGCTTTTAGTCTTATCCGAAAAAGTACACTTCAAAACTTTTAAACTTGCTGTCCAAAGATCGTTTTTGGTAAGAAATATATTTTTCATGAATTTTTTTTTCGTGTTGTCCGTCAGATTCCTCTAGTTCTTAGCTTAGAATATTAGTCGTCGGGCATCTTTTTTTGCCAATAAATTTTATGTCAAAGTTTTTTTTTCTTTTTTTTTGTCTGAAATCAAGTATCCATTTTTTTTAAGATAGCGGTCACATTCAGGCCGAAACACAAACTGTCAGATAAAGATAAATGAGTTGAGGAGATAAAAAAAGCCATATAAGCAGTTTTTATTACAAATTGTTAAGTAGCTATTATCGAAGAATAAACTAATTCGTTAGTTCTGCTCTGTTATATACTTTGACTTGTGCAAAGACACAAGCTTTCATTGGTAGAATGATCAGGCTAACTTCTACTACATAAATGCATTCCATTTTCGTATCTTATGTCAAAAACCAAATTGAGTCCAGACTTGTCTTCTCTGCGTTGTTAAACTTACTATCAATTGACAAGGCCGAGACAAAACAGGTATCAGTGCAAAATTTTATTTAGCTCAAATAATAACTGATTTATCTATTCATCAGCTAACGCAGATAAGTTTAGTGTAAGTTCCGTGAAGCATGATAGTAAGTAGCTATTATCGAAGAATAAAATTATTCGTTAGTTCTTTTCTGTTATATACTTTGACTTGTGCAAAGACACAAGCTTTCATTGGCAGAATGATCAGGCTGACTTCTACTGCATAAATGCATTCCATTTTCGTATCTTATGTCGAAAACCAAATTGAGTCCAGACTTGTCTTCTCTGCGTTGTTAAACTTACTATCAATTGACAAGGCCGAGACAAGACAGGTATCAGTGCAAAATTTTATTTAGCTCAAATAATAACTGATTTATCTATTCATCAGCTAACGCAGATAAGTTTAGTGTAAGTTCCGTGAAGCATGATAGTAAGTAGCTATTATCGAAGAATAAAATTATTCGTTAGTTCTGCTCTGTTATATACTTTGACTTGTGCAAAGACACAAGCTTTCATTGGCAGAAAAGGCTGACTTCTACTGCATAAATGCATTCCATTTTCGTATCTTATGTCGAAAACCAAATTGAGTCCAGACTTGTCTTCTCTGCGTTGTTAAACTTACTATCAATTGACAAGGCCGAGACAAGACAGTTGTCAGTGCAAAATTTTATTTAGCTGAAATAATAACTGATTTATCTATTCATCAGCTAACGCAGATAAGTTTATTGTAAGTTCCGTGAAGCATGATAGTAAGTAGCTATTATCGAAGAATAAAATTATTCGTTAGTTCTGCTCTGTTATATACTTTGACTTGTGCAAAGACACAAGCTTTCATTGGCAGAATGATCAGGCTGACTTCTACTGCGTAAATGCATTCCATTTTCGTATCTTATGTCGAACACCAAATTAAGTCCAGACTTGTCTTCTCTGCGTTGTTAAACTTACTATCAATTGACAAGGCCGAGACAAGACAGGTGTCAGTGCAAAATTTTATTTAGCTGAAATAATAACTGATTTATCTATTCATCAGCTAACGCAGATAAGTTTATTGTAAGTTCCGTGAAGCATGATAGTAAGTAGTTATTATCGAAGAATAAAATTATTCGTTAGTTCTGCTCTGTTATATACTTTGACTTGTGCAAAGACACAAGCTTTCATTGGCAGAATGATCAGGCTGACTTCTACTACGTAAATGCATTCCATTTTGTATCTTATGTCGAAAACCAAATTGAGTCCAGACTTGTCTTCTCTGCGTTGTTAAACTTACTATCAATTGACAAGGCCGAGACAAGACAGGTGTCAGTGCAAAATTTTATTTAGCTGAAATAATAACTGATTTATCTATTCATCAGCTAACACAGATAAGTTTATTGTAAGTTCCGTGAAGCATGATAGTAAGTAGCTATTATCGAAGAATAAAATTGTTCGTTAGTTCTGCTCTGTTATATACTTTGACTTGTGCAAAGACACAAGCTTTCATTGGCAGAATGATCAGGCTGACTTCTACTACGTAAATGCATTCCATTTTGTATCTTATGTCGAAAACCAATTGAGTCCAGACTTGTCTTCTTTGCGTTGTTAAACTTACTATCAATTGACAAGGCCGAGACAAGACAGGTGTCAGTGCAAAATTTTATTTAGCTGAAATAATAACTGATTTATCTATTCATCAGCTAACGCAGATAAGTTTAGTGTAAGTTCCGTGAAGCATGATAGTAAGTAGCTATTATCGAAGAATAAAATTATTCGTTAGTTCTGCTCTGTTATATACTTTGACTTGTGCAAAGACACAAGCTTTCATTGGCAGAATGATCAGGCTGACTTCTACTACGTAAATGCATTCCATTTTCGTATCTTATGTCGAAAACCAAATTGAGTCCAGACTTGTCTTCTCTGCGTTGTTAAACTTACTAATCATTGACAAGGCCGAGACAAGACAGGTGTCAGTGCAAAATTTTATTTAGCTGAAATAATAACTGATTTATCTATTCATCAGCTAACGCAGATAAGTTTAGTGTAAGTTCCTTGAAGCATGATAGTAAGTAGCTATTATCGAAGAATAAAATTATTCGTTAGTTCTTCTCTGTTATATACTTTGACTTGTGCAAAGACACAAGCTTTCATTGGCAGAATGATCAGGCTGACTTCTAGTGCATAAATGCATTCCATTTTCGTATCTTATGTCGAAAACCAAATTGAGTCCAGACTTGTCTTCTCTGCGTTGTTAAACTTACTATACATTGACAAGGCCGAGACAAGACAGGTATCAGTGCAAAATTTTATTTAGCTCAAATAATAACTGATTTATCTATTCATCAGCTAACGCAGATAAGTATAGTGTAAGTTCCGTGAAGCATGATAGTAAGTAGCTATTATCGAAGAATAAAATTATTCGTTAGTTCTGCTCTGTTATATACTTTGACTTGTGCAAAGACACAAGCTTTCATTGGCAGAATGATCAGGCTGACTTCTACTACGTAAATGCATTCCATTTTCGTATCTTATGTCGAAAACCAAATTGAGTCCAGACTTGTCTTCTCTGCGTTGTTAAACTTACTATACATTGACAAGGCCGAGACAAGACAGGTATCAGTGCAAAATTTTATTTAGCTCAAATAATAACTGATTTATCTATTCATCAGCTAACGCAGATAAGTTTAGTGTAAGTTCCGTGAAGCATGATAGTAAGTAGCTATTATCGAAGAATAAAATTATTCGTTAGTTCTGCTCTGTTATATACTTTGGACTTGTGCAAAGACACAAGCTTTCATTGGCAGAATGATCAGGCTGACTTCTACTACGTAAATGCATTCCATTTTCGTATCTTATGTCGAAAACCAAATTGAGTCCAGACTTGTCTTCTCTGCGTTGTTAAACTTACTATACATTGACAAGGCCGAGACAAGACAGGTGTCAGTGCAAAATTTTATTTAGCTGAAATAATAACTGATTTATCTATTCATCAGCTAACGCAGATAAGTTTAGTGTAAGTTCCGTGAAGCATGATAGTAAGTAGCTATTATCGAAGAATAAAATTGTTCGTTAGTTCTGCTCTGTATATACTTTGACTTGTGCAAAGACACAAGCTTTCATTGGCAGAATGATCAGGCTGACTTCTAGTGCATAAATGCATTCCATTTTCGTATCTTATGTCGAAAACCAAATTGAGTCCAGACTTGTCTTCTCTGCGTTGTTAAACTTACTATCAATTGACAAGGCCGAGACAAGACAGGTATCAGTGCAAAATTTTATTTAGCTCAAATAATAACTGATTTATCTATTCATCAGCTAACGCAGATAAGTTTATTGTAAGTTCCGTGAAGCATGATAGTAAGTAGCTATTATCGAAGAATAAAATTATTCGTTAGTTCTGCTCTGTTATATACTTTGACTTGTGCAAAGACACAAGCTTTCATTGGCAGAATGATCAGGCTGACTTCTACTGCGTAAATGCATTCCATTTTCGTATCTTATGCAGGGTTGCCACCGTCAGTAGGATTTTACTAGATCTAGTAAAAAAAAAAAATCTAGTAAATTTAGAGGATCTAGTAAATTTTCCGAAATCTAGTAGAAACTAGTAAAAAGTCATGATTTATAGTAAACAAAACTTTTTTTTATTTTCCATGAATTCAGGGAAAAAAAATTTGTAAACATATGACAATTTACAATTTTTGCTTGTCTGTTTTACAATTTACAATTTTGCTTGTCTGTCTCAGAGACAGGCAAGCAGTCACCTATTTTCATATACAGATACTTCACTTCCGGCGTCTAAAGGTCGACAAAATCAGCTTTCTGTGTATCAAATCTTACCAACTAAAAATGAAACTATAATGACACTTGGATTTGTGATGATTGGGAATCTATTGGAATCAAAACAAAAGTCAACCACCCAAGGTGATTATGTGAATCTCCTCAGTTTGAAATTTTTATTGAGGAAAAAGGAGCCTGCTAAGAGAAATTAAAAGTAAGAAGAAATGTAACATTATATATATATATATATATATATATATATATATATATATATATATATATATATATATATATATATATATATATATATATATATATTATATATATATATATATATATATATATATATATATATATATTATATATATATATATTATATATATATATATATATATATATATATCCAAAAAAGGATTTTTGAACTTGTAGGTTTCTGGAATTTTAAAACATACTATGAAAACGAAAGAAAAGAGGAAAAGAGAAAAAAAGAAGAAAAAAGGAAAAAAGATTGTGAAAACCGTATTGATTATCCGCCTATAGTAAAAATCGATGCGTGATGGTGCGCGTGCGGCGTAGCCACACGTGCAAAAAATTTTTTTTAGCATTTAGTAAAAACAGATGCGATCTAGTAAATTTTTCCTCTCCGATTTAGTAAATTCTTCCAGGTCAGGGTGGCAACCCTGATCTTATGTCGAAAACCAAATTGAGTCCAGACTTGTCTTCTCTGCGTTGTTAAACTTACTTTCAATTGACAAGGCCGAGACAACACAGGTGTCAGTGCAAAATTTTATTTAGCTGAAATAATAACTGATTTATCTATTCATCAGCTAACGCAGATACGTTTAGTGTAAGTTCCGTGAAGCATGATAGTAAGTAGCTATTATCGAAGAATAAAATTATTCGTTAGTTCTGCTCTGTTATATACTTTGACTTGTGCAAAGACACAAGCTTTCATTGGCAGAATGATCAGGCTGACTTCTACTGCATAAATGCATTCCATTTTCGTATCTTATGTCAAAAACCAAATTGAGTCCAGACTTGTCTTCTCTGCGTTGTTAAACTTACTATCAATTGACAAGGCCGAGACAAGACAGGTATCAGTACAAAATTTTATTTAGCTGAAATAATAACTGATTTATCTATTCATCAGCTAACGCAGATAAGTTTATTGTAAGTTCAGTGAAGCATGAACTTTAAATCTGACTCCTTTGTCAGAGGCATTTCTGAATTGCTCAAACTTTCTTTTTAAGGCTGGACGGTACGAAAACCTAAAATTAGCTATGCAGAAGAGATTTTACTGTACAAAAATGGGACGGTTATCTTTTGATGAATACAAACGGGTTTAGAAGGCGGTCCTTAACTTTACTCTGCAAAATTTGAATAGCAGGGTTTCAAGCTCCTACCTGATTTTGAAAGCCAAAATCACTAAAAAGGTAAAAAGCGGACAGATATGTAGAATTTTGTTTCCCTCTCAGCATTAGCCTTTGGCCAAATTGAGGAAAGACTAGAAATTTAAAAAAGAAGAAGATTCGATATATATATATATATATATATATATATATATATATATATATATATATATTATATATATATATATATATATATATATATATATATATATATATAATTATATATATATATATATATATCTATATATATATATATATATATATATATATATATATATATATATAATATTATATATATATATATATATATATATATATATATATATATATATATATATAAACAAACAGTAAAAGAGGGGAAACTAAAACTGAATAGTGGCGTCAATTTGCTAAAATATAGGAGGGAGCGGCAAAATGCTTGTTTTTCAATGTTTAGGGAAGGGCAAATTTGTCTTTATTCAATGAAGTTGGCAAAAAGGGCATTCTTCAAAGAAAATACTCACAAAAACCTTATTCAAAATCTAGAGGGCTCAGCCCCCCCCCAATTAAGAATACTGTTTTTAATTCAGGGCCGGATCTAAGGGGGGCAAGCTCCCCGGTCAGCAGGCCCGGGGGCGGCAAAAAAAGCTAAAATTGTAAGATTTATGGGCAAAATTTGTAATACTTTACAGTATTGATGGTGCAGCACGGGTGGTAAAGTCTATATGTGTCCCCCCCCCCCCGGAGAAAAAACCTAGCTTCCGCTCTGTTTTGCGGAAACACAGGGGTCTGTAAGTGTCCAATTATCATTTTTCAGAATTTCGTTTCTCAAATCGCTAATCTGACAATCAATAAACATTATAAATTGGGACAAAATCAAAATTATAAAATAATATCGAACGTTGAGAAAAAATTGCTTCTTTGTTGAGGCAATAAGTGCCAATAGTTTTTGAATAAAGACGGAATACCGGATTGAAAATTGGAGTTGCACCAAAGCTGAAAGGCTGGAGAAAATGTGCTTAAGCTGAATAAGAATTTGCTAGCAAAAACATGGTTGCACTTGCACTTTTTATATTGATAGACGCTAAAAAAAAAATTGAAATAAGCTATACTACGAAAAAATATGAGTGGTAATATGAATCGACTAATACAAGTGACAAAAACAACACTAGTGCTATCATTACACCATGCTTAGTAGGGTGCAAGATTGCACATTCAAAATACTACTACTACTACTAACAACTCACTGCAGCACCAAGGCGCCTGAGGCCAACAAAGCTACGCACGCTCTTCCTCCATCCCAATTTATTCCAAGCCCCCTCTTTACACCCTTCCCGAAAGCTCCCATTTTCCTTAAATCTGTCCTTACAATATCCTCCAGCCCCAACCTGGGACGACCTGATTTTCGTTTTGCCCCCGACGGTTGGCCGATAAGGACAATCGAAAAGGAAAAATGGCAATGTGTCACCCTTCATCCGGAGAGTGCATCCTAGCCATTGCAAACATTTCTCTCATTATTGCCCTAGAAAGTGGGATTGAACCACACTTTTCGTACAGCCTACTTTTTAAGATACGGTCAGTCAGTTGGGTGCCCAAAACAATCCGTAGGGAATTTTCTCTGGAAAACATGTAACAAAACTTCCTCTGTTTTTTCGGAGCACCCACGCTTCAGAATCTTATGTGCAGTCACATGATCACATGCAAAAATTTGAATCACATACAAAATCGTAAAGTTGAAAAGAACACCAAACTATTTCTGTTCAACCTATTTATATACTATGTATTTAACCAATTCATGCTTTTTCCTTTTTTTCTTCTTTTTTGATGAAGGGGGTACGCTCATTTCTTTAACGCATGCGCAGAAACAAAGCAAGGGGGTCACACCAACAAAAGCTACATACACGTTATTCCTTAGTAGCCCACTGCATTTCTTATGGTGAATTAAATAAACAAAACAAGTTTTTTCAACTGAAAGTAAGGAGCAACATTAAAACTTAAAATGAACAGAAATTGTTACATATATGAGGGAGTTGTCCCCTACTTAATACCTCCTTCACGCTAAAGTGTTTTAGTACTTTTAGAAAAGCTTCTTATTGTTCTAATTAAAAGACCCTTGCGTTTCAGGAGTCGCTCTTAGAGAATTTGAACAAAATTTAAACTTTAGCGTAAAGAGCGAGGTATTAAGGAGGGGACAGCCCCCCTCATAACTAGTAAATTCTGCTTGGTTTAAGTTTTTTAGTGTTGCTCCTTACTTTCATTTGAAAAATCTTTTTTTAATTCAATTTCTGATCGAAATTTAATTTCTTTTAAAATAATGCCGGGAAATCCAGCTCCACCTCCACGGATCCTTTCTCTCCATGGAAAGATCCTCTAGACCATTTAGTCCCGGTGAAAATTTACACTGGACAATTACCATTAACCCACGGTAAAATTGAGTTGGCAAAGAGAAAGTAAGATAAATAACAAACAACAAAAGTACGAAGAACAACAGGGAAATCTTTTGTAAGACAGTGGAGCTAATTTGAATGAATATTTCGGCCCTATGTCCAAGGGCCGTCCTCAGCAAGACAAAAATATATATAAGAAAAAGACTCACAACAACATGGGATCAATAAAAACCAAAAAACCAAAAAAGTGGAAATTTTTTTTTTTTTTTCATTTCAAAACAGTCCAAGCATCATTACTTCAGCGAAGTTCAACCAGTCCTGGTTGAACTTCGCTGAAGTAATGATGCTTGGACTGTTTTGAAAAAAAAAAAAAAAAAATTTCCACTTTTTTGGTTTTTGGTTTTTATTGATCCCATGTTGTTGTGAGTCTTTTTTCTTATATATATTTTTGTCTTGCTGAGGACGGCCCTTGGACATAGGGCCGAAATATTCATTCAAATTAGCTCCACTGTCTTACAAAAAGATTTCCCTGTTGTTCTTCGTACTTTTGTTGTTTGTGATGGAAAGGCAGTGTGGTCTTCGTCGCTATTTTCGTTTTAAGATAAATAAAAGAATTTCGTATAGGAATTCTGGAAAATTTTCCCAGTCTAAAGATTCTCCTGAAAAGTTTCAATCCCCCGGGAAGTTTCCTCTCCATGGAAAACACTCCCCGTGGAAAATCCACCGAGAATAAAATTCACCTTCACCTGAAAATTGTATGCACACTTCCCATTACCAAATACTATACGCAAACAATGGGCAAATCTTCTAAGTTAAGGACCAGGGGCTGCAGGGAGCAATGCTATCTCTAAAGGCATAGTTTTTGGGCCTTTCAACTATGCTGAACAAAATGGCCATCTCAAAATTTTATCGGACGAGTTTTTGGGAAAATGGCGTGGGAGGGGCCTAGTTGCCCTCCAATCTTTTTGGTCACTTAAAAAGGGTACTAGGACTTTTAATTTCCGTTCGAATGATCCCTATCCCGATATTCTAAGACTATTTGGTTGATACAATCACCCCTGGGAAAAAAATAAATAAACACGCATCCGTGATCTTTCTTCTGGCTAAAGATACAGAACTCCACATTTTGCCAGATAGGAGCTTGAAACCTCTAAACTTTCGTTCTTTTATCCGCTGAATTTGATGGTGTGATTTTCATTACGATCCTTTGACTTTTAGAGGTTATTTCTAAACTCCATTTTTTGAAAACCAGCCAAATTTTCTCAGGCCCTTAGTCTCTGATGGGTAACACTAAACTCCTTGGATCATATATATTTGGAATCAGCAAATTCCATTTTTTAGAGGTGTTGGTTACTATTGAGCCCCATCGCTCCTTACTTACAATTTATCACCACGAACTGCTTGAAAAAAGAGAAATAAATAGGAAGTAATTCAATTTCGTACTATGTAATATCCATTCCTTGTAAGGTACCCACTCTAATTAGTGGCAGCCTAATTCCAATATAAGATTGTTTCCGGTAACCGTTTTAGTGATGCCCTGCCACTAGTTGAGAGACCACGTTCTATACAGACCTCTGGAAATAGGTAATATTGCGTAAGTCATTGGGTGAGGTGAATTCTGCACAATGTCACTTCCGTCTTAATCCGTTTCTGTTTAAATTAAATAAAAAAAACAAGTTTTTTTTTAACTGAAAGTAAGGAGCGACATTAAAACTTAAAACGAACAGAAATTATTCCGTATATGAAAGGAGCTTTCCCCTCCTCAACGCCTCGCTCTTTACGCTAAAGTTTGACTCTGTCTCACAACTTTAATTTTTAAAACAATAAAAACTTTAGCGTAAAGAGCTTTTAGCGTAAATGGAAAATTCCACATTTTTGTAGATAGGAGCTTGAAACCTCTACAGTAGGGTTCTCTGATACGCTGAATATGATGGTGTGATTTTCATTAAGGTTCTATAACTTTTAGGGATCTTTCCCCTTTTTTCGAAAATCAGCCAAATTTTCTCAGGCGCTTAACTTTTGATAGGTAAGATTGAACTTGATGAAACTTACATATTTGAAATCAGAATTAAAATCTGATTCTTTTGATGTATCTATTGGTATCAAAATTCCGTTTTTTAGAGTTTCGGTTACCATTGAGCCGGGTCGCTCCTTACTTACAGTTCGTTACCACGAACTGTTTGATTAGGTAAAGTTGACTCCTCTGATTGTTTCTGTCAGTAGTTTCCAAACTTACTATAGTAATTAATTAAAAAATTTTGATAAAGAAATGTAAAGAAAAGTAAAGAGGTATATTAAACTTAAGACTAGCAGAAAGAAATTGCTATAGTAATTTAAACTCAAAACGATCAGAAATTACTATTAATAAATAAAACCCAAAACGCACAGAAATTAAACAAACAACCACAACAAACAAACATACAACAAGTACTAATATAAACGAATGAATAAATCTTAAAACGAATAAAATTTCAATTGAATAGTCAAATCAAACTTAAAACGAACAAAAATCACTACAACCAAGAGTTTGGCAACTGCTTCCTTCCCCTTTCCCTATAGTGACGCAACGAACACTTTCGTCTTCGTTGCATCATTTGCCTCTGAACTATTTGAACAATGGCTATCTCAAAATTTTGAGCTGATGCATCTTTATCGTTTTAAAAGGAGACAAATGTTTCATTCCTTCGACCCGGCAGAGAGAGATCCAACTACAACTACACTACCCAGACATTGGAATGGAGAAAACAAAACAAAAGGCTATATTAGAATTCTAGTTGCCCGATAGCAACCGAAATATTGAAGAAATGATTGCCACTTCATCAGTAGCGGTCACCTACAGGTGCAACCTTGGAAGCATCCGCTTGTGGACATGGAGCCTCCTAAACACCCCATGGGATGCATCGGTGCTGACATTTTGTGTTCAAGGGGGAAGAATATCTTATTGTAGTTGAGTATTGTAGCTGGTATTTTGAAGTAGACAAACTGGCTAACATGACTCCAAAAGTGTGTATTCAAAAATGAAGCCGTATTTCGCCTGTTTTGGCATTTTATTGGTGTTAATGAGCAATAATGGCCCACGATCTTCTTCTGCTGAAACCAGTAAATTTTCAAAAGAGTGGGGAATTAGAAACGTTACCTCTAGCCCCAACCATCTGCAGTCTAACGGATTAGCAGAAAATAAATTATACAAACAGCAATCTGGATTATCGAGAAGTTGACAAAATATTTTGATCTGAGATCGAAAAATGCCCACAGCTTATAACCTCAGTAGCCCGTATGGATCAAGGTTGTTCCTGGAAAACAAAAAGAACTAGGAAAGTTCTGTCAGCAGCTGATGGCCTAGATCAGCGGTCGTCAACTTTCAGAAGTGCATGGGTAACTAAATATATCATTTTTTATTTGGTGGACCACTAAAATGGATTTGGGAAAAACAGGTGCTGTAAATATATATATATATATATATATATATATATATATATATATATATTATATATATATATATTATATATATATATTATATATATATATATATATATATATATATATATATATATATATATATATATATATATATATATATATATTATATATATATATATATATATATATATAATATATATATATATATATATATATATTATATATATATATATATATATATATATATATATATATATATACGTATCGAAGGAGTTCTCGTAGAAACTTCGAAAAGGGTTCATTCGATTGGAAATTGGAGTGGCTAGTGCCCTTTTTAATAGTTGAAAGTGATTGGAGGGCAACTAGCCCCCCCCCCCCGTCACGCCCATCATTCCCCCAAACACATCCAATCAAAATTTTGAGATACCCATTTTGTTCAGTGTAGTTGATTTCCAGATAGAAAATATCTTTTTGAGGACGACACTCTCCTACAACCCTCGGGGCAAGGGTTTTAAGTTATGCCCTGGGGGCATATAAGGTATTTATAGAAGGTATTGTCGTAGAAACTTCAAATAGGATCATTCAATTGGAAACTCGAAGGGCCAGTGCCCTTTTTCATAGTCGAAAGTAATTGGAGGGCAACTAGACAACCCCCCCCCCCCCCCCCAACGCCCATCATTCCCGCAAACACATTCAATCAAAATTTTGAGATACCCATTTTTTTCAGCGTAGTTGATTTCCAGATAGAAAATATTTTTTTGGGAGGACACTCCCCTACAACCCTCGGGGCAAGGGTTTTAAGTTATTGCCCTGGGGGTATATAAGGTTTTTTATAGAAGGTATTGTCGTAGAAACTTCAAAAAAGGCTCATTCAATAGGAAACTCGAAGGGCCAGTGCCCTGTTTCATAGTCGAAAGTAATTGGGGGGCTACTAGCCAACCCCCCCCCCCCCCCCCAACGCCCATCATTCCCGCAAACACATGCAATCAAAATTTTGAGATATCCATTTTGTTCAGCGTAGTTAATTTCCAGATAGGAAATATGTTTTTGAGGAGGACACTCCTCCACAAACTTCGGGGCAAGGGCTGTAAGTTAAGCCCTGGGGGCATATAAGGTTTTTATAGAAGGCGTTGTCGTAGAAACTTCAAAAAAGGCTCATTCGATTGGAAATCCAAAGTTCTAGTGCCCTTTTTAATAGTCGAAAGTGATTAGAGGGCTACTAGCCCACCTCTCACGCCCACCTTTTCCCCAAACACATCCAATCAAAATTTTGAGATAACCATCTTATTCAACGTAGTTTTAAGTTCTGTAAATTAGTTCTTTGAGGATGACAACCCCCTCACAGCCCTCAGGACAAGGATTGTAAGTTATAACCGTGGGGCATATAAAGTTTTTATAGAACGCGTTGTCGTAGAAACTTCGAAAATGGCTCATTCGATTAGAAATTGAAATGGCTAGTACCCTTTTTAAAAGTCGAAAGAAATTGGAAGGCAACTAACACCCCTTCCACGCCCACCATTTCCCCAAACACATCCAATCAAAATTTTGAGATGGCCATTTTGTTTCACGCAGTTAAAGTTCAGGAAACTATATCTTTGAGCAGGAAGTTTTTATTGAAATCTTTGTCGTAGAAACTTGAAAAAAGGCTCATTCGATTGGAAATCCAAAGTTCTAGTGCCCTTTTTAATAGTCGAAAGTGATTTGAGGGAAACTAGCCCCCCTCCCTCGCCCACTTTTTTCCCAAACACATCCAATCAAAATTTTTAGATAGCCATTTTGTTCAGTGTTGTGGATTTCCAGATAAAAACTATGTTTTTGAGGAGGACACTCCACCACAGCCCTCAGGGCAAGGGTTGTAAGTTATGCCCTGGGGGTATATAAGGTTTTTATAGAACGCGTCGTCGTAAAAACTTCAAAAAGGGCTCATTCGATTGGAAATTGAAATGGCTACTGCCCTCTTTAATAGTCGAAAGTGATTGGAAGGCAACTAACGACCCTTCCACGCCAAACATTTCCTCAATCATATCCAATCAAAATTTTTAGACAGCCATTTTGTTCCACGCAGTTTCAAGTTCAGGAAATTATAACTTTGAGCAGGAAACTCCCCCCCACAGCCTTCAGGGCAAGGGTTTAAAAGTTATGCCCTGGGAGCATATAAGGTTTTTATTGAAATCTTTGTCGTAGAAACTTGAAAAAGGGCTCATTCGATTGGAAATTCAAAGAGCTAGTGCCCTTTTTAATAGTCGAAAGTGATTTGAGGGCAACTAACCCCCCTCTCACGCCAACCTTTTCCCCAAACACATCCAATCAAAATTTTTTGATAGCCATTTTATTCAACGCAGTTGAAAGTTTTGGAAATTAGGTCTTTAAGGATGACAACCTATCCCCCCCACAACCCTCAGGGCAAGGGTTGTAAGTTATGCCCTGGGAGCATGTAAGGTTGTCATACTTAGGCAGCGCAATAGCGCTGCCTAAGTAAAGAACGATGTTGCCACAATGTATTATTTTTTTTCCGCCATACCCGGGCACTTTGTATCGAAGGAGTTGTCGTAGAAACTTCGAAAAGGGCTAAGTCGATTGGAAGTTGGAGTGGCTAGTGCCCTTTTTAATAGTCGAAAGTGATTGGAGGGCAACTAGCCCCCCCCCACGCCCATCATTCCCTCAAACACATCCAATGAAAATTTTGAGATAGACATTTTGTTGAGCGTAGTTGATTTCCAGATAGAAAATATGTTTTTGAGGAGGACACTCCCCCAAAACCCTCGGGGCAAGGGTTTTAAGTTATGCCCTGGGGCATATAAGGTTTTTATAGAAGGCGTTGTCGCAGAAAACTTCAAAAAAGGCTCAATCGATTAGAAATTCAAAGGGCTAGGGCCCTTTTTTAATAGTGGAAGGTGATTGGAGGGCAACTAGCCCCCCCTCAATGCCCATCATTCCCCCAAACACATCCAATCAAAATTTTGAGATAGCCATTTTGTTCAGTGTAGTTGATTTCCAGATAGAAAATATGTTTTTGAGGAGGACACTCTCCCACAACCTTCGGGGTAAGGGATTTAAGTTATGCCCTGTGGGCATATTAGAACGATGTTGGCACAATGTTTTTTCCTTTAGAGTAAGGCACTTCGTATCGAAGAAGTTGTCGTAGAAACTTCGAAAAGGGCTCATTCAATTGAATATTGGAGTGGCTTCTGCCCTTTTTAATAGTCGAAAGTGATTGGAAGGCACTCCCCCACAGCCTTCAGGGCAAGGGTTGTAAGTTTTGCCCTGGGGACATATAAGGTTTTTATAGAAGGCGTTGTCGTAGAAACTTTAAAAAAGGCTCATTCGATTGGAAATTCAAAGGGCTAGTGCCCTTTTTAATAGTCGAAAATGACTGGAGGGCAACTAACCCCCCTCTCCCGCCCACGTTTTCCCCAAACATATCCAATCAAAATTTTGAGATAGCCATTTTATTCAACGTAGTTTCAAGTTCTGTAAATTAGGTTTTTGAGGATGACAACCCCTAACACCCCTCAGGACAAGGGTTGTAAGTTATGCCCTGGGGGCATATAAAGTTTTTATAGAACGCGTTGTCGTAGCAACTTCAAAAAGGGCTCATTCGATTAGAAATTGAAATGACTAGTGCCCTTTTTAATAGTCGAAAGCAATTGTAAGGCAACTAACACCCCCTCTACGCCTACCATTTTCCCAAACACATGCAATCAAAATTTTCAGATAGCCATTTTGTTCCACGCAGTTAAAGTTCAGGAAATTATTCCTTTGAGCAGGACACTCCCCCCCACAGTCTTCAGGGCAAGGGTTATAAGTTAAGCCCTGGAGGCATATAAGTTTTAATTGAAATCTTTGTCGTAAAAACTTCAAAAAGGGCTCATTCGATTGGAAATTCAAAGGGCTAGTGCCCTTTTTAATAGTCGAAAGTGATTTGAGGGCAACTACCCTCCCTCCCTCGCCCACCTTTTCCCCAAACACATCCAATCAAAATTTTTAGATTGCCATTTTGTTCAGTGTTGTGGATTTCCAGATAGAAATTATGTTTTTGAGGAGGACACTCCCCAACAGCCCTCAGGGCAAGGGTTGTAAGTTATGCCCTGGGGGCATATAAGGTTTTTATAGAACGCGTCGTCGTAGAAACAGGGCTCTTTCGATTATAAATCGAAATGGCTAGTGCCCTTTTCAATAGTCGAAACTGATTTGAGGGCAACTAACCCCCCCTCTCACGCCCACCTTTTCCCAGAACACACCCAATTAAAAATTTTTAGATAGCCATTTTATTCAACGTAGTTGGAAGTTTTGGAAATTAGGTCTTTAAGGATGACAAGCCATCCCCCCCCCCACAACCCTAAGGGCAAGGGTTGTAAGTTATGCCCTTGGAGCATGTAAGGTTTTTTTTAGAAGGCGATGTTGTAAAAACATCAAAAAGGGCTCGTTCAATAGAAAATTCAAAGGGCTAGTGCCCTTTCAATAGTCGAAAGTGATTGAAGGGCAACGAACCCCCCTCTCACATCCACCATTTCCCAAAAACGTCCAATCAAAATTTTGAGATATCAATTTTGTTCAACGTAGTCGAAAGTTCTGAGAATTTGGTCTTTTAGGATGATAACACGATCAGAGCCCTCAGTGCAAGGTATGTAAGTTATGCCCTGTGGGCTTATAAGGTTTATATAGAAAGTTGTTGTAGGAATTTCAAAAGGGGTTCATTTGATTGGAAATTGAAATTTCCCTTTTTAATAGTTGAAAGTGAGTGGAGAGTAACTAACACCCCCCTTTAACGCCGACCATCTTCCCAAACACATTTAAGTTATGCATTTAAGGTTGTAAGTTATGCGCTGGGGGCATATAAGGCTTTTAATGATAGAGTTGTCGTAAAAACTTCAAAACGGGCTCATTCAATTGGAAATTGAGAGGGCTAGTTGCCCTTTTTAATAGTTGAAAGTGATTGGAGGGTAACTAACCCCCCTCTCACGCCCACTATTCCCCCAAACACATCCAGTCAAAATTTTCAGATATCTATTTTGTTCAACGTAGTAGAAAGTTCTGGAAATTAGGTCTTTAAGGATGACAACCCCCTCCCCCCAGCCCTCAGGGCGAGGGTTGTAAGTTATCCCCTGGGGGCATGTAAGGTTTTTATTGAAAGCGTTGTCGTAGAAACTTAAAAAAGGGCTCATTTGATTGGAAATTGAAAGGGCTAGTGCCTTTTTTAATAGTTGAAAGTGATTGGAGAAAGACTAACACCCCTCTCACGCCCACCATTTTCCCAGACACATCCAATCAAAATTTTGAGATAGCCATTTTGTTTAACGTAGTTGAAAGTTCTGTAAATTAGGTCTTTGAGGATGACAACCCCTCACAGCCCTCAGGACAAGGGTTGTAAATTATGCCTTGGGGGCATATAAAGTTTTTATTGAACGCGTTGTCGTAGAAACTTCAAAAAGGGCTCATTCGATTAGAAATTGAAACGGCTAGTGCCCTTTTTAATCAGTCTTTAAGGCAAGGGTTATAAGTTATGCCCTTGGGGCAAATAAGTTTTTATTGAAATCTTTGTCGTAGAAACTTGAAAAAGGGCTCATTCGATTGGAAATTCAAAGGTCTAGTGCCCTTTTTAACAGTCAAAAGTGATTTGAGGGCAACTAGCCTCCCTCTCTCGCCCACATTTTCCCCAAACACATCCAATCAAAACTTTTAGATAGCCATTTTGTTCAGTGTTGTTGATTTCCAGATAGAAATTATGTTTTTGAGGAGGACACTCCCCCACAGCCCTCAGGGCAAGGGTTGTAAGTTATGCCCTGGGGGCATATAAGGTTTTTATAGAACGCGTCGTCGTAAAACATCAAAAAGGGCTCATTCAGTTGAAAATTGAAAGGGCTAGTGCCCTTTTAATAGTCGAAAGTGATTGAAGGGCAACTAACCCCCCTCTCACGCCGAAAATTTCCCCCAAACACATCCAATCAAAACTTTGAGATATCTATTTTGTTCAACTTAGTCGAAAGTTCTGAGAATTTGGTCTTTTAGAATGATAACACGATCAGAGCCCTCAGTGCAAGGTATGTAAGTTATGCCCTGTGGGCTTATAAGGTTTATATAGAAAGTTGTTGTAGGAATTTCAAAAGGGGTTCATTTGATTGGAAATTGAAATTTCCCTTTTTAATAGTTGAAAGTGAGTGGAGAGTAACTAACCCCCTCTTTCACGCCCGCAATCTCCCCAAACACATTCAATCAAATTTTGGAGATAGCCATTTTGTTTAACGTAGTGGAAAGTTCTGGAAATTATGTATTTAAGGATGACAAACCCCCCAGAGTCCCCAGGGCAAAGGTTGTAAGTTATGCGCTGGGGGCATATAAGGCTTTTAATGATAGAGTTGTCGCAAAAACTTCAAAAGGGGCTCATTCAATTGGAAATTGAAAGGGCTATTGCCCTTTATAATAGTTGAAAGTAATTGGAGGGTAACTAACCCCCCTCTCACGCCCACTATTCCCCCAAACACATCCAGTCAAAATTTTCAGATATCTGTTTTGTTCAACGTAGTAGAAAGTTCTGGAAATTAGGTCTTTGAGGATGACAACCCCCTCCCCCCAGCCCTCAGGGCGAGGGTTGTAATTTATCCCCTGGGGGCATGAGTAGTATGCTAAGTATGAATTCTAGTACTTTAGGTTCCTTGGCACCTTTCCAGAGCATGTACTTATGGATTCTAGTACTTTACGTTCCTTGGCACCTTTCCAGAGCATGTATCTATGGTCAAGGTTGTATAAGAGAATTAGACTGTTTTTTTTCTATTGATTTCAACTATACAAAACCTACCAGACAGCTTTCTTGGCCAACCAGACAGGTTTCCGGGCCAACCAGACAGGTTTCTGGGCCAACCAGACTGGTTTCTGGGCCAACCAGACAGGTTTTTGGGCTAATAGGTGTATGGAAATACTGTGGGTACACCATATACGGCAACCTAAATGGAATTTGAGGCTCGATAAAGTGAAATTATGTCACTATTCTAGTTTTTCTAAACCAGTATTGCCTATAACTTAATATATTCAAATATTTTTTGATAACTTGATTGGTGATTGGATTTGAATAAAAGGAATTCAAATATTTTGCCTATAAAATAGACTATCGTGTTGTAGCATTTCACAGTTTGAATAACTCGTTCAAGGAGTAAAATAGATTATTTGCTCTGGATATTCAAATATGGAGAATTTTAAGAAGAGTACATATGAGTATATATATATTTTTTTTATGTTATATTAATTTGCCTATAAAATAGACTGTCGTGTTGTAGCATTTCACAGTTTGAATAACTCGTTCAAAGAGTAAAATAGATTATTTGCTCTGAATATTCAAATCAGGAGAATTTTAAGAGAGTACATGTGAATTTTTTTTAAAAGGTATATTAAAAGAATCCATTTTGCGTTGCATCAAGTTTTCACTGGGCTATATTGAACTAATGTGTAAACATGCTCTTATCAGATAGTGGAAAAACACACTTTTCAGGTATGAGGACGTAAAGCGATTTGATTATTTTTATGGTGAACCTGCCTCTCCTGTTTGAATATTTACTAAAATTTGAAGAAAAAAACAGGGACTTTTTAATTAGAATAGGAAGCTTTTTTTGGAAGTGCTAACAGCTTTAGCGTAAAGAGCATGGTATTGAGGAGGGGGCGACCCTTCATATCCTGAATAAATAAAAAGAATCCATTTTGCGTTGCATCAAGTTTTCACTGGCCTATATTGAACTAATGTGTAAACATGCTCTTATCAGATAGTGGAAAAACACCCTTTTCAGGTATGAGGATGTAAAGCGATTTGATTATTTTATGGTGAACCTGCCTCTCCTGTTTGAATATTTACTAAAATTTGAAAAAAAAACAGGGACTTTTTAATTAGAATAGGAAGCTTTTTTTGAAAGTGCTAACAGCTTTAGCGTAAAGAGCATGGTATTGAGGAGGGGGGCGACCCTTCATATCCGGAATAAATCTGCCAAAACTAATATGCAAATTCTGTTTTAATTTTTCATGCACGATGAGCCAAAATCGAAGTGAACCTGCCTCTCTTTTTTGAATATTTACTAAAATTGAAACACATGGACTGTTTAATTAGCATAGGAAGCTTTTTAAATAATGCTGGGAAATCCAGAGCCCCCTCCATGGAAAGATCCTCCCACCTAACCCCCAACCCCCCACACTGGCCTTGGGAAGGCATAGGGGTTTTATGCCCAACTTATGTTAATTTCTGCTCGTTTTGAGTTTGACTCGGTTATTTATTGTAATTTGTTTTCGGTTTGGGTTTCATTTATTTATAGATGCTGATTAGTGGTAGTTTCACGCTTGGTAGATTATTTGATTTTATTTTGGCTCATTTTTTGTTTAATGGAGTTCTTTACGTTTCTTTGAAAAACTTATTTTGTAGAAAAAGTTTTTTTTTAATTAATTACATATAGTATTGGTTATTGGGAAGCATACAGACGTTTTCAGGGGGGGGGGGATTTTTTCTAGTGTGGGGGGTTGGAGGTTAGGTGGGAGGATCTTTCCATGGAGGGGGCTCTGGGTTTCCCCGCATTATTTAAAAAGCGATCGGAAATTAAATAAAAAAAAAGTTTTTTCAACTGAAAGTAAGGAGCAACATTAAAACTTAAAACGAACAGAAATTATTACCTATATGAGGGGGTTTGCCCCCTGGTCATAACCTCACTCTTTATGCTAAATTTTTTTTTTTAGTACTTTCAAAAGAGCTATTTATTCTAATTAAATGCCATTGGTGATTCAGGGTTCATTCTTGAAGAATTGGAACAAAATTCAAACTTTAGTGCAAAGAGCGAGGTACTGACGAGGGGGCAAACCCCCTCATATACGTAATAATTTTTGTTCGTTTTAAGTTTTAATGCTGCTCCTTACTTTCAGTTGAACACACTTGTTTTTTTTATTTAATGACAATTAAGATTTACGCGTAGTAAATGCATTTTATTTATTTATTATTTTGAAGTTATGGTTTAAGGGTAAACCAATATACTACCAGCATGAGCGCAGAAAAATTTACTGAGAGGAAAAGAGGGGTTCATGGGTGTACCAATGCTTTTTTTTTACTTTGTTTTAAAGCAAGTTCGTATCCAAGGGGAAGGGTTTGAACCCCCCTCCCCCAAAATTTTACTTTAGAAGCTTTTTTAAATATTTCTAAAGCACTATAAATAACAGAATTATCTTTAGAGCACAATTTATCTGTAAAAGAGGGGTCATTATTTCCATGCTAAATTTCTCTTCTTTTTTTTAAAGGAGGAGGAAGATTCATACAATAACTCCCCCCCTGAAAAGAGACCAAGATGGAGCGATACCACATCGATGCAAGCTGCAAGGCCATCCATCATCAGATATGCTAGCTCCATTACAAGTTCTCTGGACCAGCCAGGACCTTCTCATGCCAGTGTCAGCTATGCACAAGCCTCTATGCAACCTGGCAGAAAATTCAAGAGGGAATGGATGCTTTCTCATAATGCATCGGTCTTGTCTACTCAAGATCGTGAGGGGACCTCCCTTCATGCTTTGCCAGGGGCTTCAGGTATGCAAGTGCAGTCTGAATTTGTAAATGTAGGTATTTTACCTCTACATTATACCTGATTATTTACTTAAAAAATGCTAGGAGGAATTGAGTTTTGTGGGTGGGGTGAAAAATGGTACTTATTAAATATCCGGGTAAACATACGACTAGAAAAATGCTTCAGTATAAATAAGGCTATTCCGTCTTTCTGAACTTTCTTGGGCGGGGGTAAGTATTTAGTTTAAATAATTCTAGGAGGAATTGAGTTTTGTGGGTGGGGTGGTGTGGAAAAATGGTACTTATTAAATATCCGGGTAAACATACGACTAGAAAAATGCTTCACTATAAATAAGGCTATTGTGTTTTTCTGAACTTTCTGTGGGAGGTGGGGGTAAGTATTTAATTTAAATAATTCTAGGAGGAATTGAGTTTTGTGGGTGGTGCGGAAAATGGTACGTATTAAATATCTGGGTAAACATACGACTAGAAAAATGCTTCAGGGTAAATAGGGTATTGTGTCTTTCTGAACTTTCTGTGGGAGGTGGGGGGCGGGGGTAAGTATTTAGTTTAAATAATTCTAGAAGGAATTGAGTTTTGTGGGTTGGGGTGAAAAATGGTACTTATTAAATATCCAGGTAAACATACAATTAGAAATGCGCGTGTGTGTGAACGTGTGTGCGCATACGTGTGTGTGTATGCGTGTGTGATTGTGTGCGCATACGTGTGTGTGTGTGTGTGAGTATGTGCGCATGTGTGTGTATGTGTGCGTGTGTGTTATTAACAAAATTTTTAATTTATTATGCATTTGTTTGATAAATTCGAATCCAATTAAGAAAAAAAACAATTGTTTGATAAATACAAATCTGACTAAGAAAAAAAAAATAGTGTGCTTTAATTGTGATAAAACTTTCCTCAAAGAACAAAGAGAGTGAGAAACACATACAAACATATAGATTCAGACATACAAACCGAGAAAGACATGCACTGGAATAAGCAACCACCAGCCCAAACACACAAGCAAGAAGAGTGAGAGAGATAAAAACACATGCAAATATATAGATTCAGACATACAAACCAACAATGACAGGCATTGAGATAGGCAAATACCCGCCCCTACACATAAGCAAAGAGAGTGAGAGTGACAAAAACACATATAAATATATAGATTCTGGCATACAAACCGACAAAGACATGCACTGGGAGAAGCAAACATCTGCCCAGACACATAGGCAAGGACAGTGAGAGAGATAAAAACACATGCAAATATATGGATTCAAACATAAAACCGACAGAGACAGGCACTGAGATAAGCAAACACCCGTCCAGACACATAGGCCCAGAGAGTGAGAGAGACAAAAACAAATGCAAATATATAGATTCTGACATACAAACCGACAAAGACAGGCACTGAGATAAGCAAACACCCGCCCAACCACATAGGCCCAGAGAGTGAGAGAGACGAAAACACATGCAAATATATAGATTCAGACATACAAAGCAACAATGACAGGCATTGAGATAGGCAAACACCCCGCCCAGACACATAAGCAAAGAGAGTGAGAGAGTCAAAAACATATAAATATATAGATTCTGATATACAAACTGACAAAGACAGGCACTGGGAGAAGCAAACATCCGCCCAGACACATAGGCAAGGAGAGTGGGAGAGATAAAAATACATATAAATATATTGATTCAGACATACAAACCGACAGAGACAGGCACTGAGATAAGAAAACGACTGCCCAGACACATAGGCCCAGAGAGAGAGAGAGAGACAAAAACACATGCAAATATATAGATTCAGACATACAAAGCAACAATGACAGGCATTGAGATAGGCAAACACCCCGCCCCAGACACATAAACAAAGAGAGTGAGAGAGTCAAAAACACATAAACATACAGATTCTGACATACAAACCGACAAAGACAGGCACTTGGAGAAGCAAACATCCGCCCAGACACATAGGCCCAGAGAGTGAGAGAGTCAAAAACATATGAATATATAGATTTTGACATACAAACCGACAAAGACAGGCACTGGGAGAAGCAAACTTCCGCCCAGACACATAGGCTCAGAGAGTGAGAGAGACAAAAACACATGCAAATATATAGATTCAGACATACAAAGCAACAATGACAGGCATTGAGATAGGCAAACACCCCGCCCAGACACATAAGCAAAGAGAGTGAGAGAGTCAAAAACACATAAATATATAGATTCTGACACACAAACCGACAAAGACAGGCACTGGGAGAAGCAAACTTCCACCCAGACACATAGGCAAAGAGAGTGGGAGCGATAAAAACACTTGCAAATATATAGATTCAGACATACAAACCAACAATGACAGGCATTGAGATATGACTATGCATCATTTCGTTGAATTTAGGTTAGATCAATTATAGATGGCAGCACACCCGCTCGGACACACAGTCATAGTGAGAGATATCCAAAAAGTTGGGTTGATCTAGGTTCACTTAGAGTGGCGCGCCACTCTAAGTGAACCTAGTGTTATGCGTCTGGGTCCTATGTGTCTGGGCGGGTGTTTGCTTCTCCAAGTGCCTGTCTTTGCCGGTTTGTATGTCAGAATCTGTATATTTATGTGTTTTTGACTCTCTCACTCTCTTTGTTTATGTGTCTGGGCGGGGTGTTTGCCTATCTCAATGCCTGTCATTGTTGCTTTGTATGTCTGAATCTATATATTTGCATGTGTTTTTATCTCTCTCTCTCTCTGGGCCTATGTGTCTGGGTGGTCGTTTTCTTATCTCAGTGCCTGTCTCTGTCGGTTTGTATGTCTGAATCAATATATTTATATGTATTTTTATCTCTCCCACTCTCCTTGCCTATGTGTCTGGGCGTATGTTTGCTTCTCCCAGTGTCTGTCTTTGTCGGTTTGTGTATCAGAATCTATATATTTATATGTTTTTGACTCTCTCACTCTCTTTGTTTATGTGTCTGGGCGGGGTGTTTGCCTATCTCAATGCCTGTCATTGTTGCTTTGTATGTCTGAATCTATATATTTGCATATGTTTTTGTCTCTCTCACTCTCTGGGCCTATGTGGTTGGGCGGGTGTTTGATTATCTCAGTGCCTGTCTTTGTCGGTTTGTATGTCACAATCTATATATTTGCATTTGTTTTTGTCTCTCTCACTCTCTGGGCCTATGTGTCTGGACGGGTGTTTGCTTATCTCAGTGCCTGTCTCTGTCGGTTTTATGTTTGAATCCACATATTTGCATGTGTTTTTATCCCTCCCACTGTCCTTGCCTATGTGTCTGGGCAGATGTTTGCTTCTCCCAGTGCCTGTCTTTGTCGGTTTGTATGCCAGAATCTATATATTTATATGTGTTTTTGTCTCTCTCACTCTCTTTGCTTATGTGTAGGGGCGGGGTGTTTGCCTATCTCAATGCCTGTCATTGTTGGTTTGTATGTCTGAATCTATATATTTGCATGTGTTTTTGTCTCTCTCACTCTTTTTGCTTGTATGTTTGGGCGGGTGGTTGCTTATTCCAGTGCATGTCTTTCTCGGTTTGTATGTCTGAATCTATATGTTTGTATGTGTTTCTCACTCTCTTTGTTCTTTGAGGAAAGTTTTATCACAATAAAAGCACACTATTTATTTTTTTTCTTAGTCGGATTTGTATTTATCAAAAAATTGTTTTTTTTCTTAATTGGATTCGAATTTATCAAACAAATGAATAATAAATTACAAATTTTGTTAATAACACACACGCACACACACACACACACATGCGCACACACTCACACACACACACACACAGACGTATGCACACACACTCACAAACACACACACACACGTATGCGCACACACGTTCACACACACGCGCACTTCTAATTGTATATTTACCTGGATATTTAATAAGTACCATTTTTCACCCCAACCCACAAAACTCAATTCCTTCTAGAATTATTTAAACTAAATACTTACCCCCGCCCCCCACCTCCCACAGAAAGTTCAGAAAGACACAATACCCTATTTACCCTGAAGCATTTTTCTAGTCGTATGTTTACCCGGATATTTAATAAGTACCATTTTTCGCACCACCCACAAAACTCAATTCCTCCTAGAATTATTTAAACTAAATACTTACCCCCACCTCCCACAGAAAGTTCAGAAAAAAACAATAGCCTTATTTATAGTGAAGCATTTTTCTAGTCGTATGTTTACCCGGATATTTAATACTTACCATTTTTCCGCACCACCCCACCCACAAAACTCAATTCCTCCTAGAATTATTTAAACTAAATACTTACCCCCGCCCAAGAAATTTCAGAAAGACGCAATAGCCTTATTTATACTGAAGCATTTTTCTAGTCGTTGGTTTACCCGGATATTTAATAAGTACCATTTTTCACCCCACCCACAAAACTCAATTCCTCCTAGCATTTTTTAAGTAAATGATCAGGTATAATGTAGAGGTAAAATACCTACATTTACAAATTCAGACTGCACCTGTATGCCTGAAGCCCCTGGCAAAGCATGAAGGGAGGTCCCCTCACGACCTTGAGTAGACAAGACCGATGCATTATGAGAAAGCATCCATTCCCTCTTGAATTTTCTGCCAGGTTGCATAGAGGTTTGTGCATAGCTGACACTGGCATGAGAGGGTCCTGGATGGTCCAGAGAACTTGTAATGGAGCTAGCATATCTGATGATGGATGGCCTTGCAGCTTGCATCGATGTGGTATCGCTCCATCTTGGTCTCTTTTCAGGGGGGGAGTTATTGTATGAATCTTCCTCCTCCTTTAAAAAAAGAGAAATTTAGCATGGAAATAATGACCCCTCTTTTACAGATAAATTGTGCTCTAAAGATAATTCTGTTATTTGTAGTGCTTTAGAAATATTTAAAAAGCTTCTAAAGTAAAATTTTTGGGGGGGAGGGGGGTTCAAACCCTTCCCCCTGGATACGACCTTGCTTTAAAACAAAGTAAAAAAAAGCATTGGTACACCCATGAACCCCTCTTTTCCTCTCAGTAAATTTTCTGCGCTCATGCTGGTAGTATATTGGTTTACCCTTAAAACATAACTACAAAATAATAAATAAATAAAATGCATTTACTACGCGTAAATCTTAATTGTCACTAAATAAAAAAAACAAGTGTTTTCAACTGAAAGTAAGGAGCAGCATTAAAACTTAAAACGAACAGAAATTATTACGTATATCAGGGGGTTTGCCCCCTCGTCAGTACCTCGCTCTTTGCCCTAAAGTTTGAATTTTGTTCCAATTCTTCAAGAATCAACCCTGAATCACCAATGGCATTTAATTAGAATAAATAGCTCTCTTTAAAGTACTAAAAAAAAACTTTAGCGTAAAGAGCGAGGTTCTGACCAGGGGGCAAACCCCCTCATATAGGTAATAATTTCTGTTCGTTTTAAGTTTTAATGTTGCTCCTTACTTTCAGTTGAAAAAACTTTTTTTTTATTGAATTTCCGATCGCTTTTTAAATAATGCGGGGAAATCCAGAGCCCCCTCCATGGAAAGATCCTCCCACCTAACCCCCAACCCCCCACACTAGAAAAAATCCCCCCCTGAAAACGTCTGTATGCTTCCCAATAACCAATACTATGTGTAATTAATTAAAAAAACTTTTTCTACAAAATAAGTTTTTCAAAGAAACGTAAAGAACTCCATTAAACAAAAAATGAGCAAAAATAAAATCAAATAATCTACCAAGCGTGAAACTACCACTAATCAGCATCTATAAATAAATGAAACCCAAACCGAAAAGAAATTACAATAAATAACCGAGTCAAACTCAAAACGAGCAGAAATTAACATAAGTTGGGTGCAAAACCCCCTATGCCTTCCCAAGCCCAGTGTGGGGGGTTGGGGGTTAGGTGGGAGGATCTTTCCATGGAGGGGGCTCTGGATTTCCCAGCATTATTTCAAAAGCTTCCTATGCTAATTAAACAGTCCATGTGTTTCAATTTTAGTAAATATTCAAAAAAGAGAGGCAGGTTCACTTCGATTTTGGCTCATCGTGCATGAAAAATTAAAACAGAATTTGCATATTAGTTTCGGCAGATTTATTCCGGATATGAAGGGTCACCCCCCTCCTCAATACCATGCTCTTTACGCTAAAGCTGTTAGCACTTTCAAAAAAAGCTTCCTATTCTAATTAAAAAGTCCCTGTTTTTTTTCAAATTTTAGTAAATATTCAAACAGGGGAGGCAGGTTCACCATAAAATAATCAATTCGCTTTACATCCTCATACCTGAAAAGGGTGTTTTTCCACTATCTGATAAGAGCATGTTTACACATTAGTTCAATATAGTCCAGTGAAAACTTGATGCAACGCAAAATGGATTCTTTTTATTTATTCCGGATATGAAGGGTCGCCCCTCCTCAATACAATGCTCTTTACGCTAAAGCTGTTAGCACTTTCAAAAAAGCTTCCTATTCTAATTAAAAAGTCCATGTTTTTTTTCAAATTTTAGTAAATATTCAAACAGGGGAGGCAGGTTCACCATAAAATAATCAAATCGCTTTACATCCTCATACCTGAAAAGGGTGTTTTTCCACTATCTGATAAGAGCATGTTTACACATTAGTTCAATATAGTCCAGTGAAAACTTGATGCAACGCAAAATGGATTCTTTTTATTTATTCCGGATATGAAGGGTCGCCCCCTCCTCAATACCATGCTCTTTACGCTAAAGCTGTTAGCACTTCCAAAAAAAGCTTCCTATTCTATTTAAAAAGTCCCTGTTTTTTTCAAATTTTAGTAAATATTCAAACAGGGCAGGCAGGTTCACCATAAAAATAATCAAATCGCTTTACATCCTCATACCTGAAAAGGGTGTTTTTCCACTATCTGATAAGAGCATGTTTACACATTAGTTCAATATAGCCCAGTGAAAACTTGATGCAACGCGAAATGGATTCTTTTAATATAACATAAAAAAAATATACCCACATGTACTCTCTTAAAATTCTCCATATTTGAATATTCAGAGCAAATAATCTATTTTACTCTTTGAACGAGTTATTCAAACTGTGAAATGCTACAACACGAAAGTCTATTTTATAGGCAAATTAATATAACATAAAAAAATATATATATACTCACATTTACTCTCTTAAAATTCTCCATATTTGAATATCCAGAGCAAATAACCTATTTTACTCCTTGAACGAGTTATTCAAACTGTGAAATGCTACAACACGACAGTCTATTTTATAGGCAAAATATTTGAATTCCTTTTATTCAAATCCAATCACCAATCAAGTTATCAAAAAATATTTGAATATATTAAGTTATAGGCAATACTGGTTTAGAAAAGCTAGAATAGTGACATAATTTCACTTTATCGAGCCTCAAATTCCATTTAGGTTGCCGTATATGGTGTACCCACAGTATTTCCATACACCTATTAGCCCAGAAACCTGTCTGGTTGGCCCAGAAACCTGTCTGGTTGGCCCAGAAACCTGTCTGGTTGGCCAAGAAAGCTGTCTGGTAGGTTTTGTATAGTTGAAATCAATAGCAAAAAAAAAACAGTCTAATTCTCTTATACAACCTTGACCATAGATACATGCTCTGGAAAGGTGCCAAGGAACGTAAAGTACTAGAATCCATAAATACATGCTCTGGAAAGGTGTCAAGGAATATAAAGTACTAGAATCCATACTTAGCATACTACTGGCATGTAAGGTTTTTATTGAAAGCGTTGTCGTAGAAACTTAAAAAAGGGCTCATTTGATTGGAAATTGAAAGGGCTAGTGTCTTTTTTAATAGTTGAAAGTGATTGGAGAAAGACTAACGCCCCTCTCACGCCCACTATTTTCCCAGACACACATCCAATCAAAATTTTGAGATAGCCATTTTGTTTAACGTAGTTGAAAGTTCTGTAAATTAGTTCTTTGAGGATGACAACCCCTCACAGCCCTCAGGACAAGGGTTGTAAATTATGCCCTGGGGGCATATAAAGTTTTTATTGAACGCGTTGTCGTAGAAACTTCAAAAAGGGCTCATTCGATTAGAAATTGAAACGGCTAGTGCCCTTTTTAATCGTCGAAAGTAATTGGAAGGCAACTAACACCCCTTCTACGCCTAGCATTTCCCCAAACACATCCAATCAAAATTTGAGATAGCGATTTTGTTCCACGCAGTTAAAGTTCAGGAAATTATACCTTTGAGCAGGACACTCCCCCCACAGTCTTTAAGGCAAGGGTTATAAGTTATGCCCTTGGGGCAAATAAGTTTTTATTGAAATCTTTGTCGTAGAAACTTGAAAAAGGGCTCATTCGATTGGAAATTCAAAGGTCTAGTGCCCTTTTTAACAGTCAAAAGTGATTTGAGGGCAACTAGCCTCCCTCTCTCGCCCACATTTTCCCCAAACACATCCAATCAAAACTTTTAGATAGCCATTTTGTTCAGTGTTGTTGATTTCCAGATAGAAATTATGTTTTTGAGGAGGACACTCCCCCACAGCCCTCAGGGCAAGGGTTGTAAGTTATGCCCTGGGGGTATATAAGGTTTTTATAGAATGTGTCGTCGTAGAAACTTCAAAAATGGCTCATTTGATTGGAAATTGAAATGGTTAGTGCCCTTTTTAACAGTCGAAAGTGATTGGAAGGCAAATAACACCTCTTCCACGCCCACCATTTCCCCAAACATATCCAATCAAATTTTTAGATAGCCATCTTGTTCGACGCAGTTTAAAGTTCAGGAAATTATACCTTTGAGCAGGACACTCCCCCCACAGTCTTCAGGACAAGGGTTATAAGTTATGCCCTGGGGGCATATAAGGTTTTTATTGAAATCTTTGTCGTAGAAACTTGAAAGAGTGCTCATTCGATTGGAAATTCAAAGGGCTAGTGCCTTTTTTAATTGTCGAGAGTAATTTGAGGGTAACTAACCCCCCTCTCATGCCCACCTTTTCCCCAAACACATCCAATCAAAATTTTTAAATAGCTATTTTATTCAACGTAGTTGCAAGTTTTGGAAATTAGGTCTTTAAGGATGACAAGCCATCCCTTCCACAGCCCTCAGGGCAAGGGTTGTAAGTTATGCCCTGGGAGCATATAAGGTTTTTATAGAAAGCGATGTTGTAAAAACATCAAAAAGGGCTCATTCAATTGAAAATTGAAAGGGCTAGTGCCCTTTTAATATTCGAAAGTGATTGAAGGGCAACTAACCCCCCTCTCAAGCCGAAAATTTCCCCAAACACATCCAATCAAAATTTTTAGATGTCCATTTTGTTCAACGTAGTCGGAAGTTCTGGAAATTAGGTCTTTTAGGATGATAAACCCATCAGAGCCCTCAGTGCAAGGGTTGTAACTTATGCCCGTGCGGCATATATGGTTTATATAGAAAGTTGTTGTGGAAATTTCAAAAGGGGCTCATTTGATTGGAAACTGAAATTGCCCTTTTTATAGTCGAAAGTGAGTGGAGAGTAATTAACCCCCCCCCCCCTTTCACGCCCATCATTTCCCAAACACAATCAATCAAAGTTTAGAGATAGCCATTTTATTCAACGTAGTTGAAAGTTCTGGAAATTATGTATTTAAGGATGACAAACCCCCTGAGTCCCCAGGGCAAAGGTTGTAAGTTATGCCCTGGAGGCATATAAGGTTATTAATGATAGAGTTGTCGTAAAAACTTCAAAAGGGGCTCATTCAATTGGAAATTGAGAGGGCTAGTGCCCTTTTTAATAGTTGAAAGTGATTGGTGGGTAACTAACCCCCTCTCACGCCCACCATCCCCCCGAACGCATCTAATCAAAATTTTCAGATAGCCATTTTATTCAACGTATTAGAAAGTTCTGGAAATTAGGTCTTTGAGGATGATACCCCCCCAGCCCTCAGGGCGAGGGTTGTAAGTTATCCCCTGGGGACATATAAGGTTTTTATTGAAAGCGCTGTCGTAAAAACTTCAAAAGGGCTCATTTGATTGGAAATTGAAAGAGCTAGTGCCTTTTTAAATAGTTGAAAGTGATCGAAGAAAGACTAACGCCCCTCTCACGCCCACCATTTTCCCAGACACATCCAATCAAAATTTTGAGATAGCCATTTTGTTTAACGTAGTTGAAAGTTCTGGAAATTAGGTCTTAGAGGATGACAACTACCCTCACAACCCTTAGGGTGAGGGTTGTAATTTATGCCCTGGGGGCATATAAGGTGTTTATAGGAAGTGTTGTAGAAACTCAAAAAGGGCTCATTCGATTGGAAGTCGAAAGGCCTAGTGCCCTTTTTAATAATCGAAGGTGATTGGAAGGCTTGACATTTTTATAGTAAAGATCTATGTGGGTATAATGTATCATTTTGTTGTTGTTGTTGTTGTTGTTTAGACCAGGGCACTTGGTATCGAAGGAGTTGTCGTAGGAACTTCGAAAAAGGCTCATTCGATTGAAAATAGAAAGGGCTGATGCCTTTTTAATAGTCGAAAGTGATTGGAGGGAAACTAACCCCCCCCCCCCACGCCCACAATCCCATTTGACTTTATGTTTGAAAACTAAATGTTGTCTTAAGATTAAATCAAAATGCACTGTGTTAATGCTTATTCCCAAAAAGGCATCTCAGCAGTATCCCAAGAACGACTGAGGGTATAATGTTCAAGTTTTTGGGGCTGCTTCTGCTCTTAAAATTTAACCAAATCAAAATAGTGTAAGTGTATCCAAGCTATCAAAGAAAGTAAACAGATTTTTTTGCGAATGGTATTAAGTTTTCCATTTCAGGTCAACTAGGGGAGATATGAAACTAAATTGAACACTACTATTTTTGTCCAGATTTTTAAGAGGGTGTATGTTGTTAAAAATTGCTGAAAATTTTTCTCCAGCATACAAAAAGCAGGCCAAACTATAAATTTTTAAAAAAGCGAAAAGATTTAAAGTATTATTTTCTTTTTCTCTGAAAAGACTATGTCAATATAAAACGAACAGAAATTGATTAAAAAAGCTTGTTCCACAAAATAAGTTTTTCAAAGAAAAGTAAAAAACTCCATTAGATAAAAAATGAGCAAAAATAAATCAAATAATCTACCAAGCGTGAAACTACCACAAATCAGCATCGATAAATAATGAAACCCAAAACGAACAGAAATTACAATAAATAACCTAGTCAAACTCAAAACGAGCAGGAATTAACATAAGTTGGGCTCAAAACTCCTATGCCTTCCCAAGGCATGAACATAATTTGCACTTTACTGAAAAAAATATAAATGTTTTCATTTTTATAACTTTAATAAATCGAATAATATTAACATTTTGATTACTAAATATCAGTATATGTATATTAAACTGACAATGCACATTCATTTGTATTTTTTTCAGTAAAGTGCCAATTATGTTCTGGCCTTGGGAAGGCATAGAGTTTTGAGCCCAACTTATGTTAATTTCTGCTCGTTTTGAGTCTGACTCGGTTATTTATTGTTATTTCTGTTCGTTTTGGGTTTCATTTATTTATCGATGCTGATTTGTGGTAGTTTCACGCTTTGTAGATTATTTGATTTGATTTTTGCTCATTTTTTGTTTAATGGAGTTCGTAACTTTTCTTTGAAAACTTATTTTGTGAAAAATGTTGTTTTTAATTAATTTTAAAAAAGAAGAAAAAAACTGATGTTTTTAGTGTGATGATTGCTCTTGTTTATTTGGCATTATGATGTGGAGATAGGGTTTCAATGATTTTCCTGCAAAACAAAAAGCTAAATCTATTTCAAGCAGAGAGCGGTACCAATTTTTAATGACTGCCATAAATGAAACAGTTTTTTCATATAAATATGTAGCTGAAAATCGAATGGAAATTTTCTCAGTAATCAGTATTAATTTTTAAGAGAGACCCAAAAATGAGCTCTTGATCAAGAGAACTGTTTGAGACTGTCATCACAAGAAAGAAAGATTGATGAGGCTTTCTTTTTCCTTTATGGTTAATTTTTCCTCTTCCATGTTAGATACAAACGGATTCATTATCCACATATTTCCAGGTCTGGTATCTTCTTTCCTTGGGCAATACAAATCAAAATGTTCTTTCAATGACTGTGAGTGCTGTTGAATAATCATGGATACCCTTGATGGTTGAGTTCCTTCTCTCCCATATATTTATCAACATTTGTAAATATTTTCAGATCTTCATCTGCCAACCGTGTTGCTATATTGATATTTTCTTTTAAAAAGCATCTATGTTTCCTTGTAATGTACAAGTAAACACGTCCTAAAGTTGTCCTTGCAAAGATATGTTCAGTTCTTTTAACACAGAAAAACTATTTGCCAACTATCCCAGCTTTGCTACACACTCATCATATGAGTCCTTGAAATTATTATTTTGTGCTGAAAAAAATGATGTAATTTGTTCACGCAAGACGAATATTCGGCTCAGTATTTAGCCCCTCGATAGCCAGCTTACCTCAGCGTGAAGAAAAAGGGGATTAAACTGAAAATTCATTTCTTCCCAGGGCATTCCAAACATCCGTGAATTCCCAGCTTTGTGTCTAATTTCATTTACAATTTTTATAACACAGAAAAATATCTTGTTTAGTTTTGGGGATTTTTTTTTATCTCCAGCAGCTCAAGATGTATAATGCCACGGGTAGATAGAATGGCTGGGTGACTAACATTTTTACTCTTGCAATAAACTCCTTAGTAATGCCCAATCATGTTTGCAGCCCCATCTGTACAAATGCCAATACATTTTTTCCACTCAATTTCGTGCTTCAGGAAATAACACTATCAAACGCTTTAAAAATATTGTAGCTAGTTTTTCTACCCGACAGGTTCAAGGAGCAAAGAAGATCTTCTTGTAATTCTCCTTGAAACTCAAGCCTTAAAAAGCAAAGGAGAAGTCCTTTGCTACTAATGTCTGTAGGTTCATCAAGTTGAATTGAATAAAATGCTGTATTTGTTACCATTTTTGTAACTTGATTTTCAATATCTTGAGCTATTTCTTCAATTTAGCACTTAACAGTGTTAGCAGACATAGGAGTTAACTTTGGTCTTTGAATAGCCTGTTTTCCCAAACAGTTTCGCCAGCTTGTAGTATGCAAGGTTTAATTCTTTTCCTGTTGTATATGGTGTTTTATTCTGTGTAATTTGTACTGTTATCAAGTAGGAAGCCATTAATTGGGATTTAGCTTCAACAATCATATTTTTTATGGCCTCTATTTGCTTTTTTACACCTTCATGTGTTCTTTGAAAAAATTCAAGTAGTTTGTCAAATAAATCTGGGTGTTTTAGTTGCTAGTGAATTTTATGTTTTGACGGTTTCATGGCATTGTTAGATAAACTTTCATGACGAATAACACAAATAGGCCTTGGGTTAAGCTCACTACCAGGTTCTTGAATAAATCAAAATTTCAGGCAGTCCGAATCATATTTATCTTGATATTTTGTGTTTTTCTTTTTGCCTCCTATTTGAATTTTCTTCCTAATGCGGTCTGACAAGGACCTTGAATTCTCTGGTAAGTCTAATTCACTGATCAACTCACTATTATTACTATTTTCATGAATTAATTTATTTTTACTTTTTCAAAAGAATTGCAAAATATTCACTAGCCTTTTCTCACTCTTTATGGGTCTATTGCCTATTTTATTTGAATCTGAAAAAAAAACATCCAGAAAATCAGGAATTTATAGTTCACATGGGGACTAAACTAGTGCTGGAGACAGGATCGGAAATTGTAAGAGAATATAACTTGTTCGCAGAATTTGTAAGCAAAAAAAAAAAAATGTATCCTTTGATAGATTAAATAAAAAAAAAACAAGTTTTTTAAACTGAAAGTAAGGAGCGACATTAAAACTTAAAACGAATAGAAATTATTCCGTATATGAAAGGGGCTGTCCCCTCCTCAACGCTTTGTTCTTTACGCTAAAGTTTTTTATTGTTTTAAAAAATAAAGTTATGAGACAAAGTCAAACTTTAGCGTAAAGAGCGAGGCGTTGAGGAGGCGACAGCCCCTTTCATATACGGAATAATTTCTGTTCGTTTTAAGTTTTAATGTCGCTCCTTACTTTCAGTTTAAAAAACTGGTTGTTTTTTTTTAATTTCTGATTAATGCAACTTTTTAGTTAATGCAACTTTTATTTTGGCTCACCGTCATTGAATAAGTAAACAAAATTTGCATAAAAATTTTACTTTTCTTTTGCTAAATGGATGTCTCTAAATTTGGTTATGACGTAATTTACAAATTAACTTACGTAACTAACTTCTATGTTCGTATATTTTTCTTCTAGCAAAAAATACAAAGTTGCAGATTTTTGCAGATATGAGCTTGAAACCTATGTAATAGGGTTTCCTGATACGCTGAATAAGACGGTGTGATTTTCGTTAAAATTCTTTCACTTGTATGGGATGTTTCCCCCCTCTTTAAAAAATCGGGTAAATTTTCTCAGGCTCGTAGCCTTTGATGAGTAATACTAAACTTAATAAAATTTATATATTTAGAATCAGCATTATACACCCATTCTTTTGATACATTTATTGGCATCAAAATTCCGTTTTTAAAAGTTTCGATCACTATTGAGCCGTATCGCTTGTTTTTTTATTGTTTTTTTTATTACGTATATGTTATTACGTATATGAGGGGGTTCTCCCCTTAGTCAATACCTCGCTCTTTACGTTAAAAGTTAAGAACAAATTTAATTCACAAACCCCTGAATCACAAAGGCCGTTTAGTTAGAATAGATAGCTCTTTTGAAAGCACTATAAAAAACTGTAGCGTAAAGAGCGAGGTATTGACTTGGGGGAGAACCCCCTCATATACGTTATAATTTCTGTTCGTTTTAAGTTCTAATGTTGCTTCTTATTTTCAGTTGAAAAAAACTTGTTTTTTTAAATTTAATTTCTGATCGTTTTTTAAATAATGCTTGGAAATCCGGCGCCCCCTTCAATGAAATGTCCCCTACGCCAAAGAAACTACCTCCAAGGAAAGATTCTCCCGAGTAACCCCCTCCTCCAGCCCCATCCTCCAGAAAAAAAATCCTTCCTGAAAATGTCTGTATACTTCCCAATAACCAATACTATATGTTAACATTGGGTAAAGTTCATAACTTTTAGCCCTCCCCCCGGGGACTTCGGGGGATTAAGTCATCCTAAAAGACATATTTATCATATTTTCGACCATGCTGAACAAAATGGCTATCTCAAAATTTTGATCGGATGACTTTGGGAAAAAAATGAGCGTGGGAGGGGGCCTAGTTGCCCTCCATTTTTTTGGTCACTTGAAAAGGGCACTAGAACTTTTAATTTCCGTTCCAATGAGCCCTCCCACGATATTCTAGGACCACTGGGTCGATACGATCACCCCTGGGAAAAAAAAACAAATAAACACGCATCCGTGATCTTTCTTCTGGCAAAAAATGCAAAATTAAACATTTTTGTAGATAGGAGCTTGAAACCTCTATAGTAGGGTCCTCTGATACGCTGAATATGATGGTGCGATTTTCATTAAGGTTCTATAACTTTTAGGGGGTCTTTCCCCCTATTTTTGAAAATCAGCCAAATTTTCTCAGGCGCGTAGCTTTTGATGGGTAGCACTAAACTTGATGAAAGTTATATATTTGAAATCAGCATTGAAATCTGATTCTTTTGATGTATCTATTGGTATCAAACCCGTTTTCTAGAGTTTCGGTTACCATTGAGCCGGGTCGCTCCTTATTTACAGTTCGTTACCACGAACTGTTTGATGAAAGATCTTAAGCCGAACTGGCCAGCCAGGATAAAGAAGAAAGAGAGAAAACTCAATGAAGAAACAATGAAGTACAACAACAGAAATCGTTAATTGGGTAAAAGAAAACAGGTCAATTATTTTTAGCTTTTTCAGTCGTAGTTAAGCTGTATAATAATTAACACAACTTTAAAAATTTTAAATCTATGATAAGTTTCCTTAATTTTTTTTTTATGTCCATGAAATATAAAAAAAGAACGTTATTTAATAATGGTCTCTTTTCTTTGTGGACCATCTAAACATTTTCATGGACCACCAGTGGTCCATGGACCACAGGTTGGCAACTGCTGCCCTAGATCATATCAACTTGAAACAGAAGCTGAAGATATCGGATTGAAAGGTATGTGAATCTTACGGCCTTAGCAACCTGCACGGATCAAGGTTGTTCCTGGGAAAGAATGGGAACCAGGAAAAGTTCTGTCAACAGCTAATTCCTCCAGATCATATCATCAGCCAATGTTTTCTACCTTCTGGCACATCACATAATGTTTAATGAATTGCTTTACTTTTGATAATTGCTACATTTTTATAGGAGATGGGTTTCTTAATAAAGAACAATCTGAAGAATCGTACTGGTAGTTTGGTTTGTAGTTTGATAGGGTAGGGCAAGTGTTCAAAAATAGATATGCACCATGCATGGTGTGCATTTACAATCCGTCGACGAACACCCCCGACTGGACGGGCATGGAAGTAGGACTGCCAGCTTAATTTTATGTTTGTTTGATGTGTGAATTGTTTATTATGTGTGTAATGTTTCTGAGATTAACCAAGTAGCGTCTTTGCTAAATAGTAACTTTTTTTCCTTACCGCTTGAAGAAAAATATGCTATTGAAGACCTATGGCAGGCCCGTGCCGTCTTTACTTTTTAATGTTTAGTGTTCGGTATCTTTTGTAAACTGAATTCCCCAAAATAAGTTGTCATACAGCTTAAAAACACGTTTAGGATTGCATTTTTGATAAATTTTCCATGGTAGGGCTCTTGGAAACGTCTTTTCCACTGAAAGGCATCTCCCAACCCTCAAACCCCGGGATCTATTCAATTCAATTCAGTTTATTTGAATAAAAACATAACACAAACATCAATAACAATAAAGACCCTAGAAGAGAACTTGTTAAGGACCCAAAAAAAAGAAAAAAAAATTAAAATGACACTGAAAAAGAGATAGAAGAATAAAACATGGGTAATTAAAGCAAATTGGTTGAAAGATTAAATTATATTATCAAGTTTGTTACATTGTTGTACAGCGTGCAGAAACTTGTGGCTAGCTCAGCACTGAAGGGTATTTTGTTCCATTGAATAATAGATTTGTAAATGGGAGATTGCTGGGCAGCACTAGAAATGCATTTAGGGATTATAAAGGCTCTATTGGATGAACGGAGACAGTGGGCTTCCGAATTATTAATATTATAATAGGTTAGTAGTTGAGGAGGAAGATTATTGTGGAAAGCAGAGTAAGCAAGGGATAAGTTTAGTTTTTGTATGATTTGATCTAGTGGAGCTATACCAAAATCTGAGTACAAATCACGGGTTTGATATAGACGGGGAAGCCGAAAAAACTCCTTTAATGGCACGGTTTTGGGCAAATTTGAGTTTTTTAGTGAAGGACCGGTTTGTATTTCCCCAAACTGATAAGCAGTAAGAAAAGATAGGAAAAATAAATGAATAATAGAGGGTAACTAGGATGTCAGGAGGAAGAAAATAATTCACACGGTTAATCATAGCTACTTGTCTCAAAATTATTGCTGTGATGTAATAAATATGATTAGAGAATGACAAGCATGAGTCAATAAATACACCAAGAAACTTGACAACCTCCACTTGTGGGAGGATGTCGGAGGAGTACTTGAGACCAAGAGCAGGTTGAATTACGTGTTTGTTGTCGAAGGAATTTGAAGCCTCTCTTGCCTGCGCATAAATAATTCTGAAATTAAACCTATGCCTTTCCCTATCTACAAAATGACTCACCGACCCTCCTTTATAAAATCTGAAGTGCACTTACACATCACCCAGTATAATGTTATAAGGCAAATCAGTTTAGTTAAATGAAGCTTTAAAATAAAGGCTAGAAACATCTTCATGCCTCACCACCCTTATTCAGGCTTAGTCTAAATGAAGAGAAATAGGTCTATGTTTCAATTGATATTCTGCATTAGTCTTCTGCCACAAAATGGCAGAAAACACTACTTTTCCATGTATAGTTTTTGGGTTACTTACAAAAGGGCACTAGAACTTCTGACATATGTTCGAATGAACACTCTCCAGTTTTCTACAACCATTGGTTTAATATGAACACCCCTTGGAAAAAAAAAACAAAACAAATTCCACGTTTTCAAACAGTTCGTGGTAACGAACTGTAGTGACCCGGCTCAATAGTAACCGAAAATCAAAAAACGAAATTTTGATACCAATAGATACATCAAGAGAGTCAGATTTTTATGCTGATTTCATATATATAATTTTAATCAAGTTTAGTCTTATCCATCAAAAGTTACGCGCCTGAGAAAATTTGCCTTATTTTCAAAAAAAAGGAGGAAATAACCCCTAAAAGTCATAGAACTTTAATGAAACTCACACCATCAGATTCAGCGTATCAGAAAACCCTACAATAAAAGTTTCAAGCTCCTATCGGCAAAAATGTGGAAATTTGTATCTTTTGCCAAAAGAAAGATCACGGATGCGTGTTTATTTATTATTATTATTTTTTCCCCAGGGGTGATTGTATCAATCCAATAGTCCTATAATACCGTGAGAGGGCTCATTCGAACGGAAATTAAAATTCTTAGTGCCCTTTTTAAGTCACCAAAAAATTGGAGGGCAACTTGCCCCCTTCCTTGCTCATTTTTTTCCCGAAGTCACATAATCAAAATTTTGAGATACCCATTTTGTTCAGCATTGTCAAATATCTAACAATATATCTTTGAGGCTGACTTGGTTCCCCGCAGTTCCCGCGGGAAGGGCTGCAAGCTATGAACTTTGCCCATTGTTTACATATAGTATTGGTTATTGGGAAGCATACAGACGTTTTCAGGAGGGATTTTTTTTCTGGTTGGGGGGGGGTCGGAGTAGGGGTTACGGGGGAGAATGTTTCCTTGGGGGAAGGGACATTTCTATGAAGGGGGATCCGGATTTCCCAGCATTATTTAAAAAACTATCAGAAATTAAAAAAAAACAAGTTTTTTTTTCAACTGAAAGTAAGGAGCAGCATTAAAACTTAAAACAAAAATAAATTATTACGTATATGAGGGGGTCCACCCCCAAGTCAATACCTCGCTCTTTACGCTAAAGTTTTTTTTAGTACTTTCAAAAAAGCTATCTATTCTAATTAACCGGCCTTTGTGATTCAGGGCTTTGTGATTCAAATAAAAATCGAACTTTAGCGTAAAGGGTGAGGTATTGACTAGGGGGCGAACTCCCTAATATACGTAATAAAAACATACGAATATAGAAGTTTGATACTCAAGTTAATTCGTAAGTTACGTCAGCACAAAATTTCGAGAAAGCCATTTAGCCAAAAAAAAGTAAAATTAATATTTTACTTAAGAAAGTAAGGAGCGGCATTGGAACTTAAAACGAACAGAAATTATTCCGCATATGAAAGAGGCTATCCCCTCTCAACGCCTCGCTCTTTACGCTAAAGTTTGACACTATCTCACATTATTATGTTACTTAAAGAAGGCAGTAAACATTGTGATCTCTATTCAAGTGAGCCCTCTCTCAATATTCTGAAACCACTGACTCGATACGATTCCCCATGAAAAATAGGAGACACACTTGTTCAAGGCTGGGTTTCCTTAAAGTCTCCACTTTAAGGCTTTCCACAAAGGTGACTTCTATATCATGCTCTTTATTTCGGTTTGACCTCATTGTTGAGGAGTGTTGATTCTTTTTGGATATTAAAAAAAATCAATAGTTAAAATTTACTATCCTTTTAAATCTAAACAATAGCTATTATTTCCGAATCAGGGTCTACTGAAAATTGTTTTTCATGAGACAGTCTCTTAGGATACACATTTTTCAGATTTCACTTACTAGTGTCAGTAGGGGAAGACCTTATAGCACTGTACGTACAACTGTACCTACAATTGGGGCGAACAAGATTACATGCCTCTTTCTAGGTCAATGACATGGTTAGATTACTGCTGGGACATGTGACATCATCAGACGTCTGAGAATTGATTAGCATTGGATTTGTGTAACAGGATGTTGTCGAAACTTATCTGCTGTCATTAATTTCCAGACAGGATGATGTGTAATTAATACAGACATGAATTACGTTGAACTTATTGCGCACATCAATTGTGTAAGAATTCATGACAAAAAATCAATAGGCTTAAATAGGAATTTAAAATGTATCTGTGCGCAGTTGCCAGAACAAAGGAAACGTCAGAGATTAATTGACATTTTTGGGGAATTATTTGGCGTGAAACAGATTGAGACATAAGACTTGGCCTAGCTTAACTTCTTGGCTGTGGTCGCTATAATAGAAATGTACACACTATGGGATGTGGGCAATATAAAATATTGTTTTTGGTAATGGAGTATGCTAGAAAGTTGAAAGTAATAGAGTCATTAGTGTCAAGATGATCTTGTGAATTGACCTAGCTTTACTTCCCGACTGTGTTCTGTATATTACACAAGTACAATTTAACCAGTGTTGTCAATATAAATAGTTGATACCAATAAAGATGTAGATGCTAAGAAAAGCATTTTAATAAAGAAATTCAGAACAATCCTTAGAAATCCTTAGAAATCAACTAGTGAGACAATTATGAGTATGAACCATCAAGGACCGCAAGCACCATTGAACCTAGCCACCAAGGATCTTAACCTCCAAGGTCCCCTATTCCCAACCTCCAAGGCCCACCCCTCCATCTTTTTGGGCCCATCCCCCCATTTTATAATACTTTTTGAAGTTTTATTTTTTTACAAGATAATTTTATTTCAACTCTTTTTACATGTCTTAGAATGAGCAAGTACAAAATATGGGATTAGTGAAATGGTTACGGATTTGAACAATCAAGGACCGCAACCAACAATGACCCTAGCCACCAAGGACCTCATTTTCCGATCCCCCCATTTTTTATACTTTTTTGAAGTTTATTTTTTGGAACTTTTTTATTTCAACTTTTTTTTTACATGTCTTAGAATGAACAAGTACGCAATATGGGATTAGTGAGATGGTTCTTGATTTGAACCATCAAGGACCGCAACCACCAATGACCCTAGCCACCAAGGACCTCAACCTTCAAGGTCCCCTCTCCCCAACTTCCAAGGAGTCCCTTCCCTCCAACTTTTTGGGCCCCTCCCCCCATTTTTTTGATATTTTTGAAGTTTATTTTTTAACATGGAAATTTTATTTCAACTTTTTTGCATGTCTTAGAGTGAACAAGTACACAATATGGGATTAGTGACATGGATATGGATTTGAATCATCAAGGACCGCAACCACCAATGACCCTAGCCACCAAGGACCTCAACCTCTAAGGTCCCCTCTCCCCAACTTCCAAGGAGTCCCTTCCCTCCAACTTTTTGGGCCCATCCCCCCCCCTATTTTTTATACTTTTTTGAAGTTTATTTTTTTTAACTTGATAATTTTATTTTAACTTTTTTTAATGTCTGAGAATGATACAAAACATACTTAAAGCATAAAAAATTCACATTTAATCTAGATTTCTTAACGTATGTAGATGTGTGTTATCTGAAACCTGTGATTTGGGGTTGTTGGTTTACTATTTCGCACTTTTTTTACCTAGGTTTCTTAGCCTGTCGTAGATGTGTGTTGTCTGAAATCTATGATTTGGAATGTTTGGTTTACTATTTTAGACTTTTCTTAGCTAGGTTTCTTAACCTTTCGTAGGTGTGTATTGCATGAAACTTATGATTTGGGGTGTCTACTTTGCTATTTTAGACTTTCCTGAGCTAGATTTCCTAACCTTTCGTAGGTTTATGTTGTCTGAAACCTATGATTTAGGATGCTTGGTTTACTATTTCGAACTTTTCTGAGCTAGGTTTCATAGTCATTAATAGGTGTATGTTTTATGAAACCCATAATTAACTTTAATATTTTTTTTGGGAGTTGGGGGATGATCCAAGGTCCCTTAAGATACATTTTTGTATATTTTTTAATAAAGTTGGGTTTTAAAGGTGAAGTTTTATTTTTGAGATGAATTTGATAAAAAATAAATAGAGTTATTAGTTGAAATGAAGGCAGATAGTTTGTCACTGTGCCAAAGAAGAAAGTTTATCGGAAGAGGAACTTTATTTCTGCAAATCTTTGATTTAATGTAGCAGCTCTTTACTTTTACTTGAAAAATATCCTTTGTGGAAAAAAGTTTCTGCCACTCTAACAACTATAACAATAGAACTAAGTTTACTGAAAATTTACGCTTGAACAATTATTCGACTTTATTTCTGCACATCTTTGATTTAATGTAGCAGTTCTTTACTTTTAGTTGAAAAATATCCATTGTGGAAAAAAAGGTTTCTACCACTCTAAAAAATATAAGAATAGAAGTATGCCTACTGAAAATTTACGCTTGAACAATTATTCGACTTTATTTCTGCACATCTTTGATTTAATGTAGCAGTTCTTAACTTTTAGTTGAAAAATGTCCATTATTGAAAAAATAATTTCTTCCATTCTAACAAATATGACAATAGAAGTAAGTATACTGAAAATTTACGCTTGAACAATTATTCAATTTCATTTCAGTGCATCGTTGATTTAATGTAGCAGCTCTTTACTTTTACTTGAAAAATATTCTTTGAGGGTAAAAAGGTTTCTGCTACTAAAAAATATAACAATAGAAGTAAGTTTACAGAAAATTTACGCTTCCACAATTATTCGACTTTATTTCAGTGCATCGTTGATTTAATGTAGGAGCTCTTTACTTTTATTTGAAAAATATCCTTTGTGGAGAAAAGGTTTCTGCCACTAACAAATGTAACAATAGAAGTAAGTTTACAGAAAATTTACGCTTTAACAATTATTCAATTATTTTAGTTTAATATAAACTTTCTAGTGCCACATCACAGTAAGATTCAGGGGTTGAGTTGGAGTAAGATCCTCCCACACCGACTTATTGTTTACTGTTAAAGCACCAAGGACAGTGAAAATAAATAAATATCTTTAAGCTTAACCCGTCCTTATTCTTTAGAATAGTTCTTTCATTCAAGAAATTATGAAAAAATTGCAAATAAGTAACAAACACCTTCTTGAATTCGTCTCGTGGACACAGAACACGGAAATTTCATCCAGTAAGTTATGAGAAAATTTTAAGTAAGTAACAAACTCTTTCTTGTATTCACCACTTTGATAAACAATACCAAAATTTCATTCAAGAAATTATGGAAAAATTTGTAAGTAACTAACGCACTCTTTCCTGAATTTTTCTCTTTGATATACAATACTGAAATTTCATTCAAGAAGTTAGGAAAAAATTGTAAGTAAGTAACAAACTCTTTCTTGAATTCACCTCTTGGATACACAATACAGAAATTTCATTCTAGAAATTGTGGAAAAATTGTAAGTAAGTATCAAACTCTTTCTTGAATTCGCCTCTTGGATATACAATACAGAACTTTCTTTCAAGAAAATATGAAAAAATTGTAAGTAACTAAAAAAAACTCTTTCTTGAATTAAATTATGAAAAAGTTGTAAGTAAGTATCAAACTCTTACTTGAATTCGCCTCTTGGATATACAATACAGAACTTTCTTTCAAGAAATTATGAAAAAATTGTAAGTAAGTAACAAACTCTTTCTTGAATTCACCTCATGGATACACAATACAGAAATTTCATTCAAAAAATTATGAAAAAATTGTAAGCAATTATCAAACTCCTTCTTGAATTTGCCTCTTGGATATACAATACAGAAATTTCTTTCAAGAAATTATGAAAAAATTGTAAGTAAGTAACAAACACTTTCTTAAATTAACCTCATGGATACACAATACAGAAATTTCATTCTAGAAATTATGAAAAATTGTAAGTAAGTGTCAAACACTTTTTTGAATTCGCCTTTTGGATGTACAACACAGAAATTTCATTCAAGGAATTGTGAAAAAATTGTAAGTAAGTAACAAACTCTTTCTTGAATTCACCTCATGGATCCACAATACAAAAAACTATGAAAAATAGTTTCAAGAATGTAGAATGCATGAAATTACATTCAAAAAACTATGAAAAAATTAAAAGTAAGTAACAAACTCTTTCTTGAATTCGCCTCTTGGATATACAATACAGAAATTTCTTTCAAGAAATTATGAAAAAATTGTAAGTAAGTAACAAACTCTTTCTTGAATTCATCTCATGGATACACAATACAGAAATTTCACTCAAGAAATTATGAAAAATTGTAAGTAAGTGTCAAACACTTTTTTGAATTCGCCTCTTGGATGCACAATACAGAAATTTCATTCAAAAAATCATAAAAAAATTGTAAGTAAGTAACAAACTCTTTCCTGAATTCACCTCTAGGATGCACAATACAGAAATTTCATTCGAGAAATTATGAAAAAATCGTAAGTAATTAAGTAACAAACTCGTTCTTGAATTCGCCTCTTGGATATATTATACAGACATTTCATTCGAGAAATTATGAAAAATTGTAAGTAAGCAACAAACTCTTTCTTGAATTCACCTCTTGAATGCACAATATATAAATTTTATTAAAGGAATTATGAAAAACCGGAAGTAAGTAACAAATGTTTTCTTGAATTCACCTCTTGTATGCACAATAAATACATTTCATTCGAGAAATAATAAAAAATTGTAAGTAAGTAGCAATCTCCTACTTGAATTCACCTCTTGGATACACAATACAGAAATTTTTTATCAAGAAACTATGAAAAATGTAAGTGAGCAACAAAATCTTTCTTGAATTCATCTTTTGTATGCACAATACAGAAATTTTATTCGATAAATTATGAAAAATTGTAAGTAAGTAACAAATTCACATCATAGAAAGATTCGCGGCTTGAGTTGGAGTAAGATACTCCCACATCGACTTATTGTTTACTGTTAAAGCACCGAGGACAGTGAAAATAAAGAAAATATCTTTAAGCTTAACCCCTCTTTATTCTTTAGAATAGTTCTATTCATTCAAGAAATTATGAAGAAAAATTGTAAGTAAGTAACAAACACCTTCTTGAATTCGCCTCTTGGACACGCCTCTTGGATACACAAAACAGAAATTTCATTCAAGAAATTATGAAAAAATTCTAAGTAACTAACAAACTCTCCAAAAAATAGATTAGACATGTTATAGATGGCAGCAAACCCGCTCAGACACACAGTCATAGTGAGAGAGACATTGAAAAAGTTAGGTTAATTTAGATTCACTTAGAGTGGCGCTATACATAAAGTCCAAAAGTAATGTTGGGAGGGGAAAAAGATGTGTACTCCAACTTGAAAATTGGGTTTTTTAGGTTAGTTTAGACTAGGTTACGTGCGCGAATGTAACCTTGTCTAAATTAACCTTAAAAAACCATTTTTCAAGTTGGAGTACACATTTTTCCCCATCCCAACATTACTTTTCGACTTTAAGTATATCGCCACTCTAAGTTAATCTAAATTAACCTAACTTTTTGCATGTCTCTCTCACTATTACTGTGTGTCTGAGAGGGTGTGCTGCCATCCATAACCAGTCTAACCTATTTTTTGGAGAGTTTGTTACTTACTTACAATTTTTCATAATTTCTTGAATGAAATTTCTGTATTGTGTATCCAAGAGGTGAATTTAAAAAGAGTTTGTTACTTAATTACAATTTTTTCGTAATTTTTTGAATGTAATTTCTGCCTTGTGTATCCAAGAGTTGAATTCAAGAAACAGTTTGTTACTTACTTACATTTTTTCATAATTTCTCGAATAAAGTTTCTGTTTTGTGCATACAAGAGATGATTTCAAGAAAGATTTTGTTGCCTACTTACAAGTTTTCATAGTTTCTTGATTGAAATTTCTGTATTGTGTATCCAAGAGGTGAATTCAAGAAGGAATTTACTACTTACTTACAATTTTTCTTAATTTCTCGAATGAATTGTCTTTATTGTGCATACAAGAGGTGATTTCAAGAAAGTGTTTGTTACTTACTTACAATTTCTTCATGATGTCATGAATGAAATTTCTGTACATCCAAGAGGTGAATTCTAGAAACAGTTGGTTACTTACTTACAATTTTTTCGCTATTTCTTGGATAAAATTTCTGTATTGTGTGCCCAAGAGGTGAACTCAAGAAGGAGTTTGCTACTTACATACTTACAATTTTTTCATAATTTCTCGAATAAAATTTCTGTATTGTGCATCCAAGAGGTGAATTCAGGAAAAAGTTTGTTATTTATATTCAATTCTTTCATAGTTTCTTGAATGAAATTTCTGTATTGTGCATCCAAGAGGTGAATTCTAGAAACAGTTGGTTACTTACTTACAATTTTTTCGCTATTTCTTGGATAAAATTTCTGTATTGTGTGCCCAAGAGGTGAATTGAAAAAGGAGTTTGCTACTTACTTACAATTTTTTCATAATATCTTGAATAAAATTTCTGTACTGTTTATCCAAGAGGCGAATTCAAAAAAGAGTTTGACACTTACTTACAATTTTTCATAATTTCTTGAATGAAATTTCTCTATTGTGTATCCATGAGGTGAATTCAAGAAAGAGTTTTTTACTTACTTACATTTTTTTCATAATTTCTTGAAAGAAGTTTCTGTATTGTATATCCAAGAGGAAAATTCAAGCAGGAGTTTGATATTTACTTACAATTTTTTCATAATTTTTAGAATGAAATTTCTCTATTGTGTATCCATGAGGTGAATTCAAGAAAGAGTTTTTTACTTACTTACATTTTTTTCATAATTTCTTGAAAGAAGTTTCTGTATTGTGTATCCAAGTTGTGAATACAATAAAGGGTTTGTTACTTACTTACAATTTTCTCATAATGTCCTGGATGAAATTTCCGTGTTGTGTTTCCACGAGGTAAATTCAAGAAGGTGTTTGTTCCTTACTTACAATTTTTTTCATAATTTCTTGAATGAATAGAAATATTCTAAAGAATAAAGACGGGTTAATCTTAAAGACATTTACTTATTTTCACTATCCTAGGTGCTTTAAGAGTAAACAATAAGTCGGTGTGGGAGGATCTTACTCTAACCCAACCCCCGAATCTTACAATGATTTGAGTATGTTATTTACTTACAATTTTTCATAATTTCTCAAATAAAATTTCTGTATTGTGCATACAAGAGGTGATTTCAAGAAAGATTTTGCTGCTTACTTACAATGTTTCATACGTTTCTTGATTGAAATTTCTGTATTGTGTATCCAGAAGGTGAATTCAAGAACGCGTTTGTTACTTATTTACTTACAATTTTTTCATAACTTCTCGAATGAAATTTCTGTATTGTGCATCCAAGAGGTGAATTCAGAAAAGAGTGTGTTACTTACTTACAATTTTTTTCATAATTTCTTGAATGACATTTCTGTATTGTGTATCCAAGAGTTCAAGAAAGAGTTTGCTACTTACTTACAATTTTTCATAATTTCTTGAATGAAATTTCTGTATTGTGCATCCATGAGGTGAGTTCAAGAAAGAGTTTGTTACTTACTTACGATTTTTTCATAATTTCTTGAAAGAAATTTCTGTATTTTATATCCAAGAGGCGAATTCAAGAAAGAGTTTGTTACTTACTTACAATTTTTTGTATTTTTTTGAAGGAAATATCTGTATTGTGTATCCATGAGCTGAATTCAAGAAAGAGTTTGTTGCTTGCTTACAATTTTTCATAATTTCTCGAATAAAATTTCTGTATTGTGCATCCAAGAGGTGAATTCAAGAAGGAGTTTGCTGCTTACTTACAATTGTTTCATAGTTTCTTGGATGAAATTTCTGTATTGTGCATCCAAGAGGCAAATTCAAGAAAGAGTGTGATACTTACTTACAATTTTTCATAATTTCTTGAATAAAATTTCTATATCGTGTATCCATGAGGTGAATTCAAGAAAGAGTTTGTTACTTACTTACAATTTTTTCATAATTTCTTGAAAGAAATTACTGTATTGTATATCCAAGAGGTGACTTCAAGAAAGAGTTTGATACTTACTTACAATTTTGTCATAATTTTTTGAATGAAGTTTCTGTATTGTGTATCCATGAGGTGACTTCAAGAAAGAGTTTGATACTTACTAACAATTTTTCATAATTTCTTGAATGAAATTTCTGTATTGCATATCCCAGAGGCAAATTCAGAAAAGAATTTGTTAGTTACTTACAAATTTTTCCATAATTTCTTGAATGAAATTTCGGTATCGTGTATCCAAGTGGTGAATACAATAAAGAGTTTGTTACTTACTTACAATTTTCTCATAATTTCCTGGAATATCCGTGTTGTGTGTCCACGAAGCGAATTCAAGAAGGTGTTTGTTACTTACTTACAATTTTTTCATAATTTCTTTAATGAATAGAACTATTCTAAAGAATAAAGACGGGTTAAGCTTAAAAATATTTATTTATTTTCACTTTCCTCAGTGCTTTAACAGTCAACAATAAGTCGGTATAGGAGGATCTTACTCCAACTGAACCCCAGAATCCTACTATGATATGGTACTAGAAAGTTTATATTAAACTAGAATCATTGAATAATTGTTCAAGCGTAAATTTTCTGTAGACTTACTTCTATTGTTATATTTGTTAGTGGCAGAAACCTTTTTTCACAAAGAATATTATTCAAGTAAAAGTAAAGAGCTGCAATATTAAATCAACGCTGCACTGAAATAAAGTCGAATAATTGTTCAAGTGTAAATTTTCTGTAAACTTACTTCTATTGTTATATTTGTTAGTGGCAGAAACCTTTTTCCCCTCAAAGAATATTTTTCAAGTAAAATTAAAGAGCTGCTGCATTAAATCAAAGATGTGCAGAAATAAAGTCGAATAATTGTTCCAGCGTAAATTTTCAGTAAACTTACTTCTATTCTTATATTTGTTAGAGTGGCAGAAACCTTTTTTTTCCACAGTGGATATTTTTCAACTAAAAGCAAAGAACTGCCACATTAAATCAAAGATGTGCAGAAATAAAGTCGAATAGTTGTTCAAGCGTAAATTTTCAATAGACTTACTATTGTCATATTTGTTAGAGTGGAAGCAACCTTTTTTCTACAATGGATATTTTTCAACTAAAAGTGAAGAACTGCTAAATTAAATCAAAGATTTGCAGAAATAAAGTCGAATAATTGTTCAAGCGTAAATTTTCAGTAAACTTACTTCTATTCTTATATTTGTTAGAGTGGCAGAAACCTTTTTTTCCCACAATGGATATTTTTCAACTAAAAGCAAAGAACTGCTACATTAAATCAAAGATGTGCAGAAATAAAGTCGAATAGTTGTTCAAGCGTAAATTTTCAGTAAACTTACTATTGTTATATTTGTTAGAGTGACAGAAACTTTTTTTCCACAAAGGATATTTTTCAAGTAAAAGTAAAGAGCTGCTACATTAAATCAAAGATGTGCAGAAATAAAGTTCCTCTCCCGATAAACTTTCTTCTTTGGCACAGTGACAAACTATCTGCCTTCATTTGAACTAATAACTCTATTTTTTTCAAACTCATCTTAAAAATAAAACTTCATCTCTAAAACCCAACTTTATTAAAAAATGTACAAAAATTCACCCAATGAAGCCTTGGATCATCCCCCAACTCCCAAAAAAATATTAAAGTTAATCATGGGTTTCATACAACATACACCTATGAATGACTATGAAACCTAGCTCAGAAAAGTTCGAAATAGTAAACCAAGCATCCCAATTCATAGGTTTCAGACAACATGTACCTACAAAAGGTTAGGAAATCTAGCTCAGGAAAGTCTAAAATAGCAAAGTAGACATCCCAAATCATAAGTTTTATGCAACGCACACCTACGTAAGGTTCAGAAAGCTAGCTAAGAAAAGTCTAAAATAGTAGACCAAACATACCAAATCATAGATTTCTGACAACACATATCTACGACAGGCTAAGAAACCTAGGTCAGAAAAGTGCGAAATAGTAAACCAACCACCCCGAATCACAGGTTTCAGAAAACACACATCTACATACGTTAAGAAATCTAGCTTAAATGTGAATTTCTTATGCTTTAAGCATGTTTTATATCATTCTAAGACATGTGAAAAAGTTTAAATAAAATTATCAGGTTAAAAAATAAACTTCAAAAAAGTATAAGAAATGGGGGGATGGGCCTCCAAAAATTGGAGGGGAGGGGCCCCTTGGAGGTTGGGGAGTTGGGACCTTGGAGGTTGAGGTCCTTGGTGGCTAGGGTCATTGGTGGTTGCGGTCCTTGATGGTTCAAATCTATAACCATCTCTCTAATCCCATATAGTGTACTTGTTCATTCTAAGACATGTAAAAAAAGTTGAAATAAAATTTTCATGTTAAAAATAAACTTCAAAAAGTATAAGAAAATAGGGGGATGGACCCAAAAAGTTGGAGGGAGGGGACTCCTTGGAGGTTGGGGAGAGGGGACCTTGGAGGTTGAGGTCCTTGGTGGCTAGGGTCAATGGTGGTTGCGGTCCTTGATGGTTCAAATCTATAACCATCTCACTAATACCATATTGTTTACTTGTTCTTTCTAAGACATGTAAAAAAAAGTTGAAAAAAAGTTCAAAAAATAAACTTCAAAAAGTATAAAGAAATGGGGAGATGGGCCCAAAAAGTTGGAGGGAGGGGCCCCTTGGAGGTTGGGGAGTTGGGACCTTGGAGGTTGAGGTCCTTGGTGGCTAGGGTCATTGGTGGTTGCGGTCCTTGATGGTTAAAATCCATAACCATCTCACTAATCCCATATTGTGTACTTGTTCATTCTAAGACATGTAAAAAAAGTTGAAATAAAATTATTATGTTAAAAAAATAAAACTTCAATAAGTATAAAAAAGTGGGAGGGGCCCTTGGAGGTTGGGGAGAGAGGACCTTGGAGGTTGAGGTCCTTGTGGCTAGGGTCAATGGTACTTGCGGTCCTTGATGGTTCATACTCATAATTGTCTCACTAGTTGATTTCTAAGGATTTCTAATGATTGTTCTGAATTTCTTTATTATAATTCTTTTCTTGGCATCTACATCTTTATTGGTATCAACCTTTTGTATTGACAACACTGCTTAAATGGTACTTGTGTAATATACAGAACACAGTCGGGAAGTAAAGCTAGGTCAATTCACAAGGTCATCTTGACACTAATGACTCTATTACTTTCAACTTTTTAGCATACTCCATTGCCAAAAACAATATTTTATATCGCCCACACTCCATATTGTGTACATGTCTATTATAGCGACCACAGCCGAGAAGTAAAGCTAGGTCAAGTCATATTTCTCAATCCGTTTCACCCCAAATAATTCCCCTAAAATGTCAATTAATCTCTGACGTTTCCTTTGTTCTGGCAACTGTGCACAGATACATTTTAAACTCCTATGAAGCCTATTGATTTTTGTCATGAATTCTTACACAATTGATGTACACAATAAGTTCAACGTAATTCACGTCTGTATTAATTACACATCATCCTGTCTGGAAATTAAGGATAGCAGATAAGTCTCGACAACATCCTGTTACATAAATCCAATGCTAGTCAATTCTCAGACGTCTTATGATCTCACATGTCCCGGCAGTAATCTAACCATGTCATTGACCTAGAAAGAGGCATGTAATCTTGTTCGCCCCAGTTGTACGTAAAGTGCTATAAGGTCTTCCCCTACTAGTGTCTGTGGTCTCCTCTTTAGCTCTTCTCATTCCTTCTACTAAACGGCTTTAAAGTTGAAAAAACAATTAAAACATCTTTTTTCATCACGCTCTAGAATCTCAGCCGATCTTTAGATCTACCCCCTTCTTGTCTTCATCCCTCTCTGTCATTCACTCATCATTAGACCTCCTCTCTGGCTAAGATTCCTGTGTCTGTCCAACTTTTTTACGAAGTATCGTTGGGTATCTTGATGTCGGGCAACATACCATGGTTTTTCCTATGGTCAACCCGCTATGGTATATTATGCGTAAGTCCGCTGTTCGTAGACTCAAGAAGCTCCGATCAGTAAGCAGTCAGCCATCGACATACAACCTGGTCCAGATTCACTCCACTACTTAGCCTTGCCTAGACTTATAGTCTCATCCCTTTGTCAGTCGGTGCTTCATATCGACATCAGAAGTTCATCTTTCACAAAAATCATTCAACAATTATTGTTCATTTTGCTTTTAGAGCCAAAGTGAAGCAATAGCCTCCCCTCTATTGCCACGTTTTAGAAGAAAGGTATGGATTTAACAGCTTGTTTGAACCAAAGTCCAACAATGACTTTCAACACGTATGATTGAAGGCATCATATATCCCCTCTCGCTTTTCTTCACGAACCTTTCAATCAAAAAGTAGGGATTCAAGCAGAAGGGATGTTTGACCCTTCTCCGATCTTTGTATGAAACTGTTCTAGTCTGACTAAAGGTTTTAGAATAAAAACTTAGAAGAGATAAATCAATTAAGATTTCTGCTTCTGTCAAGCCCCACCTTCCTTCTTCGTGACAGCAACCATATAGACTACGCCTAAAATTTGATGACGCATGGTATGGGTCTTGGTCAGAATCAATATAACAAAATTAGACCGGTGGGCTATTTAGATATTAGTCAAACAGTTCGTGGTAACGAACTGTAAGTAAGGAGCGACCTGGCTCAATAGTAGCCCAAACTCTAAAAACAGAATTTTGATACCAGTAGATACATCAAAAGAATTGGATTTGTATGCTGATTTCAAATATTAAAGTTTTATCAAGTTTAGTCTTACCCATCAAAAGTTACGAGCCTGAAAAAGTTTGCCTTATTTTCGAAAAAAGGGGGAAACTTACCCCAAAAGTGATAGAATCTTAATGAAAATCAAACCATCATATCCAGCGTATCAGAGAACCCTACTGTAGAGGTTTCAAGCTCCTACCTGCAAAAATGTGGAATTTTGCATTTTTTTGCCAGAAGAAAGATCACGGATGCGTGTTTATTTTATTTATTTCTTTTCCAGGGGTGATCGTATTAATTCAGTGGTCATAAAATACCGTGAGAGGGCTCATTCAAACTGAAATTAAAAGTTCTAGTGCCCCTTTTAAGTGACCAAAAATTTGGAAGGCAACTAGGCCCCCTCCCATGCTCATTTTTTCCCAAAGTCACCCGATAAAAATTTGGAGATAGCTATTTCGTTCAGCATAGTTGAAAATCTAATAAATATGTCTTTGAGAAGGACTTAGTCCCATACAGTCCCCGGGGAAAGGGCTCCAAGCTATGAACTTTGCCCATTGTTTACATATAGTATTTGTTACTTAGAAGTATGCAGACGTTTTCAGGAGGGATTTCTTCTGGTGGGGAAGGGGGTCAGAGGAGGAGGCTACGTGGGAGGATCTTTCCACGGAGGATATTTTCATGGGGGAAGGGACATTTATATGACGGAAGCCGCCGGATTTCCTAGCATTATTTAAAAAAATGTTCAGAAATTAAATTAAAAAAAAACAAGTTTTTTTAACTGATAGTAAGGAGTGACAATAAAACTTAAAACGAACAGGAATTATTCCGTATATGAAAGGGGCTGTCCTCTCCTCAACGCCTCACTCTTTACGCTGAAGTTAGACTCTTTCTGACAATTCTATTTTTTCAAACAATAAAAACTTTAGCGTAAAGATCGAGGTGTTAAGGAGGGGACAGCCCCTTTCATATCCGGAATAATTTCTGTTCGTTTTAAGTTTTAATGTCGCTCCTTACTTTCAGTTAAAAAAAAACTCGCTTTTTTCATTTAATTTACACACAAGAGCTAGCAAAAACAGTCAGATTACTTTAACCTTGAATCCTGCTAGTGCCTCGACTGTAGCTCTAATAATTACCTGGAGAAGTCCCTTTGGATGTAGGTATCTGCCTACATCCAGAAGTCCCTTTGGATGTAGGTAAATTCCCATTGAATCTTAAAACTTTCCCTTCCCTTTCTTGGCATAGGGGCGGATCTAGAGCAAAATCCTGGGGAGTGGGGGCAATGTGACAAGGGCGCCAATAAGCGAAATCTTAGAGGGGCCAATGCTACAAGGGTGCCAATAATTGACCAAACTGACAAATTTATTTAAAAAAAAGAGTAAAAACGAAAAAAAAAAACAAGAAAAGTCTTGGGGTCCAGGGTCCCCCGGACCCCCGGATCCACCACCGTATTGGCAAGCTACAGCAGATACTACAAAGATAAACAATCAAATTTCAATCAAGTGTTGATTGTTCCCCCTCCCCCCCCCCTAGAGGACATAAAATTATACAGATTTTCTAGATATTAAATTAGTAAAATGAAGAACTACATGATTTCCATGTGTTCTTCAGGGGGTGGCTGAGCTGCAAAATCCTAAAAACAACGAAAATTCATGGATCTTCTTTACTTGCACTTACTATCATGACCAGAAGAACAAATTCGGGGCTGGGGGGGGCAATGACTCTCTGAATCCTTTCCCTTAGATTTTGAAAAATACCTTATTTCGGCAGTTTCGACGAAAAAAAATGAACACTCTTCTAGGTTTAAAAAAATTAATTTGTGTGTTCTTATAAAAAATTGAAAAAAACCTTGCCCCTTCCCCCTGTGTCCTTGGAAATTGACATCCCTAGTTGTGCTTGGAAACCATTGGAAACTGTGAACGTGTAAACACTGGGCTGCTGTTGCCAAAATGTTAAGTGGGGTCCAGAAATGTCGATCCTTTTAATTGAATTGCAGAAAATTAATTAATTTTAGAAACTAGCTTTATTTACTCTTATCTTTGTCAAACGTTTTATTCATTCAATTGTATAGGATTACCTCATTTTTTACATATTTTTTATTTTTATTTAACTTGTGCTATTTAATTTTAATTTATTTTTTAACAGTCATATCTCAGAAAACTGGAACAAAATAGTTGTTTAAAAATCCTCTTTGTTTTCTAGTACTTTTCGAAAGTAAAGCAATTTTTTCTTTGTTGCCATCTAGTTCAGTCAAATTTTTGACCAGATGAGTACCTCTATTGTTTCCTGGCGAAGGACTACATTTTTGTTTATCCCCTGAAATTCCAAATTCCAGGCCCGTAAAAAGTAAGATTGCTTTCGTCATCCGGAAAGCATTCTAGGAATTGTTCCCATTGGCTACTCATACAAGGCCAGCCAATCAGAGCACGAGATTTGTTTAGAAAGATATCGCTTTCACTATTATAAATAGGACTTATGGCTTGAATCAGACATTAGGACAGCTTTCGAACTTCAGTGAGTAACATCCAGTATTGTCATAATTTGTGGATAAAGAAGTGTGAATTTACTTGCAGTGCTACGCATTAGACTTGGATATTATTTTATTGGATTAATTTGGTGAATTAGGCCTATGTTTAATTACATTCATGTGAATAATGCAATGTTTTGGTACTCAAGCCCAAAATATTAAAAAATGAAATAAAATTTACAGTATATGGCTTATTTTAGGACATTAAAAAACTTCAAATTTGGGGTTTTCGCACTTTTTCCTCTTAGAATCTCTCAAAAATTACGTTTTGGAAGAAATTTTACAGGAGAAAGTGGAGATGATGATAAATTTGATCGATCAATTTAAGATTGAATCTATTTAGTCTATACTTGCTCAAAAACTACAATTCTCGTCAGAGGCTTGTTACTCAACTCTATAAAATTCCCTCTCATTAACTTTTGTTTTATACCTGATTATAAATGTGAACCTGCAAATTTTTCAAAAAGTTCTTCATATATATATATATATATATATATATATATATATATATATATATATATATATATATATCTATATATATATATATATATATATATATATATATATATATATATATATATATATATATATATATATATATATATATATATATATATATAATATATATATATATATATATATATCTATATATATTATATATATATATATATATATTATATATATATATATATATATATATATATATATATATATTATATATATATATATATATATATATATATATATATATATATATATATATATATATATATATATATATATCCTAATTACAAGCTGCACCACTGTTTCTGTAAGCAACACGACTGTTTCTGAGGCTAAATTTGCGCCTCAGTTATATAAAACTGTTTCGGTGAAATAAATTTTGATGCTCGGTGCATAAAACTTCTGTTACTTGAACGGTAAGGTGTATAAATCACCTTTAAAATTCGAATTTCTGCATAAAAATAGGCGCCAAGTTTCACCTAAATAGGAGCTTACATTTATGTCTCGACATTGTGGCAGACTGCGTATACAATGTTTCGTAATACTTCAATTCACTAGAGGAATAAAATCTTGTCGCAAAAATGTAGATGAAGAAGATAATTTCAACAACAAAAAATCAATAGCTACATTGTTTAATATGAGCTTTAAAGGACATATTAGAAATCAAAATCAATTTTATCGGTAATTAAGAAAATTAAGCTTAAAAGTTGGGCGGAGCAAGGAGAGGAAACATTTGAATAATTGCTAGTTCTATTCAAATTAAATAACTAAAAAAGATTTTATTAAGAAAAGTCCCTCTTGATTTTGAAGACACTCTTTTCGGTATTTTCATTGAAAAAAAAAAAACTCGCTTCCTCTGCATTTCCGTAATTTGTTGCCCCTGGGTACTACTTATAAGACATCTTCTTAGGTAGATGTGGTTCAAAGTTGTAGAGAATAAGATTTTAACTGATCAGGTAAAAAAAAAAAAACTTATTTACGGCAGTGATTTTTTTTAAATAGAAGAGTCAAATAATATTTTATGAATAGTGTTATCAAATATCAACAGCTGATTTATAAGACAATCTGAGTACGGAAAAGAATAATTTTAACAACTCAATTTGAAATCATCGTTATCAGGGCCGTATCCAGGATTTTTTTCGGGGGGGGGGAGGGGGGTACAAAAAACTTTAACAAAGCATCAAAAATTTTGTTTATATTCATTTTTATTACGTTTTTACGAGTCGGACAAACATTTTTTTTTTGGGAGGGGGGTGAAACTAACTCCCTCCTGGATACGGCCTTGATTGTTATACTACCAGCAACAGAACCTGTCAAAAAACTTAAAAACAGAAAAAACATAGGCTCGCTTGTAGGGACAAAAGCTTAGTGATTGGGCAATAAAAAAAAGTTAATATGGCTTAATATCATCACGTGATTTCTCTTAGATTAGTGATCGGCTGGTTACGCACACTTTTAAAAATTATATAACCTACGATTGCTGTTAATGTATTAGGGGAATGTTAGGGTTGGGAAAGAAAGAAACATAATTACCTTTTTGGACGACTTTTGAGCGCCCTGAAATTTTTTTTTCAATTTTTTTGACACAATGGAGATTTTTACCGTTTAAGAGTTAAAAAAAGGTAAATATTTGAGTAAATATGTATGATATTATATACCATTTTGTTTAATAAAAAATAAACATGTCCCTAGTATAAACTTGAACATGCCTGGCGAAAAAAAAGAAAAGTTAATAAATTGCAGTATTTTTCACGCCTTAATAATTAAAAATTCGGATTTTCACTGAGTTTTGAAACTTTGGAAAATTATTTTGGTTTGATGGAATGGCAAGATATTAGGATTGGGAAAAAATAAAACATCATCACCTTTCTGGATGACATTCCAGTGTTCCAAAATCTCTTGCATTTTTCAAACTCTTTGTGAAAAATTTTAGCGTTTAAGAATAACTTAATTTCTTTATTTTATGACAATTATATTGTCATACTGTATGGGTATTTTATTTAATATTCATATAATTTATCTCCTGAACACTTCCGCTGAATACGTGTGACCAAAATATCCAGAGTATGTTTTTGTGTTTCACTGTTAAATCAAATGATTTTCCACATTGAACTGTCATGAAACTGTCATGAACTGTCATTATACGTCATGAAAGATACAAGTACCCAAACAAAATTTGAACAGACATGGTAAAAAAAAAATGAAAAAAAGGGTAATAAATTTTGGTATTTTCAGGTTTAATATTGAAAGATTCAGTTTTAAGGCTTTGATTTTAACCGAATTTTGAAAATCTTAGTAATTACGCTAGTTGTTTTTTATCATGCATGAATTTAATGTTGATACTGCAATAAATAATTTTATGATCAATTTTTTATCCTTCATAACGATTAAATGGTTGTTTTTGTTCTATTTTGTAGCATATCTATTCGTGTTTTCACCTTAATTTATTGACATCCAATTAATTCAGAAAATTAATAAATGAGAAAAAGTATTGCAGTGAACAAGTAAATAATTTCTCAGACCACGCTGTTTTTCCATTTATAAATTAAAGAGAGAAAAGCCGGGTATAATTGAAACAAAACAGTGGGACAATACAAAAGAAAAAACAAAAACAAAACTTTAAATACTAAAAATTCGAATATTTCGGCTCCACGTCCGGGAGCCGAAATCAACGGAAAAAAAGTAAAAAGAAAAAAAAAATAAGTTAGATCATCTAAAGAAAAAGAAAAAAAAACTATTTCTCTTGTGTGTTGTTTTTGTCTTTTTCTTTAGATGATTGAACTTGTTTTCCCTTTTTTTCCCCGTTGATGAAGGCTCCTGGACGTGGCGTTCAGATTTTTAATTTTTAAAGTTTTGTTGTTATTTTTTTCTTTTGTTTCGTTCTGCGGTTTTAATTCCGCTATACCCACTTTTCTCTCTTTAAGCCATCAACAAGCAGGGGCGGATCCAGGATTTTTTTTTTTTTTGGGGGGGGGGGAAGGGCAAAATAGACTGATTTGATACAAAAAATTTTAGGGGGGGGGGGCAAAATAGGTTTATCCGATAAACTTGCGTTAGGAGCAAGTTTAATTACCGCAAACTTGGGTTAATTAAGTAAATTACACTACCTTAGACTACGCTAGGGGGGGTGCCCCCCTCGCCCCCTGGATCCGCCACTGTCAACAATTGTTATCCATTTATTTTTTGAAAAATTCTTACTCCATTCTTGCCCCTCCCTATAATTACACTCGAAAACTAATCTTCAAAAGTGATTTTAATAGCTTTATTTAAAATTATTTCATATTAGCATTAAAATGATTCACTGTGGTTTAATGTACAATAGCTTTTTTTAATATCTTTAATATTATTGTAAAGTTAATTGAGTTTATAGAATATTTAGTTACTTTGATGGCAATGACAAAAATAGAAAAAACTGACAATTAATGCTATGTATTATCACTAGATGTATTTATGCAGTTTTTCTTTTATTTTTTCCCTCTTTTAATATTCTTCATATATTTATAATCCTGTGCGGTCTTCTCACTTTCTTTCATCTTCTTTTCAGGAAAGCTCTATTGCTGTTCTGTAAGTGCGCCGTCTCAAGAGGAAAGCCTACTTTCTTTTAACGTTTGTTGTCTATTGAAAGCTAAAAAGTCATCATGCCTGCTGTCAGGAAAGACGTAGGACCTGATCCAGATCCGACTGAGTATTTGTTTGTGTCGTTAGAGATGAAACGTCAGGACCAAACTAAGCCCTACGATGGTAAAACCATGACCTGGATTGCTGATGAGAAAGAAGGTTTTGTCATCGGAAACATCAAGGGAACTAAGGGTGATTTGGTTACTGTTGCTCTTCCTGGTGGTGGTGTAAGTTAAATTACATTTTTTGTACTAGATGGTAAACTGATAAGAAAAGGGAAAAAAACTGACAGGGAAAAAAATATTGTAAATTTTATGAGTTAAAAAGTCCAATTAAAAAAATATAATAAAATACTAATAAATATATTATTATGTTAGTAGTGTATATATTGTTAATATTGAAATATTATTAAAAATATAATTATTTAATAATATTGAAATTAATTGAAAAATCAAATAAATGTAATAAAAATAATAAAATATTATATAATAAATTAATAAATCAATGAAAAAATAAATCAATGATACATCAATTAAAACGATTTTTTTTTTTGGAAACAGAACCCTTTAAACTAAGAGAGTTCCATTGGTTATGTGAGTCATTTTTTCCTATCTTCTTCATATCTCAAGATATTTATAGGCTTCTAATTATACTTTCCTGAAATGCGGCGTATCTTATTTTCTCACCAACGGGTGTTTTTTTAGGAATAGCTTTTGGTTCGTAAATTGTTTTTTGCATGTTTTATTTAATTTCAAATTAGAAATAGTTTCAATTTACATGCCATGGTTAATTATTCTAAAAAAAAGGTTTTTTGATCTTGGAGGTTTTTTGCTATTTACTTTATTCACATTTTGCAAAGATTTTCTATTAATTCGAGTAATAAATACCCCCTTTAAAAGTATGATTCTTGTGTCACATTCGACTGTCTCTTGTCTCATACATATATATATATATATATATATATATATATATTATATATATATATATATATATATATATATATATATATATATATATATATATATATATATATATATATATATGTATATATATATATATATATATATATATATATATATATATATATATATATATATATATATATATATATATATATATATATATATATATATATATATATATACCTTATTCTTAAAATTTACCGTATCAAAATTTCTTGGGGAGATAGACCATCAAGATTGTAGAGTATTCATTGAAAGTGTTATCACTGAAAATTGAGATTTTTGGAAATATAAAATGGCTGAGAGTGTCTTCACTACTCTGTTCTGTACTTTTATTTAATGTTGTCTTTCAAAAATAGGAGAAAGTCATAAAGAAAGAGCAATGCTATCAAGTGAACCCTCCCAAGTTTGAGAAGGTTGAAGACATGGCAGACTTGACCTATCTCAATGATGCTACTGTCCTTCATAACTTGAGGCAGCGATACTACGCAAGGTTAATCTATGTAAGTGGTTTCTTGAAATTTGTCAACATTTCTTTCGTTACTTCATTTTATTTTCTGAAATTTTAGGAAAAGACAATCAAGAAAGACCAAATTCAACAAGTCAATCCACCAAAATATGAAAAATGCGAAGATATGTCAAACTTGACATACTTGAACGATGCTTCAGTCTTACATAACTTGAGAGAACGTTATGTTAACAAGCTTATTTACGTAAGTGCTTTCAACTAACCCCTCGTTGTGCGTCCATCCTGTTGAATATGTCTCTGTAGAATACTTCCATTTTTTAAACCCTTATTCTATGTTGCTCGTGTTTGTCCACCAAAAAACATCATTTTTTCCTTTCACATGGCTTTATGCCTCCATTTATTTGCTACCCTTTTAATAATGTCATTTATTTACTAAAATCATTGTTTAAACAAGAAATTATAAACAATAATTTCGAATATATATATATATTTTTTTACTTGTACCAATATGTTTGTAAGGACAATGAAATTGTCCGGCTCTCGAAGGAGGTGGGGTCAATAGCTGTTTCAAAATTTATAGTTCTGTGTTTTTTTTCAATTAAATTGATATTTTTTGCTGAATTATTGAAAACAGTATTTTCAGATTTGCAATGACTAACTTTTATAGTCAAAGTAATCTCATAAATGATACATATATTTTATAAATTGACAATTGTCCGCTAAGAATGAAATTTTTAAACAAGTTATTAGGAATAACATCCAATATTTTTTTTTACCTTTACCAGGATTTCTTTAATTACATTTGGTGTTTCACTATCTTTAGTTCCATTGTTTAAAAACAGTTTCTCCTTGAAGATTTTAAAACACTGTTGCCACATTAACTAGATCTGATTTTTAAAATCAATGCTTGCATCACCAAAGTAATAAGCTAAACTTCTTGTATAACTGCTTTTGTTCTAAGTTAGAATATATAAACAATAAGCGATACAAAGGATAAAAAGTGCGATAAAGGGCGCATATCACAATTGGAAAAATCACAACGAGACATTGCATGAGCAGCAGCTTATTTACGCAAGAAGTCACGGTACGCAGGGGGAAAATGTGATAAATAAAAAGACCTACAAGTAATGTTATTAATGGAAACAAATCTTTCATCTTTTTATTTATTATATACATTTGATTATCCTAATGACTTATTTAATTGTAATCAGTGCTAATACTAGTTTTTATTTTGCTCGACTAACACCAACATTTTGAATCAATCCCCACAAGTGTACAAAAAGTGAACAAAAAACTATTTTCGCCCCAATCAAGTCCGGTATTTAGGTTAGGGGCTCAAAATAAAAAGAAACACTCTGATTCTACAAATTATCAAAACAAGACTTTTGAGATACTTTAACAATTTTTTATGTTATTACTTTGATATTTCAATTTGTTACTTTAGAAAATCAAAAAAATTTAGTTGATACATACTTTAAGCATATAGTTATTCCGATAATAATTCGGATGAACGTTTCAATTGTATATCATTCAATTTAAGCTTTTCTTTCTAATATATCAATCTAAATTCGTCCAAGAGTATCTTTTTTTTATATATGCTTGAGATTTTTCGGGGACAACTGCTATTATATATTTTTAGTTCCACAACCTCGCACATAGAAGACTTACAAAAAACAAGTCTCACAACTCTTACTGGGAGATTTTATGCTATAGAGGGAAAGCCCACCATGAAGTCAATTAGAGAAGCAGGGGGCTAGATTTTTTTGCCTCATATCTTCGTAGATTTTGACTTATACCTTTTTAGGTAATCTCATTGAAAAGTTGAAAAACAACAACCAAACTGCCCCCTAGATTTAGAAAAATACATTTTGCCCCCTCCCCTCTGTGTTTTTGTGATTTGACGCCAGTAAAAATCTATATTTACATTCTTAAAGAAAAATAGTTTTGCCCTGACTATAGATCCAAAAATTTATTAATTGATTCAGAAACCTTACTTTAGAGCTTTTTTTCAATAAAAAAAAAAAAAAAAAAAAAAAATGGGAGGCGTTCAAAAAGTGCAAATGAAAGTTAACTTCGTCTTAAAGGTATAAATAATTTTTCTAAAAGTTATGATAAAAGTAATATTATATAATATTTAAATATGCACAACACTTACATAGAATTTATACTGTAACTGTCTGTTACGTGTCCCTCTGAGGATCCTTTGCGACAAAGCTTCTGCATCTGAATGGAATTAAATAATAAGTTCTTCTAGACTGCAGCCATCTGACCTGATAGTAGGATTTGTTTTTTGCTTTAATCATAGCTTTTAACCCCTTTCCATACTGAATTGAAATTAATACTCACAAGAAGAATGAAAATCTAAATGTGTTTCAGCAATGTGTTTGTATATGTTGTGTGTTTGTATATGTGTGTTTTTCCCATGTGTTGCATAAATCCTCTTCCAATAAGTGTTGTTATATATTTTTGTTTCTCTAGTTTCTTCGTCGTTGGAAATAAGGTAAGAATTTTTTTCAATATTATCATTTTTGTTTTTTTATACATTTAAAAGGCTTAATGCTAGCAAGAGCAACAGACAAGACCAAATTTGGTTTTTATTCCATATTTTTGAAGATATTCAGTTTCTATTTCGTATTACTAGCTGTTTCATTTTAGGAACTCATTAAAGATGAGGAAAATTGTATTTCCAAAGAAAGTCAGAAATTTATTATAGCATAGAAATGTTTAAGAAAGAGTAGATTGACCTTGATCTTAAAAAATAAACGCTCATTATAAATTAGAAGACGTTCCTTCCATTTTTAATTAAAAAAAGAAAAAAATTTGACTTATCAAAAATACACTATAAGCACATTATTGATAATATGTACATTATTTAAACATATCAAACAGTTCGTGGTAACGAACTGTAAGTAAGGAGCGACCCGGCTCAATGGTAACCGAAACTCTAAGAAACGGAATTTTGATACAAATAGATACATCAAAAGAATCAGATTTTAATACTGATTTCAAATATATAAGTTTCATTCTTACTCATTCTTACTCATCAAAAGTTACGCGCCTGAGAAAATTTGGCTGATTTTCAAAAAAGGGGGAAAGACCCCTTAAAAGTTATAGAACCTTAATGAAAATCACACCATCATATTCAGCTTATAAGAGAACCCTACTGTAGAGGTTTCAAGCTCCTATCTACAAAAATGTGGAATTTTCCATTTTTTGCCAGAAGAGAGATCACGGATGCGTGTTTATTTGTTTTTTTGTTTTTTTTTCTTTTTCCCAGGGGTAATCGTATTGACCCAGTGGTCCTAGAATATCGTAAGAGGGCTCATTGGAACGGAAATTAAAAGTTCTAGTGCCCTTTTTAAGTGACCAAAAAAAATGGAGGGCAACTAGGCCTCCTTCCACGCTAATTTTTTTCCCCAAAGTCACAAGATCAAAATTTTGAGATAGCCATTTTGTTTAGTATGGTCGAAAATGTGATAATTATGTCTTTTAGGCTGACTTAATCCCCCGGAGCCCCCAGGGGGAGGGCTGAAAGTTATGAACTTTCCCCAATATTAACATACAGCATTGGTTATTGGGAAGTATACAGACGTTTTCAAGGGGGATTTTTTCTGGTAGGTAGGGGGAGGTGGGTCGGGGGTTATTTGGGAGGATCTTTCCATGAAGGAAGTTTTCATGGGGGAAGGGACATTGCTATGAAGGGGGCGCCGGCCTCCCCAGCATTATTTAAAAAAAAATCAGAAATTAAACATAAAAAAACAAGTTTTTCAACTGAAAGTAAGGAGCAACATCAAAACTTAAAACGAACAGAAAATATTAGCTATATAATTGGGTTCACCCCCTAGTCAATACATCGCTCTTTAAGCCAAACATTTTTTAGTACTTTCATAAGAGCTATTTATTCTAATTAACGGCCTTTGTGATTAAGGGTCATTTTTAAAGAATTGGAACAAAATTTGAACTTTAGCTTAAAGAGCAAGGTATTGACTTGGGGGCGAACCCCCTAATATACGTATTAAAAATTTATGAATGTAGAAGTTCGATACGTAGGTTAATTCGTAAGTTACGTATATTTATTACTAATAAAAACGTTCGTAAATGAAATTAAACAAGTTTCGAGAAGGCCATATAACCAAATAAAAGTAAAATTAATATGCAAATTTTGTTTTAGTTATTCATGTACGGTGAGCCAATATCAAAACCTGCATTAATTAAAAAACGTTCAAAAATTAAATAAAAAAACAATTTTTTTAACTGAAATTAAGGAACGACGTTAAAACTTAAAAAGAGCAGAAATTGTTCCGTATATGAAAGGGGCTGTACCCTCCTCAACGCCTCGCTCTTTACGCTAAAGTTTTTTGTTGTTTAAAAAAAATAAGAGTTGTGAGAAAGTCAAACTTTAGCGTAAAGAGCGAGGCGTTGAGGAGGGGACAGCCCCTTTCATATACGGAATAATTTCTGTTCGTTTTAAGTTTTAACGTCGTTCCTTAATTTCAGTTGAAAAAACTTGTTTTTTTTTTATTTAAAAATTCTAAGCTTGAGAATTAAAACGACTGATGAATAAATTTAAATACATTCTGTGATTTAGGAAGAATTATTCTATGCAAAAGAGCCTCTAATTCGGCTAAAAACATTAACCGTCAAAATTAAAACTAGTATGCAAATTAAGTATATATTATTCAAACTATATCTAATTTACAATTTCTTAGACAGAAATTTGGGCGTGCAGATGAAATATAGTTAGTTCCTCTTTTCTCCTCCATTATCACTGTTTAAACAGCTATTCTAATTACCTTGTGAAGAAAGATTAATCTCGATTTGCCGAGTTTGAAGATTTTTGTAAGTAATTTCATTGAAAAGGTTGAAAAAACAACAGCGAAATTCTCCCCAAGATTTTGAAAAATATATTTTGTCTCCCTCTCCCGTATATTTTTATGAATTGAAGTCACTGAAAATAAATATTTCCATTCTTAAAAAAAAACAAGTTTTGCTTAGACTGAAGATCCTAGAAGTTATTAATTAATTCAAAATCTAACTTAAGAGTTTTTTTTTTCTTTAAAAGAAATTCACAAAAAAGTGATATGTCCGAATAGTGCAAATGACAGGTAAAAAAGTTTACAAAACATAATTAATTTTTCTAAAAAAGTAATTATAAAAGTCTATTATGCGATGTCTAAATATACACAATGCTTACATAGAGTGTGTACTATGGCTGTCTATTACGGTTGCTTCTGAGAATTTTTTGCGACAAAGGTTCTGCATCTGAATGAAATCAAATAATAAAATCCAGCCTATAGCCATATGAAGTAGTAGTAGGTTTTATCTTTGATTTAGAAGATTTAAAAGAGTTAGAAGATGTTTTAAAGTTTAGGACGTAACAAACAATTAAAATATCTTAGGACTCATTGCGCTTTTTTATTTTTATTGTTTTATTTTGTTGCAGGCTATTAATTTCACTGGCTAAATTAGCAAATAGAAGCTCCGATTTTTCGTCCAAAAACTGAATTTTCACTTATCGACTAGCTGTAAAACCAATAAAGGAAGAAAATAAATTATGAATGATTGTTTTAGGGATGGTTTCGTAGGATATAATTTCATTAGGGATGTTCTTTTACTCATCTTTGTGCTAAGATCTTACATCTTTTGACAAAGAACGCTTAAAAGTGAAATCTTAGCACTAAGATCTTACATCTTATAGCGTTCTTTTGCAAACGTCTTTCATCATTCTGCTCTGATCAGCGGTCTAAGAACAATGATGAGTATATCATCAAAGTTCTCTCATCATTGTTCTGCATGACAGAAAGATGGCGTCCTTCAAACTTTTTGCTAACATCAGCGAGCTGTAAGATCTTAGAACAAAGATGAGTTAAAAGAACGGAAATCTTTGCAGAAAGATGTGAGATCTTAGATGTAAAATCTTAGTGCAAAAGAAAGGGCTTATTGTCTTCACCTAACTTTTAAGGTTGGTAATTAACTTTATCTTCTTCTTCTATCAACAGACATACTCTGGTCTTTTCTGCGTGGCTATCAACCCATACAAACGTTACCCAATCTACACCAACCGTGTAGTGCAAATCTACAAGGGCAGAAGGCGAAATGAAGTGCCACCTCACATTTTTGCCATCTCAGACGGTGCCTACAGTGACATGTTGACAAGTAAGCACCAGTTGTTTAGTTCAGGATAAAAGTAAAACTGAAAATTCTTCAGATGAAGAGAGGGATGGTGTCAGTATGATTATAATCCCCAGTTTGGTCCGAATTCCACCTCCTTTGTTTTCTTTTTCTTTTAATAAGTGTAAAAATGCAGATGCTTGGACAAGAAATAAACTTTATTCATGTAGAAGATTCCCTATCACTCTCTAAAAGGATGCTGAATACTTTTCATTTCATAAAATTTAAGGATTAATATATCTACTTTTACTACTTTTATCTACTTTTATCTACTTTTATCTACTTTATCTAATTTATCTACTTTTAGAGGGTATTAGTAGAAAAAAAGCACTGAAAAGAAAATAAGGTTCTAAATAGCTGTGTTTACCTCATGTGGCTTAAAGCTGCAGTTAGTTGTTAGTAGTAGTATTAGTTGCACTAGTTTACATCTAATTACAAGAATAGAAAAACATAATATAAATACAAATTTGAAGAACAAAATTAAATTTCTTCAAAATTTACGACGTTTTGAAAATGTTGATCCTCAATTAACTTAAGTTACACTCCAGATTTATTAAGGAAGTCTCAATTAAGCGTATAAAAACAAATATACACTATAGAAAGTACAGAGACTGCCAAAAGTTCCCTGAAATGTTTAGAATTCCACGAAACCTTACGGAGACTAAACGCACGAGCCCAAATACGGATTCGCCGTTTATACAAGGTGTTGAATTACTCAAAAGAATTCAGATTATTGATATCATCCTCCGCTTTGGTGTCATTGCTTCAACTAGAGTTGTCTCAACTTAATGGTCTTTGAAAGTTGTAAAAATTTGACCCCCTCCCCCCGTCCAATGGGTCCGCAATGTTGTTTGTTAAAAATATTTGAAAAAGTGGAAATATTCATCTCTTTTAAACTTTAAAATCCAAATATTATGAGATGATTCAGGTTTATTTGAAAAATGTTTTTATACTTTAATTTTCATAGACCTTCCGATATAGAATACAGTATAATTTCAGGGAATTTGGAAGAAACAGAAGAAATGTAACATTCGTGGTAGTTTGATTTTTCATACATGAAGTCTTCGTTTTTCTTATTTCCTAGTTCTCTTAAGCAAGAAACTTAAAGTGTAACAATTAATTTCAAGCTAAGACAAAAGGAAAATGAGAGAAAAAAAATATATTTTTACTACATGTGTTACAAACATAATCAGTTAGGGATTCAATTTCATGGGAGCAGCAGCATTTCTAGGCCTGAGGAGGAAAGGGCAGCTGCCCCCAGTTTTTCTAACATCTGACATTAAACTCCTTTTAGTTTAAACTCCTATAAAGTACTTAATTTACTAAATAATTGTCGGAATTGAAATTTTTATTTACTTCCTCTCCCCCCCCCCCGTTTATGAGGCCTAAAACCATTATGGCACGGGAGATAGGTATATCAAACTCCAAAAACATGCTTATCATGAAAACTATCGAAACTGCTGCATAACCGCAAAATTCCAAAAATATCTAAAAGAAAGTAGGTTTTTAACCCCCCCCCCCCAGTCCTAAATGCTTTTCAAACTTAGATACTTTTTTTGAATCAATTGCTTTATCTCAGTTTTTATATTCCTCCTTCTGTACTTTCTTTGGAAGGGGCCTTGGTATGGCTTTATTAATTTTCATAGCATTTTCTTACTAATTACTATTTACGTTTATTTTATCTCTTGTCTCATAGTTTTTATTTTATTTTTCAGATCATGAAAATCAATCTATGCTAATTACGTGAGTATATTTTTTAATTAAATTTGTATATCTTAAATTTGAGCGTAACCTTTTGAAGCTTTTTCAAGAACAAAATACGGGAATGATTACTGTAAAAAGAATGTTATTTTGTATTAGGTTATTTTTGGTTTAAAAAAAAAATAGTGAGGTATCCTACAAAGATGTCCGTTGTATTTAAGCAACTAATTACTATTGCTTATGTTTAAGCAATAGTATGAAAGTAACACATAAAGACATATTAAAGTAAGACCGAAGATTGTTCTTTTTTGCCGAAGATTGTGCCGAAGATTGCCGAAGATTGTTCTTTTCGGCCAACCGACTAGGGCTAAACGGAAAGCAGGTCGTCCTCGTCTTGGGTGGGAGGACGTCATAAAGAAAGATTTAAAGGAAATGGTAACTTCGCGGGTGGGTGTAAAAAGGGAGGCTTTGAATAGATTGGGATGGAGGAGGAGCGTGCGTAGCTGTGTTGGCCTCAGGCAGCTTGGTGCTGCGGTGAGTTGTTAGTAGTAGTAGTTAAAGTGTAAATAAAATTAATAATTAAAGTATACTAAGAAAATGTAGTATAAACACGAACCTAAATTATTGTTTTCAAAAGTAGACATGAAAAATAAAAACAAATACATAACAGATTATTCCATTTAGATAATATTAGCCGCTACTCTGCAGAAGAGAGGTAACTCTCAGAGGACTTCAATAAGACTATTCTTCAGAAGGAGATGAAACGCCAAGTTGACCTAAATGGATAAAAGGGATAATTTAAAGGGAAACATAATATTTCAACTAATCTAAATTTGATAAAAATAATATCTGAATTTGATAAAAATAATATCTGAATTTGATAAAAATAATTATTGTACAAATGAAAATTTTATAGAGACTAAAAAAGGTATTTCTGTAATGTTTGTGTCAAACTACGTTTCAAGAATTGGCACGGACTCTTTTAAATTGTTACTATATCCTATAATAGATTTATATGTAGATACGATGGACATTCAATTTTCAATTTACAGATATCCATAAAGCGAAATAGAATTACATTAGTTATTTGCTATTAAATTGAAAAACTAACTTCGTTGTGAAATCAAAGGGGAGAGCAAAATAAAATGAAAATAAGAAGGTCGACATAAAAGGTGGAAAAGGGGAGAAAGGAAAAGTCATAGGATATCCTTATAAAGTCACAAAATATTTTTACTTCTTAAACAAGCAGAATAAGTATGAGAAAGCTGAAAATAAAACTTTCTATTTTGAATTTTAGCGGAGAAAGTGGAGCAGGAAAGACTGAAAACACAAAAAAAGTTATTGCATATTTTGCAAACATTGCCAGATCAGGAATGGCAAAAACACAGTTTAAGTCAGGCGTAAGTTAAGGACTTGAAATTGCATCTGCAAATCATCTATGCTCTCTTTCGCAAAATAAAACCGACTTCACGAGCAAACAATCTCTGGGCTTATCTAAATGTTAAAATTAACGCCGTAATAGCTGTTGCTTTTTAGAGCCAATTCAGAGTATTCCTCATGTCAAAACTTTTAGTTTTGTTTAATTTAGCATAGGTTGCTTTATTTAACCAAAAAATGCATTAGATCCCTCTTTTTATGAACCATTTTGTACCCCGTCAATATTAATAACAAAATTCAAAAATGGGGTATTTTCAGCAACTGTTGCTCCTTGTTTCTCTACACAAACTGATCATTATTATGTTCTGATTTGCATATGGGATCCAAAATTCAAAGCTGTATTATTAAGCTCTTCCTTAGAAAGAACCATTGTTTCACCCTTTTTGTCTGATACAAATCGCCATAAATTCTAAATTACTTAAAAAACACAGTTTTTGATCTTCTGAGAATATATAGTTTTTTTAATTATGGGATTAATTAATTTACGATTTATAAAAAAATAAGGAATTTAAATGATTTAAGTTAGTTCAAATTTTTTATCTAAGTTTATATAATGATTTAAATTAGTTTATTAGTTTAAACAAATTAATTTATAATAATAAATTAAAGGATTAAAAAAATTAATTTATAAAAGTCAACCCTCCAATTTAACAGGTATCTAACATTTGGGACTTAAATGCTGCTCATAAATTACAGTTATTCATCATGTTTTATCAGACATTTTGGCTAAATGGGTAATTCCTTTTCCTCCTTTGAGAATCAACCTTTTTTTAAATGACAGCTTTGAGGAAAACTCTGCTGCTCTTGCTATGCTTTCAAGGCTTATAGGCTTTGTTTCGTTTTAGAATGAACATTAAAATAGATGTTGATTCAATTTTAAATAGTTTACGCTTCCAAGTGAGCCACCTTACAAATTTTAGGTGACGCATTATTGAACCAAAAAAGATTGTATTTTTCAAAGATTAGTGATCTTGCTTTGATCATCTAAGTTTTTTATTTGAAAGTAATTTGTAATGTGGCTTACTGTAATGTGCTTATTTTGGCTTTCAGAAAACTGGCTTTGCTTTAATGGCTACAAAAGTGGTTATAATTAGAGTAAGATTGTGGTTATGCACTAATTTCTGTTGGTTTCCAACGTAAACTTGTTTTTGAAATTGTAAATTTTACGACAATAAAAATTAAGCCGGTTTTTTGAAGTCTACACCTCAGATAAAATTATGCTTTTTGCAAATAAAGTCGAAAGAAAAGCTGAATCAAATTAACAAATATAATGTTCAATTGTAATGTAGCGAAATACAAATCGATAAGCTGGCAGTAATGAGCTAAAAAATAGAACCAGACTTTCTTTAGTTAATAGTACTGGAATAGGGGTGCAGTGATGTCACAAATGTGCTGTTGAAACATCATGAATTAAAAATTTATCTATTTTATTAAAATAACAATCTGTTTAATTCTTTAATTTTTTCATTCTTATTTAATTTTTTATATAATTAAATTCTTATCTAATTTAATTTAACTCTAATTTGATTTTTTAATTTCTGTAATTCTTTAATTTTAATATTTTAATTTTAAATCTATTTTTTTAAATAAATTAATTTAGAAAAGTAAAGTCTAAAACAAATTCTTGCAGTTTTCATGATTTATTCTACAGCAAGAACATATGAATTCTCCTTCAATAAATTCTTTCGACCTTATTTGAAATTTTGTGTTGAAGAGGAAAAAATGGGCTTGAAGAATTTGTTAATCTATAGATCAATAGAAACAAATATTATCCAAATTTCCTCCATTTTCTTTTAATCTAGTACAAATTTCATCATTAAAATAATATTGAAGTAAACGCTTGTCATTTTATTCTAAATTGCTTACTAAATAACAGTAAAATTTTGAAGATTTTATAATACCATGGTTCTCGAACTGCTCCCTTAATAAACCTATAGAATTTATTTTTCTCTCTAATACACCATAGCCACCTTTAGGAGTTCTTTTATAAATTACTACTCTCGTATAAATAACTAATGTAGATCCATTACGTGCTACTTTTTAGTGTTCAAAGGCCAAGATAAGTGTAATAACGATACAATTTTAAAATTTTTTTGAAATTATGAGGGTGTAATATTCAAAAGCTTAGAAGATTTTGGGTCTTTACCATATAATTTAGTAAACAAGTCAAATATTTGAATTCACTTATTATGAAACTAGAATTTTCTGCATACTAGAATCCTACTCTGTAATAACTTAATCGTTTACTGTACATTAGTTGTTGATTCTACCTTTGAATAGAAAGTTTTACCTCTCAATGTTTTACTCTTATTCAGTTAAAAAGAAAAACGAAATTGAGAAACAAAAAAGAATTTAACTTCTGGCCATTTGATAAATACTGTTTTATAAACATGAACTGATCGTTTAAAAGACTTGAAGTAATAGCGGGGTAACGATGGGTTCTTGCATAGATCACCCTCAATACGAATAGCTTCGAGGCATACCTAATATTGGACAGATTTCCTTCAACATTGTATGATATACGTGTTGGAGATCTTTATTTTGTTTTTAGCTATATAACTGTCTACGTCACGGTATATTTGAAAAGTAAATATATTAAGCCCTATTTTTCATTTTCAAAACAAGGAGCTTATTGTTCCGTCCAGCTAGTGCTTAAGTTATGACTCTAACAGCTTTTGATTAATCCACAGTGGTGAATCTGGTGCCGGTAAAACAGAAAACACGAAAAAAGTCATTTCATATTTCGCTGGTGTCGCTGCCTCTACAAAGAAATCAGACCAAGCTGCTTCCGAAAAGAAGGTATAAACTCCTCCCCACAACCCTTCATGAATCAGCCCCTTATTGTTATGTAGTTTGAATATTATTCTATCACTTTTACCCTTTTCATTCAGGCTCAAAATATAAGAAGGTTAGGTTACGATCATCAATGGTAGCACGTTTGACGACCTTTCATGATAAAGCTAAAAATGGCTGAGAAGTGTCAAAAACCGCTACTATTTTCAACCTGACCTTATTTTAAGCGCATGAGGGTGTTATCCTGGGCACAAGGGGAAAGTTATTGGATATGAAGTTGAAGTGACAAAGTATTTATTACCTGCTACTTGAAACCGATTTCTTTGTTTATAACGCTTAACAATTTACACTTTACTGCTTTGCATGATAATGAGCAATTTCCTTTTTCAGTTTTTTTTTTACGATTCTATTTTACGTAATTTCTCTTTGGAAACAGTTTTTAAAAAGCTATTAATTAGAATAACTTCTAGTTCTAATAGCTTTTGAGATAAGTGTTTGTTTCTGTTTTTCAGTTTGTACGGATTTTGCTTGATAGATACCAAACTAGCTAAATTTTGCTGCTTCGCAACGATTTTGATTTCTTGGTGGTGTTGACGCTAACATTTTTTTTAGCCCCTCTTAAAGCTGATTCTATCCAAGTATCTATAACTCAGTCTGTTTTTGTCAGTTCAATGTCAGTTTATTTACTTTAAAAAATTCGGTTAAGCCAAAGTCTTATATGTAAAGGCTTGTAAATATCTCAAGTTTTGACTTGTCGAAAATATTCAGATTAGTAAGTAAATTTATTCTTGACAAAAAGAGGGATTTTTTCGAATAAAATTAAAAAGTTAAGATTAAGAACAAAAGTGTTCAATCGAACATTGATATACTCAGTGCAGCAGTAGCAACAACTAAATAGTCTTCAGATTGATAAATAATCTATATAATAAATAATCTATATAAATAAATAATCTTAATATAAGGATACTACTAGAATTAAGAATAAAATAATAAGTCAAACAGAAAGTGTAATGTATTGAAAAATCAATAAAAGAAACATTAAAAATTTTGCATGTGACTTCTCCTTCAACTTTTTTTACGCACCACTTCTTAACAAATTTGAATCATAAAATCTTTTATTTTCAGTCTGACCGTAAGTATACCAGTTCATTTATATTTCTTTTACATTAGTTCATTTTCAGTTTTTTTCTCTATCCCTTAAATTTGATCCTTTTCCTTTGGATTGTGCCGTTGTATTTATATTAGTTTAAGTTCTGTTAGTTCACGCTATAGATGGCACAAGCCAAGCAATAAGATTTCGAAAAAATCAGGAATGTTAAGTATTTTATTCAGTCAAACAGTTCGTGGTAACAAACTATAAGCAACAACTGAATCCATCAAATAGTAACCAAAACTCTAAAAAGAAGGAAGTTTGATAACAATTAACACATCAGAATAATTATCTTTTTGTATTTGTTAGATACACATAAAATTCATCAACTTTAATGTCACCTATCAAAAGCTACGAGCCTGTGAAAAATTAACATGTATTAAAAAAAGATGAACTAACGTAACATATATTATGCATTTATTCCAGAAGAAATATCACGGATTCGTGTTTAGTTGTTTTTTTCCCCAGAAGTCATCGCATCGAACTAATGGTCCAATATGTTTGGGAGAGGGCTCATTTAAACGTAAATTTAAAAGTTTGTGGCTTTTTTCTGTTACCAGAACGATTGTACCATGATACAGTGGCGTTTTTATTTTGTAGCACCAAACTATGCGATTTTGTCCCGAAGATCACATTAAATCACATTGCATTATTATGGAGCACAAAATATCATGGTTGCTTATTAGGGGGTTACTAGGAAAGAACGAGCCCTAGCCCATTTGAAGCAAAAATTTTAAAATGCGTTTTGAAAAAAAAACTTTTAAGTAAGATAAAATCACCATTTGACCCTGGTTCAGGAATGAAAACTTTTGTTTTGATTAATCTTAATTATGAAAATTTGAAAGAACCCTGAAAATCATAGAGTGCCCCGAAGAGTGCCAAAATTGACATCAAATGACAATTTTGAGATAACCCATCGGCTTATGGTTGTTAAAAAACTATGTATGGAACATTCCAGTTGCAGAGAAAGTAATGCTCGTAAGGCTAAAATATTTTAGTGCTTCGAAAAGCTTGTTATCCCAGTTCAACGGCCCTTGTGCTTCAGCAATTGCTCTTAGAGGACCGAGAAAAAAGTCAAGCGTTAGCGTAAAGAACGAGGAGGAGGCAGACAATTTCTGCACGAAATAATTTTAGTTGTTTTTAAGGTTTTGTGTTGCTTTTTACCTTCAGTTGAAAAAAAAATTGTTTTTTCTATTTAGTCATATGAAAAGCTACTTTTAATGAAAACTACCATTAACAAAAGTTATTAAAGAATTATAAGCCTATAAACATAATCTATGTAGTTTTAAATTTAAAACTAGACATAATAAATAAGTTATCGAACAGAAAACTTAGCTGCAAAGTGTATTACGCTGAAAAACAAAATCAATTTAGTTTAATCATGGACTAAAATCTTTTTGAGAGTGGGATAACCCCCTTTACTGAATTGTTAGAGGAGAATGAGACGAAATCTACAATTATTTAAAATTAGCGCAGCATATAATTAGCGGTTTAGCTATTTTCTGTTCTATTCTGAAGGTTCAATGTCTAGTAGGGTAACTTCAACCTCCTAAACTCTTTTGCAAATATTTTTACATTGGTTAGACCTCCGGAATATCAGACAGTAATGTATTGTTGCAAAAATGTGAGTACGAAATGTAGAGAAATGGACGTCCAAACAAGATGACCACCAAATTTTCATGGTGACAATAAGTGTCGAGCAGGATTTCAGTCGTATCAAAACATTGAAATCGAAGCGTAACCTGAGTTAGTTTGCATCTTACGTTCCATGGAACGGAGTTGCATGTTCTTTTTTTTGCCTTGAAGACTCTATGATTTCTATTTTAGGATTGTCTATCAATTGAAACTCAATCATAGAAAATAAAATTAAAATCACATTGCATATATTATGGAGCACAAAATATCATGGTTGCCTATTAGGGGCTTACTAGGAAAGAACGAGCCCTAGCCCATATGAAGCAAAAATTTTAAAATGCGTTCTGAAAAAAAAAACTGTTAAGTGAGATAAAATCACCATTTGACCCAGGTTCAGGAATGAAAACTTTTGTTTCGATTAATGTTAATTATGAAAATTTGAAAGAACCCTGAAAACAATAGAAAGATGTTTAAGGGCTCATTTGAATGACAATTGTTATATCTAGTGTCTTTGCATGTACATAATCTTAAGATTGAAAATAATTTTGACCAATCCACATCCTCATATGTATGATGTCGCATTTGAGCACTATGCTGCCTGATTCCCTGGGGTTCGTTCTTTACTAGATAGATTTTGCTAATTTATAAATTAAGGTCGATACTTTGCACGTTCTGTTTTTAGGGTAACTCGAGTTTTCTGTTCATAGAAACACATTCCCCATTCTTTAGAGTCATTTTTTTTTAACTCTGCGAATTTTACAAATCTAGTTTCTAAAGCTTAGATCTTGCTTAAGACTGATTTGGACCAGTTTTTTTCTTAGATCTAATTTCAAAAGTGCCTGCAACTTAAGTTGGTAGTCCCTTGGAAATTATTTTATTGACAAGCGTCATTTCTACATAGAGAAAACCTTTAGTAGAAACCTATTTTTTTTTACCTAAGTATTTGAAGCAAATACTTATTTGGAACGTCTGAAAAGAAATAATGATTCTGTTTCAGTGGTAACAGCATCATATTTAGTTCCTGCAAATTGATATACAAAGTCTTATTCTACAAATCCTCAGTTTTTTTCTACTCTAGGGATCATTGGAAGATCAAATTGTGCAAACCAACCCTGTCCTTGAAGCTTTTGGTAACGCTAAGACAGTGCGTAACGACAACTCCTCACGTTTTGTAAGTAGATTTTGTTATAATTAATTAAAAAAAACCTCTAATTCTAAGTTTTGCCAATTCTTGTATATTTCACATATTCTCTTTGGGCAAAATGGATACAAACAGTTCTAACCTCTGGTTCTTTATTCCTTAAAAGTTCCATCTATATGCTGTTCCCGGTTTGGAGATATTGCAGATATGTCCATTTGACAACCAGGATGCCCATAGTGTCTTGGACTAGGTCTGACATCCCCTTAATATTCTATGAAAGTTTCATCGTAATACCCTTAACTGTTCCTGAGATATGTTATACAACATTTGAACAAACTGGATGTGTATAGTATATTTTGATTTGGATCAACAACCCTTGAAAGTTTCAACTAAATATCATTAACCTATCCTTGGATATTGTAAGTATGCCCTTTTGAAAACTAGGATCCATATAGTCATATTGTGATTAAATTTAACCTTCTCTCCCAAAATTCTCTGAAAGTTTCAACATAAACTGTTTGTGAGATATTGCACACATTCCACTTCAGCAACCTGAACGCATATGATGTCTTTTGATTTAGTTCAACGTCCCATTTGACATTCTCTAACAGTTTTCAACTTAATAATCTTAATTAGTTTTTAAGTATTACAACCCCACCCATTGACAACTGTTTAACATCCCCATCCTCAAATTTTAGCATCCTCTTCAACATTCTCTGAATTTTTCAACTTAATGCTCTTCTCTAATTGTTTTGAAAAATTGAACATAGGCCCTTTTGAGAACCTGGATGCACATGATGTGTTTAGATTTTGTTTAGAAATCCCTTACCATTCTGAAAAATTCAATTTGATATCCGTAGCCATTCCCAAAATTAATTTATATGTGACCAAATACACTCTTCTGCTTTAGTGAGACATCCTCGTCAACATTTTCTGGCTTTTTTTTAACTTTATAACCTTAATCATTCGCGGGATGTTGCAGATACGCCCTTTTCACGTTACTAGACTGTTTGACTATTATGAACAAATGGCTTTTTCTAAATCGGAGTACAGTGTTAAGGGGCTTACCTAAAAAAGGCAAGTGAAGGGGAGGGCTGGCCACCCTCCAATAACATCCCCCTTAAAATGCCGGGTGCACATGGTGCTGTTGCCTATAGCCTTTCTGAAGACCCAGGATAAAAAATACCCCGTTTTCCAAATAAAACCTTATATAAATTAATGGGAAACTTGAATAAATTAGAAAGATTACTCCTAAAAAATGTCAGGGGTTATTTAGTCCCCGAATGCATAATTGTTTGATCTTTATACTATTTTGAACAAAATGTTATTTTCAAAATTTCTATCACTGTTGAGGGAAAGGGGCATCTAAAAGGGACAAGGGGGCTGTTTTGTACGACATATCTCTCAATATTTCCTGAAAGTTTCACTTTACTACCTTAAGCCTTATGGAGACCTAGGATCAAACATGCCCCGTTTCCCCAATAAAATATCTTATATATAAATAATGGACAATTTACATAACTTACAGTCCTTGCCATGGGGATTGTGAGGGAGCTATGTCAACCCCGGAGGGTAGTTAATTGACTTTTATACCACTTTGAATATAATGGGTACCTCAACATTTTGATAAGCTGTTTTGGGGGAAGGGCAGTTAAAAAGGGTGTACAACGGGGGCTGCTTTTCCTCCCATCATTGTTGACTCTTAAAAGGGCACTGGAACTGTCAATTTACACTTTAATGAGCGCCCTCTAAAGTTTACGCAACCCCCCTTTCCGTATGAAATAATCGGAGGAAATAACAATAAAAACACACATTAAAGTCGTATGGCTCTTTAATATAGGCAACGTCTTGCTTACTATAATATAGGCAAACTTTAATATGGATCGGGACTGGGTAAGAACACTACGAATAAAAGTTCGTCTGGGGTTAAAACTGTGTTCTTAATTTTTTTCCAGTTTTTTCCACTAAATGAAATGCGAAACTCTATGCCAAAGTTAGACTAATAAGCTAATCATTTTCCCTAGGGTAAATTTATTCGTATTCACTTCGGCAACTCTGGAAAACTAGCTGGTGCTGATATCGAATCTTATCTTTTGGAGAAAGCTCGTGTCATTGCCCAACAGTCTCTTGAGCGCTCTTACCATATTTTCTACCAGATGATGTCCGGCGCTGTCCCTGGTGTCAAAGGTAGTTTATTTCATTCTAAAACTTATTTTCTTTTCTCAGGGTACCTTATTTATTTAGCACTTTAGTTATGACGAGGGTCTCCAATAAACGCTTTTGGTGAGTTTTATGCTCTCTTTGGGCTGATGGAGGCTCAAAAATTAGCAAAGTACCAGAAAAGGGCAATTATTCTTTGGCTTTGGTTGTTTCAAAAACATGTATATTAAAGCGGGGTGAAACTTACATCAAACTGAATACTAAGGACAGAAAATAATTTTTGAACCTGGTTTAGTTTAACATGGAAGGACACAACAAGTGCCAAACATTTCATGGTGCAACTTGAGGTTAGGCTATTAATAGGCTATTAATAATATAAAAATTAATATAATTAAATATAATAAAAAATATATTTAATATAAATTAATATAATTAATATAATTAATATAATATAATTAATTAATAAATATAATTAATATAAAAAAATAATATAAAAATAATATAAATTAATAGGCTATTGGATAACACACATAGAGAACGCCAAAGTTATGACCGAAACATGAATGAATTCAGGAAAAGGTAAATTAAGGTTTAAAAAAACATTTGAAAAACATATTAATTTTAAATTGGACCGTATTGTGTGCTTTTTTTGTTTTCTATTCTCAGCTTTTTTTTATTGGATGACGATAGTATTTTAATCCAATGGAAATCTATTCACCATTGAGGTCTTCTTAGATATGGCTTATATATGGATGTTGGGGGTTAAAATATTTTCTAGCCGTGATAAAAAAATTATGTTATGTCATGTTATGTCAGGCCAATGTGGTTTAAGGAATTACCTTAATTATCGACAGTTTATTTCAACTGCAGTGTGTTTTATTTAATGCATTATCTTTATTTTTCCTGATTCCTGATTTATCCAGAATAGTAATGAAAAACATATTAGTTTTAAATTGGACAGTATTGTTTTTTTTTTTCTATTCTCAGCTTCTTTTATTTTATTAGATGACGATAGTATTTTGATCTTATGGGACTCTATTTGGCATTGAGATTTTCTTGAATTCTTGTTCTTCTTGGAAATCAGAATAAATTTGAAGATATTGAGCTTATATACGGGTGTTGGGGGTTAAAACATTCTCTACTCATGATGAAAAAAATTATCGACACTTCCTTGCAACTGTACTGTACTTTATTTATTGTATTATCCTGATTTTTCCTTCTATACAGAATTTGTATATTTTCCTTTTAAATAAATTTCCACATTTAATCTTTTTGTTACTTTTCACTGCCTAGTCCAAAGAGTATGGGTAACTTACAAGAGTAGAAACTGGCGATACTGTAGAGAGGAAACAAAAACTATCAATGCCATCCAGCGTGTGGCAACACTTGGCATTTTTCAATCTGTGTAATCAATTTTCTGTCAGGAACTGTGACCAGATACTTACCACTACACTAATTTGACTAACTAAACCAATTAAATTAATTATTCTTATTATTACATTAAAAACTAGTCAACTGTCGCCAAAAACTAGATGGCGTTGATAGTTTTTTATGTCAACACAAGCGCCAGCTTCCACTCTTATAAGTTATCTATACTATTTGAACTAGTAAAGAAAGTATTTGATCTACTGTTTTACCAAAAGTCGAAAATATATGGCTGAAATAACTTTAACCCTCCACCCTTCTGATCCTTTGTTTTTACCTAGAAATGTGTTTGCTTTCCAACAACGTTCTCGACTACCACTTTGTGAGCCAGGGTAAAACCTCTATTCCTGGCGTTGATGATGGTGAGGAATTCGATATGACAGATGTAAGTTGGTCAGTTATAGGAAGTAGTAGTTGTCCTGTCCTGTTTTTTCACTCAGTTTCTTATTAATGTTTATTTAGTGACTGCGTTCTCCACCCAAGAGGTTACTTATCCGAGTTAATCCTAAAATGAGCTGTTTTTTACTGAAATATATAAAACTCGGCTGTTTTATCATAACGATACATTATAAACAGTTTTCAGTAGAGATTGAAAATCCTTCCTTGTACCCGCTGTATTGCAGAGTAACTCTTAGGAATTTGGAAATTTTTTTTTTGGCCTCCTTAGCTGAGAAACGGTAGAACAAGTAACTTTTGCTATATGATAAGTAATCCTTTGCGTTTCGGAGTATAACTAACTAAATATTTACTAACATAGAGGGAATGTATTTACGTAAGAGCTTGTTTCATTCAGAAATGGTTCAGTTTTATTCTACACGACAAGCGTAAGCTATATCGCCTATATGCTATAGATTTTTCTAACTTTGATAGTTCTAACTTCTTACAAAGACTTTTGTGCCGTGATCTAAATTTTCTATAATTGTTTGTGTTCTAATTTTACATTTTATAACTTCAGAAATGTGTCTCCTGTCTAACGATATTCGAGATTATCATAACGTAGCTCAAGGTAAGCTCACTATCCCAAATGTCGACGATGGAGAGGAGTTTGCATTTACAGACGTAAGTCATTCCCCTACAACCTTCATGACCAAATATAAGCATCAAAACACTTCCATACCTCGCCCATGACCTCATCTCCTATAGCCTGGATTTTCACCCTTTTCAAAACCACAAAAGACGCTTTATCGTCAGTCAAATGTTTTTGGCCACGTTATGTTTTGATGCCAAATTGATTGACCCCCTTTATAATTTATTTCTCCTTTTTGGCTACTGTTGTTTTTCCCTTTTTTTTCGTGTTTTTATTCTTTTTTACTCCAAAATAAGAATCTGGACATTTTATAACTTCAGAAATGTGTCTTCTATCTAATCTTAAAACAAGTTAACCTTCCCCATCTCCTAAACCAGTCATGAAAATTGAAGTATGTCCACAGCTTCACCTGGCCCAACTTAAACTATTTGTCTTCTTGAAACAGTAAAATATAGCTATTAAGCCAGTTTTATTTCAAACGGTCGATTTTGTTCTTGTCTTATTCCCAAATAAACCTGATACTACTTGTGTATCTTTTTATATCACCAGGCAAACCTCTCCCACAGCCTCATCCAGAATATCCTAGCCTGTTATCTTTTTTCGAAGGTATTGGCTGCCTAAAATCACAATCAGATAGATAAATAGTCTGATTAATCGAAAACTCATTCGAAGAAAAATACGATTAACACGTTCCTTTTCGAATGTGTTGTTAAAACAAAATTATATTAATTTTTTTGTTGGCCGTTAACGAAGGTGAAAATAGATGCAGAGTATAAACTCATTTAGTTTGTAAGATAAATTCGCTAACATCATGAGTTCTTAGTTATCATTTATGAAAAAATTGAACTTTTGCATCGCAAAGTAACACAAAGCTCCCACATCGATCATTAAAAGAACATGAAAAATTATGCTAGATAGCCGATTTCTAAGATTTTGGATTCTAACGCAATAGTACTATTTGCTTTCACGTAGTGAAATGTCCGAAGTATTTGTAAAACCAGTTTCTCATGGCTCCCACGTGAATTACGTTGCATGTCCTTAAATGTTGCATTAGCAAAAACCCTTTATAAAGAACTAAAAAAATATTTCTTTATATTAATATTTTCTCCTTTCCGTCCATGAATTAAAAATAGGTGTGAAACTCAACTGCTTATAGAATAAATTTTCCATCATAAACTTTTGTTCCCAGTTATTTGTTCCCGGTTGTTCCAAGTTATAGTTATAGTTTATTTTGTTATCTAGGATTTAAGTTGTTCCCAGTTATAGTTATGGTTTATTTCGTTATCTAGGATTTATTAACATGATCAATCTTCAAAATAATTCATTTTTTCACTTATAGTTACCCAACCCTTTCTTAGACACTGTATGCAAACTCTTAAACTGCAAGATTTTACAAGCTGAGTATTATAGTGCCTCTACGATATCATTTCTAAGTCTTGAAATACATACTAATGACGCTGGATTCCAAATATAACTCACACAGAGTACATTCGAGCATGTCTTTATCTGACATATCGGCTTAACACTAACTTCCTCGGATGTAACCTGCAAAAGATAGCAGTAAACACTGTTTGAGCAACTTGTTAACTAACACGATATGGGCAACTACAGGAAAAATAACACTAATCTTGTGTTCTATTCCGTTTTAGCAACAAAAGAAGGTTAAACGTAACCTTCTTTAATTTTATCCATTGAGAGCGTAGATTATTGATTCTTACAGAAATTTCTCGGTTCAGAATTTTTGCAAACCTCAAAAGTCAACCGATCAAATAAATTTGGCTTCCTAAAGGTTGACGATATCCAATGACATTGAGCGGGCGGAGCGTTATACAATCCAATTCAAGCGCAGGTGTAGCAATATCCAATCCAAATACATTGCGCAACACTGTGTGGGCGGGCTAGTTTTGTCAGATAGCCAATGTAATTGAGGAGCACATCTGCCAATGTATTTTGCTAGGAGTGAGATATCTGATGAAGCCTAATACATAATCTGTGTTGAGAGCGTTCATCAGCTCCATAGGTATTAAAAAAGCGAGGTCGATCATTAGCTTGTCTGAGTTGTATATACGTTAAACATAGAAACACCGTTACATAAAATTTCGTTGCTGACATTGATTTGATTAGTAAACCCAACAATTCGCTTATTTAAATTCCCAAGTTTAAAGCTATGACACTTTTCTCATAAACTCATGTTTCATTAGTATATTTCAGTCAGCCCTATAAATTCCCAGAAACTTAATACTTTTCGATTGAAACGAAATCTTGACTTAAACCCAAGAGTGTAGGATTTTAATGCACCAATATTGTCATTTAGCTACTTTTTCTCTAAATGTACTTCGGTTAGGGTAGACTGCATGCCTTACACTACTAACCTTATTTACTGCTATATTCAATAGTATTTATTACTTCTTAAAGTATTCTCCTGAAAATATTGATCTTTATATTTGAAAGTGAAAAGCTTGTTTAGAAGATATGATAAAATTCTGCGGAAAAGGGTAATGGATCTCAGAATTTATTTCAGAAAAATCAGAAAAATAAATCTCGAATTGTTTGAAAAAATCAAATAAATTATTAATATATAATTGTAATTGCAAAATAAAAATCAACATTTTCTAATATTTTCTTTTTAATTATAGGCAAAAAATAATAATAAATAAATAAATTTTTGGTGTTACTAAGCGAATTTTTCTTAAAAATATTTCGCATACTAAAAGAAAGACAATATTTTAATGCTTGTAATCAAATTAATTCTTAGGTTTTTTCTTAATAAATCCAGTTTTTAATCATTAAATTTCATTTCCACAATTAGAAAGCTTTTGACATTCTGGGCTTCACTCAACAAGAGAAAGACAATGTTTACAAGGTCACTGCTGCTGTCATGCACATGGGTGAAATGAAATTCAAACAAAGAGGTCGCGAAGAACAGGCTGAAGCTGACGGCACCGTCGTAAGTTTACCTTTTTAATATATTTGCGTCATCTTATTGGGTCTTCTATTTCATGCTTGCAATTAGATTGGGGGGGGGGTGACTTTCTATCCCAAAGTCATTCTAAATACCACTTAGAGAGACAATTTAATTAAAACAACTCTAGAACTTATGCTGTCTTAGCCCACATTTTGTCACCTGGTCAGCTAATCTATCCAAGATTAGCTGATCGAGGGGCAGAAATCCAGATATCGCTAAAATAGGGTCTTTGGTACCCCTGGTAATGCACTTTGGGATCTAAAACCAGGGTAGCAGTTTTGTAATTTCGGCAGCGAACTGCTTCCAAAGTCTTGATGGTGGCTTGCCATTTCCGATACCCTAGGACATCTAATAATCTAATATAAGATAAAGTGTATAATAGTATCTCCTTTTAAAGAAGGTGTTCTTTAAAATTCCACGAAACTCTATCAATTAAATAATTCTCCAGTGATTAGAATTTTCTAATTTTAGCTCTCCAGGATTTAGTCACACGGGAAATTTGTTCCTGCCTTTTCATCTGTTATGAAAACCATGTATATTTTATTGTTAAATCAAAATTTTAGTTCTTACGAATTTAAATTTTTAGCTCTTCTGGGGAAGGGTATTAGAAATAGAAAGTACATCAACAAAGATTTTTACCGTTATCTTCTGTCCAAGCAATCAAATTAAGTCGTTAGTAGAGCGCCTTGAGGAGGGCTCATTGGAACGGAAATTAAAAGTTCTGGTCTGCAAAAATGTGGAATTTGGTATATTTTGGCAAAATTACTAATTAAAACAAAGTTTCTTTTGAAAAAACTTGCTTTTTAATGAAAATAAGCATCCCGCTGGTAAAGTTTACATATTGATTTTATGCTATCTACATTAATTTTTATTAATGATCCTGAGAAAAGATATTGGCAACCCCCATCCCTCCCCCGTCCCTATTTACATAAAAGTTATATTTCTTGATTTGTTTTGCTGTACTGCCATCCTTTATGCTTCATTAGTATCTCATTGACAGTCTTCAATTATGTAATTTTTACTTTGACTCACACAAAAGTCCTTTGAAATTTTGAAATTTTTACATTTAAATTTGAAACTTTGAAATTTTACTAGGACTCACCCAAAGTCTTAGTAAACTGAAAATACATTTCTGATTTTTGGCTTTTCATATAATGGAGAATACAATGTCTTTTAATGTTTAAACTTGTAAAAATCTAGCATATACGGAAAGTAAAACCGTCATTAATACAAATAATTACCAAAGAGTATGGGTAACTTACAAGAGTGGAACTGGCACTAGTATCGAGGAAATAAATCCTCGACACCATCTAGCTTTTGGCAACACTTGGCAACTTTTTTCAGTGTAATAATAAGAATAATTAATTTAATTTGTGTTGTTGGTAAAATTAGTATCGTAATAAGCGTGTGATCTCAGTTCTTGAGAGAAAAACGATTACATAGCTCGAAAAAATCCGAGCTATGTAATCCCAGCGAGAGCATAAATCAAACCAAAACGATAAAAAGAGTTCTGGACGGAAAAAAAACATCGGTCCAAAGAAGAGACGGTCACCATTAGTTTTATTTTTTATATTAACTTGCTTGTGTTTTTTTATCTTTCACTTTATATTATTATGATTATAATAAAGTATGGTTAATTAAAATACTAATTTAACAATCCGATATGTTTTTGGTAAAGTGGGTGAAAGTAAATATGTTTCAGTCAATTCCAAAATCTGAGATACAGGCTGTAGTATTTTTGTTCCAGACCCAAGACGAGTTTAAATTTTAATAAAAGTTTAATGTCTTTAAACGAAATTAAACTAATGAAAATATAAAAAACGGGTGTAATATTTTAAAACAAGACAGTTGACAAAAAAAAAAAAACACTGAACTATTTGGATTTCTAAATTTTTAAAGTTTTTTTGTCCACTGTCTTATTTTAAAATAACACATCCGTTTTTCTTTGTTTTCATTTATCTAACTCTGTAAATGAAAAGGCAGTGTAGTTCAAGAAATTGTTGTCTTTAAACGGAGCCTGCATTAAAATGAGTCGGTGGGTTTTGGATATTTCATATATATTTTTTTTTAAAGCAGAAGGTAGCTTAGAACACAAAAAATCAAAAGAGACATCCAGACAAATTTGAATAAAAGATAAAACATCTGTAAGCATAAAGAGCAACTAAATATTCGAGACCCAAAGCAAAAAGAGGAAAAGCAAAACATCATAAAAGAGCAATTGAATAAAGAAAATGCAAATCATGAAGAGCTATTAAAATAGGGACAGACAAAAGAAATCAGAAGGAAGGAAGATAATTTGACTTAATTACACATTTAAGTTCGACCAAATTACTTCATTAATTATAAACATTAATTACAGGAAGGTGAGCGTGTAGCTACACTCATGGGTGTTGACGCCCAACAATTTTACATGAACTTCTTGAAACCCAGAATCAAGGTTGGTAACGAGTTTGTTACCCAAGGTCGTAACAAGGACCAGGTAAGGAAGTTCATTTTCTATTAGTAAATTATTTTAATTAGTTAGTCTCCTTATTTGCTTAATTTTGTAACTAAATGATTATTACTTTTATTCGAGTTATTTTTGTTTATACATGAACTATTATTATTGATTAACGACCAGGATTGTACCTAAACAACTAATCAATAAGTTAAATATGTCTCTTTATGTATCAGTTGATCAATTATTAAATTTAGCTTATTAATAGGCTCTAAATTTAATTTTATAATACATTGTTTTAAGACATAATTTAATGAAAAGAACTTTGTTGAAACTGGTCTATTACTTGTCTGCTTAGAAATAGCAATGACTGACTTATATCCCATCCGGCCTTTGTGGCTGTATTGGGGCTTCTTCTCTTCAACTAGTCGTTGAATACGGCGACGGTATTCGGTTCTATCTGGTGCAAGACGCAGGAGTTGGGTGAGGTTCTGGCCATTGAAGTTGTCGTACCATCTCTTCCGAGGTCGTGTGCCATGTACCCGTCCTTCAAACATGATTTTCGGGAGTTGATTTGATGACATTGGTTGGATATAACCAAGCCAGTGGAGTTGCTGACTTCTAATTTGGTCCATGATAGTGTGTGAGCAGTGGAGGAGTTTACGGAGGTCTTCATTGGATACTCGGTCGATGTAGGTGATCCATGCTATGCGACGGAGACATTTTGTTTCAAACGCGGAGATTCGCCTTTCGTCATCAGCTTTAATTGACAATGTTTCACTTGCATGCATAGCACTGGGGATTATGAGAGAGTTAAAGAGCCGGACCTTCAATGATTTCGATAGTAATTTACTTTTCCAAATTGATGATAGGCTCTTGAAGCTGCTGGTTGCAAGGCCCAGTCAACACCTAATCGATTTTGAGCAATCGTTGTTAGAGGTTAAAAGACTGCCGAGGTAGATAAAAGATTCTAGATTTTCAATTTGCTCTCCTTTTATGGTTAGCTGTATGGCTGTGGCTGCAGAGTCTCTGAATACCCGCATGACTTTCGTTTTTTTGTGTTGACAACCATCCCAAGGGCTTCGGCTGCTGACACTATCTCGTTTGTGTCTGTTTGGAGGAGATGTTCATGACTGTTAATTTTCACGATGTCGTCTGCCTAACCTAATTTGTCGACAAGTTTCCGTCCAATCGATGCACCGTCTGTGGTTTTAGCAAGTGATAAAGCTGCATTTAGAAACAGATTAAATAGATGAGGGGATAGGAGGCAACCCTGAAGAACACCTGCTGACGTTTGGAACTCTTCTGTCAATCCCTCAAGCTTCTGAACCTGGCTACAGAAGTTCAAATACATATCTTTAATCAACGTTACCATGTTTTTGGGGACTCCATAATGCAGAAGTATGTGCCAAAGCCCGTTGTGCCATATTAAATCGAAGGCCTGTTTAAAGTCAATAAAAAGTAAGAGCAATTCTTTCGCAATTTCTATATTTTTCTCCATCAGTTGCAGGGTGGAAAATATATGATCTATGGTAGATCGATCTCTTCGGAAGCCGGCCTGATATTCCACAACTTCCTCAACTTCTTTCAAAACCAACTTGGAAATCAAATATCAAAGTTAAAAGTCGTTATTTTCTATTGATTTAATTATAGGCAGTCGTAAAACTATGTAGGCAGGGAGATAGAGTGAAGAAAGGGAAATGCATCTAACATATCCCCCTAAAATTTCGAAATTTCTATGTTCTATTCTTTAATCCCCTGCTACACTTTTATAAATTTGTCTCTCTTTTCCAAAAATTTATCAACTTCCTTGAGTGTGGAGACAAAGCTACCATAGGCTATATAACTATTGGCATTGATGCAGTTGATTAGTCGTCATTAATTTGTACTCAAACTTTTGGTCTAATCTAGGAACTGATTTTCAATGGCCACAGAGTAGAATAAAAAATTTGGATAAAAAATTGAATAGGGGATGAACGTCCATAAGTCTTACCAGAGGGTTTCCTATGCCGTGTATTTTATTTTGAAATTATGTAGGCAACGCACAGATTGCTTACAAAAAAGAAAGGAACTTAAAAGCGGTCGCTTATGTGAACTATTTACGAATTTGAATTATCGTTAGATTAGTTACAAATAATTTATCCGGATTCTATTTACCTCATTATTCTAGAGACTGGGAAAACTACCCAAAGTACATGTCTGTGTTTAAACTACGCAGCTGAGTGATTAGTCCGTGAGAATAGGGGTTCAAGTTTGGTGTCACTGGTTATTTGGTTTGGAATAGGGCTCAGTGATGGGACTCTCTAAGCCAGCCAAAGTCAAACGAGCTTTAAATTGATATCTGGAAGGTAAAATTGATATCTGGAAGGGGAATTAAAAACAGGAAGGATGTTCGAAAGTAGAAGATGGCTGGCCCCCAACCCCCCTTTCACTTCCTGACTAAACTGTTATGAAACACAGATCAACACCGCCGATTTGGACTTTAGAGTCTAGTGCCACATCCTTCCTTTTCCTTAAACTACCAGAATTAATCCTCTTTTTTAATTTGTGACCCAATGCTTGTTCTTCTTTTTATATAGTGTCAGTACTCCCTCTAGTGCCAGTACTCATTTAATTTGTTTTCATCTTCTTGATTAAGTTGTTTTTTATTCTTGCTATCTTTTTCAGTGTAGCTACTCCATTGGTGCCATGTCCAAAGCTATCTTTGATAGAACTTTCAAATTCCTTGTCAAGAAATGTAACGAAACACTGGAAACTGGCCAAAAACGTGTCCAATTTATTGGTGTGCTTGACATTGCTGGGTTTGAAATCTTTGACGTAAGTTTCCTCTCTTTATGCTCCTCAAAGGTACTGCCTAACACAAAAGCTTGTAAAAATTCATACTCAAACATGATTTTTAAGAGTACATCATAATGTCAGCATTATAACTGATCGTGTTTAATAAACTTCTAAATCTAACTTTTACCAAAGAAACAATTAAGAACTTATATCACATAATTGTAAGACCGTATTTCAAAATTGATTTTATTGTGAAATTTTCAAATTCAAGATTCATAATAATTTTCAATATTATATAATACAATTTGGATATCTATATAATTTTCAAGTAATAATAATCTATTCGTAACTCACTCTACGATATGTATAGATAGTGGAGTGAGAAAAAAGAAGAAAAACATGCACGTGCATGTTTTTCTTCTTTATACACACATTTAATTGACAAATACTGTATATACACTTATATATATATATATATATATATATATATATATATATATATATATATATATATATATATATATATATATATATATATATATATATATATATATATTATATATATATATATATATATATATATATATATATATATATATATATATATATATATATATGAATAATCGTGTATGCAAACAGTTCTGTGGTACTCAATCGCTGTAGTATTAATTGTATATATAGATATTGGTTTGTTTTCTATTTCTAAGTTTTATATTTTATTTAATTTTAGGTTTTATAGATTATTTTGGATTTTATCTTTGCTCTTCGTCTACAATCATTCAAGTACAGATAATGAAATACTAAATTAAAAATTCAACATTGATGCACCATTGTATAGCACACGTACTTAAAATTTAAAAGAAAAGAAATATAAACAATATTACTAGCTCAGTTTTATTTCAGCACCTACGCATTTAATCTCAGTAAGGCCCCTGCAAGCAGCCACAAAACCCCAAAACAGCTGCTAATACCTGACGATAATTTTTGATAACTACTGACAAGAAAGAAACGATTATGATGGTGCCATTGAAACAGTCCTCTCCCACTAACAAGTAAATTATTTTGAATAAACTCCAAGTCCTCTCTAATTAGTGAATAGTGATCCGTTTAATAAACAGAGAGTTAAAAAGCCAAAGTATTGGTAGAATCAGAATTAATATAAAGATGGACAATAAATGGACAGTTGTTAAGACATTTGTCGTCCTTTCGCTGTTAATACCAGAAAACATTGCTTATTTAGTCATTTCTATAGTATTAAATAATTAAAATAATTTTTTACTATTTTTTTAGTGCTCCATCTGTAACCTCCGTTTAGCTTTATTACTGTAATGGCCTGAGTAATAGCACGATCGTAAAAACGGACTACAGCGCTGGGGTTCAATATTAGTGCTGTAATAATAATAAGACGTCAAAATGAATATTGTAAGACATTATAAATTTACAAGATTAGCAATGTTTTTTGGTTTTCAATTTTTAAAATTAATTTCTTGATCGTTTTTTTATGAGATTTTTTAGTAGACTCATAGCAGGTTTAAACATCCCAGTAACAACTCATTGAAGACGTCATGGAAAGCTTGAAGAGGGTTAGGTTGTGCGTTCCTAAGCGCGTCATTTATGATGGTTGGACTGAAGCAGCAATAGATGAGGACCCCATGGAGAATTGACATTAAATAAGCTTTAAGGCGCATGAAATGCTGAAAACACTATAACTATTAACATATTTTAAAATGAATGTCTGCTTTTCTATATTTGCTGCTAAAGATCGTAAATAACAAGAATTCACTTCTGCTTCCTCTGCTTTACCTATTCTACAAATTCTACCAAAGTCTTACTCTCCTTTCTGAAAGCAGGAAGCCCACCTTTTTAGGAGAATGGATTTAGTTGTTTCTAACGTGTTTTGATATACATTGTGAGGGTGCTTTTGATTCAAAAAGGGAATTCAAGTAAATCAGAGGTTTTTCTTAATTTTTTGGGAATGAAATCCTCTATATTCTTATCCATACAGACTAGGGCCAAGCCAGGCTTAAATTACAATGAGCTAGTCTTGCCATTTCTTAAAGATCTTCACAACAGTAATTTTTAAAGCTATTTTGGTAGAATCTTTTGCATTTTGGGGCAAATTAATCCTCTGGACAATCTTCAAACTAAATTAATACCTCTGTCTTATCTGTTTTCTCCAAGGCTACAGCACCGTGCCTATGTTATTGTCTCTGTTCTTTGTGGCTTCATTTTCTAAATGTTCGCTTTCTATAGACTTGCTCTAATATAGAAGAGTAATGCACAAATAGTTTTAATTGCTAAAATCGCTTTTTGGAACATAGTTCTACTTTATTTTTTTGCTCCGTTTTACGCCATAATTTAGCAGATGAAAAAATATTATTTTTCTTAATTTTTCAACAAGTCTGAGTATTCAACATAGTCAATAAAAAGTCCACCTTATCTTTCAAAGAGTAGCATAAAAAATTGATTATCCTATAAAAAAAATTCAAAGGTGACTTGCCTGGAAAACTTGAATGCCTATGGATTCCAAAAACAAATTCTAAAGCTATGTTCAGTGCCAAAGCTTACCAAAAAGCGATATGTTGCCCTAACTGAAAGGCTTCCATGAGAAAGACTGCAAATAACTTTTACAGATCTTTAAATATTTAAATTAAAATCTTTTCTGATATCTTTAGTTCAATGGCTTTGAGCAGCTTTGCATTAATTTTACAAATGAGAAGCTCCAACAGTTCTTCAACCACCACATGTTCGTTCTTGAACAGGAAGAATACAAACGTGAAGGTATTGACTGGGAGTTTGTTGACTTCGGTATGGACTTGCAAGCCTGTATTGAGCTTATGGAAAAGGTATTTTTGAAAACCCTTAGACAGAGTATTCCTACCCATATGATAGGTTTCACCCTTTTTTTCAACTTTAAATAAGTTATATACTGAAAATATGTCTGTGTTTCAGTGTATCCAAACTCATCTGATAAAGCAGGATTAGCTTCCCTGGGCGGATTAGCTTCCTTCATTCGTCTGAAGAGATTGTGACCTTAAAGGCAAGATATGTTCTGGGGACACTTGCACTCCACAACTCTTAAAAAAGGAGGGTTATTAATGATAATAGAAATGACGTCAATCATCTAGCAACTTTCAACCAATATTCGATAATATCCAAAATTACTGTCGCAGAATAAGAACTTATCGGATCAGTAATACTACCCTGAAACACAGCCTGTAACTTATTCCTATTATTTAGATTAATATACCCTTATTTACCGTATACCTTACCTTTAGTTCAACAGTTTTGAGCAGCTTTGTATCAACTTTACCAATGAGAAGTTGCAGCAATTTTTCAACCATCATATGTTCGTCCTTGAACAAGAGGAATATAAAAGGGAAGGAATTGATTGGACATTTATTGATTTTGGATTAGATCTACAGGCTTGTATTGACCTGATTGAAAAGGTATCCTGATATGGATCTTTAAGTTATGCTTTAAGATCGCTTTAAATTCATGCGAGCCTAATTGCTTATCTAACATATCTTAAGCTCTGCGCTAAGCGGCTTTATTGGTTAGATTTATATAATTAAGTAAGCTTGTAAATTTAAAAACTGTATTCAGCTCAAGTTAAAAGTATATGGAAAACATGGCTTAAATATTTTGCTCCGTTATTTTATAATTCTGAAACAGTTTTTACTATAACGCTTTCTACGATATTTTTATATGTTTAAATATATTTAAATTCTATTTAAGTATATTTAATTTAAATATATTTAAATTCTTTTTTCAATAAGGTCTCTAGGAGCTATTGCGACAATTTTTTGGGCCAGTTACTGTTGGTTCACACAGAAAAAATTAATGCGATATACAATATAATGTCAATTGCATCAATGAGCAATTTCACTTGTTATGTTCGTACAGGATTTTCAAGTCCCTCAACATTTACTGTAAAATTGAAAGAGCACGACTGGGATAAATCAATATTTACTCAAACGCTTTGAAAACAAAAACTGCATTTCATTCGTTCCTTTTCCCATTTTTTGTTAATAATTTTGTTGAAGTGGGCTGTCATTAATAGCTTGTCAGTCAAAGTTTTTCAACACTATTTGTATCTTGCATTGCTGTTGCTGTTGTGTCTAAAGATCGGTCAATTGGCCCATATAAGTTGAATCGTTCCACCTTGATAAATTGCATGACAAAGCAATTAGAATCATAAAAAATTCAATTAAAATTCTGCGACTAGCAAATTTCACTGCCATGTGTACCTTTGTGTGACCCTAGAATTACAAAAAAAAACACATATTAATAAAATTCAGATGTTAGTTCAGAAGAAAAATTTTAGGCGTTGTTTCTTTTAAGTTGGGATTTTTTTGTAGTTTCTGAATTTTATTTTTTAATCATATTGAATACTTTAATTTCAAAAACTTAATGGATGTTTGATGCATTTATAAATTTCATTGAATTATCTTTGTGCAGCTTATATTCCATATGTAAACGTGACAATTTTTTTCATCTATATACAGTATGATTAGCTCATACTAAGTTAATTGTATGATTTACTTATATTATTTATTATATTTTCATATTCATTATAATATATAAACTGAATATTTGATTATGGTATTTGAAGCTGTTTTGTAAACAAATTAAAGTTTTTCTTCTGTGTAATAGTTAAATAAATTGAAAAACAGCTTTTCTCACATGAAAGTAAAATTTATGTTAAACTGTTTTTGTATACCGTCCATTGTAACGTTATGTGTAACAATTTTTTTTTACCTATATATAGGATGATTTATTGATTCGAAGTTATTTACATTAATACATTTAATGTTATATTAACATCATGTTATTTAATTAAAATTCACGCTGATTTTATTCTGAAAGTTTTATTTTAAGATGCGCTTTCTCATGTATGTATTGTTTTAGCTGTGCTTTACCAACATCTTAAGAACCGTCAACGCCCAGCAACAGCTGCAGCTGACCACCAATATCTATAAACTAATTGAAGCTTCTTCTTCTGATTATGTTCTTTCACTTAACAAACACGTTTACTAATGAACTTCTATTTAACACTTTTTACGTTCTTTTGTCAACATCTTTGACTACTGTTTTCCTTCGTGATATTTGTAAATTAACTGAAGTATTTTTTTTTTTTCAAGCTCAAACCAAAGCTTCATAATTTTAACACATTGTATATTTATCAGCGTTAAAATAAAAAAAAATCTGATAATAAGATTTAATTGAACAATATTTCATAGTTTAACTCAAATTACATTTTTATTTTTCATTAGGAAGAAAATAATGATATAATTCTAAATAAATTCCTTTTTTTTAATTTAATCTGGCTTATTTCTGTATACATCCATGTCTTTAATATCTCGTTATTAGTTCTTATAACCTAGTTTAAATTTAATCTAGTTCTTATAAAACCAGATAGTCTTTAGTTGCTACAAATTAATTCAGCCTTAATGCTTTGCACTTCAAATTTTATTTCGTAAAAATTTCAATGAAGAGTATATAATGTGTAAATTAATTTTTTTTTTTTTTCCTCTAGCCCATGGGTGTCCTCTCCATTCTTGAGGAAGAGTCTATGTTTCCTAAAGCTACTGACAAGACGTTTGCTGATAAGCTAAATGCCAACCATTTGGGCAAGTCAAACCACTTTATTAAGCCAAAACCACCCAAGCCAGGGCAGTCTGAGGCTCACTTTGCTATTGTTCACTACGCTGGTACTGTAAGTATATATATATATTGTTGATTGATTAGTCAATTTTTGGCAGCTTGTTAGTTAAGCTATGAAACATTTGCATTGGCAAATCATACGATATTGCGATACAGCTACAGTTACTGATGTATGTTGCATTGAGTACTGCTTAATTGATTTTCAATAGATTAAGCAATTTATAGAAGAAAATCAATATAATTATCGGAGATTCCTTTAATGGAATTTTAACGCTATTTATCTTATTGATATACTTTTAATATTTTCTTTATAGATTTTATTCTTAACATGTGCTTATTCAGTATTTAACTAGCGTTAATATTATTTTGTAGATTATCAATGTTTAATTTTGCTCGTTTTCACGGTTTTTAAGTATTTTTCTCGATATATGGCTTTTTCTATTTATGTGTTTATATTTACCAATTTTATTGGATTAATTTTCGACCTACTGTTAAACGAATCATTTGTTCGATTTCTTTTATTGTCGCGTTTTGCTTTCTTTGCTATTATTGCTTATTTTTCTTTTTGCTGCATTTTGTTGTTATTTTGACTTCAAAATGGAAATTTGTCCCATTTGGGTCCGTGATGGAAGTGAAAAAAAAAAAAAAAAAAAAAATCAAGATCTTGTCTCCCGCGTTTTTTTTAGCACATGGAAATAAAATTGCTTGTTTTATGTTAGGTTGCTTACAACATTACTGGATGGCTTGAGAAGAACAAGGATCCACTGAACGACACTGTTGTTGACCAACTGAAAAAGGGAACCAACGCTCTTGTCGTTGAGATTTTCTCTGATCATCCAGGTCAATCTGGTGGTCCATCTGATGCCGGTGGCAAAGGTAAGGTCGAATGAATCAAGTAAAAACTATACCAGTTTGAGGAACAGCTAAAGACATTAGATGTTAAGAAATATTTCGCATTTAAAACAGTTTCTTAAGATTTAAATAAGTCATCAATTTAATTTTTAATATTAATACAATTTTAAATATAAAATTTTAATTAAAAAAATTTAAAATTTAAACATTGATTTAAATATCTTTATTTATGTAAACAAACTCATTTTTTTTTAATTTATAATTATTTTCATTTTGCTTAAACACTGTCTCTATTCCCACTTTCTTTATAAGGAAACATTACTATTAAGAGAGGTGATAAAATACGATTGGTGATTTTTTTATGTTTTTTGTTCCTCTTGAAGAAAACGGAAATACTTTTTCTTTCAGTTTATAACCTATTTGTGAGTACTGAAAATCCATTCAGTTGTAATAGAGTTTCGAAAATTTTCCTTTTCTTGCAAAACTTTTCCATTGTCTTTGCCTAAAATATATAACAATGTGGCAAGACATCCAAATATCACTGCTTTCAATGTAATCATATGTGTAAAATAAAGCACAATGGAAAGACATTTCCTTCTAGCATGCCTACTATATCATTCATTGCTATTAGAATAATATACAAAAATTTTTCTAGGTTTTGTGAAGACATCTTTTAAAACCATTAGTCATTAAGACATACAATGAACTGCGTAAACTCTTTTTTTAATTAAAAAAGGAATGTGACTACAATTAAAGGATTTTTTTAATCAATTTCTATTTTGAGAATCTGCTCTTTTTACATTTCAAATCAAAACCCGTGAAGTATATGTCGGTGTACATGTATATGTTGATGTGTATTATTTTGGACCAGCTTACAGCAATAATCTATGGTTAAACTAACGTAAGTGTGGATTAAATTATAAATTATAGCTACTGAATTTATTTAGGAAGTACGCAGAAGCGGTCAAAAGGATCAGCTTTTCAGACCGTGTCAGCGATGTACAGGGTAAATAGATACACATTTAGTCACTGGGACTTATGGCATGCACAAGAGGCCTCTATAGCTTTTATATGCATTCAAAAAGACATTAAGTACAAGCAACTTCTCTTTGGCTTATGCTTTGATCGCAAAAAAAACTGTCTTAAAATTAGTAAACTAAAAAATCAATCAAATTCTTCGCTAAATTCAATGACACTTGAAAAGGCATGTCAAAAAGCTGCTTTTTACCGTGCAACTTGATGTTTAAGATTTTTCAGCTTCTAGGGATGCTGAATATTTACTTTTTCAGAAATCTTAAATTCGGAAATTCAGAAATTTTAACTTTGGGCCAAAACATATTCCTGAAGACTTTTGTAATTCACCGAAATTTAAGAGAGACAGTAATGACTTTTTCAAATTTATTGAGGGTAGAAAAATTTCTACTTTGTCCAAAACAGAATTTCTGTTTTTGTTTTGAAAAATTCAATGCAAAAAAGTATTTTTTTAAAGAAAGATAAACCCCAAAATTGTATTTTGAAAATATAGGGAGTGGATCAAATCCCCCCATCATTAGCAACACTGATTGTGAAGAAAACGTATGCTACATTTGTTGCTGAGCTAGTTAAAAAAAAGGTTATTTTTTTTTGTCCGAAAATAAGATAAAACTAACCATCTTCAGAGCCAGTGAAAAAGACATCATTTTTTAGCATCCTACCACGCACTAAAACCCATTGACAAAAAAATTATATCTTTTAAGCGTTGTGTGTCAGACCCTCAAGCCTTATGTGTATCTCCTTTTCCATCATAGATAGTAGAATGCAATTGCCTATCATTATCTATCTATAATGCCAAAATACCTATTTTTCTGACAAGTCTTTTTTGGGATAAATCTGTGTTAAAACAAAGGATGAAGATGCACTTATTATCAATCTATGAGCTAAATTTTAAGTCTCTTGGATCCTTGATCAAGCTTTGACAGAACAGCTTTTGAATCTCCCCTTCAAATTTTATTATCCTTTAACTCGTATATTTACATACGCGTACATACTCGTATATTTAAATTTCAGCTTTCTTATTTAATGTCTTTTTAAGGCACAGGCTTTTTAGCTAGAAAGCTTTAAGCTACTCATGTTTGTGTGTAAATTCTACTGCTTTAAGACCAAATACTAAATTTGATTTATACTATTTTTATTTACATTTTTTACGACCAGGTGAAGAAATTTTGAATGGAATATGGGTTTATTGAATTTATATCCCAGCAAATATTAGAGTATAAAATTATAAAGACGGCTCAAATATGACAACAGTTCAAAAATCACGTTTAGTATTTGGTACATGGCATCTTTCTAATCTTGTCTTTTTGTGCACACCTCACATTAAAGTCGGAAGCAAATGTGAAAAACATATCGAAGATGCTAATGCTGAATTTTGGACAAAAAGTTGCTTTCTGGACACAAGATTGAAAAAAAATTCCTTGTTGCTTTTGTAATTAAAATGAAATGATCAAAGAATTAGTACAAATAAAAATTACACTTTAAAAGAAGTTATTAGATTTTTTAAAGCAATCAACTGCCGAATTGATAAAACTACTAAAATAAGTCTGTCAACCCCAAGTTTTGTTTACCAACAAACACACTATTAATGATACATTAAAGTACCAAAAACAGTGAAATGAAATCTAAATGAAACTTCAATTTGCTATGTAGAAGTTCATACTACTATAGACGTCCTAGCCGGGTGGTTGGCGTGCTTTAATTGTGTCTGTGAGTTCTAGTCTTAATGTCAGTGGTTGTTGGGTCTGGAACGGGGGTCAGCGGTGTGACTCTGTAAGCTTAGCCAGCTCCGACCAAGTTCAAAATGGGTACCAGGAAAAATCTGGGGAGAAACACGGGCAGTGTTGGATAATTCGCCCCCAACCATGCATGCACGGCCGAAGGCAGTTTATCAGAAGGTTGGTAACTGCGCTACGCAGACCACTGGTCAGCATGCAGAAAAGTTTTTTTTAAGTTTTAATAGATGCCCCAAGAAATTAGTAAAAATCACAAATTCAATTTTTACTGAAAAAGTAAACAAACAAAGAAAAATTGCGTGTGAAAAAGTAATCACACGTAACTGCCTCCCAAAATGTGGTTTTTGGGAGTGGTGGGTACCAAACTAAAAATAAAACTAGTGTAAAGAAACAGCGTATATTGAACTAGAAGCATACGCCACCCAACAACTTAAGAAGGTGTTGATTTCCTTTGAAGATATGCAGAGGCATCGTTTGGAGGTGGCTAGTGGTGAGAAAAAAAAATATTATGCTTCCCATGCCCTTTGACTATCCAGATATAGACCCCTCTTGCCCCCCCTTAATAAAAGTACTGGAGATTTGCCCCTGAAGATATGATATGTTGTGATATAACATTTACCGACACTAAAAGCCTTTATAAGCCATGGTTAATACAGAACTACAAAACACAAGAAGTTAATACAGCTGTCCTCGGGGATCAACAGGTTCTTAATGTTTTAATTTTTACGGTGAAAAGCGTTGACAAATTTAACTAATTAGTTTTGCTTATTAATTTTTACTATGGTGGAACTGAAAAAATGTAGATCTGTCCTAGTTACAACCAAGGAAAAAGTTTTTGGAAAACGATAGCTTTTAGGAATGAATAGACCTAAGTAAAAAAATGAATTTTATTTTTATATTTAACATAATTTATACTTAATTTTATTATAATTTTTTATTTAACAATATAATTTTTATGTAATTAATCACATAATTAATTTTATATTTAATTTATATTAAATATATTATATTATAATTTATTTTATAAAAAACTTTCATTTCATGTTCTTGGTACTTCAACTTATTTTTCAAATATTTTGAACACAGATTAGAATATCCAGTGCTGTGAATAATCAAATCCTCACTAAAGGTCGTCTATTGTAACAAACTTTGCACTAAGTGAACATATGTAAATTCTTTTCTGATTGATTCCTGACGAAATATTTGTTTGCTTGGCTTGTCAAAAGCTTGGTCAAGTGCAACTTCTTTTTAAACTAAATTTACTTTTCTTAAGAAATAGCTGCTTCACTTTGCATTCACAATCACTAATATTTTTCTCACACCACTAGGTGGAAAGCGTTCCAAGGGCGGTGGATTTGCAACTGTCTCTTCAGCATACAGGGTTTGCTATATTAATATATTTTATTCATTCCAACAATGCTAAGCCATCTTACTTTGACCTCAAAAATCTATTTCAAATTTAGATGGCAGAGCAGTGTTTTATTTATTTATTCTATACTAATTTTAATTATATTTTCTGCACAGGTGGTCGCAAAGGCAAATCTGGCAGCATGGCTACTGTATCTTCATCTTACAGGGTTAGCATGGCTTAAACTTGCTCTCTTCTAATCTTTCCTATATCGAGTAGGGTCAGTCATTATTTCAGCTATTATTTATAAATAATTACTTAAATAGTTTAAACTGCTGTATAATAATTCTTATTTCTTCGATTAATCGTTAAATGTCTAAATATATGTCAAGTAGTACAAGGTTATTTTCCAAAGGAAATACACATTTAAGTATCTTAACCGTCATCTGTTATCAGTTTTGTGCAGACTATAATGACGTATTAAAAACAAAACTTATAAGTAAATTCATAATGAAAATATGTCACTTTAGCCTGTTGTTCTCAATCTTTTCTATGTATATATTATTTAATTTTTATTTATATATCTATTAATGACAATGCTTAATATTTCTTAATGATTCGTTGTTCACCTTCCAAATATAACTATAGCATAGGAATTTTTGAACATGCCAAAAAAAAAAAACGTTTAGCTTTAGTAGATACGTTTTGCAAAAAATCTTAAATATATAAAGAGTAAGGATCTAATCTGGTAATTGCTAATACATAATAGTAAAGATTTATTAGCTTAAATAAAATCACAAAAGTTACCAAACAAACCTATAATAGATATTTTCAACATAAACGCTACCATTGATGAATACAATTTGTTTGACTTTGAATAAGCTAATTAAAAAAAAGTGACACTGAAAATTTTGAAAAATCTTGAAAATTAAGAAAAATTTTGATTTTTCTTGACGTTTTGCTGATTTTTTTGTAAGTCTATTGTAATTACAAATTGATTTCTTTACATTAAAGTCGAACTCAAAGCTTTCTAAGATTCGCTCTTCATAGCACACCGCTGTTAAAGTTCATGTTATCTATCCTCTGATTTATCAAACAGTATCTCATCAATTTATTTTTTTTTATCTGTTATTACTTTGTACTAAAATTAAGCAGTAACTCTAATTTACGTTGTAGACAAATAAAATCACTTAAAAAGTATAGCTTGAATAGCTTTGTTTAGAAATATAGTTTTCTATATTAAATTTTGACTATTTCTTAATTTCGTTTTTCTAAAAGAAAACTTTAATTTTTTGAAAGGAACGGTGACACCTCTCTCTTCCTTTCTTGCGCTCATAACTCCGCTTAACTAATTCTCCGGTACTACACTTATAGGAGCAACTTAATGGCTTGATGAAGACTCTTCACAGCACCCAGCCTCATTTCATTCGTTGTATTATTCCCAATGAATTCAAACAGACTGGTAGGTCAAAACCCCCTTGTAGATATTTGTCTCCCTATCCCCAGCTCCTATAGTAGTGATTGTACTGGTAGTTTTGTTTTATCTTGACAATCCTTAAACATTCAGTGATGACTGGTAACGCGTGCTGTATTTTCAAAGACCCAAATAATTGTCATTTTTCTAAAAAAAGCTACTTGTCAACCCATACAGTGCAGCCATCAGGGACATCAAATAAGGGGACAATGGGTGATTAAATCTCTCTCTCTCTCTCTATATATATATATGTATATATATATATATATATATATATATATAATATATATATATATATATATATATATATATGTATATATATATATATATTATATATATATATATATATAATATATATATATATATATATATATATATAGATATATATATTATATATATATATATATATATATATATATATATATATATATATTATATATATATATATATATATATATATATATATATATATATATATATATATATATATATATAATTTTGCACCCCCTCCTTAGAATTGAAAAAATGAATTTTTCTGCATTGCTATTTAAAAAAGAATTGAAAAATAGCCTCCCCAAGATTTTGGAGTATCTCTCCTCCCCTCCCTTTTTTTGTGTGAATTAGCATCCATGACAAGCTTGGTATTATATGCTGGTATTTTGCTGGAAGTTTTTCAAAAAATGATTATTTTGTGGTTTAGAATTTTTTATATTCTCTGTAAAGTAATGGCTTAATATATCTATAATAAAATGTGGTGATTAGATCAGATATGACATTCATTTTAAAGTTGTGCCTTGTGCTAAGCTGATAATTCAATAGTTCTGATTAAAATATTAATTGATGTATTCTTAGAGTCACAAACAAAAGAAAAACAGACACCTTAATATAATTCGGGTTTTATTAAGTTAAAATATAAGAATAAACATTCCTACTTCAGCAACATTATAATGATTCAACTAACCTATGTACATATGTACATATGTTCCCATGTACATATGCGTAAATAGTAGCCCTGATTAGTCTAAAGATCTGCTTGAATTTCCTATTTATTTGGGTCCAAGATCGGATATCAGAAACATTTGGAATAAGTATGGTTCCTAAGAAATCAAATGGTTCCCATTAAAATCATCGACACAGATTACAGTGCAACATCAATTTTTCCATCTAAGCCTATATGGATTGGATCATCACTGCATTTTTTTGGATTTCATGATCTCTCTTACCAAAGCATGCTAAACGATAACCGACCAAACCAATTAGAAACAGCGTATAACCTTTTTTGTCCTCATAGGAGCAGTTGAACAACCTGATGACAACCCTGAGGAGCACTGCGCCTCATTTTATCCGTTGCATTATCCCAAATGAAACCAAATCCCCCGGTAAGTCAACCTCGTAGTTTAAGTACCCTATCTTAGAAGCTGTGGTGAACTTTTGACTATAGGGCCCAATTTAAACATAGCAAGCAAGTCAAACGAACGAGCTAAATGAAAGGTTCGATGGCATGGTCTGTCACTAATATTTGAAAAGAAATATCTTTTTAAACCTTTAATTGAAAGTTTATCATCCCAAAGTATTTGAAATGGAATTGTTCTTGTTGTCTTTAAATTTATGGTTAGTTTTGTCGCTCTAAGAAACATTGCACTCTAGCTCAGTGTTGCCAATTTTTTGGTCCACGATTGCTTCCCCTGAGTAGCCAAAAATGTGTAATTTTCAGCTAAAATGTGTCCATCTTGAAATCTCAAAAACTAGAGTTTTTTTCCAGTTGTATTATTGACCAAAAGACGCTTTCTAAATCGCTTTCAAAGTGACCAGTTAACATCAAATATAATAAAAACGAAAAAAAATCCGCATATAATATTTGTACAAATTGCACAAAAACTTAGTGTGAAAGCCCAAAACTCATGTAAGAATGTAAATTCTTTACTTTGAAGAAAATACTTTACTTACTAGATCTCTGAGAAAACCTGTGTGCTCAAAAAAAAAAACAAGAAAAAAAAAAAAAAAAAAAAAAAAAAAAAAAAAAAAAAAACGAGGGAGCGCATTACTTTGGTGAAAAGTAATTTCATCCTTTAAAAGGATTTTTACCAAGGTAAAAATCCAGCTCTGAAGTGTTTCGTTTTATGTCATAAATTTAAAAAATGTGTTCCATTTTACCATTTTTGTTCCAAATTTTTAAAATGTGTCACTTTTTTGTCCTTTTATGTCATTATATCCCAGCACATAGGAATGTGTCCTTTTGATGTAAAATGTATCCAGTTGGCAACCCTGTTATTTGAAGATATTTCAGTATTTTTGTTACTATTCATTTTGAGCTTTGGGCCCAATTTCAATTCACCTTTAGGATAAAATTTAATGGTGAAACTTTAGAAATTCAGATTTCAACCGCTTAGCGAGTTTTAATATTCAGATCCTATAACAATTTTTTCAGTCTATAGAATTTAGTTACACTAGCAAGGTGTGTTTCGAAAGGCAGAAATTTAATTTTACTCAAAATGTAAATTTAAAAACTTAGCTTTATGACTAATTTTAAAGTTTAAAGTTGCATCACCCGTACAGCGAGTTTTCATATATATAGCTTTAAGAAAATTTTCAAAGCTGAAGAATATATTTTCAGTCGCACTGTGAGTTTTGACGCTTTGAATTAAGACTACTTTTAAAGTTTATAAAAAAAAACCTTCTGCATATTACAATAAGTGGAACAGGCTCACTTTTAACGTTTTAAACGTTTTAACATTTTCACTTTTATCGTTCTTTTTTAGTTTTATGTCTTAGTTTTGTGTAGAATTTATATACTATAAGCATGTTACTCTTATTTACTTTACTTTATATTTTGTTGTTTAGAAAAAAGTTTCAAAGTCGGTTTCCAATGCAGTACAAAAATATAGCTGTTTCTAAAGGAGTAACAAATTACCTTGTTTTCTTGAAGTACCAAAGGAAAAAAAAAATAATTTGATGACAAAAGCTCTCAAAAATTTTTGATTGGTTTACCATTGCTATTAACAGAATTTATATTTATCATCGAATCTGAATAAATTATCTATTCCCAGATGCTTCGTTTTTTTTCAAATTAAAATCTTATATTCTTTCAAAAATTCAACTTTAAACTCTGCTCCCACAAGTTATCAGAACATGGTAATAAGTAAATTATATAATTTCTTTTTTTCCCTGTCACCCTGACAAATGGTAGCGAAAGTAAAATAAAGCCTCTTGGAAGGAATTGAATTAAAATCGTCAGTTTTATTTTTTCCTATTATTCTTCTTCTTCTGAAAGATATTCACTTTTACTCCTCACTTTCACTTTAGGTGTTATTGATGCTCACTTAGTTATGCACCAGTTGACCTGTAATGGTGTACTTGAAGGTATCCGTATTTGCCGTAAAGGATTCCCCAACAGGATGCTGTACCCTGACTTCAAACACCGGTAATTCCCTTATTCTATACCTCATTCAGTATAGGCTTGAAAATGGCAAGTTAGAAAAATAGCCCTGTTTTATTCTAAGTCCGATTTACCTAAAATCTTTTTCAGATTATGTCACCTAATTGGAATAGGGCTATCAAAATGATATTTACGTATATTCTTAGTTAATCCCTAGGCTAACTAGTTGTGCCAATTTAGGAGTAAGTGTTATTAAACACCTCCCTTTCAATCTCCCTTAGATTTCATTTTTTTTTTGTCTTTTCATTGAGAAAATAAAAATAATTACAACTCCTCAAGGTTAAAAAAAAAACATTACTCTCCCCCCACCTCCCCCAAAAAATCGTGAACTGATACACCTGGATAATCTGTAGACTAGCTAGTTTATGGCTTACAAAATTTGCTTACTTAACTCTCCCAACCACCAAAAAAGAAGTTCTTCGCTGATCTAATAATAGTTCAAACATTTATTTTTTCGTATTTTGTTACAATCGAAAAACGACAAAAATAAAGGTCATCTGCTTTTATGCTGAAAAGAGTGATTTAGCCTAAAAATATTAAAAAAAACATAAATTTATTCGAGCATAGAAATACAGAACTTGCATTAATCATCAAATAGTTGCACTAATTGTAAGTTAATTTACTTACTTTTAAGTGAATTTACTTTAAGCTACTTTTACTTTAAATACTAGTCAATTTATTTATAGTTTATCAAAAGAAAAGTTTGCTTAACTTTTAATGTACTAATTAATTTTCCTCTAATATGTTAATGGTAAATATAATTGGTGAAAAGCTAAAGCCTAACTAAAAATGATCGGCTTAAATATATATTTACAAATTCACAACGAAAGAGCATGCATTTCTTGCGCTCTTATTTGGGAAAAATAAATTTACAATAAGCATAAAACGAACGATCACTTAAGCCCATAATAGTGGCTATACAGAACTTATGAAATAAATATTGAATATGGGCTTAAGATTATTGTAAGAAACCAGGTCAAATGGGGTTTTAATTTGTACCAAGAACTACTTTGGGCGGGGAGAGGGACCTTGTTGCAATCAGGTATATTTTTTTTAGGCTGTTTGTTATTTCATTGCTGCTTATAATTGTGTGTTTTTTTTCTATTTTACAGCTTTTACAGCTTTTCATCTATTTATATACTATCAATATATACAGCTATTCATCTATTTTCAATATTTTATGATTTGGTTACAGTGTTTCTGGATTTTGATGCTTGGATCTCAGTAATATAGACTACCAAGTATTTGAGGTACTCTTAAATTACAGAATTGGATTCTTCTAACAGTCTTTTCTGTATATTTTACGCTTCAGATTCAAAAGTCTTAAATTCTAAAAGATGAAAAGAAGGTTTCAAAATAAGAAACATAATGTATGGAATAAAAAAAAAAAAAAAATCGAAGTGAAAAACGTACAAAAATATGAATAAGTCTTGATCCCTATAAACGAAAAGCAGAAACAGTTGTAATCACAATCTCTTCTCAGCAAGTTTGTACATAACAGTTGAAAACCATAAGTAACTGAAAGAATTAAATCTCTCCTCAGACCCAAAATTTTAGGGTTTTTTATGATGAAGTTTTAAAATTTATGTTTTGAGATAATTTGGGTATGTTACACGTCCTTACAAGTATACTACGAAACGATGGTGGTGACAACGGTCAAGTTTGGTGTCATGTCTTACTACTGAGACTTGGTATTTAAATCCTTAGTGTCAGAAATCGTCACCAAGATTTTTCCATAGAACATCAGTAATTCTTTGGTGATTATCTTTCTTGAGTTTTGCAAAGCTTTAGTAATCCATTTCTCGGTAATTTAGCTACATGATTCTTGCTCCTAATGAAATGAAAGCTGCAGCAGATGACAAGAAGGCAGGAGCTGCTTGCCTTGAAAAAGTCGAACTCGATACCAACATCTTCAAGTTGGGTCACACAAAGGCACGTAAATGGCCTGATTCGTCCTTTGTCCAATTAGACAGATTTAGTTTAGCAGCATGTCTTTCTTATATTGCCCCAGAGTAGAAAGAAAAACACAATAAAAAAGCAGAAAATGGAGACTTACTTCTCAGTCCTAGAAACATCAGTAATATGTTTAATAATATAATTTTTCATATTTGAATTAAGCAACATAAATTAGCTGCATACAGCTAAAAAATCTGAACAAGAGTAAACACAAAGATATAATTGTAGCTGGCCAAGCTCGTAATTCATTTTCTCAGGATTAATTGAATAGTTGTAACCATTATAGTAAACTTACAAATAATTTTGCATCATTTTCTGTCAATAAGAGTAGATTTGAAAGGAATTTGAATATAATTTCCTCAACTTTTTCTTTTTATTTTCTGTTTTTGAATAATTAAGTTGTTACTTGATTCCTTTTAGACACATAACTTATTTCTTTTTGACGCATTTGATTTGTTTTTGACGTAAAATTCAACGAGTCTCTTTTTTATGTTTTTTTTTCTGATAAAAGATAACAGCCTAAACATCCAAGGGCACGCTATCATTGAAATTTAATGAAAAAACATCTAGAAAATTATCTTTTCAAAGATTTTAAGATTTTTCAAAGGCTATTATCTTTTCAAAGATTTTGTAGCTATAGTGTTTCTGTATATGATGTGATATTTAGATTAGTAGAAGCTAAGTAATGAAAAAGCGTGATATCTACGGTAATTTGAAACCCCCCTCCAGCTCTAAGGGTTCAAGTTGGTTTCCCTGATATTATTGTTTTAAACTAACAATTAGAAAGGACTAGGTCTCTTAAATTTCGCATATTGGTAAAATATAGGTATTCTCATCAATCGATTTTTCTAGCCAGCTAATCTTTGCTGAAATAAGTAAAAGCTTCTTATTTATATTTTTTTTTTGCATTTATCTTTAGACAGGTGTTCTAAGGAGTTAAAGGTCAACTTTAATAGAATTGCCACAAAACTAGATTCCTTTCAATTTTTATTATAGATGTCTTCCCAAAAATGTTTCTAACTGAGTTCTTTTATTAGTTATCTCATTTTGAACGCGTCCGCTAAGGGAATGACAGAAGAAAAGAAAGCAGCTTCCACCATCTTAGAAGCCTGCCTCACTTCAGAGCAATACAGAATTGGTCACACTAAGGTTAATAACACCCCCTCCCCACCCCTTTCATTACATTTGTATGGTTTGCCCGATGCGTTCCTAAGAACTGTATATCCACTTAGATACAACAAAAATGCCAGTGTTTAGGAAGCATAGAATTTCAATGCTTTCAATATTGGATCAGCATAATAAGTTAGTGTATATGGATTAATACATTTAATCGAACTCAAATTTAAAGTAGCGTACACTTTAGTTTCCAAGTTCTTTTGTAACATTAGTTTCCAATCTTCACTTGATGAAATGTAAATATGTTCTATTTAATTGCACATTCAATATTTACAAAGATTTCTAATTTTGTAGAGAAAATATATTTCTGATTGCTTAAGTTTAGAAATTCTAAACAGTTTAATGATACTAAGGTTCCAACACGAAGTGGAAACGCTAATTTATCCTTCCTGCTCAATTGGAAATATTGATTTATCCCTGCTAGTTAATATAATCAGTATGCTCAATATGTCCACTGTGATGTTCATATCATAGCGCATCTTTTCGAAATTTTTCTGTCAGTTATGCCTTCCATTTACATATATTAGAAAAATTTAAGAATTGCAAAAAAAAAAGTTTAATTTAAAATTCCCCAAAATTTTCAATTCCGCCAATAAAAATAAATCACGAAAATGAAGTTACTTTTTTCTATTCTAATATAGAAAAGATAAAGTAACAAGCCCATCATAGTAAAGATAAAGTAACAAATTTGTTAGCTTTTTCAAATTTTAAGTTTGAAATTATACAGTCCCTTCTTATCTCATTTTGTCCCATATTTTGACGTTATCGTACGAGATTCCTTGTTAACTTACGAGAATTTACACAGAATTTGTTTTTAAGGGTTTTTATTTACCCAATTTATTTCATCATCGCATATTTACCGTATTACTGACCACATATCCCAGAATATACCACACAAATACCTATCATTCCTAATGTATCATACTCACCCAAATTGCTAGCTTCTGATTTGTATATCCCATTTTTTCTATATACCTCACTCCTGGTCCCATCCCTTTTGTACTGAAGCTTAGACGCTTCATTTCTGTCACCTGAATTTGCTAAATTTATCCTCGTTTGGACAGTAGTTTGTAGTCACATTTTACTATTACCCGACAACCATGCATTTTCGTTGCTCGTGTGTTGTAGTGTCGTTATTATTTATTTAGATATAATAGTTTGCTTCTGAGCTCATTGATCATTAATGATAATAGACTATTTGGTATTACCTTCCTTCCTGAAAAATGGATAACGGAACACCATAAACGATTTATATTGTTGTAATTGTAAAACTACCCTCAATGTTGAACATTTCAGCGGCTAAGTTTAGTGTTATATTCCATTCTTGAATAAAAGTAATAATAAATAATTATTTATCATTAATGATGATTTAATTATGGAACTGCGCTACTTTGAGTTCAGTTGGATTGGTAAGGAATGACCATAGAATAAGTGTGCTTATCTAATGACGTCACATAAACCAGCCATGGTATGGTGGATAGTATTTGTGTTGAGCCCATGGATATCAAATGAAAATTTAGAAAGTACAATTAAATTTTATGCTCCTTAAATTTGTTTTAAAGAGATTTGCAATAACACCTGACCTGTTTTGATCTACCTAGTTACGTGATTTTGGCACCAAAGGAGGCAAAAGCTCAAGCTGACCCAAAAAAGCTTCTGCTGTAATTCTTGAGAAAATAGACCTTGGACAAGAGCTGTTCCGTCTAGGTCACAACAAGGCATGGTTACCATTTTTTCCTTATTTGATATTGCCCTTCTCCTTTTCCGTTTTTTTAATCTGTTTTCAAGCCATTGAGTGTGTGTGTGTGTTCTTCTCTCTTTTTTTAGCTACACTATTCTGGCCCCCGCTATGGCTAAGCGACATGAAGAACCTAAAAAAGCGTCCGATGCCATAATTTCAGAGATTTCTCTAGAAAGAGAGTTATTTAGAATGGGGCATACAAAGGCATGTTGATGAAGAAATATATATCTCTCCTTTCTTCTATCGCTCATTTGCTTAAATTTTTCGAATTTTGTGCAAGACATTTAAAGAGAAAAAAACACTAAAGACATGCCTCTTTCTATGATTTGCTTAAAAACTTATAAATACAAACAAAAACTGCTATTTAGTTTTTTTGATGAAAAAAGAAGATATTTTTAGTTAAATAGTATTTTTAAAGGTTTTTGAACCAAATAAGATCTGAAGTATTTCAGTTTTACCTTCAACAAAATTTCTTTATTTTTGTGTTTTGACCTAGTTTAAATATTTGTAGTTACAAAGTGCTGTGCTCAAACCTTGTTAAAGATTACATGTCACCTGAATGGGCATGCAAGGTTATATTAGAAGACGCCGGCCTCGATTCCAATTTCTACCGTCTTGGCCACAATAAGGTGACCTTTTTTGAGGAAAATTAGCTTCAGTTTTTCAAAAGAGGAAATAAAAATGCTACTATAATAAAATGGCTTTTTTATTTGCTTTTGATGACACATTTTTAACGCTAAGTATTTATTAGAAAATCGTGGGCTGTATGCTAACCAGAGCTTAAGGCCAACATGTACCTCTTGCACACATCGCAATTGATCTCAAATCTGAAACCTACCTCTTTTATACCTAACCTGGTTGGTAATAACTGATAAAGTCACAGAAACCTGTCTCTTTTTTTAGCATGGATTTATGCTTGCTTTTTCATATTACTGAGCTTTCTAATCCTAATTCTAGCATTAGCTATTGTTACTAGAATTTTCCTGCTTTACATTGAATTTTCTCAGGTAACATGATTCAAATCCGAAGAAGTCTGTTGTTATAAATGCATGTTTAAACCTATACTTTTGTGGGTGCTTACAATAGTCACGGACGTCACTTCAAAAGTAAAACACGGGGGAAAGGGGTAAATATATTTTTGAAAATCTATGGCATCCCTGACAGTATTTCCTCATCTCTGGTCCGTGTTTTTCTTCTTTAAATAACCATGTGCTCTTGGATTTACAGAAAAATTATTTCAAAAAGATTTGTTGGTAATTTTGATAATATAAATTTAATTGATTAGCTTTTAAATCATGTAGACTGTTTTTCAGCCGATCTATTTAAAATACAGTTTGTCCTGGCCCAATTTTTTCCAATTCGAAAAAATTAATACAAATTAAAGTAATTTTACACCAGGAGAGACTGGCATAAAATAGTTAATTAAATTAACTGTTTTTAAGTAGCTTTCCTCTTTACTTTTCCATCGACATGTTTCGAGGATTCAATATTATTTAAATTCGTTATCACGTCATTTCGATTTAAATTTATCTCTTAAGATTCTGTTCATCATTTTCATTAAATAATTTTTCTTTACAAGAGTCGTATTTTTTACTTGACTATTGTGCTCGAAAATTATTTAATTATTGAAAATTATTCTTCTCCAAAACACCAAGGAAATAGTATCTCACTAAAATAATAAAAAAGAGGTTGCATTTTAATATACGACATCTTGAGTAACTAATGGAAACTGATACAACAAATTAAACAAATCAATAAAGTGATATAATATTTTTAACCTATGGCATTTTAAACAGTAATGAAAGAACTTTATCCTTGTAAAGAGCAAATTACGGCCCATAGTAACCTATGGGTAGTAGTAACCTATTACTATGAGCCATAGTAACCTATTCTGAAAAATATAATTTAAAAAATGTCTTGTGAAACAATGAATTTTCGTCTAATGCTGATTTCGGAATGCCAACTATTATTTCTTTTCATCTTAATAGTTAAGTATATTGCGCAAATAAATGTTTGTGAATTTCCAAGAAGGCCATGAAACCTTGAAACTTGCGCCAGATCAAAATCAAACAATGTACCATTAGAATGATCATGGTTGCAAACTTTTGATGGAGGCTGTCAGGCCTTAATTTCTTAAACCCGAGAAAATTATATTTAAGCCTCTGCATCGCAGAGTGTCTGTCATTCCACCGCTAGTGGTGCACTGGTGGATCGTAAAGAACTGTTTAAGCGCTCGTTTGAAAGCTACTGCTCATATCCATGTTTTTGTCATAAATTTATAATTTCATAAAAATATGCAACCAGAAGCTGATTCCATACTTGGGTTAAATTTCTGTTTATTTTTGACCGTTAAAATAGCCTGCATTTTAAGCATTGTCTCAATCATTTACTTGTTTGTTTTGAAGTGTAAAGTTTCAAGATCTTGAAGACTTTAAAGTCTTCAGTCTTCTTTTGGAGCTTTAAAGTCTTGAACATTTCTGAGGAAATGCCGATTCAGGAATAATAATTTTTATTCAGATTTAACAGAATAGTAATTTCTAATTAATGATGAAATTTTACGAGAATTTCTAAAAATTCTTGAGGAATTCTTCTGAATCTTGATTTTATCGTATTAGTACATACAGAAGGATACTCAAATACAGATACCAGAGTGTCGTTAAAGACTTACTGAGCATAAGCCTTTCTTTCTTAAAGTGAATGTTGGGCATCTAATCTCCGATTATATTACTTGTAGTAGGTTCGGAGAGTAAATATGTCCGTTAATAACAAAAACTGTAAGTAAGTACAAAATAGTAAGCACATGAGATCAATATTTGTTGTGTTTTAATTTGAAAAAGAAAATTATATTTCAAGTTTTTACTAGTAAAGTGATATTTTACATGATAACATTATAAAATGTTAATAATATAGTAGTATGTTTCTACAATAATAACATCTAATAATAACTTTAAAATATGATAATATTATCTTTATCGTATTTGTATGAATTCAGCAATTGTTTCACAATTTTTAAATAGACAAACACAAACAATTTACCTGGGATATTTCTAAATTTCACTAAAACCCATAAAGCACATGAACTATGATTGAATTTTTTTCTTTTCTCATTATCAAAATTCAACTCACTAAGTCTTAAAAAACAATTCATCATACATCCAATGCCTTCTTAAAATTGTTCTATCCCTTGAACCCTGATAAAACCAACGGGCTAAACGAATACAACCTAATTCAATTTATTTTGTGGTTAGGTATTTTTCAAAGCTGGTGTGCTCGGTCAACTTGAAGAATTGCGTGATGATCGTCTTGCCAAAATCATCACCTGGCTGCAGTCTTATATCAGAGGCTATCAGTCCAGGAAAGAGTTCAAAAAGCTTCAAGATCAACGGTAAGTTTTGAACTAAATTATGACCCGTTGAAGTATTTTGAAATCGTACTTTCACCCAAACATTAATCAATACCCAGTTTTAAATACAGTTTCTATTTGTTAGTAAATCTTTTTAGAAACATTCATTTTGTTATAATTTACGGAATTTTTTATATGAAACGTCCTACAAAACGAAAAAAGAATCAGTTGAAAGGTGATGCATTGTTTTTAATAGTGGACAGGCGCACGTAAACGATGAGAAATGTTGGGGCCAGCCCCATGGGGAGCGATAGGGCTGGCCTTCTGCTAAGACTGATGAACTCAGAGGAAGAATTGTAAGAAAATTTACAAGGATAGACCTGATTCCAAATTTATTTTCTGCAATAGATCTTTTCTAAACTTCCAAAAACTTTGCTGTATGGAATTGTCAGTGATAAACTTGCTTATAAAAAACTATGCTAGATGGTCTTGGATAATGTTGTCAGAAGAACACACAAACAAGCCAATGAAAAATGCATTGCCGTTTTCAGTCGTCATCGTAACAACAGCCATCAGTTTTCAAAATCCATTGTTACTATTAACGGTTATAATTTGCACATCACTCCTGAAAAAAAACATTATTCAATGAAAACCAGTACCCCCCCCCCCCGAAAAAATATTATAGAATAAAAATCTTAAGCGGTTTTTTGCTTGGGTATTTTGAGATTATAAAGGTGTTTTGCTTGTTAATCACAAGTCAAGAGGCAAAACCATAAATACATAGGCATGCCGTCAGACGGTAAGGATTACTGAACAGCGGCGGCATTCTCTTTCGTGAAAAAGAGTGTCATTAGTCGTTGGCATTGACAGAAGATTTTGTTGGTTCTTTTAATCAGCAAGCCTTTGAGCAATCACCCTACAGTCCAAAATTAGCTCCCAATGATTTTCACTTATTCCAAGGTTAATGCTTTGAGCGTAAACCTTGATCACTTTGAGACGAAAGTGATGATGAACTATAAGAAGCTATTAATGACTGGTTCAATAGCTTGGTGGCAACTGTGTTTACGACAAGTGTAGACGAACTAGCAAAACCTTATGAAAGGTGCTAAGATTTTAACGACAACTAAGTTGAAAATTCAATTAAGTATCAAGCAGTTTGTAAATAAAGTCCTATTTTTATGTATCAATAGTTAAAAGTTTTAAACAAAAAGGTTTTACTGATGTATCAAAAGACAGACACGGAAATTAATTGGCAGTAAATTGGGTTAAAAAAAAAACTGAGGCTGAATGATTAAAACTATGCAAAAATATAACCCTAACATCCGGGACCCAGCGTTTCTCCCGTTCGTGAAAAATTCCCCCGCTTAAATTTACCCTGGATAATTCTTCCACATGGAAAATTCTCCCATACGCGGAATTGAGCAGCCACAGAGACAAGTGCAAAATAGGTAGCCTACCTCAAAATGTCGATCAGATATCCTAAGGGTAAAAAGAGGACCAAACATCAAAAACTGTTTAGGACAGGCTCTGGTTGATCCTCAATCACTTTCGACTTAAGAAAAAAGGACTAGAACTCTCAATTTCCGATCGAATGAGCATCCTCTGGTTTCTACGACCATGAGGGGGAGGTTGGGGATGAGGAAGGGGCAGCCCTTTTCCTGTAGGGAATAAATACTGTCCATTTTGGGGTTTAATACTGCTCTTTAATTTCATAATATCAGCGTAGACCAGAAACATTCCTGGAAATCAAAGGGGATTATATATCAATTCTTTTGCTTCCTAATGTCCTTGGTATATATCTGCAGCAAAGCAGTGTTTTGTTTTCAGAATTTGCTAGGATATAGCCGTCTTATTTGAAACAAATCAACTCATGTTATTATATTTAAGAGTTTAAATAACATTTATTTTGTCCCAGTGTTGCTCTCCTTGTTGTTCAACGTAACATCCGCAAATACATGAAACTCCGAAACTGGGGCTGGTGGCGACTCTGGCAAAAGGTTAAGCCTATGCTCAATGTTACCCGCATTGAGGATGAAATTAAGGCTCTTGAGGACAAGGCAGCCAAGGCTCAGGAGGCTTTTGAGAAGGAAGAGAAACTTAGAAAGGAGCTTGAGGCCGCCAAGGCTAAGTTAGAACAAGAAAAAGCAGAGCTTCTTGGCCGCCTTGAGGCTGAGGCCGGAACTGCATCTGATTACTTGGTAAAACAGCAGAAATTGGCTGCACAGAAAGCGGATCTCGAGGCCCAGCTTGCTGTAAGTATGCTTAAGAATTTTAAGACAGATTCAAATTCAAATCATCAATGAAAGAAACCATCTTTAAGTATTTAGGCAGTATTAACGGACTATGAAAGTTCCCAATTGTAATAATTTTTCCTAAAAGGGTTAATGGGCTCAGACGTGGAAGTTCGCTTGTTGTGTCGGTTGAAAAAAAAAGCCCGAATGTATCTGGCCATAACTAACACAACTTTTCGCGGGTAATTCTAACAATTCTTACTTACTTACTAAAGTCCCATATATCCTCATGGGACGTCTTGGGGCCACTCCTTCCAGAATCTGATGAACTAGGGCGCGATATGCTGTTCTGTCAAGTGCAGTTCGGGATATTTCGGCAACGCATTGTCGGGCAAAATTTTTGATCCATCTTTTGCGCGGTATTCCCCGTGGTCGAAGTCCTTCAGTTGTCCCTTCAAACGCGATCTTGGGCAGGCGTTCGGGATTCATTCGCTTTACATGGCCGAACCAGCGCAGCTGCTAAAATTCTAACAATTCTAACAATTGCACGTTTCAAAATTATCAACATTGAAGGCTTAGGAACAAGATTACTTTTTAAGGGGATCCTTGATATTTTTGTTGAGTACTTATGTCCAAAATTACGTGCTTCTTCTTCCCCAATGCACAACCGTATTTTAGCCATTTTGCTACAGTACTTCACTAAGCGGTAAGTAATACTTATCGTCAAAATAAGGTTGTCACCCAGCCTTTTTAAACTCAGCATGTTCTATTGATTCGCTCGATCTCTTTAGTAAACCAGTATGGTTTGTGAGATTCTCAGAAGATTCAGTATTTTTTTGCGTAAATTTTGAAAAGCATTTTGGTCCATCAGCCGGTTAGCTGCTCCGGCAGAACTTTTTGATGAAATCTAAACTTACATTATGTTGTTATTTTTCTCCATTAAATGTCTGGTTTTCTTTCCAGTGAATGAATTTGGGCATCAAAATTTTGCCGTACCTTTGATACCGGGAAAACATGCCTCGTACAAAAACAGCCTTTAACTAAGATTTGAAATTTTATTTTTTGTAGACTTTGTAGTACATCACGTTTGGTATTGTTGCAGTGGAATTTCGGGTAGCTTAGATTCTCCTTATTATTTAGGATATTACTGTTTTTCGGCTTCTGACTTCAATCACTTGAAAAAAGACTTTCCTCGGTTTCGGCTGAAAATGAATTAGAAACAAACGAACAAAAAAGGTATATAATTCATTTTGTACTTTATTTTTAACTATTTAGAATAAACTTAATCTAAAACATCAAATTATTATATTTTGCTGCAAAACTAAAACCAGCCTAATAATTATATGCTGCAAAAGATACAATAATCTGAGAAAACAGCAACTACAAAAATATATAAATAAATAAAGCAGAATTTCAAAGAAGGATAGATGAATAATAACCATACACGCTCATGAGCTTGCAACTTTTCTGACAGAGCTTAAGCATCAATTCAAAAATAAAGGTACAAACAGTTTATTTCCGTCCTTAGTGGAAAATATTCTCGTCAGTCTCATGTGCAATTTTTGTTTCTAAATATAAAAACCATTATTTATCTAGTCTATCCAGTATCTGTTGTATAAACAACATTTTGCCTCAATTTTTCATTTTCTAGCTTTGTTTCTTTTCGTGAGTCAGTAGCCAAATATGTCATTCAAAGCTGGTGAGTGTTATTTTCTCCGGAGAGTTTCCTATTTATTAGAAACAGTTCCAGAGGTGGGTAATTTATGCTCACTGATTGGCTTAGAAATGACCAATAAAATTTGAGATACAATTTGCCGGAGGTAAACTAAGTGGTTCAAAAACTCAGTAAGACTTTAGCATCTCATTGTGACGGATATAAGAAATTTTTGCTATTGGCTTTGTACTCTACTCAAAATGTCAGTTTTTGAATTTGAATTTGATAAATTTGATGTATGTTGTGAACGTTTCAAAGCCCTTCAAGTCCTTGAAAGGCTAAGACAGGTAAAAGGAAACCAAATGAAATAACATGCTTTTGATGCTTCTTAACAATATCTGGCAACAGCTGATGCAACTTTTCACTAGTAAGTCTAACGCTTATCTATTTCAGTATTAACTCATTGCGTTAATGTATTCAATTATCACTTTAGGTTCAAGTAAGAAACTTCGTGAAACTCCAAACTTGAATTTAAAAATGTTGATGCTTAAGAATAAAAGTATCAGCACGGAAATAGTTAGAACCCTTTGGCACAAATATACAAAATTTAAAGGATTTGGCAGAATCTTTATTTACAAAGTAATTAAACATACTTAGTCTAAAAAAATACTAGATTCTTATAAATTAAACCCTTTTAACTCAACCGCATATTTTCGTAACAACATTAATTCTGTAAGAAAGGTTTTATAAGACAAAAATTGAAACTTTTATTAACATCTAGATATAAATGATTTCGCAGTAGTTTTGTACCTCGAGATCACATCAATAATACAGGCACGTACATAAGGTTTACTGTTAGACCCTAACAACTGAGCCGAAACAGAGGAAACTCTTAAAAACTAAAATGACAACACTGCTTTGCTTCTTTCTATTTTTTGATTTTTTTTTATGGAAACAGACAAATCCTTTTGCTGAAAATAATTATTTTAAACTATAAACTACTTAGAACTGGTTAGAAAGTTACACAAAAATTTAGTTAGACGAAAATTATACAAATTACAAATATACAACTAATGTAGTTAGGCGAAAATTTTACAAATTACAACCATTTTGCCCCTCTGACATTAGCGGGTCTATTATTTTTTAACCAATACAATTAAAAAAAAAGGATAAGTGGACTTTCAACTAATATTTTTACTTTTTTTTAATAACCACGCCTTATTTTACATGGTGACCCTGGGTGAAGTTAATTTTCTGACCTTTTTTTAAATAATTTTGAGCTTAATCTCTTATCAGTCTCACATGCTTTATGGATTAAGGGGGTGTATTGACATATTGCCTTTTTTCTTCAGGATCAAAGGCAATTTATTGCTGACACAGAGGACTAAGAGTTACTAAAATGTTTTAATTCTAAGATTTCAAGAGCCTTGCAGTTTCGACCAATTGATTTGGATATTAACCAAGTTTATCTTAAGATTAAAAGTAAGTAATAACATATTCTTTGCTCCCCCTTTAGGACACTCAAGAGCGTTTGCAACAAGAGGAGGATCAGCGTAACCAGCTCTTCCAACAGAAGAAGAAGAGTGAGCAAGAGATTAGTGGCTTCAAGAAGGACATTGAGGACTTAGAACTTGGCCTCCAAAAGGTAATTTTCTCCCAAATTATACTTCCATTTTCGCTGTTTTTGCAGTTATTTTTCACAATTTATCATCTAAGCTTTGTTAATAATTTCCAGTAAAAATCAGTTGTTATAACTCAGCTGTTATAGCCCTGACGTTTCAATTGGACTTAGAACTTGGCCTCCAAAAGGTAATTTTTCTCTCAAATTATACTTCCATTTTCGCTGTTTTTGAAGTTATTTTTCACAATTTATCACCTAAGCTTTGTTAATAATTTCCAGTAAAAATCAGTTATAACGCTCTGACGTTTCAATTGGCTGGCTGTTATGTCTAATCAGACCCGTTGAAAGGGGGGGGGGGGGGGGTCAAACGGGGCACCTGCTCCTTGCAACGGGGCTGGGGAGAGGGGCAGCACGGCTGTGGGGTTGCCCACCTTTATCGAATTTTTTCATTTGTTTCGGGGCTTTTTGCTTATATTTGAGTCGGGAGGGGGGGGGGCACTGTAATTAATTTTTCCGTGGGCACTACCAACCCTAGGAACACCCCCTCCCAACTCAAACATAAGCAAAAAAAAAGCCGTATTAAGGTGAAAACTTTGATCTAAGTGGGCATTCCCCCAGTCGCGATACCAATTCCCCCTTCTAGCTGCGGCGCCTGGGACAGCTGTTGCGGTCCCCCCCCCCCACTAGAAAAGGCTCTTCCCACCTTCCCCCTCCTTTATTGATCCCACTGTAATAGTATTATAAAAGACTAGGAAACAATATATCCTGAATAAGCTTTAAGATATTGGCCGAGTTGTTGCTTCTCATCCAAATTCTGTGCATTTTTTCATTTGTTCAAGATGGAAAGCTATTTCCAGTACATAACCTCAATCTGCAAACATCCAGCTGTTTTCTAAATGATTGGATTTTGGCACTTAGCATTGCTTTGATTGAAAACCTAAGATATCAATCATCTACTCTATTTATGGTCTCTGAGGCCGTTTCTTGTTTTCTTTACTCTGTTTACAGTTTCCCTTGGAGTTTCAAAGACTTTTGCCGGTTTATGGATCATATTACTCTTGGCAGTGCTGCTAAATTCCATGTGACTGTTTTGGAGTTTATATACACAAAACACTTATATAAAGCTTCATTGATTAGACCGATCAAATCTGCAATTAGTGAAGGAGGTTAATCTCTGTCATTTAAACACTAGTTTTTATGTTTCAAATAAAATGTACCTGTTTTTGTTTATTTTTAGAGACAAATAAACAGAGGCGATTTCATGGGGATATCCTATAGGAATTCACTTTTCCTTACTTAAAGACTATATACTAGAATAAAACAAATGACGACAATGGAAAATAAATGGAAAATAAAAGACCACACTGCCTTTCCATCATAAACAACATGTAGAACAACAGATTTTTTTTATATAAGTCAGTGGAATGCAACCTTAAATGAATATTTTGACCCTCTATCCAAGGGCCGTCCTCGGCAAAACAAATGAAAAAGAAAAACGAGGAATATAAAAGAACTCACATTAAAATACAATCTTTAAAACTAAAATATTTTCTCAAAACAGTCCTAGCGTCATTACTTCCGGAAAGTTCAACCAGTAATGATACTAGAACTGTTTTGAGAAAATATTTTAGTTTTAAAGATTGTATTTTAATGTGAGTTCTTTAATATTTTTCGTTTTTCTTTTTCATTTGTTTTGCTGATAACGGCAAATTCTGGTATATATTTTAATTTTGAATATTTTTCTAGCCACAATATAAAAAAACGCCAAAAGTTCATTTTGGCTCTCCTGCAAAGTTCATAAATTAACACTTTTTAAATATTACTATGCTTGGGCTATTTCCAGCTTAGGTTAGTTTCGGTTACCATTAGGATTTAGTCTCCTATTACGATAGTTGCCACATTATATTATTGCTGTTTTATATTTGATAATAATCGTTATTATCAAATATATATTATCTAACAATAATTTGATAATGATCGTTTATGGAATAGCTAATTTTTAATATATCACTACTTGAGGTATAAATCAAAACATCCGCATTGATTATTATGATGTTTAGGAGGAGTAAAGCTCAGTCTTAATGCCTTCTTCATGTGGAGTCGGGTATGCGACGTAGAAATGGTTTACCAATTAAGGTAAACCCATGCAGGGTGGCTTTGGTCCTATCCCATAGAAGCGCACATTTATTGGTCTTTAGTTTTGACGGCCCATTATCATTTTCATCTGAGAAAGGTGAATGAAGACGTGGCTTATGAATGGTGGATTCTGTTTCACCATGGAATTCTCTCCTTCTTCATATCCTGCTTCAAAAACTTTGAGTTCTGCCAGCCAAGTAGTCTTTTCTAGCTGGGAAATTAGGGCTGAACTCAAATGCCCTACTTAAATGCCTGAAATGCCATCGGTTTAAAGCTATCAAATAAAATAATTTCCAGGGTTTTTGAGTCATTATTTGTTAAGTGTGAATAGAATATAGTCTAAGTTTGATTATGAAGCCTTAGTTTTCTTGAAGTCATTACATCGATTTTGATTTATATATTCTGTTTTATCAATTGTATATTCTATCATCGCAATATTAGTAGTAAAAAAGTATTACGTATTCCGGCTTTTACTTTTTAAAAATATGCGTATATTAGATAGGAATCTTTGTTAGTTTTTACAGGCGAATCCACCAATCAGGTCTAATTTTTATGAAGATGTAGTTACTTTTAATTAATCTCAGAACTCAAATAGTTCTTCAGAATGGGTTTCCCGGGGGGGGGGGGGCGGGGTGAAAATTGACAAAGAATCTTTTTTTCAGAGGAGCTCTATTGATCATTAATGTGGTAGGGAGAAGTCCCTTCCCCTGTACGTAAGTATGTTAGTTAGGTATCATCTTCCGTCCTAGTGCAATTTTTAGGGATACAAAATTTATTCAATGGCTTGTATATTAGACTTATTCATTCTTATTGCTTTCCTTTATCATTAAAAACGATAGTAAAAAACTTCTATTTTCTCAAAGTTCTAAACGGTAATGTAGTATATTTCGACAATTACTGCTTCCAATTCGTCGCAGCTTCAAGGCACCCGAGGCCAAATTCTTACAAACTCTCTTAAACCATCCCATCAAGATTGAAAATCTACTACAGCCCCCTCCCCATACATCTTTAAGATATTTTTTCAAATTTTATCTTATCCTGTTTCGGCGTACCTGACTGTAATTTTTTTTTGGAGGGGGGAGCTGTTTAGTAGAAATTTTTTAGGGATACCATATTTTTGCTTCCTGAGTATATGTTTTAATTTATTTAAGCACGTCATACCTGGTGCATATATTGTGTAGGATGGACGCACTTCACTCATAAGGTCCTTACAAAACTACAATTTAAACATAGAATTAAGAATCACTTATAGTATCTGACTTGTAAGCTTGGTATCCCTAGAAATAAATCATAAAGCTCATTAATAATGAGCAATTTTATATTAAGATCTTACTCAAGTTACATGAGCTGAGCCAAACTAATTAAAGTTTAATTAATGTGTACCATAGGGCCATAAACATCTTAATAGCTTTAATTTATTTTAGGCTGAGCAAGATAAAGCTACCAAGGACCACCAGATACGCAATTTGAATGATGAGATTGCCCATCAAGATGAGCTCATTAACAAAATTAACAAGGAAAAGAAGCACTTGCAGGAAGTGCAGCAAAAGACGGCTGAAGATCTTCAAGCCACTGAAGACAAGGTTAACCACCTGAACAAAGTCAAGGCTAAGCTTGAGCAGACTCTTGATGAACTTGAAGATAGTCTCGAACGCGAGAAGAAACTCCGTGCTGATATTGAAAAGACCAAGAGAAAGACCGAAGGTGATTTGAAGCTCACCCAAGAGGCGGTTGCAGACCTTGAACGCAACAAAAAGGAGCTTGAGCAGACAATCCAACGCAAAGATAAGGAAATTGCATCTTTGGGAGCTAAGCTAGAAGATGAACAGAGCCTTGTCTCCAAGCTTCAAAAGCAAATTAAGGAGCTCCAGAGCCGCATTGAAGAACTTGAAGAAGAAGTCGAAGCTGAACGACAGGTAATATTTTATTTCAGTTCTACTTTCCCAAATTCGTTCTTTCCGTTTAGCATAATCTTTGATTGCAGGCTATTTTAATGTAAATTTGTTATACTTTTGTTTTATCCTAGTTTTTACTTCATTATCGTTTCACCTTTACAGTGTAATTCAGTTTGATTTATTTTGTAGATTTTTGCATACTTCTTAAAGGAAATATTCAACGAATTTTAAGGAAATATTCAATCCCTGGTTTCGGATTTAATATTGTAAAACATGTCTGATCCTCACTAATATAATTTCAAGCAAGGCATTAAGAATCAGAGTCATAGAAGGAAAATTATGTTTCGAACAGGAAAGATGTTTCGAATTATGTTTCGAACTAGAAGTTAGCGGGGAAAAAAATATAACTGGAAGTGCTTATTTGAGAAAAAACTGCATTTACAGTCTCTCTCTACTGATAAATTTCACTCTTATGATCTCTTTATTTTTCTCTCTCTTTGTATGGAATTACTTTTCCAATCTTATTCTTTCGCTCTAAAATTTAGGCTCGCGCCAAGGCCGAGAAACAGCGTGCTGACCTTGCTCGTGAGCTCGAGGAGCTCAGTGAGCGACTTGATGAGGCTGGTGGTGCCACCGCTGCCCAGATTGAGCTCAACAAGAAGCGTGAATCTGAACTTGCTAAGCTACGTCGTGACCTAGAAGAATCCAACATTCAGCACGAGGCTGCGCTTGCCAATCTTAGAAAGAAGCACAATGAAGCTGTTTCTGAGATGGGTGAGCAGATCGATCAGCTCAACAAACTCAAAGCCAAGTAAGAAGAGCTTACATATCCGTATTAATAGGCTATTACAAATAATGAAACTCACCATGAGTGCTATCCGGGGGTAATGGCCACCTTGTAAAAGACGAAGACACAGAAAATTTGTAGCGAAGGAAGTAAATGAGAAATACTCCAATTCAAATCCTGGTAAAAACAATACTTCTGGTAGCATTACTTCACCAGAAACGTTTCCTGGTGGTACGCTAGAAATCTATTTACAGTGTAAATATCAGACAAATCAAAAATTCCAGACTACAAAACATTTAATTTAATCCATTGTTAAAAAATAAATTTTGTAATTCCATTGTGTTAAAGTCGAATAAAAATTCAAAATAAAATGTTCCTCAAACATATCTATGACGTCATTAAATAGTCTCAATTAAACATATATTTGAACTAAGGAAGGACGGTTCAATTAATTAATTTGAGATAAATAACTGAAAAAAAGATCCTCTTAATAACGTCAGTACTATTTTGTAAAAAGCGTTTTACTTTGTTTAAGAATTCTAAACTCTGATCTTCAAAAACAAAAAAAAATGTTAATTTAGTAATAAATATTGCCACATTACTAAGATAAATAATATAATTATAATCATTCTATTAGGTTTGAATATCTTAATTCTATAATATATCTAGTTTAGCAAATTCAAAAATTTTAAATAATCTATGTTTACATTAATAGCCAAATCATATATAGAAAACCCCAGCCAATCTTATTTTTCAAAATTCAAAAATAATTCATTATATAATTGTTTCAAGGATTTTTTTTTTTCGTTTTTCTCTTTTTTTTCATTCATGGCAAAAATTTTCTCTCGTTTTTTGTTCTTTTGGGTCACTTTAGAGGCCGTAATTAGAATTATATGAAATATCTAGTCATTATCGAGATTTTAAGGAGAAAAACTGAGCAGAAGTCAATTTAACTACGCCTAATATGGATTTAAGTGAATATAGTATTCCTCCCTAAATTTCGACATTATTCCAGATGGGAACTCAATTTTAAAACACCGATATATTTAATCTTGACGGGGAACATCGCATTAAACATAATAATGGTTGAATTTCTACCGTTAAATAATGTTAGTCATTTTTCTATTAAGTATAAGTTTTGCAAAGAAAATTACACAATAGGTATAGTTTTTTTATGGAAATATGTATTTTTGCTTACACTTTAATAATCGTTATGGTGTTTATTACCACGAAAGCTTACATGGGCAATAGCAACACCAACTATGCAGGAACACGAGTAAGGAAGTGACCCCCCCCTTCATGATGTTCCCCATATTTTTCGTTAAAAATCGCCTATTTTGCTCTATTTGTGCCCCGTTCAAAATATGCCCCAAAAAATTTTACACATAGGCATACAGCTATTTATTCATAAATGATACGGTTGTATTATAATAAATCAAACCAACACATTTAATATTTAATGCTAGTTAGTGTAGTCCGAAAATGCTATAGTACGGAATAAAATGGTATAGGCATATTAGTAAAATAGCAGAATAATACTGTTACTGCTAACAATGCATCTTAGTGCAAAGCTACGGGAGCCCAACACAAATGTGCATGCTTCTCCCCCATCCTGTTTTTTTCAAAGCGTCAATGTTGGCTTCCATTTAATTTAAACTCCTCTCTCCCCTCTATTTAGAGTTTCAAAATTTTTCCTGACCTTTTGACTGGCATAATTTAAAATGCAGTTACACTGAAGTAGGTTATCTACTTCAATCTGCAATTAAATCTGCAATTAAATATGCTATAGTAAAATATATCACTTAATTTACAATTGAACATCTTATGCAAAATACAAAACATGAAAATTATAATGATTTTTCTGCTTTTATTGTCAACAGCTAAGCGAACAACAGTAACTAAGGTCTTAGCCAGGCCCCCAAGATATTGTAAAAGTAATTTTGTATGAGCACATCAGAATTCTAAGTATTCCTGCATTTGAGAAAAGGGAATATTTCGCATTTTGGAAAAATCACAAATTTCTGAATATCTTGAGAACCAAACCAAAACGGGGAAATATATTAGACCAATCGATTGAGCTTTGTAAAGAAGGCTGTAAATTTAGTCCAGCAAGAAAGGCACCTATTGTCTATTGAATCACCTTCCGTGGCGTCAATTGAGAAAGGAGGGGGGACATCTGATCTCCTAAATTTTTTGTCCCTTTGCCTAGATTTTTAAAAATGCCTTTTTGGGGTTATTCTCATTGAAAAATACCTTTTTTTTGGTATTTTATTAAAAAATTTCATTAGAAAACAAATGCCCCCCGGATATAAAAATACATTTTGTCCCCCTAAATTTTCATGAATTGACGTCACCAATCACGCTGCCTTTTGAGGATTTTCTTTTTTTAGTAGGCCCAGCTGGCTTACCAGCTAGCTCTTTGGTAGTGTGCCAGGTTTTGTCGATTTTCATTTGGTAGTCTAGTATAGTCCATAGTGTGGTCTTTAGTTCTAGTTTATTTGCTTGCCAATTAGCATGGTCTAGATCAATATATCTAAAGTATATATATATATATATATATATATATATATATATATATATATATATATATATATATATATATATATATATATATATATATATATATATATATATATATATATATATATATATATATATATATATATATATATATATATATATATATGTGTATATATATATATATATATATATATATATATATATATATGTGTGTATATATATATATATATATATATATATATATATATATATATATATATATATATATATATATATATATATATATATATATATATATATATATATATATATATATACTTTAGATAGTCTTTAATCTTTGGTGTCATTATATTCAATGAACTAACTTTTCATCAGCTATAATCAGTGTATTTTTGAGCCCGACTAATCTCAAATGGAAATAACACTAATTCTAAACTACTATTTTTTCACCGACATTCAAGGTTTTAACTCCAGAATTATATTATTGGTTATTATTACATAATCAAACTACAGAATCATATTACCATAATTTATAAATACTTTTAAAATTAAGCTTACGAATAATTAATGCACAATATTATTAAAATTCGATTTGAATGTTATTTGATTTAAATTGGGATTTATAAAGATCGTAGAAAGCTGTAGAGCTATATTTTGAAACACTGTAGTAGCCAAGAGAGCCTTGGTGAGCCACTAGCTTCTTCATAATTATGGAATATTTTAATTTGTTAATTTGAATTCTGGAGTATGTTTTGTTTTTTTATGAAAGTAATTGCACGAAAATAGTGTACTTCCTCAGAATTTCCTAAATTCTCTCCAAAGATAAGGTCCAGGCTAATGTTTGCAAAAGCCATCTTTGAAAAAGAACAACGTTCCGTTCTAGGCTAGTTTCTAATTCTATGTTCCACTAAACTGTTAATTTACTAAATTATCATATTTTATTTGTTACTAATGCATTAACCAATTAACAGGGCTGAGAAAGACTCACAAAACTATCGACATGATGCCAACGAAGCTCGAGCTGCAGTTGAACATGTGGCTCGAGAAAAGGTTAGCTCACATGCTCCCTCTCCTCCCACTGTTGCATGAATCCTTTAGAATAGTGACCCTATTTGACTTTGTTTTTGACCCTTAGGGCTGAAAAAGATCGTGCACAGATTGGTAGCGAACTCAACGAATTAAGATACGCCATGGACCACCAAGCTAACGAAAAGGTGAACTTGCTTGACCTGAACGAGCTATATAATCCTCAGCTTTTTACTGCTCTTTGCAAAACCCAATTTCAAAGGTATCAAAAAGGCTGAGCATGTATATTATTTACTTGAACTAAATTTATAGTTAAACCCATTCTGGTGTTCAATTCAACTTCCTGAGGTTTTTTAAAACTGAAATTCCTATAAAATTTTGAATTTTTATTCCATTGCTGTAATGCACGGGCCATATTATAGACAAACTTGTAGATAAACTTAAATTTAAGCACAGCCACTGAGATATTTACTTACCCTTTCGTAATTTGTCTAGCTGAATACTGTTTGATTTCCAAGCGTAACATTTATGATTGACCAATCAGAGTAAAGGATCAAGAGTTAATTTTTCCAAATTAGTAAAGATGGAGGCCTGGATAACAGTTCTCTTATCTGTAAGGTAAATTTGGCAAAAGTTGCAAAGACTTAGTATTAGTAGGCAATAGTTTGTTGAAAAAAGTTTTTTGAACCAGTTTTTTTGTCATTTCAGCTTTCTGTAGTGCAAATATAACGCTAAAATCAAGGAAAACACACATACCATAAATCTTTCTTTTTCTATCCCCACATGTACAACTATGGCGTGGCGCGTGCATAAAGCTTGCAATCAATATTTTCTTTTCTAAGTAATTCCCTTACTAATTTAAATAGAGATTTATAATTGTTTTGAACAATGAATTAAATAATAAAATGAGGTTACAAGGAATTAAGTAGTCTATTCTTTCAACATAGAACAATGTAATTCATCTAAAATATAAACCATGAAATTTTTCTGCAAGATATTTTAAAAATCTAAACAAAATTATTGTAGAAAAGTTGCTCGCATGGTAGGCATCAAAATATAAACGGGGTTGTACAGATTAAGAAAATTTTTAACGATTGAAATAAATTAACATTCGAATCATTCTAAGCTTTTATTTGAAATTGGGGAAAACGCAAAGAGCAAGTTTTTTGGTTAATTTTTACTCATTTTCTTTCACTGATCTAACACTCTGCTTTTAACCTTTCTTCCAAGGGCTGAGAAAGACCGTGCTTCTATGAGAAACGAAGTGGATGAAATGAAGCGAGCTACCGATTATATAATGGCTGATAAGGTATTAACACGCAGCTTCTGCTTACTTACTGATCTATTTCTATTTACTTACTCTCACCCTCTTTTTTATTTACTTTTGATTTTGCTGATAATTTTCGTAGAAATTAACACTGTATCTAATTCCTTATTAAGTTATTTTTTTTATCTTACTTATTTTAAATTATCGAGGATTAAACATTACTTATATTTTGTTTTATTAGCAAATTCAATCGATGATTGGGGCTTATCGTTCTTTTCTGAAACTTGAATTCAAAATTGGGTTTTTCAGTCTTATTAATTCATTTTTTTTTTCTGGGTGCTTATTCTTAGCCTCTCTCTTATTTTTCTCGTTGTAATTTGTATGCTGATAACATCCTTTACAGATATTAGCTATAACAACAATTCATAATTACAAATTATTTATAACTTAATTTAATAAAAGTATTTTTTTTAGTTTTTGTGCAAATGCAAACAATCGCACTAGTTAAAACTTCCTTTATGAAATAAGAATTCTATGAAAGTGCTTTGCTTATTCTCTTTCTAATTTTCCTCGTATTACTTCCTATTTTGCACATTTTGTGTATGTATGTAATCCGCAATTTGTGTTTGTTTACAGCTTGTTTTTTTCATTGCCAATTATTTATAAAAATGTATGTTTCAAGTTTTGGAACAGCTTAAAACGATAACAATGGTTTAACATTCAATTACCGGAATTAGAATGGCCAGAATTGTCAAATAATTGTCCATTATAGCTACATAGCAAGTGAAAAAATTCATTTCATATCGTAGCTATGATATACAACAATGGTAGTTCATTATTTCCTAAAAACCGTCCTAAAAATTTGGTCAAGTACCTCTCAAAATTGGGTCATTTACCTCCCCAATATTTCTGAAATATTTCTGCTGGATAAAAATGTTATTTTAATCGTATTAATACACACCCACAGACAAAAAAGTTGGGTCAATTGAGGGGGAGCAACAGCCCCCTCGTCCTTAGGTATTTTCACTAAAAAATATCTTCTTTGGTGTCCGCAGAATTACACCCTAACCCCCCTCCCCCCCGTAGATTTTGAAAAATAGAATTGGACTCCACCCCACATTTTTGTGGATTGAAAAACTCATTATTTCTGTGCGGTGGCGAAGTAATTCGTGAAAGTTTGCTGATTATTCCGCAGTAATAATAGCAGTTCAACAGTAACAAATGAATTGAAACTCATCTTCTATAGTATGACGTAAGGTTAGTAGGAATTTTTCCGCACCATGCCTGCGATTTTAAAGCTATTCTTGTGCGTCATTTTCTGGAAATTAAATCCGTACTTTCGAGCTAAGTTTCCCCTCAAATCGCAGCATATCGAAACTAAGAGTAACGCTTAGTACGCTTTGCCATAGTGTGCATTAATCAGTCACTAGCGACCCCGCGGAAAATTTTTTAATGGGAATTTCAGAAACTTTAATTATATGTTGGAAAACAGCTTTCACCAATAATAGTTTCCCAATATATAGTTTCCCAAACTGCCTTCTGTAAGCATTTAAGAATGTCAAATATTGAAATTGCCATATTTAAATGGGCTGCTTTCCAATGTCCCAAGCCAAACTGTCGCCCAACATGGAAATTCTTTCTAAGTGAGTTTGCATTAATTTCTTTCTTTGTGCCCTTCAAAAATGAATCAAAATTCATACTGAAACCAACATTAGCTAAGCTTGCCAGAGGAATATGATATACTGATATTATTGACTTTTGCGTATTGAAGTATAATTAGAGACTGAATTTGACTAATTTGCGCCATCATGAAATAAGGAGAAGATTTTTCTGATGAGAGGGTCAAGAATACAAAAATGTAGTTTTTTCCATAAAAAAAGTCCTAAACATCATGATTCTTGACATTTTAGCAGAGTCATCCTAGTAGACAGGGAACTTGGGCAACTTTCATGGAACCCCCACTTTTTTCATGGGGATGTCTGTTTGAAATAAATATTTCCAAAGCTTCATTAAATTCTTCTGCAAATCGGAATCATAACCCAGAGGCGGATCTAGACCAAAATCTTTGGAGGGGGGTCCAATATGGCAAGGGCACCAATGAGCAAAATCTTGGGGGGGTGCAATGTTACAAAGGTGACAATAATTGACCAAATTGACAAATTTATTCTAAAAAAGAGTGAAAAAACAGGGAAAGAAGGTGCTAGAAAAAATCTTAGGGGAGGGGGGGGGGGGCAGGCCCTCCCCTTGGATCCGCCAGTGTCATAGCATGATTATAATTTGAAATCAAAATTTTGTATTAAGAAAATTAGCTCGAATCTGTAGGACTTTTTTGTCTTCTTCTTTGCTTTTTGTGCATCAGTTTTAGCTTCTTTTTTTTTAAACGTCGTTATTTTCTAATTCTATGGCTAAAACAACTTCGCTTTAGATGGGGCCAACCTTAAGTTTCCTCTCAAGTTATTCAATGTCCTTACTTAATATAAAATCACATTCAAGAAGCTCAAAACTCCTAGCCTACAATAAATGATTTAAATTTGGCCCCTTAAAGTAAAAAAAAAAACAAGTATAGTTCTTTTTTTAAAACTGAAGGCCTATTTTTCTCAAATAAAAACAATAAATACAAATTTAAAAAACTAATGCAAAATTTGTTGAAAACCTTCACCAAATATTTTTTTTCAGCGTGCAACCCAAATTTTGTAAATTCCTGTCTTAGTAGAAAAAGTTTATAAGTTTTGAGCTCTTAGTAATATTGTTTCTTTAATTTGACCCACTATGCTTTATTTATTACTGTTTAAAAAATAAATTTTATATACACACACGGCCGTTCAAGGGGGAGCTAAAAAAGCCTGATGGCTGTGATCCCCTGATTCTCAACTTTTAACAAATTTCATTAAAAAAGACAATAACACTCTCTCAGTTAACCATTAATCCAAAAAAAAATTGCAATAAAGACTCCGCAATGTAAGACTGCGCAATTAATAGATAATTACAAAACATGGCACACAAAATAATTTGAATCTTATTCCCAACTTAGGCTGCGCTTGAGAAGATGAATAAACAACTCCAGCAGCACAACAATGAGATCCAAGCCAAGTACGACGAAGCCAACCGTACCCTTGGTGACTTCGACTCTGCCAAGAAGAAGCTCCAAATTGAGAACTCTGAGCTCCTCAGACAACTCGAAGATTCCGAGTCACAGACTTCACAGCTCGCGAAGCTCAAGATCTCCCTTACCACTCAACTTGAAGATACTAGGCGCATGGCTGATGAGGAAGCACGAGTGAGTACCAAGATTAATACTAAAACCAAGATACGTCATTTGCAAGGATGTGGGCTATTCCCCCTCCCCTTCAATGAGGTCCAAAAACAGATCCAATTTGTGCAATGAAGGGATAGATGTTATTATTTGTTTTAGTTTGACTACCCCAAAAAAAATCATTGGCTCTTGACCACCCTTTAGCCCAGTTCGTAAGAAAGTTAAATTGCCAAAAGACACATAATTTATGGATTAAGCCTTCATTTGCTCCCCAAGCAATAGTTAATATTTGTTAAAGCAGTCCTAATTACTAAGTTCCCTATGCATATGATGCTTCTATGTTACCATTGATTATGTGCTTTTTAATTCACTCATACACAGTACTACTAAAGACAATTTATCACACAAACACCCGCCTGAGGTAACACAGTCAAAGATTTGTCAGTGTCTTGACTGTATTTAGCCTACCTCAAGGGTATTTACCTATATGCACATCTATTAATTCATGTGTTTATAGAATAATGATTACTAAATACGAGTATTATGGTTATTATCGTCAAGTTTGCAAATTCTGTCTTCTAAAATTGGGATATTTATTATTATCACCTAGGAACAAATTCAGCAAATTCCGACTTGAATTTTTCATTAAAAATAAAATTCGCTGAAGTGTTCCTTGAGTATTTTTCGAAGGGAAATTGTTTATTTTAAACTAAATTCGCCCGACCGGAGAAAATATTTTTCCGGCTCTTATCCTAAACAGAAGCGAACCGAATTTCGGGCCCTACAAAAACTATTTCATCCGGCGAAGAAAATCCGACTGCCAAAGCGAAATTTGACCACTCTCAGGGCTTAACGCCATTATATTTATTATTCAAATTTTCGTTGGGTATATTTCCCCCTTGTACGGGGAATATTTCCTCTACAAATAGATATATTTCCCCTTGCATTTCCCTCTGCAAGCCAAACCATAGAACGGACGTCCCAAGAAGTATAAAATAGAAGGCTAAGAATAGTTCACCAAGGACCTTAATTCGTGCTTGTTCTATTGGATGTTGAGTTGCGGCTATTGACCTTCAGCAGCCTTAAGGCTTATGCACATTATATTCTTGTAACCCATTTAGAATGGGAAAAGAAAAACAATTTTCTTTAGGTTGCAATTTATATTTGAGACGAAGAATATCTATGCTTGCCACTAGAATGTTCTTACCCTGACGGCTCTTGAATTTTTGATCTGGATATCTCTCTTCGTCTTCCTGAAACCAGACACATACGTAGAAGAGGAGAGCGTTAGGACTTGTCCCTCTCACTAAATATCGAACATTTAATGAATTCTTTTTTTCCGAGGGATTAGCCAATTTCTTTTGGTTTCGGAAGTTGTCCCCAACCAAAAAAATTTGTAGTTTGGTTAAAACAGGGTGTTGGCATGGGAGTTTATCCCATATTTTTTACGGGTGACTCATGTTGTTACGTTTATAGGAACGTGCGACCCTATTGGGCAAATTCCGTAACCTTGAACATGATCTTGATGGTCTTCGTGAAGCTCAAGAAGAAGAAGCGGAAGCCAAGATTGACCTACAACGCCAACTCAGCAAAACCAACGCTGAGCTCCAAATGTGGCGCAGCAAGTACGAGTCAGAGGGTGTTGCCCGTGCCGAAGAGCTCGAAGACGCTAAGTAAGTAGATGATCACTTATTATAGGCCTATAAGAAGTTGCTCCATTTTAGAACTTTTGCAACTCTGCAGAAATCCTCTTGCTGCGGCTTCATAAATTCATCATCCGAAAAACTACAGACAATTTCCGGAAATTTCTAGTGATTAAAAGGATTATTGATTATTTTCATAATGTTAGAAATTGAAATATAAACTGCCCGGGAACTACGCATAGAATAATATGCGTAAAAAATTTGCATGTGTATCTCAGTGAAATGTTTGAAAATCTTCTCAGTAAAAAGAGAAAATAATAATAATAATAATAATAAAAAAAACGCTGGAATCGACCGTGATTCTCTCATAGATGATACTTTATTTTCTAATTAATCTCCAAGTTCAATTTCTAACAGTAAATAAGATTAGAAAACTAAACCAAACCTTGAAGCTTTTTTAGATCAGAATATAAATAGTCCAGGTAACGCATGAGTATAGATATATTTTTTTAATGTAAGTATTCTAATTAAAAATAAACTTTCTATAAATCTTTAAAAATGAACTGAACAAACAACAAGAAATGAGACTGAGCCTTGAGAAAAGAATTTAAAAACCGCAATCATATTTTCAAAAGCATTCGCAGTCGTAACGATGACATACGCATGCAGAGCTTTATTTGCATTCTACTTGTTCAAATTACGTCCTTATCCTGAAAACCGAATATTTTTATACCTATACCTCTATCCCCATCTATAACACGATAACCTACAGTCTGTCTACACCAGGCTTTAAAGTTAGACTCACGGAAATGGTATCTTGGGGCATTTTAGCCCCTCCGCTGTCCTCATTTATTTTTCTATTTCTACGTATAATTTCATAAGACAGTTGCTTACAATGACACACTTTCTTTTCGCAGACGTAAACTACAAGCTCGTCTTGGTGAAGCTGAGGAGACAGTCGAGAGCCTCAACCAGAAAGTCGTTGCTCTTGAGAAAGTCAAGCAACGTCTTAGTGGAGAACTTGAAGACATGCATGTTGAAGTTGACCGTGCCAACGCTCTTGCCTCCCAGATGGAGAAACGTGGCAAGAACTTTGATAAGGTTGTTGCAGAATGGAAACTTAAGGTGATTTTTTATCAATTTTTTCTTTATCCTCAATCAAAGTATCAACTAGATGCTATAAGACATAGAAATAAAACAGAAAAAATACAGTAAGACAGATCAGATTCCACGGACCATGGTTACTTATTTAGCCAAAAAGTTATCCACTAATTGTTTGTTATGTTTGTAAAATCTAAAATATGTGTAAAAACTAATAAATAATGATGATAAGAATTCAAGATTTGCTTCATCGGAAGAATAAGCTTATTTTGATTTGTAAAAACAAGAAAGTCCATTTGATGCTTTCTGCATACTTTTATTTTCAAGCCACAAAGATACCTAATAATTATTTATTTTCTACCCAGCTTCTAGATTGAATTTTTTCTTATGTAAGCCACTACCCGTATTTTGTCATTAAAATTTCAGACTCTTGCTGTTGGGAAAATTTCTTTATTTGCTAGAGCTTCGGCAAAAAAAAAAATAAATAAATAAATAAAATTCTTGATGATTCGTTCTATTGAACAAGGCCAATTTCGGGTGTAAGTCCGTCTCAAATGGAATGATATCTTAAACTATCTACAACATGTGATACTTTTTTTTTTAAAGATATTTTAGATTAAAGCTGAAATTAAGATTTGAGACTAGGCTGAAATTTATAAAAATCGTTCTGAATTTGTAACTTGAGATGAGGCAAGATCTATGTATATTGCTCGCTCCAATGAATTAAATTTAAAACTATTTATGCTTTACAGGTTGATGACCTTTCTGCTGAACTCGACGCCAGCCAAAAAGAATGCCGAAACTTCTCCACCGAACTTTTCCGACTCAAAGGGGCATACGAAGAGAGTGTTGAACAGCTTGATGCTCTCCGCAGAGAGAACAAGAATCTCGCTGATGAGATCAAGGACTTAATGGACCAGATCGGAGAAGGTATACCCATCAATCTGTTTTAGAGCTAAGCTCTTAACTCCATTTCCGTTTTTTCTTATATGATTAAAATATGAAACAAAAGGCTTAGGATGCCATTAAAGATGGCTAGGGCTTTGACTGTTAAATAGAATGCGGAAGTGGTACTCACCAATCTGTTAGTCTCATCTAGATGTGATCAGATTAATACTGGGATGTGTTTGTGATAGTAAATTCATAATTCACTGGAATGTGAAAAAATAAGGACAAATAAGAAATTTATTTTTCAAAGGTTCATACCAGAGGGATGCATGGTTTGACTTGGTAGGTTCTACGTCAAGTCATTTGAAATAGTTAAATGGGCTAAGCAGTTAAAGTTCTATGCTATTTGTCTAGACTAAATCCCACCATTGAAAAATTTATCAAAACGAATTGGCCATTGATTTCATTAGCTACAGTGCAAATTCTCGACAATAAGAATACTCAATGAACCCAAGTTGCAAAGGCAGTAGAAAATAGAAAAATGATTAAAAATATATCCTACTTACTAAGAAATATCATAGGTTTGAAGCGGTTCAAAAAAGTGAATAAGAAATTCGGATAAAGAAACAGAGAGCTGAAGGAAGCTGAGCTTAAGAATTTAGAAAATTGGAAACTAAGCTACTATTCCAAATGAATTTATTCTAGTAGCATTTATAAAAATAGGCCACAATTAGAAATTATTTTTTTTTGTAGAATAATTTTCGTTTCTTTTTAGTAAATTTTTCTCTTGGATCATTTCGTTCTAAATCTAAAACAGTTGAGGGTGAGTTCTCTATTTTAAAGTGAGATTGTCTTGGATCTTTTTTTAGTTGTTTAAACTTCTCCAAATAACTAAGAATCATTTTAATTTTATTTTCCAAAGGTGGCCGCAACGTTCACGAGATTGAGAAACAGCGCAAACGTCTCGAAGTTGAGAAGGAAGAACTCCAAGCTGCTCTTGAGGAAGCTGAAGCTGCTCTCGAACAAGAAGAAAATAAAGTTCTCCGTGCTCAACTTGAGCTTAGCCAAGTTCGCCAAGAGATTGACCGCCGCATTCAAGAGAAAGAAGAAGAATTTGAAAACACCCGTAAGAACCACCAACGTGCTTTGGACTCCATGCAAGCATCTCTCGAAGCTGAAGCCAAGGGCAAGGCCGAGGCACTTAGGATGAAAAAGAAGCTTGAGTCTGACATCAATGAGCTAGAGATCGCCCTCGATCATGCCAACAAGGCAAATGCGGAAGCTCAGAAAAACATTAAGAGGTAATTCTCATTACGGTCCTTAATGCTCAAAGTTTTAAGTTGTTAGTTACATAACCACGAATGTGGTCACAGAAACCACCCCTCTCACCAAAAGACAGTGATATCTGTGCATTGCACCTTAATTTCAAGAAAAATAAAACTGTAGAAAAACTCATGATTCAAAACTTACACTATAATTCGAACATAAGATTAACTATACTCCAAGAAATCTTTGCATAAATAGCATTTACTGTCAATAAATAAAATTAACTATGAACAGCATTTGCACTGTTTTTTGCTTTGAAATTATCCCATTATGCCTTTACTATTACATATATTCTTTCATTCGAAAATTTACAAATATTCCTTAATTAGAAAGTCTTTCAGACCAAATATAGTCCTTGGGTTGTTTATTAATGACCATATTATGGAATCCAGAGTTTGAGTGGCTTATTCAAATGGTTTTGTTTTCTGAAGTAAGGGTAGAGGGAGAGATGGTCATTTGTTGTCCGATGTGTAGAAAGAATGATGAAGGAATACTAAGAGAATGATGAAGAATTCCATCTTTTTGCTGATTGTGTAGAGTTGGGAGGCTTGAGAAAGGAAATATTTGGGTAGAAAAAGGTGATGAGGGGTGGTTTGCTGGGGCTTTGGAAAAGGAAAATTGTATTAGTATAAAAAATTGTTGCAGATTCATCCGTGTGGAATGGTGCATCGAAAAAGATTTTTGGAATAGTTGTGCTTTTCTATTTTATTTTGTATGTGTTTATTCTATCATATTCTTCTTATGTTGTTTGCCTTAGCCTTAGTTTTTTTCTGCATATAAACATCATTCTTATCATATTGGGAATGAGTCGAGTTATTTTCGGGCATTATGGTAGGCTTAAGCAATATGATTTGAAGGATCACCAATTATACAATTAGATTACGTCTCTTTACAAATTGTTTCTTTACAGATATCAACAAACTATCAAGGAGACCCAACAAGCTCTGGAAGAAGAACAAAGGCAGCGCGATGAATATCGTGAGCAAATGGGTATAGCAGAACGTCGTGCCCATGCTCTCCAAGGAGAGCTGGAAGAATCCCGAGCCCTACTCGAGCAAGCCGACCGTGCTCGCCGTCAAGCAGAGACAGAGCTTGGTGATGCTCATGAGCACTTGAACGAGCTCAATGCCCAATACCAATCTGCAGCAGGTGCTAAGCGCAAGCTTGAATCTGAACTTCAAGCTCTTCATGTAAGTAATATAAACAATGATTATTGCAGTGATTGGGGCAGGAAATGAATATGATGAATATAATTGCTGTGTTTAACAATTTTGTAGTATAAGAATTTATTAAGATGGTAAAAGAAATGCAAAAATTAACCAAGAATGAAACATAAAGTACATTTTTATCTAAATTATTTAATTTTTCTTAATTTAATTGAAATTTAATAATCAAATTTATTTAATTGATCTTCGTTTAGTTTAGTACGGGGCATTACATTAATTTTTCAATATAATTTCAATTCAGAAACTGGGGCAATATCCCCAATCTTTCATAGAACAGAATAGAATATGATTTATTGGCTAAAATAGCACAAAAGCTAGCATAAGCACGTCAGAACAATTACAATAATAAAACAGATGTTAGGGGATAAACATAAAATAAAAAACTAAATCAATTATTTAAATGAGAATCAAAATGTGCTAAAATAGCACAAAAGCTGCCATAAGCACATAGCCTATGAGAGGTAACTGACATTTTTAGCTTGTTTTGAAAGGACTATAATGGGATGAGTTTCAAAATTCGGAAGTGGCTCCAAAAACACTGTCCATTTCATGAAATCATTGATGTACAAAATAGAGGAAACACTGGAATCCAGAATTTGTTTAAAAGCCACTAGGATAGTAATTTGAATTTGGCACTAGAAGTCAGTAGCAGGAAACACTTTTCACGCTAAAATCACTTTCCATGTCTAGCTAATCCTCGCTAGCTCGATACTATCGGTTTGTCAGCTTTCTGATAGTCGTGAATATCAAAGGACAGCAAACCTGACCTCACTAGCAAGCTCGCAAACATTGCATTTCGACCCGCAGATTTAGAGAGTATGTAGCAATATTATAATTAAAGTTTGGCATCATTTCTGGGAGAACAAACCTGTCTAGGTCTATTTTATATAGTTGAAAAATAATTAGAAATCAGACTCTTTAGTATAAAAATCCCATCATCTCAACATTTTTCTTTGATTGATATTTTAGTTTGGGTCATACAGTCTTCACTAAATGGCATTATGTATACTTGAAAATCAGGTAGTCAAATTGGATTTTAAAGAGTAAATAAAGTATATCAAATGAGCCTATGTGCATATTATTTGCGCTGAGGTTTAGATAAAAGAGGTTTATATTTATTCATATAAGCCCCTTACCAATTAAAAGACTGATCTTTCATCTAATTTAAGCGTCATTTTGATCGGTTTTTTTTTTCTCAGAATTCTTACAAAAGTATGCTTCAAAAAATGCAAAAAAGGTAAAATACAAAAAATATTACTTTGTGATACCCTCTTTTTTCACATCAGTTTAGAGCTAGGTTTTAATTGATGAGAATGTTCTTTCATGTCACAATGAGCCAAAATAGTGAATAATAAATAAATTCTGACTGAATTTTAGCGTGTCAAGCCCAAACGTTTGTTTTTCTTCTTCACTAAACCAAAAACCATTTTCAGTCCGATCTTGATGAAGTCATGAACGAGGCTAAGAACTCTGAAGAAAAGGCTAAGAAAGCTATGGTTGATGCTGCACGCCTTGCAGATGAGCTCCGAGCTGAACAAGAGCATGCGCTAAACCAAGAAAAACAGCGCAAGGCTATTGAAGCTCAAATGAAAGAATTGCAAGTTCGCTTGGACGAAGCAGAAAATAACGCATTAAAGGGTAAGTTAGGCGCTCTCATTTCTCGCTTACCAAACTGAAAACCTCAACATAATTTCACCGTTAATGTACATTGATTTAAGATTCTTATGGAGTGATTCCCAACGTGGGGGGTGCAATACCCACTGGTGGGGCGTGACAATATTTTGGTGGGTCAAAGGCAGGACGTGCATCCTTTGCCTAACTGTACTTTAGAACCCTAATCTTGAAAAAAACATTTTTGATGTGAATGACTTCACATTCACCTGTATTTATAGAGTAAAAAAGATGCATGATGGCATTGCAGTTACGTCAGGCGTTGTATAAAAGTGCTTTATATAGACAATATTTTTCATTAGCATAAAATATGTCTAGAGGACGACAAAAAAAAAACAACAAGACCAAGTTAATGGCCTTTAAAACTTTTTTTGGGTGGATACATGTAAAATTTTGAATAACAAATTTAAATATCAAGAGGGGAGGGGTCAGGATTTTAGAAATGCCCAGGTGGGGCATGGGTCCAAAATCAGTTGGGAACAACTGCTCTAATGTAAAGTATCTACAAGCAGGATAATGAATAAAGGAGGAATCCTCCCAAAGGTTTTCTGAAGCCCTTACCTTGGTAGGAAAGCGAAACACTTAAAATGTATAAACTACCCCAAACTTTAAGCACACTTCTTAAGAACCAGAAAATTTTTCTGCCGCAACCCCTAAGTTCATCTTCTTGTGTAGTTCATTTCAAAAGGTTAGATTTTTTTTTCTTCCAAGCACTGAAGACGACTTAGTGGAGGTCCTTGTCGAAATATTTTGTCACTGGCTGACACAACCCTCGCTTTTCTTACCTATTTGATTTTATTTTTCATTTATTATTTCCTTCTTCTTTGTTTCATGCGTCATTTATATCCAGTGTGATCTTGAAATGTATATTCGAGTCTTATTGCTTTCAGTAACAGTGCACTGCAACTACATGAAGTTCTTCTACTCATTGCAAATAACCACTCATGGCTGAGACATCTACTAATCACCAGAATCATTGGAATAATCGTCAACTATCCAATCATTACTAATGATAATTAACTCATCCACTAGTCTTCACAATCTATTCTATTTTTAGGTGGCAAAAAGACAATCCAAAAACTTGAACAAAGAGTCCGCGAACTCGAACAAGAACTTGATGGTGAACAACGCCGACACGCTGATGCCCAGAAGAACCTCCGCAAATCTGAGCGCCGCATTAAGGAGCTTACTTTCCAAGCCGACGAGGACAGGAAGAACCACGAACGAATGCAAGATCTTGTTGACAAACTCCAACAGAAGATCAAGACATACAAACGACAGATCGAAGAAGCTGTGAGTTTTTTTTATCTATTCAAGCAAGCGAAAATTTATTTTAATTAATATTTTTGGCTCACCTACCATGAAACTATTTAGATAATTTTTATCTTGTAAGTGATCTTCGAATACTATTTTATTTAATAGAATCAAACTTCATCCAAATTCAATCCCAAGTTTTAATTGAAAGTTAATCTTTTATACAAGCAAAAATATTTTTTATAGCATATACATTTTTAAATTAAGATATAATTAATATCCTTATTTTTTCAAGAGGGTAAATATCGTCGTAAATCTGTTTGACCTACTTATATCCAATTTTTTGATTTTTATAAATCTGAGAAAACGTTCAAAGTCATTGTTGTCTTTTAGTAATAAAATAAAAAAAAAAAATTTAACCAAAAAATATAGTATGATATTTTTTTTCTTAGTTTCTAATTCTATCCAACTCGGGAATTAGTGTTATAAATAATTTCTTCTGGTTGTTAAATCTCTATGGTGGCATATCGTTTTGGTAGCAGGATATGGAGTAGGATAGCAAAGATGAATCAAAATTTTTAAAAATGAAATAAACTGTTTTTGTCAAATGGCGTTGCTTTATAGTATTTGGTAAAATAACAGACAAAAATAAACAACGTAAAATGAAAATGCTAGAGCGTAATTACATTTCACTGAACCCTTTTTTATATAAAAACTAACTTTTCCTAAATATTTATAACTAAGTTTAGCCAACAAAACACGTGTTTGGTGTCACATTTGCCAGACACCAGCTTTTTAAAATTGGAATCGTACTTTAACGACGTTCAAACTAATAATAATAAAGAAAAAAAAGACAAATAAATTTAGCTTCTGAATTCATTATTTTATTGTGAAAACCTAATGAATCATGGCTGAAGCTGTTTAATTTTGTGGATTTTTATTTTTCTTTTAAAAAAGTCGTTTTAATTAGCAGAAATATCATTGTGGCACTATTGACAAACTATTTTTTCAAAACACCCCTTGATTACTATTATTTTTTAGTAATAGTGAGGTACAGGGGTTTAGAAACTGTTAAATAGAGGCATTTGACATGGATATTCTTCACGTTTCAGGAAGAAATTGCTGCTTTGAATTTGGCTAAGTTCCGTAAAGCCCAACAAGAACTCGAAGAAGCCGAGGAACGTGCAGATATTGCAGAGCAGACTGTCAGTAAAGTCCGTGCCAAGGGTCGTGGTGGATCAGTTCAGAGGCTATCACCCGCTCCCCAGCCACGAAAATAGATTAGTTTTAAATCGTAAGTAACTTCTATTAAACTGTTGTTGTTTTTTCTAAGCAACAATCTTGTTCTATTGAATCATTTTCATATTCTTGATTTTTCCATTAAATTTACTAAAAAAAACAAAAAAAAATCAAAATCCCTACAAAATTTAGTATTCTGCTACTTTTTTTTACATATACAATAACCAAAACTTCGAGAAGACTTGATTACAAACTATTGTGTTCAGAAAATATTTGATTCGTCAAACACAAGTTTAGAGTTAAATTTGTATGCATCCCGTTTACCCTATTAAATTTTATTATTTGTCTTTTTAAGTATCATCAAGGCTGCCGAGAAGGAGGAGGGCGTAGCAGAGGAATTTATCGGGACTAAGCCTCAAAGAAAATCAGTATAAGATTTTTTATTCAGTGGAATTAACTTATAAGTTTATACTTGTAAGTTAACTTTATACATTTTATTTAATTTTAGTTAGAACAAGTTTTATCTGAAGATCATTCTGCTAAAAAAAACACGTTCAAAGGAAAATAGAAAAAAAAAATAAAAAAAAGAAATCTGCTGTCAAAACTTCGGCGAAATTTCATCCGTAATAAATAACCTGAAAGCTCTGTAAGTAACAGCCACACATATGTTACGTGCTGCTTTATGTTTTCAATCTCAGAGCCAAATTCGTTTGCTGTGGTATAATTTTGCTATACAAGAAAAACAAAAGAGAGGGAGGGAGCCCACTGGCATGAGCTCCTGACCCAGCATAAACTATCTACGGTCCTGGGTCCGAATCAGAATTCGTTGGAACTATTTAGATATTGTTTTTTGTTAACTTACCTACATACTAACTTACATACTAACAGCCTATAGTAAAGGCCATACGGCTCTAATGTTTTATTATTATTATTATTTTTTTTACCCCAGAGGCACTTCATATGGAAGGGGTCGTCGTATAAACTTCAAAGGGGGCTCATTCGATTGGAAATCGAGAGTTCTAGTGCCCTTTTTGAGGGTCAAAAGTGATTGGAAGGCAACTAACACCCCTTCCACGCCCACCATTTCCCCAAACACATCTAATCAAAATTTTGAGATAGCCATTTTGTTCTACGTAGTTGATTTCCAGATAGAAATTATGTTTTTGAGGAGAACACTCCCCCCACAGCCCTCAGGGCAAGGGATATAAGTTATGTCCTGGGGGCATATAAGGTTTTTATAGAAAGCTTTGTTGACGCAGTAGGTTTTAGACTTTTACAGTGAGAGAAGAAGGCGATACCCGAACTCTTGTTTGTAGTGATTTTTGTTCGTTTCAAGCTTGATTTGCATATTCAGTTTAAGTTTCACTCGTTTTAAGATTTATTTATTCATTTACATTAATATCTATTGTATGTTTGTTTGCATTGATTGTTTATTTAATTTCTGTTCGTTTTAAGTTTCATTTATACTTCAATAGCAAAATATTTTTTTCGTTTTAAGCTTGATTTTCTTATTCAATCTAAGCCTTACTCGCTTTAAGATCTATCTATTCATTTATATTATTACTTGTATATTTTTTTGCTATGATTGTTTATTTAATTTCTGTTCTTTTTGGGTTTCATTTATTCTTTAATAGTAACTTCTGGTTGTTTTGAGTTTGAATTTTAACAGGTATTTGTATCTGCTGAGCTTAAGTTTAAAATGGCCTTTACTTATCTTTGAAAAACTTATTTTTCGGAAAGTTTTTTTTTAATTAATTAGAGACAAAATCAGTGCTATGTTTGATACATTGACCGGTAAATTTAATATGTGTAAAACTGATCGAACATTGGTTTAGTGCTTTCACTTCATGGTGTTTTTGCAGTACCATGGCTAGTGAAGACAATGGGTTGAAATTCTTTAGGTCTTTGCTTCCAATCCTGCTGAAGGCAGTTTTTCACAACAAATCTTCAGTATGATTGAGTTCTTTGTGCGATCAATTACTTCATCAATTACGATCAATTACTTCATAAGTGTATTATTATTAATCAACCCGGTGGCATTCCAATTCGATTGCATAAATTAATTTTAATTTCAGGAATCAGTAGACGTGTCCCAGCCGACCGATAATGACTTCAGCGAAAATCGACCGACAACTTGAGACGGCCATTTTAAATGAAAATCGCCATTCTTCTGCGTGAATGTGTGCTTTCTTAAAATTTATTAATTATATCATATTTCCATGTATGTTCAAACACAGTGTATGCGCGTCTACTGAAAACTGTCCCTTCTTATTATTTCTGCTGATGTCAAAGTTCTTCGTTGTAGCATTTTTTGTTTCAAAAAATTTCAAGGATAAATTTTGTTGATTATTTAATCTCTGTAATTTACATTTAGTAAGTAACAGAAATTAGGATTGCTTTTTCTTATTCTTAGATTTTATAAGTCTTCTCCAACCAATGGTAGCACAGTAGCGCAGTAACGCGGTACCCGCCCTCTCCGTAACCCTCAAAGATTTTCGATCAAAATTTTGTAACAGCAATCTTTCTCAAGACAGTCAAAAGGTTTTACTCAAATACTTTGAATATGCAAGTGATTTGAGAGTCCTAGATAAAGCGTTAGCAATTGAAAATTAATTTTATGAAGACTAAGTCACTTAAACTTGGAATAAATGAAAGTCAGGAGGTGATATTGGGTAACAAACAGGTCAATCAAGTGGATATTTTAACTTACCTGGATAGTATGCCTAGCAAATATGGCGAATTCCCAGAAGATGTAAAAAGCAGGATTGTCAAGGTCTAGCGAGTTTATTTACACATGGAAAAAGTTCGGAAGAACAAGAAAATAAGTCTGCTAATCAAGGATAGAATATTGGAGGCTACGGTACGCCAATATTGGTCATGTATGGTTCAGAAACGTGGACGCTTCCAAAGGCAGAGAAAGGTCTATTAAACGCTTTCCAGAGGAATTGCCTCTAGAGGAGGCAATTCCTCTGGAGGCAATTCCTCTTTATTTCATAGTCTCTGGAGGCTACGTCCAGAGGCTATGAAATCAATTCCTATCCATAGCCTCTGGAGGCAATTCTTCTGGAGGCAACCCCTGCCCCTCCAGAGGAGGGACAAGGGTCAGAAAATCAGGAAATAGGCCAGTAAACTTTTTGTCCCTGAACAACTTGAAAATTAGAGGCATAAGTCTTCCAGCCGAGAGGAACCTAATGTATAAAGAAAGAAAACTTTTGAGAACTCGAAAGCTGCCGAGATAAGATGCCTCCGTCACATTGCTAGAATCACTGCATCACAAATATGGAAGTGCTCCAATCGACTGAAACTATTCTCAGTAACATTAAGAAGCAGCAAATTCACTGGTTCGGTCCCGTCAAGCGAATTGAGTCAAGCCGCCTCTCGAAAATCGCACTCGGAGGTTCTCTGCATGGCCTTCGTCGACGAGGCAGAGCATGAAAGTGATGGCTAGATAAATTCTATTTTGAAAACATCAAGTTAGCCCAGATATCAAGTGCCACAGCTAATAGAAGAATATGCCAAGCCCTTAAGCATGTGCTAGCAGTAGGAGTAGCCCCAAAACGTCCAACGAGGATGATCGGGACCTAAGTAAGTACTAAGTTAAATGTTTAGTAGACTTTGTCTCTGATTTTCCCAAATGTTTTCGCAGTATAAGTTCCAACGGTACTTGTGTATAATCTCTACACAGTTAAGTGGTGAGGTAAATCAAAATGTATAATGTGCTACCAGTTTACTTAGATGAAAAATACGAAATGTGCCGGTAATAGCTTGGGTATCAAGTCGAAACTTTCCAGGAGCTTCCGGAAGGAGGCAGAGGCAAGTGACCCTTAGATGTTTTTTGCGATGCAGACCGAGTTAACTCAGAAGGGACTAGATATAACCAAATCCTAAAAAAAAGCTGCCACAGTTTGGAAATGGCTTAGAGAATAAAGTTGAAAGTTGAAGGTATTGTTGAGTAAAGAATGCAGGAAGGGTGGAAAAAGGGGACTTTAATTTCTTTTTTAGAGGGAGGGGACTCAGCAATTTTTGTGTCTGATTTACAAAACACATTTGTACTATAAGCCGCTATGGAATTAATAATCTATGTAGATAAGCAGCAAGGTAAACGATTTGGTTTAGATTTCAGGGCAAAAATATATGCTTGAATTGTTTGAATTCGAAACTTTGAGCTTGGAAATTCAGTTTATTCAGCAACTAAAGTGATTACCGTAGTTCTGTTATCAGAGGCAACGCAATAGCGTTGCCTATAGTAAAGGCCATACGGCTCCAATGTTTTATTATATTTTTTCTACCCAGAGGCACTTCATATGGAAGGGGTCATCGTAGAAAACTTCTAAGGGGGCTCATTCGATTGGAAATCGAGAGTTCTAGTGCCTAGTTCTAGTCGAAAGTGATTGGAGAGCAACTAGCCCCCCCCACGCCCAACATTCTCCCAAACAAATCCAATGAAAATTTTGAGATATCCATTTTGTTCAGCGTATTTGATTTCCACATAGAAAATATGTTTTTGAGGAGGACACTCCCCCACAACCCTCAGGGCAAGGGTTTTAAGTCATGCCCTGTGGGCATATAAGGTTTTTATAGAAGGCATTGTCGTAGAAATTTCAAAACAGGCTCCTTCGATTGGAAATTCAAAGGACTAGTGCCCTTTTTAATAGTCGAAAGTGATTGGAGGGCAACTAGCCCCCCCCCAAACCCATCATTCCCCCAAACACATCCAATCAAAATTTTGAGACAGCCATTTTGTTCAGCGTAGTTGATTTCCAGATAGAAAATATATTTTGAGGAGGACACTCCCCCGCAGCCCTCAGGGCAAGGGTTTTAAGTTATGCCCTGGGGGCATATAAGGTTTTTATATAAGGCGTTGTCGTCGAAACTTCAAAAAAAAGCTCATTCGATTGGAAATTCAAAGGTCCAGTGCCCTTTTTAATAGTCGAAAGTCATTGGAGGGCAACTAGCCCTCCCACCCACGCCCATCATTCCCCCAAACCCCAAAACACATCCAATCAAAATTTTGAGATAACCTTTTTGTTTAGCGTAGTTGATTTCCAGAGAGAAAATACGTTTTTGAGGAGGACACTCCCCCACAACCCTCAGGGCAAGGTTTTTAAGTTATGCCCTGGGGGCATATAAGGTTTTTATAGAAGGCGTTTTCGCAGAAACTTCAAAAAAGGCTCATTCGATGGGAAATTCAAAGGGCTAGTGCCCTTTTTCATAGTCGGAAGTGATTGGAAGGCAACTAACCCCCCTCTCACGCCCATCTTTTCCCCAAACACATCCAATCAAAATTTTGAGATAGCCATTTTGTTAAACGTAGTTTTAAGTTCTAGAAATTAGGTCTTTGAGGATGACAACTCCCCCACAGCCCTTAGGGTAAGGGTTGTAAGTTATGGCGGATGTGTACCTTATGTACCATGGTGGTACATAAGGTTTTGTATAGACAGCATTGTCATAGAAACTTCAGAGTCGGCTTATTCGATTGGAAATTTAAATGGCTAGTTTCCTTTTTAATAGTCGAAAGTGATTCCAAGGCAACTGACACCCCTTCCACGCCCACCATTTCAGTAGAGGTGACCCTATAACTCGTGTCACCCACCCCTGCTGCCACCTATAACTTTTTTTTACATAGTTTATGTCTGTTTGTTGTCACATTTATTGATGGTTTTATGGACTTTGTCAGTGAGAATGAAAAAACAGGAACTTTGTCACATTTATGTCTGTTTTCATGGATGGTTATGTGTGTTGGTCAATTTATTTGATGTTTTTATGGTCTTTGTCAGTGAGAATGGAAAAACAGGAACTTTGTCACCCCCTTCTTGTTGTTGTTCGATGCAGATGTTATGAGTTTCCGGGAGATCGCGTGTTTCCGATATTTGTTGTTCAAGCCAAATGTTATGAGTTTCCGGGGAACACCTGTGCTGTCAGTCATTAATCAAATTGTTTCCAGGGAATGTCTGACAGATGACGTCAAGTTAATTAATGTCTTTGATGCATTTCCAAAGAGAATTGTCTCCGGGACAAAGTTTAGATCACACGTGACAGATGATGTCATGATTGATTGATTGACACGAAAGGGGAATTAATTTCTTGTTCTAAAGAGAATTGATTCACGAAAGGGGAATTAATTTGGAGTTCTAACAAGAGAATCGTTTCCGAGGCAAAGTTTAGATCTTAGCGATGAATTGTTTTAGCGCGGGAATCAGGTTTCCAAATAATTGAAATGTGCCAGCGCAGGGATGCCAAACAAAAGGAACACGCTGAATTACGTTTAGGGATTATTTGGGCGAAACTCTTTTAGCCATTTATGGAATTATTTCGACGAAACAGTTAGAGACATTATAAAATATGATTTTTGAAGAGATTTTAGAAGAGAATTTGAGGGTAAAACTTTGTGGTCGTTATAATACACAAGTTCCATTTGAACAGTGTTGTGAGATCCTCTACCACAACCCCAAAGGGTCCCGATCCCCCTACCCCAACCCCAAATGGTTTCAATCCCTCTACCCCAACCCCAAAGGTCCACCGGGCTCCCAAAGGTCCACCAGGCTCCCAAAGGGCCACCCGGCCCTCAAGTGCCGCCCAGACCCCCAAAGGCCCTCCCCAGACTTCCAAAGGCCCTCCCTCGATCCCCAAAGGTCCATCGGGCTCCCAAAAGACCAATCGGTGCTCAAGGGCCCCCCAGACCCCCAAAGAGCCCCCCGGACCCCAGAGGTCCTCACCCGGTCCCCAAAGGTCCACCAGGCTCCCAAAGGACCAATCGGCCCTCAAGTGCCCCCCAGACCCCCAAAGGCCCTCCCTGTGCCCCAAAGGCCCTCCCCCGGTCCCCAAAGGTCCCCCGGACCCGAGAAGCGCCGCGGGCCAGGAAAGCGCCGCAAGGGGATGCGCCGCAGGGGTATTCGCCGCGGGACCGAGAAGCGCCGCAGGGATGCGCCGCAGGCCAGGAAAGTGCCGCAGGGATGCGCCGCAGGGATGCGCCGCAAAAAAAGTAAACTAAAAAGTAAAAATTTCGAAATGTTATCCCCCAAACGCCCTCCTCAGACCCCCAAAGGCCCTCCCCTGGTCCTCAAAGGTCCCCCGGGCTCCCAAAGGGCCAACCGGTCCCCAAGGGTCCCCCAAACACCCTCCCCGGGCCCCCCAAAGAGTCCCCTCTCCATTTTTTAATACTTTTGATGGCTTTATTATATCTTTACAGAACAAGTTCCATTCATAATGTCATTCCTAAACCCATTTTACAAGTTGAAGTACCCATCCTTTTCACCCGCAACTTAGTTGTAGGTAAGAGTTTGAAGTTTTACCTTAGAGACTTAGCTTAGAGTTTTAGTTTGGTTTAGTTTTAGTTAAAAGTATAGAATTTTTTAGCTTAGAGTCTTAGCTTAGAGTTTTATTCAGAGTTCTAGTTTAGTTTAGTTTTAGTTAAGAGTTTTGAGTTTTACCTTAAAGTCTTAGATTAGAGTTTTAGTTAGGGTTGAAGTTTAGTTTAGTTTACTTAAGAGTTTAGAGTTTTAGCATAGAGTCTTAGCTTAGAGTTCTTGTTAGAGTTCTAGACTAGTTTTAGTTAAGAGTTTGGAGTTTTACCTTAGAGACCTAGCTTAGAGTTTTAGTTTAGTTTAGTTACAGTTAAGAGCTTAGAGTTTTTTAGCTCAGAGTCTTAGTTTAGAGTTTTTGTTAGAGTTATAGTTTAGTTCAGTTTTACTTAAGAGTTTGGTGTTTTACCTTAGAGTCTTAGCTTAGAGTTTTAGTTAGAGTTCTAGTTTAGTTTTAGTTAAGAGCTTAGAATTTTAGCTTAGAGTCATAGCTTAGAGTTTTTGTTATAGTTCTAGTTTATTCTAGTTTTAATTAAGAGTTTAGAGTTTTCAGCTGAGAGTCTTAGCTTAGAGTTTTTGCCGAAGTTCTAGTTTAGTTTAGTTTAGTTCTAGTTAATAGTTTAGACTTTTAGCTTAGAGTCTTAGCTTAGAGTTTTTGTTAGAGTTGAAATTTAGTTTAGTAATAGTTAAGAGTTTAGAGTTTTAGCTTAGAGTCTTAGCTTAGAGTTCTTGTTAAAATTCTATTTTAGTTTAGATTAGTTAAGAGTTTGGAGTTTTACCCTAGAGACTTAGCTTAGAGATTTAGTTTAGTTTAGTTTTCGTTAAGAGTTTAGAGTTTTTTTAGCTTAAAGTCTTAGCGTAGAGTTTTTGTTAGAGTTCTAGTTTAGTTTAGTTTTAGTTAAGAGTTTGGTGTTTTACCTTAGAGTCATAGCTTAGAGTTTTAGTTAGAGTTCTTGTTTAGTAATAGTTAAGAGTTTAGAATTTTAGCTTAGAGTCTTAGCTTAGAGTTTTTGTTAGAGTTCTAGTTTAGTTTAGTTATAGTTAAGAGATTGGTGTTTTACCATAGAGACTTAGCTTAGAGTTTTAATTTAGTTTAGTTTTGGTTAAGATTTTAGAGTTTTAGCTTAGAGTCTTAGCATAGAGTTTTTGTTAGAATTCTAGTTTAGTTTAGTTTTAGTTAAGAGTTTAGAGTTTTAGCCTAGAGTCTTATCTCAGAGTTTTTTATAGAGTTCTAGTTTTGTTTAGTTTTAGTTAAGAGTTTAGAGTTTTTAGCTTAGAGTCTTAGTTTAAAGTTTTTTTGTTGAAGTTCTAGTTTAGTTTTAGAGTTTTAGCTTAGACTTAGAGTTTTAATTAGAGTTCTAGATTAGTTTAGTTTTAGTTAAGAGTTTAGAGTTTTAGCTTAGAGTCTTAGCTTAGAGTTTTTGTTATAGTTCTAGTTTAGTTTAGTTTAGTTATAGTTAAGAGTTTGGAATTTTACCTTAGAGACTTAGCTTAGAGTTTTAGTTTAGTTTAGTTTTACTTAAGAGTTTAGAGTCTTAGCTTAGAGTCTCAGCTTAGAGTTTTTGCTAGAGTTCTAGTTTAGTTTAGTTTTAGTTAAGAGTTTAGTGTTTTTAGCTTAGAGTCCTAGTTTAGAGTTTTTGTTGAAGTTCTAGTTTAGTTTAGTTTTAGTTTAGAGTTTTTGCTTAGACTTAGAGTTTTAATTAGAGTTCTAGTTTAGTTTAGTTAGCTAAGAGTTTAGAGTTTTAGCTTAAACTCATAGCTTAGAGTTTTTGTTAGAGTTCTAGTTTAGTTTAGTTTTAGTTAAAGAGTTTAGAGTTTTACCATAGAGTCATAGCTTAGAGTTTTAGCTTAGAGTCTTAGCTTAGAGTTTTAGCTTAGAGTCTTAGCTTAGAGTTTTTGTTATAGTTCTAGTTTAGCTTAGTTTAGTTATAGTTAAGAGTTTGGAGTTTTACCTTAGACACTTAGCTTAGAGTTTTAGTTTAGTTTAGTTTTACTTAAGAGTTTAGAGTTTTAGCTTGGAGTATCAGCTTAGAGTTTTTGCTAGAGTTCTAGTTTAGTTTAGTTTAAATTAAGAGTTTAGTGTTTTTAGCTTAGAGTCTTAGTTTAGAGTTCTTGTTGAAGTTCTAGTTTAGTTTAGTTTTAGTTTAGAGTTTTAGCTTAGACTTAGAGTTTTAATAAGAGTTCTAGTTTAGTTTAGTAGGCTAAGAGTTTAGAGTTTTAGCTTAGACTTAGAGTTTTAATTACAGTTTTAGATTAGTTTAGTTAAGAGTTTAGAGTTTTAGCTTAGAGTCTTAGCTAAGAGTTTTTGTTAGAGTTCTAGTTTAGTTTAGTTTTAGTTAAGAGTTTAGAGTTTTAGCTTAGAGTCTTAGCTTAGAGTTTTTGTTATAGTTCTAGTTTAGTTTAGTTTAGTTATAGTTAAGAGTTTGGAATTTTACCTTAGAGACTTAGCTTAGAGTTTTAGTTTAGTTTAGTTTTACTTAAGAGTTTAGAGTCTTAGCTTAGAGTCTCAGCTTAGAGTTTTTGCTAGAGTTCTAGTTTAGTTTAGTTTTAGTTAAGAGTTTAGTGTTTTTAGCTTAGAGTCTTAGTTTAGAGTTTTTGTTGAAGTTCTAGTTTAGTTTAGTTTTAGTTTAGAGTTTTAGCTTAGACTTAGAGTTTTAATTAGAGTTCTAGCTTAGTTTAGTTAGCTAAGAGTTTAGAGTTTTAGCTTAAAGTCATAGCTTAGAACTTTTGTTAGAGTTCTAGTTTAGTTTAGTTTTAGTTAAGAGTTTAGAGTTTTACCATAGAGTCTTAGCTTAAAGTTTTAGCTTAGAGTCTTAGCTTAGAGTTTTGTTATAGTTCTAGTTTAGCTTAGTTTAGTTATAGTTAAGAGTTTGGAGTTTTACCTTAGAGACTTAGCTTAGAGTTCTAGTTTAGTTTAGTTTAAATTAAGAGTCTAGTGTTTTTAGCTTAGAGTCATAGTTTAGAGTTCTTGTTGAAGTTCTAGTTTAGTTTAGTTTTAGTTTAGAGTTTTAGCTTAGACTTAGAGTTTTAATTAGAGTTCTAGTTTAGTTTAGTAGGCTAAGAGTTTAGAGTTTTAGCTTAGAGTTTTTGTTAGAGTTCTAGCTTAGTTTAGTTTTAGTTAAGAGTTTAGAGTTTTTAGCTTAGAGTCTTAGTTTAAAGTTTTTTTGTTGAAGTTCTAGTTTAGTTTTAGAGTTTTAGCTTAGACTTAGAGTTTTAATTAGAGTTTTAGATTAGTTTAGTTTTAGTTAAGAGTTTAGAGTTTTAGCTTAGAGTCTTAGATTAGAGTTTTTGTTAGAGTTCTAGTTTAGTTTAGTTTTAGTTAAGAGTTTAGAGTTTTAGCTTAGAGTCTTAGCTTAGAGTTTTTGTTATAGTTCTAGTTTAGTTTAGTTATAGTTAAGAGTTTGGAATTTTACCTTAGAGACTTAGCTTAGAGTTTTAGTTTAGTTTAGTTTTACTTAAGAGTTTAGAGTCTTAGCTTAGAGTCTCAGCTTAGAGTTTTTGCTAGAGTTCTAGTTTAGTTTAGTTTTAGTTAAGAGTTTAGTGTTTTTAGCTTAGAGTCTTAGTTTAGAGTTTTTGTTGAAGTTCTAGTCTAGTTTAGTTTTAGTTTAGAGTTTTAGCTTAGACCTAGAGTTTTAATTAGAGTTCTAGTTTAGTTTAGTTAGCTTAGTATTTAGAGTTTTAGCTTAAAGTCATAGCTTAGAGCTTTTGTTAGATTTCTAGTTTAGTTTAGTTACAGTTAAGAGTTTAGAGTTTTACCATAGAGTCTTAGCTTAGAGTTTTAGCTTAGAGTCTTAGCTTAGAGTTTTTGTTATAGTTCTAGTTTAGCTTAGTTTAGTTATAGTTAAGAGTTTGGAGTTTTACCTTAGAGACTTAGCTTAGAGTTTTAGTTTAGTTTAGTTTTACTTAAGAGTTTAGAGTTTTAGCTTAGAGTCTCAGCTTAGAGTTTTAGTTAGAGTTCTAGCTTAGTTTTAGTTAAGAGTTTAGAATTTTAGCTTAGAGTCATAGCTTAGAGTTTTTGTTATAGTTCTAGTTTATTCTAGTTTTAATTAAGAGTTTAGAGTTTTCAGCTGAGAGTCTTAGCTTAGAGTTTTTGCCGAAGTTCTAGTTTAGTTTAGTTTAGTTTTAGTTAATAGTTTAGAGTTTTAGCTTAGAGTCTTAGCTTAGAGTTTTTGTTAGAGTTGAAATTTAGTTTAGTAATAGTTAAGAGTTTAGAGTTTTAGCTTAGAGTCTTAGCTTAGAGTTCTTGTTAAATTCTATTTTAGTTTAGATTTAGTTAAGAGTTTGGAGTTTTACCCTAGAGACTTAGCTTAGAGTTTTAGTTTAGTTTAGTTTTAGTTAAGAGTTTAGAGTTTTAGCTTAAAGTCTTAGCGTAGAGTTTTTGTTAGAGTTCTAGTTTAGTTTAGTTTTAGTTAAGAGTTTGGTGTTTTACCTTAGAGTCATAGCTTAGAGTTTTAGTTAGAGTTCTTGTTTAGTAATAGTTAAGAGTTTAGAATTTTAGCTTAGAGTCTTAGCTTAGAGTTTTTGTTAGAGTTCTAGTTTAGTTTAGTTATAGTTAAGAGATTAGTGTTTTACCATAGAGACTTAGCTTAGAGTTTTAATTTAGTTTAGTTTTGGTTAAGATTTTAGAGTTTTAGCTTAGAGTCTTAGCATAGAGTTTTTGTTAGAATTCTAGTTTAGTTTAGTTTTAGTTAAGAGTTTAGAGTTTTAGCCTAGAGTCTTATCTCAGAGTTTTTTATAGAGTTCTAGTTTTGTTTAGTTTTAGTTAAGAGTTTAGAGTTTTTAGCTTAGAGTCTTAGTTTAAAGTTTTTTTGTTGAAGTTCTAGTTTAGTTTTAGAGTTTTAGCTTAGACTTAGAGTTTTAATTAGAGTTTTAGATTAGTTTAGTTTTAGTTAAGAGTTTAGAGTTTTAGCTTAGAGTCTTAGCTTAGAGTTTTTGTTATAGTTCTAGTTTAGTTTAGTTTAGTTATAGTTAAGAGTTTGGAATTTTACCTTAGAGACTTAGCTTAGAGTTTTAGTTTAGTTTAGTTTTACTTAAGAGTTTAGAGTCTTAGCTTAGAGTCTCAGCTTAGAGTTTTTGCTAGAGTTCTAGTTTAGTTTAGTTTTAGTTAAGAGTTTAGTGTTTTTAGCTTAGAGTCCTAGTTTAGAGTTTTTGTTGAAGTTCTAGTTTAGTTTAGTTTTAGTTTAGAGTTTTTGCTTAGACTTAGAGTTTTAATTAGAGTTCTAGTTTAGTTTAGTTAGCTAAGAGTTTAGAGTTTTAGCTTAAACTCATAGCTTAGAGTTTTTGTTAGAGTTCTAGTTTAGTTTAGTTTTAGTTAAAGAGTTTAGAGTTTTACCATAGAGTCATAGCTTAGAGTTTTAGCTTAGAGTCTTAGCTTAGAGTTTTTGTTATAGTTCTAGTTTAGCTTAGTTTAGTTATAGTTAAGAGTTTGGACTTTTACCTTAGACACTTAGCTTAGAGTTTTAGTTTAGTTTAGTTTTACTTAAGAGTTTAGAGTTTTAGCTTGGAGTATCAGCTTAGAGTTTTTGCTAGAGTTCTAGTTTAGTTTAGTTTAAATTAAGAGTTTAGTGTTTTTAGCTTAGAGTCTTAGTTTAGAGTTCTTGTTGAAGTTCTAGTTTAGTTTAGTTTTAGTTTAGAGTTTTAGCTTAGACTTAGAGTTTTAATAAGAGCTCTAGTTTAGTTTAGTAGGCTAAGAGTTTAGAGTTTTAGCTTAGAGTTTTTGTTAGAGTTCTAGTTTAGTTTAGTTTTAGTTAAGAGTTTAGAGTTTTAGCTTAGAGTTTTTGTTAGAGTTCTAGTTTAGTTTAGTTTTAGTTAAGAGTTTAGAGTTTTTAGCTTAGTCTTAGTTTAAAGTTTTTTTGTTGAAGCTCTAGTTTAGTTTTAGAGTTTTAGCTTAGACTTAGAGTTTTAATTACAGTTTTAGATTAGTTTAGTTAAGAGTTTAGAGTTTTAGCTTAGAGTCTTAGCTAAGAGTTTTTGTTAGAGTTCTAGTTTAGTTTAGTTTTAGTTAAGAGTTTAGAGTTTTAGCTTAGAGTCTTAGCTTAGAGTTTTTGTTATAGTTCTAGTTTAGTTTAGTTTAGTTATAGTTAAGAGTTTGGAATTTTACCTTAGAGACTTAGCTTAGAGTTTTAGTTTAGTTTAGTTTTACTTAAGAGTTTAGAGTCTTAGCTTAGAGTCTCAGCTTAGAGTTTTTGCTAGAGTTCTAGTTTAGTTTAGTTTTAGTTAAGAGTCTAGTGTTTTTAGCTTAGAGTCTTAGTTTAGAGTTCTTGTTGAAGTTCTAGTTTAGTTTAGTTTTAGTTTAGAGTTTTAGCTTAGACTTAGAGTTTTAATTAGAGTTCTAGTTTAGTTTAGTAGGCTAAGAGTTTAGAGTTTTAGCTTAGAGTTTTTGTTAGAGTTCTAGCTTAGTTTAGTTTTAGTTAAGAGTTTAGAGTTTTTAGCTTAGAGTCTTAGTTTAAAGTTTTTTTGTTGAAGTTCTAGTTTAGTTTTAGAGTTTTAGCTTAGACTTAGAGTTTTAATTAGAGTTTTAGATTAGTTTAGTTTTAGTTAAGAGTTTAGAGTTTTAGCTTAGAGTCTTAGATTAGAGTTTTTGTTAGAGTTCTAGTTTAGTTTAGTTTTAGTTAAGAGTTTAGAGTTTTAGCTTAGAGTCTTAGCTTAGAGTTTTTGTTAGAGTTCTAGTTTAGTTTAGTTATAGTTAAGAGTTTTGAATTTTACCTTAGAGACTTAGCTTAGAGTTTTAGTTTAGTTTAGTTTTACTTAAGAGTTTAGAGTCTTAGCTTAGAGTCTCAGCTTAGAGTTTTTGCTAGAGTTCTAGTTTAGTTTAGTTTTAGTTAAGAGTTTAGTGTTTTTAGCTTAGAGTCTTAGTTTAGAGTTTTTGTTGAAGTTCTAGTCTAGTTTAGTTTTAGTTTAGAGTTTTAGCTTAGACCTAGAGTTTTAATTAGAGTTCTAGTTTAGTTTAGTTAGCTAAGTATTTAGAGTTTTAGCTTAAAGTCATAGCTTAGAGCTTTTGTTAGATTTCTAGTTTAGTTTAGTTACAGTTAAGAGTTTAGAGTTTTACCATAGAGTCTTAGCTTAGAGTTTTAGCTTAGAGTCTTAGCTTAGAGTTTTTGTTATAGTTCTAGTTTAGTTTAGTTTAGTTATAGTTAAGAGTTTGGAATTTTACCTTAGAGACTTAGCTTAGAGTTTTAGTTTAGTTTAGTTTTACTTAAGAGTTTAGAGTTTTAGCTTAGAGTCTCAGCTTAGAGTTTTTGCTAGAGTTCTAGTTTAGTTTAAATTAAGAGTTTAGTGTTTTTAGCTTAGAGTCTTAGTTTAGAGTTCTTATTGAAGTTCTAGTATAGTTTAGTTTTAGTTTAGAGTTTTAGCTTAGACTTAGAGTTTTAATTAGAGTTCTAGTTTAGTTTATTAGGCTAAGAGTTTAGAGTTTTAGCTTAGAGTTTTTGTTAGAGTTCTAGTTTAGTTTAGTTTTAGTTAAGAGTTTAGAGCTTTACCATAGAGTCTTAGCTTAGAGTTTTAGTTAGAGTTAAAGTTTAGTTTAGTTACTTTTAAGAATTTAGAGTTTTAGCTTAGAGTCATAGCTTAGAGTTTTACTTAAAGTTTTAGTTTGGTTAAGTTTTAGTTAAGAGTTTCGTGTTTTAGCTGAGTCTTAGCTTAGGGTTTTTGTTAGAGTTCTAGTTTAGTTTAGTTTTTGTTAAGTGTTTAGAGTTTTACCTTAGAGTCTTAGCTTAGAGTTTTTGTTAGAGTTCTAGTATAGTTTAATTTTAGTTAAGAATTTGATGTTTTACCTTTGAGTTTCAGTTAGAGTTCTAGTTTAATTTACTTTTAGTTAAGAGTTTAGTATTTTACCTTAGAGTATTAGCTTAGAGTTTTAGCTAGAGTTCTAGTTTAGTTTAGTTTTAGTTAAGAGTTTAGAATTTTAGCTTAGAGTCTTAGCTTAGAGTTTTTGTTAGAGTTCTAGTTTAGTTTAGTTTTAGTTAAGAGTTTAGAAATTATAGCTTAGAGTCATAGCTTAGAGTTTTTGTTGAAGTTCTAGTTTAGTTTAGTTTTAGTTAATAGTTTAGAGTTTTAGCTTAGAGTTTTTGTTAGAGTTGAAGTTTAGTTTAGTAATAGTTAAGAGTTTAGAGTTTTAGCTTAGAATCTTAGCTTAGAGTTTTTTAGAGTTCTAGTTTAGTTTAGATATAGTTAAGCGTTTGGAGTTTTACCTACGAAACTTAGCCTAGAGTTTTAGTTCAGTTTTAGTTAAGAGTTTAGAGTTTTAGCTTAGAATCTTAGCTTAGAGTTTTAGAGTTCTAGTTCAGTTTAGATATAGTTAAGCGTTTGGAGTTTTACCTTCGAAACTTAGCTTAGAGTTTTAGCTTAGTTTAGTTTTAGTTCAGAGTTTAGAGTTTTTAGCTTAGAGTCTTAGCTTAGAGTTTTTGTTAGAGTTCTAGTTTTAGTTCAGAGTTTGGTGTTTTACCTTAGAGTCATAGCTTAGAGTTTTAGTTAGAGTTCTAGTTTAGTTTTAGTTAAGAGTTTAGAATTTTAGCTTGGACTCTTAGCTTAGAGTTTTTGTTAGAGTTCTAGTTTAGTTTAGTTTTAGTTAAGAGTTTAGAGTTTTTAGCTTAGATTCTTAGCTTAGAGTTTTTGTTGAAGCTATAGTTTAGTTTAGTTTTAATTAAGAGTTTATAGTTTTAGCTTAGAGTCTTAGCTTAGACTTTTTGTTAGAGTTTTAGTTTAGTTTAGTTTTAGTTAAGAGTTTTAGCTTAGAGTATTAGCTTAGAGTTATAGTTAGAGTTGAAGTTTAGTTTAGTTACAGTTAAGAATTTAGAGTTTTTAGCTTAGAGTCGTAGTTTAGAGTTTTCGTTAGAGTTCTAGTTTAGTTTAGTTAAGAGATTAGAGTTTTATCGTAGAGTCATAGGTTAGAGTTTCTGTTGAAGTTGAAGTTTAGTTTAGTCATAGTTAAGAATTTAGAGTTTTTATCTTAGAGTCATAGCTTAGAGTTTTTTGAAGTTCTAGTTTAGTTTAGTTAAGAGTTTAGAGTTCTACCTTAGAGTCTTAGCTTAGAGTTTTACTTAGAGTTGAAGTTTAGTTTAGTTATAGTTAAGGGTTTAGAGTTTTAGCATGGAGTCTTAGCTTAGAGTTTTAGTTAGAGTTCTAGCTTAGTTTAGTTTTAGTTAAGAGTTATAGCTTTAGCCTAGAATCTTAGCTTAGAGATTTAGTTAGAGTTGAAGTTTAGTCTAAACTAGCATAACCTCAAATTACACAATATTGCATAGAAATACCAAAACCATAGGTTAGGTTAAGTCAGGTTAGGTTAGAAGTTAAGTTTCTCCACGTTTAAGCTAGGTTAGATTAGGTTAGCTTATCATGAGCGCTCATGATAAGCTAACCTAATCTAACCTAGCTTAAACGTGGAGAAACTTAACTTCTAACCTAACCTGACTTAACCTAACCTATGGTTTTGGTATTTCTATGCAATATTGTGTAATTTGAGGTTATGCTAGTTTAGACTAAACTTCAACTCTAACTAAATCTCTAAGCTAAGATTCTATGCTAAAGCTATAACTCTTAACTAAAACTAAACTAAGCTAGAACTCTAACTAAAACTCTAAGCTAAGACTCCATGCTAAAACTCTAAACCCTTAACTATAACTAAACTAAACTTCAACTCTAAGTAAAACTCTAAGCTAAGACTCTAAGGTAGAACTCTAAACTCTTAACTAAACTAAACTAGAACTTCAAAAAACTCTAAGCTATGACTCTAAGATAAAAACTCTAAATTCTTAACTATGACTAAACTAAACTTCAACTTCAACAAAAACTCTAACCTATGACTCTACGATAAAACTCTAATCTCTTAACTAAACTAAACTAGAACTCTAACGAAAACTCTAAACTACGACTCTAAGCTAAAAACTCTAAATTCTTAACTGTTACTAAACTAAACTTCAACTCTAACTATAACTCTAAGCTAATACTCTAAGCTAAAACTCTTAACTAAAACTAAACTAAACTAAAACTCTAACAAAAAGTCTAAGCTAAGACTCTAAGCTAAAACTATAAACTCTTAATTAAAACTAAACTAAACTATAGCTTCAACAAAAACTCTAAGCTAAGAATCTAAGCTAAAAACTCTAAACTCTTAACTAAAATTAAACTAAACTAGAACTCTAACAAAAACTCTAAGCTAAGAGTCCAAGCTAAAATTCTAAACTCTTAACTAAAACTAAACTAGAACTCTAACTAAAACTCTAAGCTATGACTCTAAGGTAAAACACCAAACTCTGAACTAAAACTAGAACTCTAACAAAAACTCTAAGCTAAGACTCTAAGCTAAAAACTCTAAACTCTGAACTAAAACTAAACTAAGCTAAAACTCTAAGCTAAGTTTCGAAGGTAAAACTCCAAACGCTTAACTATATCTAAACTAAACTAGAACTCTAAAACTCTAAGCTAAGATTCTAAGCTAAAACTCTAAACTCTTAACTAAAACTGAACTAAAACTCTAGGCTAAGTTTCGTAGGTAAAACTCCAAACGCTTAACTATATCTAAACTAAACTAGAACTCTAAAAAACTCTAAGCTAAGATTCTAAGCTAAAACTCTAAACTCTTAACTATTACTAAACTAAACTTCAACTCTAACAAAAACTCTAAGCTAAAACTCTAAACTATTAACTAAAACTAAACTAAACTAGAACTTCAACAAAAACTCTAAGCTATGACTCTAAGCTATAATTTCTAAACTCTTAACTAAAACTAAAATAAACTAGAACTCTAACAAAAACTCTAAGCTAAGACTTTAAGCTGAAATTCTAAACTCTTAACTAAAACTAAACTAAACTAGAACTCTAGCTAAAACTCTAAGCTAATACTCTAAGGTAAAATACTAAACTCTTAACTAAAAGTAAATTAAACTAGCTAAGACTCTATGGTAAAGCTCTAAACTCTTAACTAAAACTAAACTAAACTAGAACTCTAACAAAAACTCTAAGCTAAAACTCTAAACTCTTAGCCTAATAAACTAAACTAGAACTCTAATTAAAACTCTAAGTCTAAGCTAAAACTCTAAACTAAAACTAAACTATACTAGAACTTCAATAAGAACTCTAAACTAAGACTCTAAGCTAAAAACACTAAACTCTTAATTTAAACTAAACTAGAACTCTAGCAAAAACTCTAAGCTGAGACTCTAAGCTAAAACTCTAAACTCTTAAGTAAAACTAAACTAAACTAAAACTCTAAGCTAAGTCTCTAAGGTAAAATCCAAACTCTTAACTATAACTAAACTAAGCTAAACTAGAACTATAACAAAAACTCTAAGCTAAGACTCTAAGCTAAAACTCTAAGCTAAGACTCTATGGTAAAACTCTAAACTCTTAACTGAAACTAAACTAAACTAGAAATCTAACAAAAGCTCTAAGCTATGACTTTAAGCTAAAACTCTAAACACTCAGCTAACTAAACTAAACTAGAACTCTAATTAAAACTCTAGGTCTAAGCTAAAACTCTAAACTAAAACTAAACTAGACTAGAACTTCAACAAAAACTCTAAACTAAGACTCTAAGCTAAAAACACTAAACTCTTAACTAAAACTAAACTAAACTAGAACTCTAGCAAAACTCTAAGCTGAGACTCTAAGCTAAGACTCTAAACTCTTAAGTAAAACTAAACTAAACTAAAACTCTAAGCTAAGTCTCTAAGGTAAAATTCCAAACTCTTAACTATAACTAAACTAAACTAAACTAGAACTATAACAAAAACTCTAAGCTAAGACTCTAAGCTAAAACTCTAAACTCTTAACTAAAACTAAACTAAACTAGAACTCTAACAAAAACTCTAAGCTAAGACTCTAAGCTAAAACTCTAAACTCTTAACTAAAACTAAACTAATCTAAAACTCTAATTAAAACTCTAAGTCTAAGCTAAAACTCTAAAACTAAACTAGAACTTCAACAAAAAAACTTTAAACTAAGACTCTAAGCTAAAAACTCTAAACTCTTAACTAAAACTAAACTAAGCCAGAACTCTAACAAAAACTCTAAGCTAAAACTCTAAACTCTTAGCCTACTAAACTAAACTAGAACTCTAATTAAAACTTTAAGTCTAAGCTAAAACTCTAAAATAAAACTAAACTAAACTAGAACTTCAACAAGAACTCTAAACTATGACTCTAAGCTAAAAACACTAGACTCTTAATTTAAACTAAACTAAACTAGAACTCTAAGCTAAGTCTCTAAGGTAAAACTCCAAACTCTTAACTATAACTAAACTAAGCTAAACTAGAACTATAACAAAAACTCTAAGCTAAGACTCTAAGCTAAAACTCTAAGCTAAGACTCTATGGTAAAACTCTAAACTCTTAACTAAAACTAAACTAAACTAGAACTCTAACAAAAGTTCTAAGCTATGACTTTAAGCTAAAACTCTAAACTCTTAGCTAACTAAACTAAGCTAGAACTCTAATTAAAACTCTAAGTCTAAGCTAAAACTCTAAACTAAAACTAAGCTAGACTAGAACTTCAACAAAAACTCTAAACTAAGACTCTAAGCTAAAAACACTAAACTCTTAACTAAAACTAAACTAAACTAGAACTCTAGCAAAAACTCTAAGCTGAGACTCTAAGCTAAGACTCTAAACTCTTAAGTAAAACTAAACTAAACTAAAACTCTAAGCTAAGTCTCTAAGGTAAAATTCCAAACTCTTAACTATAACTAAACTAAACTAAACTAGAACTATAACAAAAACTCTAAGCTAAGACTCTAAGCTAAAACTCTAAACTCTTAACTAAAACTAAACTAAACTAGAACTCTAACAAAAACTCTTAGCTAAGACTCTAAGCTAAAACTCTAAACTCTTAACTAAACTAATCTAAAACTGTAATTAAAGCTCTAAGTCTAAGCTAAAACTCTAAAACTAAACTAGAACTTCAACAAAAAAACTTTAAACTAAGACTAAGCTAAAAACTCTAAACTCTTAACTAAAACTAAACTAAACTAGAACTCTAACAAAAACTCTTAGCTAAAACTCTAAACTCTTAACTAAAACTAAACTAAACTAGAACTCTAACAAAAACTCTAAGCTAAAACTCTAAACTCTTAGCCTACTAAACTAAACTAGAACTCTAATTAAAACTCTAAGTCTAAGCAAAAACTCTAAACTAAAACTAAACTAAACTAGAACTTCAAGAAAAACTCTAAACTAAGACTCTAAGCTAAAAATACTAAACTCTTAATTTAAACTAAACTAAACTAGAACTCTAGCAAAAACTCTAAGCTGATACTCCAAGCTAAAACTCTAAACTCTTAAGTAAAACTAAACTAAACTAAAACTCTAAGCTAAGTGTCTAAGGTAAAACTCCAAACTCTTAACTATAACTAAACTAAGCTAAACTAGAACTATAACAAAAACTCTAAGCTAAGACTCTAAGCTAAAACTCTAAGCTATGACTCTATGGTAAAACTCTAAACTCTTAACTAAAACTAAACTAAACTAGAACTCTAACAAAAACTCTAAGCTATGAGTTTAAGCTAAAACTCTAAACTCTTAGCTAACTAAACTAAACTAGAACTCTAATTAAAACTCTAAGTCTAAGCAAAAACTCTAAACTAAAACTAAACTAAACTAGAACTTCAAGAAAAAGTCTAAACTAGGACTCTAAGCTAAAAACACTAAACTCTTAACTAAAACTAAACTAAACTAGAACTCTAGCAAAAACTCTAAGCTGAGACTCTAAGCTAAGACTCTAAACTCTTAAGTAAAACTAAACTACACTAAAACTCTAAGCTAAGTCTCTAAGGTAAAACTCCAAACTCTTAACTATAACTAAACTAAACTAAACTAGAACTATAACAAAAACTCTAAGCTAAGACTCTAAGCTAAAACTCTAAACTCATAACTAAAACTAAACTAAACTAGAACTCTAACAAAAACTCTAAGCTAAGACTCTAAGCTAAAACTCTAAACTCTTAACTAAAACTAGACTAATCTAAAACTCTAATTAAAACTCTAAGTCTAAGCTAAAACTCTAAAACTAAACTAGAACTTCAACAAAAAAACTTTAAACTAAGACTCTAAGCTAAAAACTCTAAACTCTTAACTAAAACTAAACAAAACTAGAACTCTATAAAAAACTCTGAGATAAGACTCTAGGCTAAAACTCTAAACTCTTAACTAAAACTAAACTAAACTAGAACTCTAACAAAAACTCTAAGCTAAGACTCTAAGCTAAAACTCTAAACTCTTAACTAAAACTAGACTAATCTAAAACTCTAATTAAAACTCTAAGTCTAAGCTAAAACTCTAAAACTAAACTAGAACTTCAACAAAAAAACTTTAAACTAAGACTCTAAGCTAAAAACTCTAAACTCTTAACTAAAACTAAACAAAACTAGAACTCTATAAAAAACTCTGAGATAAGACTCTAGGCTAAAACTCTAAACTCTTAACTAAAACTAAACTAAATTAAAACTCTAAGCTAAGTCTCTATGGTAAAACACTAATCTCTTAACTATAACTAAACTAAACTAGAACTCTAACAAAAACTCTAAGCTAAGACTCTAAGCTAAAATTCTAAACTCTTAACTATTACTAAACAAGAACTCTAACTAAAACTCTAAGCTATGACTCTAAGGTAAAACACCAAACTCTTAACTAAAACTAAACTAAACTAGAACTCTAACAAAAACTCTACGCTAAGACTTTAAGCTAAAAAAAACTCTAAACTCTTAACTAAAACTAAACTAAACTAAATCTCTAAGCTAAGTCTCTAGGGTAAAACTCCAAACTCTTAACTATATCTAAACTAAAATAGAATTCTAACAAGAACTCTAAGCTAAGACTCTAAGCTAAAACTCTAAACTCTTAACTATTACTAAACTAAATTTCAACTCTAACAAAAACTCTAAGCTAAGACTCTAAGCTAAAACTCTAAACTATTAACTAAAACTAAACTAAACTAAACTAGAACTTCGGCAAAAACTCTAAGCTAAGACTCTCAGCTGAAAACTCTAAACTCTTAATTAAAACTAGAATAAACTAGAACTATAACAAAAACTCTAAGCTATGACTCTAAGCTAAAATTCTAAGCTCTTAACTAAAACTAAACTAGAACTCTAACTAAAACTCTAAGCTAAGACTCTAAGGTAAAACACCAAACTCTTAAGTAAAACTAAACTAAACTATAACTCTAACAAAAACTCTAAACTAAGACTCTGAGCTAAAAAACTCTAAGCTCTTAACTGTAACTAAACTAAACTAAAACTCTAAGCTAGGTTTCTAAGGTAAAACTCCAAACTCTTAACTAAAACTAGGCTAGAACTCTAACAAGAACTCTAAGCTAAGACTCTATGCTAAAACTCTAAACTCTTAAGTAAACTAAACTAAACTTCAACCCTAACTAAAACTCTAAACTAAGACTTTAAGGTAAAACTCAAAACTCTTAACTAAAACTAAACTAAACTAGAACTCTAACAAAAACTCTAAACTAAGACTCTAAGCTAAAAAACTCTAAGCTCTTAACTGTAACTAAACTAAACTAAAACTCTAAGCTAGGTCTCTAAGGTAAAACTTCAAACTCTTACCTACAACTAAGTTGTGGGTGAAAAGGATGGGTACTTCAACTTGTAAAATGGGTTTAGGAATGACATTATGAATGGAACTTGTTCTGAAAAGATATAATAAAGCCATCAAAAGTATTAAAAAATGGAGAGGGGACTCTTTGGGGGGCCCGAGGAGGGTGTTTGGGGGACCCTTGGGGACCGGTTGGCCCTTTGGGAGCCCGGGGGACCTTTGAGGACCAGGGGAGGGCCTTTGGGGATCTGAGGAGGGCGTTTGGGGGATAACATTTCGAAATTTTTACTTTTTAGTTTACTTTTTTGCGGCGCATCCCTGCGGCGCATCCGGCGGCGCTTTCCTGGCCCGCGGCGCATCCCTGCGGCGCTTCTCGGTCCCGCGGCGAATACCCCTGCGGCGCATCCCCTTGCGGCGCTTTCCTGGCCCGCGGCGCTTCTCGGGTCCGGGGGGATCTTTGGGGACCGGGGGAGGGCCTTTGGGGCACAGGGAGGGCCTTTGGGGGTCTGGGGGGCACTTGAGGGCCGATTGGTCCTTTGGGAGCCTGGTGGACCTTTGGGGACCGGGTGAGGACCTCTGGGGTCCGGGAGGCTCTTTGGGGGTCTGGGGGGCCCTTGAGCACCGATTGGTCTTTTGGGAGCCCGGTGGACCTTTGGGGATCGGGGGAGGGCCTTGGGAAGTCTGGGGAGGGCCTTTGGGGGTCTGGGCGGCACTTGAGGGCTGGGTGGCCCTTTGGGAGCCTGGTGGACCTTTGGGAGCCCGGTGGACCTTTGGGGTTGGGGTAGAGGGATTGGAACCATTTGGGGTTGGGGTAGGGGGATTGGAACCCTTTGGGGTTGTGGTAGAGGATCTCACAACACTGTTCAAATGGAACTTGTGTATTATAACGACCACAAAGTTTTACCCTCAAATTCTATTCTAAAATCTCTTCAAAAATCATATTTTATAATGTCTCTAACTGTTTCGTCGAAATAATTCCATAAATGGCTAAAAGGGTTTCGCCCAAATAATCCCTAAACGTAATTCAGCGTGTTCCTTTTGTTTGGCATCCCTGCGCTGGCACATTTCAATTATTTGGAAACCTGATTCCCGCGCTAAAACAATTCATCGCTAAGATCTAAACTTTGCCTCGGAAACGATTCTCTTGTTAGAACTCCAAATTAATTCCCCTTTCGTGAATCAATTCTCTTTAGAACAACAAATTAATTCCCCTTTCATGTCAATCAATCAATCATGACATCATCTGTCATGTGTGATCTAAACTTTGTCCCGGAAACAATTCTCTTTGGAAATGCATCAAAGACATTAATTAACTTGACGTCATCTGTCAGACATTCCCTGGAAACAATTTGATTAATGACTGACAGCACAGGTGTTCCCCGGAAACTCATAACATTTGGCTTGAACAACAAATATTGGAAACACGCGATCTCCCGGAAACTCATAACATCTGCATCGAACAACAACAAGAAGGGGGTGACAAAGTTCCTGTTTTTCCATTCTCACTGACAAAGACCATAAAAACATCAAATAAATCGACCAACATACATAACCATCCATGAAAACAGACATAAATGTGACAAAGTTCCTGTTTTTTCATTCTCACTGACAAAGTCCATAAAACCATCCATAAATGTGACAACAAACAGACATAAACTATGTAAAAAAGTTATAGGTGGCAGCAGGGGTGGGTGACACGAGTTTCAGGGTCACCTCTACTCATTTCCCCAAACACATCCAATCAAAATTTTGATATAGCCATTTTTTTCAACGTAGTTGAAAGTTCTGGAAATTATATGTTTGAGCAGGACACTCCCCCCACAGTTTTCAGGGGCAAAAGTTATAAGTTATGTCCTGGGAGCATATATGGTTCTTATGGAAGGAATGCTCGTATAAACTTCAGGGAGGGCTCATTTGATTGGAAATTGAAAGTTATAGTTCACGTTTTAGTGTCAAAAGATATTGAAGGGTAACCAGCTTCCCACCCCCCCCCCCCCCCAAACCCTTTTTTCCCAAATGCATCCAATAAAAATTTTAAGATAGCTATTTTGTCAAAAATAGTTCAAAGATCATATAACAAAAATTTCGGTGTCGACACAACCCACCAGGGCCCGGGGGCAGGCGTTGTAAGTTATGCCCTCGGGGCATATATGGGTCTTATGGAAGGGATGCTGGCATTAACTTCAAAGAGGGATCATTTAATTGAAATTGAAATTTCTAGTTCACTGAGTCAATAGAGATTGGAAGGCACTTAGACCCCCCGCCCTTTTTTCTCTCAAACCCATCCGATAAGAACTTTGAGATAGCGTTCTTTTAAATAGTTCAAAGACCATATAACAAAAGCTCAGGGGTCAACACAGCCTCCCAGGGCCCAAGGGCAGGTGTTTTAAGTTATGCTTTGGGGGATTATATGGTTCTTATTGAAGGGATGCTCGTAAAAAATTCAGAGATGGCTCATTTGAGTGGAAATTGAAAGTTCTATTCCAGTTCTTTAGAGTCAATAGAGATTGGAAGGCAACTACCCCCCCCCCCCCCCTGGAACCCTTTCCACCCAAATGCATCCAATAAAAATTTTGAGATAGTCATTAAGTTAAAAATTGCTGAAAAGTCAGATAACAAGCACTCAGGTGTCGTCACAGCCCCCCAGGGCCCGGGGGCAGGCGTTGTAAGTTATGCCCTGGGGCAATATTGTTCGTATGAAAGGGATGCTCGTATAAACTTCAGAGAGGGCTCATTTGACTGGATATTGAAAGTTCCATCTCACTTTTTAATAGTCAAAAGAGATCCGAGGGCAGCTAGCCCCCCCCCAACCCTTCTTTTTCAAAACCCATCTGATGAAAATTTTGAGATAGACATTTTGTTAAAAATAGTTCAAAGGTCGGATAAGAAAAAATCTGTTGTCAATAGAACCCCCCAGGGCACAGGGGAAGGCGTTCTAAGTTACCATACATGCCCTAAGGGCATGTATGGTTCTTATGAAAGGGATACTCGTATAAACTTCATAGAGGGCTCACTTGATTGGAAATTGAAAGTTCTAGTTCAACTTTTTAAGAGTCAAGAGAGTTAAACTAGCCCCCCCCCCCCACGCTCTTTTTTTCCCAAACCCGTCCGCTACAAATTTTGAGATAGCCAGTGTTTTGGAAATTATTCAAAAATTAGATAACAAAAACACCCCCCAGAGCCCGGGGGATAGGCGTTGTAAATTTTCTCCTGGGGGCGTATATGGTTTTTATGAAAGGGATGCTCGTATAAACTTCAGAGGGGGCTCATTTGATTTGAAATTGAAAGTTCTAGTTCAATTTTTAAGAGTGAAAAGATATCCGAGGGCAACTAGCCCCCCCCCCCCACACCCTTTTCCCCCAAGCCCATCCTATAAAATTTTTATAATACACATTTCATTAAAAATAGTTCAAAGGTCAGATAAGAAAATTCCTGTGTCGACGGAACTCGCCAGGGCCCGCAGGCAGGCGTTATGAGTAATGCTCTAGGGGCATATATAGTTCTTATGGAAGAGATGCTGGTATAAACTTCGGAGAGGGCTCATTTGATTGGAAATTGAAAGTTCTTGTTTACTTTTTTAGAGTCAAAAGAGATCGTAGGATAACTAGTCCCCCTCCTCCACGCCCTAAATACATCAGATAAAAATTTTGAGATAAACATTTTGTTAAAAATAGTTCAAAGTTCTAATAACAAAAAACTCCGGTGTTGACACAGCCCCCCAGGGCCTAGGGGTAGGCGTTGTAAGTTATGCCCTGGGGCAATATTGTTCGTATGAAAGGGATGCTCGTATAAACTTCAGAGAGGGCTCATTTGACTGGATATTGAAAGTTCCATCTCACTTTTTAATAGTCAAAAGAGATCCGAGGGCAGCTAACCCCCCCCCCCAACCCTTCTTTTTCAAAACCCATCTGATGAAAATTTTGAGATAGACATTTTGTTAAAAATAGTTCAAAGGTCGGATAAGAAAAAATCTGTTGTCAATAGAACCCCCCAGGGCACAGGGGAAGGCGTTCTAAGTTACCATACATGCCCTAAGGGCATGTATGGTTCTTATGAAAGGGATACTCGTATAAACTTCATAGAGGGCTCACTTGATTGGAAATTGAAAGTTCTAGTTCAACTTTTTAAGAGTCAAGAGAGTTAAACTAGCCCCCCCCCCACGCTCTTTTTTTCCCAAACCCGTCCGCTACAAATTTTGATATAGCCAGTGTTTTGGAAATTATTCAAAAATTAGATAACAAAAACACCCCCCAGAGCCCGGGGGATAGGCGTTGTAAGTGTTCTCCTGGGGGCGTATATGGTTTTTATGAAAGGGATGCTCGTATAAACTTCAGAGGGGGCTCATTTGATTTGAAATTGAAAGTTCTAGTTCAATTTTTAAGAGTGAAAAGATATCCGAGGGCAACTAGCCCCCCCCCCACACCCTTTTCCCCAAGCCCATCCTATAAAATTTTTATAATACACATTTCATTAAAAATAGTTCAAAGGTCAGATAAGAAAATTCCTGTGTCGACGGAACTCGCCAGGGCCCGCAGGCAGGCGTTATGAGTAATGCTCTAGGGGCATATATAGTTCTTATGGAAGAGATGCTCGTATAAACTTCGGAGAGGGCTCATTTGATTGGAAATTGAAAGTTCTTGTTTACTTTTTTAGAGTCAAAAGAGATCGTAGGATAACTAGTCCCCCCTCCTCCACGCCCTAAATGCATCAGATAAAAATTTTGAGATAAACATTTTGTTAAAAATAGTTCAAAGTTCTAATAACAAAAAACTCCGGTGTTGACACAGCCCCCCAGGGCCTAGGGGTAGGCGTGGTAAGTTACGCCCTGGGGGCATATATGGTTTTTATGGAAGGGATGCTCATATAAACTTCCTAGAGGGCTCATTTGATTGGAAATTGAAAGTTATAATTCACTTTTTAAGAGTAAAAAGGGATCGAAGGGCAGCTAGCCTCCCCCCATACTCCATTTATTTTTTTCCCAGAGGCACTTCATCTAGAAGTGGTCGTCGTATAAACTTCAAAGGGGGCTCATTCGATTGGAAATCGAGAGTTCTAGTGCCCTTTTTAAGAGTCAAAAGTGATCAGAGGGCAACTACCCCCCCCCCCAATTTGAGGTAGCCATTTTGTTAAAAATAGTTCAAAGATCATATAACATAAACACCTTTACGCATGGTCATTTAGTTAAAAATAGTTCAAAGGTCAGATAAGAAAAACTCCTGTATCGAAATAACCCCCCCCCAGGGCCGGGGCAGGCGTTGTAAGCATTGCTCTAGGGGCATATATGGTTCTTATGGAAGGTTTGCTCGTATAAACTTCAGAGAGGGTTCATTTGAATGGAAATTAAAAGTTGTTGTTTATTTTCTCAGAGTGAAAAAAAATCGGAGGGCAAGTAGTCCCCCCCCCGCCCTCCACGCCTTTGGGTGTATCGGATGGACAAACCCATCCGATAAAATTTCAGGTGACGATTTTGTTAAAAATAGTTCAAACATCAGATATTAAACTCCAGGGTCGACACAACCCCCCAGGGCCCAGGGACAGGCATTGCAAGTTATACTCTGGGGATATATATGGTTCTTATAGAAGGGGTATTCGTATAAACTTCAGAGAGGGCTCATTTGATTGAAAATAGAAAGTTCTAGTTCACTTTTAAAGAGTCAAAAGAGACCGAAGCTTAATCTAGTCCCCCCATGCCCTTTTTCCCCAAACCTATCCATTAAAAATTTTGATATAGCAATTTTGTTAAAAATAGTTCAAACATCAGATAACAAAAAGTCCGAGGTTGACACAAACCCATTTTTTTCACTTTGATATTGTTAGTTTGATATCAGTTTTGATACTTTGATGAATATTTAATTTTAAAAAAAATGATTTTGAAATAAGGAATTTTTAAAAACTTGAAATTTTTTGCAATCAAAAACGAACAAAAATTAATCAAAAAAACTTTCCGAAAAATAAGTTTTTCAAAGGAAAGTAAAGGCCATTTTAAACTTAAGCTCAGCAGATACAAATACCTTTTAAAATTCAAACTCAAAACAACCAGAAATTACTATTAAAGAATAAATGAACCCAAAACGAACAGAAATTAAATAAACAATGATAGCAAGAACATACAACAAGTAATAATATAAATGAATAAATAGATCTTAAAGCAAGTAATGCTTAGATTGAATATGAAAATCAAGCTTAAAATGGAAAAAAATATTTTCCTATTGAAGTATAAATGAAACTTAAAACGAATGAAATTAAATAAAAAATCAATGCAAACAAACAAACAATAGATATTGATGTAAATTAATAAATAAATCTTAAAACGAGTGAAAGTTAAATTGAATATGCAAATCAAGCTTGAAACGAACAAAAATCACCACAAACAAGAGTTTGGGTATGACCTCCTTCTCTCACTGTAAAAGACTAAAACATACTGCGTCATTGGCGCTTTACTGAAAACTATATGCGTCTTGAACAGTCTTGGAAAGTATAAACAACATCAAATTGAATATTTTATGTATAATGATATTAATTGTTGAAAGATCCATCAGTTCAAGAATTTATTCCACTGTAAATATATTTTTATTTTCAATGCTGTAAGAACTGGAAAAGAAAATATTTGTAATATAATCCGTTTATATTTAAGCGCCAATGACGCAGTAGGCTTTTGGTTTTTATTTACAGTCAGGAAAGGAGGCAGTATCCAAACACTTGTTTGTAGGAAAACTATATTCGTCTTTAACAATTTTAAAAAGAGCTAATAAATTAAACTGAATATTTGATGTGTAATGATATTAATTGCTGAAAGCTCATCAGTTCAAAATGTTACTATAAATTTAATGTTTATTTTCAATATTACGTACAAAAGAAAATATTTGTCATAAAATTGGTTTTCAGTAAAACGCCAATGACGCAGTAGGTTTTAGACTTTTACAGTGAGAGAAGGAGGTGATACCCAAACTCTTGTTTGTGGTGATTTTTGTTCGTTTCAAGCTTGATTTGCATATTCAATTTAACTTTCACTCGTTTTAAGATTTATTTATTCATTTACATTAATATCTATTGTATGTTTGTTTGCATTGATTGTTTATTTAATTTCTGTTCGTTTTAAGTTTCCTTTATACTTCAATAGGAAAATATTTTTCTCCGTTTTAAGCTTAATTTTCATATTCAATCTAAGCATTACTCGCTTTAAGATCTACACTTGTTGTATGTTTTTGCTATGATTGTTTATTTAATTTCTGTTCGTTTAGGGTTTCATTTATTCTTTAATAGTAATTTCTACTGCTACTACTACTAACAACTCACTGCAGCACCAAGCCGCCTGAGGCCAACACAGCTACGCACGCTCCTCCTCCACCCCAATCTATTCAAAGCCTCCCTTTTTACACCCACCCACGAAGTTCTCATTTCCTTTAAATCTTTCTTTATGACGTCCTCCCACCCCAGAAGGAGACGACCGGCTTTCCGTTTAGCCCTAGACGGTTGGCTGAAAAGAACAATCTTCGGCAATCTGTCATTCTTCATCCGCACAACGTGCCCTAGCCACCTCAACCTTTCTTTCATTATAGCCCTAGAGAGCGGTATTGAACCACATTTTCGTATAGCCTATTGTTTGAAATACGGTCAGTCAGCCGGGTACCCAGAACAATCCTTAAGCAATTTCTCTGGAAAACATCTAGCAAATCTTCATCCGCTTTTCGGAGCGTCCATACTTCAGAGCCATACTTGACCACTGTCATCACTGTAGCTTCTAAAATTCTAATCTTGGTTTGCAGACTTATCTTCCTATTCTTCCAAACTTTTTTTTAACTGTAAAAAAACACCCTGAGCCTTGGCTATTCTACTTTTAACATCTTCACGGCTCCCACCATCTTTACTAATAATTTAATAAAAAAAACAAGTTTTTCTAACTGAAAGTAAGGAACGACTTTAAAAATTAAAACGAACAGAAATTATTCCGTATATGAAAGGGGCTGTCCCCTCCTCGACGCCTCGCTCTTTACGCTAAAGTTTTTTATTGTTTAAAAAAATAAGAGTTGTGAGAAAGTCAAACTTTAGCGTAAAGAGCGAGGCGTTGAGGAGGGGACAGCCCCTTTCATATACGGAATAACTTCTGTTCGTTTTAAGTTTTAAAGTCGTTCCTTACTTTCAGTTAAAAAAATTTGTTTTTTTATTTAGTTTTTGAACGTTTTTGAATTAATGCAGGTTTTGATTTTGGCTCACCGTACATGAATAATTAAAACAAAATTTGCATATTAATTTTATTTTTATTTGGTTAAATGGCTTTCTCGAAACTTGTTTAATTTTATTTACGAACGTCTTTATTAGTAATAAATATACGTAACTTACGAATTAACTTACGTAACGAACTTCTATATTCATATATTTTTAATACGTATATTAGGGGGCTCGCCCCCTAGTCAATACCTCACTCTTTAAGCTAAAGTTCGAATTTTGTTCCAATTCTTTAAAAATGACCCCTTAATCACAAAGGCCGTTATTTAGAATAAATAGCTCTTCTGAAAGTACTAAAAAATCTTTGACTTAAAGAGCGAGGTATTGACTAGAGGGTGAACCCAATAATACACGTAATATTTTCTGTTCGTATTAAGTTTTGATGTTACTCCTTATTTTCAGTTGGAAAACTTGTTTTTTTTATATTTAATTTCTGATCATTTTTTTAAATAATGCTGGGAAATCCGGCACCCCCTTCATAGCAATGTCCCTTCCCCCATGAAAACTTCCTTCTTGGAAAGATCTTCCCAAATAACTCCTGACCCACCCACCCCCCTACTACCAGAAAAAATCCCCCCTGAAAACGTCTGTATACTTCCTAATAACCAATACCATATGTCAACATTGGGTAAAGTTCATAACTTTCAGCCCTCCCCCCGGGGACTTCGGGGGATTAAGTCATCCTAAAGGACATACTTATCATATTTTCAACCATGCTGAACAAAATGGCTATCTCAAAATTTTGATCAGGTGACTTTTGGGAAAAAATGAGCGTGGGAGGGGGCCTAGTTGCCCTCCATTTTTTTAGTCACTTAAAAAGGGCACTAGAACTTTTAATTTCCGTTCCAATGAGTCCTCTCACGATATTCTAGGACCACTGGGTCGATGCGATCACTCCTGGGAAAAAAAAATAAAAAAACAAAAAAACAAATAAACACGCATCCGTGATCTTTCTTCTGGCAAAAAATGCAAAATTCCACATTTTTGTGGACAGGAGCTTGAAAACCTCTACAGTAGTGTTCTCTGATACGCTGAATATCATGGTGTGATTTTCATTAAGATTCTATAACTTTTAGGGGGTCTTTCCCCCTTTTTTCGAAAATCAGTCAAATTTTCTCAGGCGCGTAACTTTTGATGGGTAGAACTAAACTTGTTGAAAGCTATACATTTGAATTCAGCATTCAAATCTGATCCTTTTGATGTATCTATTGGTATCAAAAACCCGTTTTCTAGAGTTTCGGTTACCATTGAGCCGGGTCGCTCCTTACTTACAGTTCGTTACCACAAACTGTTTGATACTACCAAGGTAAGTGAAGCTGCCCACCTGATCGATCTTTTCATTACCCAACGTCACCTTTTCAATAGTAATTTCTGGTCGTTTTGATTTTGAATTTTAAAAGGTATTTGTATCTGCTGAGCTTAAGTTTAAAATGACTTTTCTTTGAAAAACTTATTTTTCGGAAAGTTTTTTTTAATTAATAGATTAAAATATCAACTGATCAAGTGAGCTTTCAGGCATAACAAGAACACTTATACAATCCGATACTACTTACTTTTTGGACTAGTTGTATGAACTTATGACAGTTTATTTTGGAGATGAATGAAATCAAAATCATTCCAAATCCCACCCGGAATCAAACAGTTCGTGGTAACGAACTGTAAGTAAAGAACGACCCGGTCAAATAGTAACCGAAACTCTAAAAAGGGAATCTTGATAACAAGCTATTAACAGTTAGTGGTAACGAACTGTAAGTAAGAAGTGATGTGGCTCAATAGTAATCAAAACTCTAAAAAATGGCGTTTTGATAACAGTAATTCAAGCAGTTCGTGGTAACGCACTGTAAGTAAGGAGCGATCCGGCACAATAGTAACCAAAACTCTAAAAACCGGAATTTCGTTACTAATAGGTACATCAATAGAGTCAGATTTTTATGCGGATTTTAAATATATAAGTTTCATTAAGTTTAGTTATACCCATCAAAAGTTACGTGAGAAAATTTACCTTATTTTCGAAAAAATGGGGAAATAACCCCTAAAAGTCATAAGACTTTAATGAAAATCACTTCATCAGATTCAGCATATCAGAGAACCCTACCATAGAAATTTCAATCTTCTATCTGCAAAAATGTGGAATTTTGTATTTTTTACCAGAAGAAAGATCACGGATGCGTGTTTATTTGTTTTGTTTTTTTTTTCCCCAAGGGTGATCCTATCGATCCAATAGTCCTAGAATATCGCGAGAGGGATTATCTGAACGGAAATTAAAAGTTCTAGGGCCCTTTTTAAGTGACCAAAAAATTGAGGGGCAACTTGGCCCCCTTCCACGCTCATTTTTTCCTGAAGTTACCCAATCAAAATTTTGAGGTGACTATTTTGTTCAGCATAGTCTAAAATATAATAAATATGTCTTTGGGGATGAATTAATCCCCCACAGTTCCCGGGGGAAGGGCTACAAGTTATGAACTTTGTCCATTGTTTACATATTAATTTAAAAAAAAAAACTTTCTGAAAATTTAGTTTGTCACAGAAAAGTAAAGGCCATTTTAAACTTAAGCTCAGCAGATACAAATACCTGTTAAAATTCAAACTTACTATTAAAGAATAAATTAAACCCAAAAAAAACAGAAATTAAATAAACAATCATAGGAAAAACATACAACAAGTAATAATATAAATGAATAAATAGATCTTAGCGCGAGTAATGTTTAGGTTGAATATGAAAATCAAGCTTAAAACGAAAAAAATATTTTGCTATTAAAGTATAAATAAAACTTAAAAGGAACAGAAATTAAATAAACAATCAATGCAAATAAACATAGAATAGATATTAAAGTAAATGAATAAATAAATCTTAAAACGAGTGAAACTTAAATTAAATATGCAAATCAAGCTTGAAATGAACAAAAATCACTACAAACAAGAGTTTGGGTATCGCCTCCTTTTCTCACTGTAAAAGTCTAAAACCTACTGTTTAAATGGCCTTAAAATGGCCAGTATAAATGGCCTTTACTTTTCTTTGAGAAACTAATTTTTCGGAAAGTTTTTTTTAAATTAATTTTTGTTTGTTTTTGATTGCAAAAAGTTTCAAGTTTATAAAATTTCTTATTTCAAAATCAAACTTAAAAAAAAAATCTTCATCTAAGTATCAAAACTGGTATCAAAGTAACAATATCAAAGTGAAAAAAGTTTGCCCCCTTTGAAATGAGCCCCCTTTGAAGTTTATACGGAGATCCCTTCTATATGAAGTGCATCTGGGAAGAAAATAAAAGGAGTGTGGGGGAGGCTAGCTGCCCTCCGATCACTTTTTACTCTTAAAAAGTGTATTACAACTTTCAATTTCCAATCAAATGAGCCCTCTATGAAGTTTATACGTGCATCCCTTCCATAACAACCATATATGCCACCAGGGCACAACTTACAACACCTACCCTCGGGCCCTGGGGGGCTGTGTCGACACCAAAGTTTTTGTTATCTGAACTTTGAACTATTTTAAACAAAATGTCTATCTCAAAATTTTTACCTGATACATTTAGGGCGTGGAGGGGGGGGGGCTATTTGCCCTCCAATCTCTTTTGACTTAAAAAGTGAACGAGAACTTTCAATTTCCATTCAAATGAACCCTCTCCGAAATTTATACAAGCATCCCTTCCATAAAAACGACATATGCCCCCAGAGCATTACTTACAACGCCTGCCTCCGGGCTAAGGAGGGTTGTGTCGACACAGAAGTTTTTCTTATCTGACCTTTGAATTATTTTTAATGAAATGGCTATTTAAAAATTTTATCGGATAGGCTTGGGGAAGAAAGGGTGTGTGGGAAAACGGGGCAGGGCTAGTTGCCCTCGGATATCTTTTGACTCTTAAAAAGTGAACTAGAACTTTCAATTGCCAATCAAATGAGCCCTCTCTGAAGTTTATACGAGTATTCCTTTCACAAGAACCATACACACACCCAGGACAACACTTACAACGCCTACCCCCTGGACCCTGTAGGGTTGTGTTGACACCGGATTTTTTGTTATCTAATTTTGAACAATTAAAAAAACTGGCTATCTCAAAATTTGTAGCGGATGGGTTTGGGGAAAAAAGGGCATGGGGGGAGGCTAGTTGCCCTTAAATCTCTTGACTCTTAAAAGTGAACTAGAACTTTCAATTTCCAATCAAATGAGCCCTCTATGAAGTTTATACGAGCATCCCTTTCATAAGAACCATACATGCTCTTAGGCCATAACTTAACACGCCTTCCCCCGAGCCCTGGGGGGGGGGGAGGTGTATTGAAACCGGAGTTTTTCTTATCCAACTTTTGAACTATTTTTTTCAAACAAAATGTCTATCTCAAAATTTTTATCAGACGTGTTTGGAAAAAGAAAGCGTGGGGGGGGGGGGTTAGTTGCCCTTGGATCTCTTTTGACTATTAAAAAGTGAACTCGAACTTTCAATTCCAATCAAATGAGCCCTCTATGAAGCTTATACGTGCATCCCTTCCATAACAACCATATATGCCCTCAGGGCATAACTTACAACACCTACCCTCGGGCCCTGGGGGGCTGTGTCGACACCAAAGTTTTTGTTATCTGAACTTTGAACTATTTTTAACAAAATGTCTAACTCAAAATTTTTATCTGATGCATTTAGGGCGTGGAGGGGAGGGGCTAGTTGCCCTCCAATCTCTTTTTTGGCTCTTAAAAAGTGAACGAAAACTTTCAATTTCCAACCAAATGAACCCTCTCCGAAGTTTATACAAGCATTTCCTCCATAAAAACGACACATGCCCCAAGAGTATTAACTACAACGCCTGCCTCCGGGCTATGGGGGGTTGCGTTGACACGGGAGTTTTTCTTATCTGACCTTTGAATTATTTTTAATGAAATGGCTATTTTAAAAATTTTATCGGATAGGCTTGGGAAAAAAAGGGTGTGTGGGGAAAGGGGACAGGGCTAGTTGCCCTCGGATATCTTTTGACTCTTAAAAAGTGAACTAGAACTTTCAATTTCCAATCAAATGAGCCCTGTATGAAGTTTATACGAGTATCCCTTTCATAAGAACCATACACGCCCCCAGGACAACGCTTACCACGCCTACCCCCTGGGCCCTGCGGGGTTTTGTTGACACCAGATTTTTGTTATCTAATTTTGAACAATTTAAAAAAAAACTGGCTTTCTCAAAACTTGTAGCGGATGGGTTTGGGGAAAACGTGCTTGGGGGGGGGGGCTAGTTGCCCTTAAATCTCTTGACTCTTAAAAGTGAACTATAAATTTCAATTTCCAATCAAATGAACCCTCTATGAAGTTAATACGAGCATCCCTTTCATAAGAACCATACATGCCCTTAGGACATAACTTAGAACGTCTTCTCCCGGGCCCTGGGGGGGGGGGGTTATTTGACACCGGATATTTTCTCATCCGATCTTTGAACTATTTTTTTCAAATACAATTTCCAATCAAATGAGCCCTCTCTGAAGTTTATACGAGCAGGGGCGTCGTTTGGGGTGGCAAGGGGGGGGGGGCATTCGCCCCTGTATACGAGTATCCCTCTCATGAGAAGAATAAATGCCCCAGGGCGTAATTTACAACGCCTGTCCCTGGGCCCTGGGGGGTTGTTTTGACACCTGAGTTTCTGTGATCTCACTTTTGAACAATTTTTAAGTTAATGGCTATCTCAAAATTTTTATCGGCTGCATTCGGGAGAAAAGGGTGGGTGGGGGGGGGCTTGTTGCCCTAAAATATCTTATGAATCTCAAAAACTGAACTAGAACTTTCAATTTATGAGCATCCCTTCCATAAGAACCATATATTCCCCCAGGGCATAACTTACAACGCCTGCCTTCAGGCCCTGGGGAGCTGTGTCGACCCCAGAGTTTTTGTTATATGGTCTGAACTATTTAAAAAAAAAATGGCTAACTCAAAGTTCTTATCAGATGGGTTTGAGAAAAAAGGGCATGGAGGGTGGGGGGCTAGGTGCCCTCAAATCTCTTTTGACTCTTAACAAGTGAACTAGAATTTTCAATTTCCAATCAAATGAGCCCTCTTTGAAGTTTATACGAGCGTCCCATCCATAAGAACCATAGATGCCCCCAGGGAATAACTTACAACACCTGCCCCCAGGCCCTGGGGGATTGTGTCGACACCGGAGTTTTTGTTATATGATCTTTGAACTATTTTTAACAAAATAGCTATTGCAAAATTTTTATCGGATATATTTGGGAAAAAAGGTTGTGGGGGGGGGGCTAGTTACCCTCTAATATCTTTTGACGCTTAAAAAATAAACTAGAACTTTCAATTTCCAATCAAATGAGCCCTCTCTGAAGTTTATAGGACCATCCCTTCCATAAGAACCATGTATGCCCCCAGGGCATAACTTATAACCCTTGCCCTGAAGACCTTGGGGGGGGGGTATCATGCTCAAAGATACAATTTCCAGAATTTTCAACTACGTTGATCGAAATGGCTATCTAAACATTTTGATTGGATGTGTTTGGGGAAATGGTGGGCGTGGAAGGGGTGTTAGTTGCCTTCCAATCACTTTCAACTATTAAAAAGGGCACTAGCCATTTAAATTTCATATCGAATGAGCCCTTTTTAAAGTTTCTACGACAAGGCTTTCTATAAAAGCCTTATATGCCCCCTTGGCATAACTTACAACCCTTGCCCTGACGGCTGTGGGGGAGTGTCCTTCTCAAAAAAATAATCTATACCTGGAAATCAACTACGTAGAACAAAATGACTATCTCAAAATTGTGATTGGATGTGTTTGGGACCCTTAAAAAGGGCACTAGAACTCCCGATTTCTAATCGAATGAGCCCCCTTAGAAGTTTTTACGACGACCCCTTCCATATGAAGTGCCTCTGGGAAAAAAATAGTAAAACAAAGAGCTATCTATTCTAATTAACCGGCCTTTGTGATTCAGGGGTTTGGGATTCGAAGAAAATTCGAACTTTAGCGTAAAGAGCGAGGTATGGACTAGGGGTAAAGTCCCTAATATACGTAATAAAAACATACAAATATAGAAGTTCGTTACGTAAGTTAATTCGTAAGTTACGTCAGAACGAAATTTCGAGAAAGCCATTTAGCCAAAACAAGTAAAATTAATATGCAAATTTCAATATAATTATTCATGTGCGGAGAGCCAAAATCAAAGCTGCATTAATTCAAAGACGTTCAGAAATTAAATAAAAAAACAAGTTTTTTAACTGAAAGTAAGGAACGACATTAAAACTTAAAACGAACAGAAATTATTCCGTATATGAAAGGGGCTGTCCCCTCCTCAACGCCTCGCTCTTTGCGCTAAAGTTTGACTCTGTCACACAAATTTATTTTTAAAACAATAAAAAACTTTAGCGTAAAGAGAGAGGCGTTGAGGGGACGGCCCCTTTCATATACGGAATAATTTCTGTTCATTTTAAGTTCAAATGTCGCTCCATACTTTGAGTTAAAAAAAACTTTTTTTTTATTTAATACATCAAAAGAACCGATTTTGGATGCTTATTCAAAATATATAAAATTCATCAAATTTAATTTTACTCATCAAAGTTTACTATTACCTCGGGGTGAGGGTTTTTAGACGTGGACCAAATTTTTGAAAACTAATAAAAAGCAGGCAAACTAGAAAAATTAAACAAAATACATTATCTTTAAAGAAGGGTCCAATTTCCACCATCCACCTCTTCAAACATGGACTGACTAGGAGATCTGTACTATAGTTGAAGCATTAAGGAAATATAGATGGTCATTTATAAGATTTATTTAGACAAAAGTATATATTCATTTGGGCATTATATAAAAATATTTTCATAAAAGAAACTGACATGCAATGAAAGAAAATCAATATCTAACGGGCATTGTCTTTTGAGGAACTGGAGCTTGTGCTGGTGCCGGCTGTATCACTGGTGCTTTTATTGGCATCATAGCGGGTGCAGCAGGTGCGGAAGCACCATAGGATCCATACATCATTGGTGCCTGTGGGGCACTTTGCTGGTATGTCATGTGTGACTGTGGTGAATTTTGTTGGAATGTGCCATAAGCTGCTGCCTTTTCCATCTCACCTGCTTTGGTACGATAAGCATCCATCTCTTGTTGAGTGATTGAGACCTTAAATAATAAAAAGAATTTAATTTGGTTTGTAAAGAGTCAAAAATCAAAACCCACAATTTCAAATTAAAGCTCGAGAAACGATTAGATCATGAAACCGAACACATGGTATTAAAGATGATAATGATGAGCAACTAAGTAGATACAAAAGCGTTGGTTTTAAAGTTAAAGAATAGAACGCAGTAAATTTCGCAGAAGAACTGTTATAGAGAATTATTTCATGAGTAATGGTTGGTGACCAAGATGACATTAGTCATTGAAACGAAGTGGTTGATTTGTTCAGCGTCCAGATGCAGCGTTTAGCTGGGCGAAGCTTTCTCGTTCACCTTGGACGTAGGACAGAACATGGAAGTTAAAATAGATGATAAAAAAAAGTCGAGAAACCTTTAGGAGAGTTAGTGAAAAACGAAAATGGTGGTATTTCTTCTTACATAAACAGGGTTGATGATAAACCATTTAGATATTCATCCTGCATTAAAGGCCTTGGTGATCCTTTTTTGTATGTATATACTTGGGGGTATAAAATAGGCTGTACTCAAACAAAAGATCTTCTAAACTAGGTAAAGTAAACCAATGCAATGGTTTACTTTAGCTCCACGCTCAGCTGGATAAAAAACCCCCATTTTGCTGAACAAGTGGTTGCTTTAACGACAATGGGAGGCAAATTCACTACCAGCCAATTAAATGGGCCCTAAGTAGCCCTCAAGATGCAAAAAAAGAACACGATTGGGTTAGATCAACATGCATAAAAAAACAAGATCTAAGACCTTGGGAAATAATTTGAAAGAGGTCAAATAAAAGTATGAGCTCTGTGATACTAAGAGGAAATGTTTCAAGTGTTGTGGCTTCAAATGTTTTGATGCTGGAATGAGTCCTTAGTAGTAGTACTTTTAACAATTCAAGAACAAGTAATGATGCCTATTAATCTAGCCTAATAAGAAATAAAAATAAGAAAACCAGTGTTTAGGGATTTTCTTTTTCGTTTTCTAATGCCATAGCCGTAGTAGCTTAATTGAAATTTAAGCTATTCGTGATAAAGATTCTTTTTTTCATAAAATTACAAAAAAATATCAATTAACTAATGATTACGACCACTATAAGGCCAAAGTTACTTGTGCACATTGGATCAATTAATTAAATAGCATCTTAAATAACACAAATAGAGACAACAAGAAGAAGAACAAACAAAACCCCGACTTTCATAAGGAACTCATTCTTTACCCTGCATCTCGACTATGGAATAACTTTTGGACCTGCAATTTGAAAGAAGAACATATCAGACCTCTCCCATTTTTCTGCACTTCCCTATGGTCAAGCTCCTTCCCTCCTCCTGAATGTGGCATTATCTCTAAGACACATACTTAGTTTTCTAACACACGAACAGCGGCTCAAAGTTGAAACTCAAGCAGTGAAGAATAAAAAAATTTCTAATGTTTATTGTAGTTTTTTACAATAAGTGAAAATAGGCTATTTAAATTTTAAGGAGATTGACAAAATTGTTCTGGTTAATACAGTATTGTGTCACCTGCAGGACTTCTTTTTAAGAATCTAGTTTTGAGGTTGTGCATATAAGAACAATAGTTCCATCAATGAAACTAAAATTTTACCATTTGCGCTTTTTCTATGAGTGACGTGTCCCAGTATAGTCAAGAGTATCAGGAAGGCTTTTTGTGTAGGTAGATGCAGTGTTTTATTTCAGTGTTTGGGTAGGTAGATGCAGTGTTTTATTTCTTATTGAATTTTTCAGTACCTGCACTTGTTCAGGAGCATCAGGAAGGTTCATTGTGTAGGTAGATGCAGTGTTTGTTTTCATAATTGGTGCTTGAGCTTCACTAATTTCTGGTCGGTATCCTTTCTCATCTGCGACGTATTTTACTGTCATCAGCTTTCCATCTGGTGCGGTGTAAGCAAATGATCCGGTGATGACACCGTTCTTCTGTTCTTCAACTCTCTGGTGAAGAGATCCTGACATTTCATCGTTAATGTTGTAGTTGAACTGGTAATCGCGCTGAAATTTAAAACTTAAAATTACACCAGCTTAAAAGCTACGAGAATTGCTTTTGAATTGTTTTTTTTTTTGCTTATAAAAAAGAAAATGATTCTAGCATGATTGTGCTACGAATTTCAACAGCGATTGGAAGTTTTATTAAAAGTAAAAGACGTGGTATCCCAATAATAAAGAGATCCTAATAATTTTTCACGGATCATTAATATAAACGAGTACGTTGTTACATCTACTGTAACATATATCACGATTAATTTCGGTTTTCGATGGTATGCAAGAAGTTGGTAATGCAGTTTTATAGGCCCCCTTTTTATTGAAAATCTGTAAACTGAACCAAATCCATTTTGTTACAAAATGTGGGTCCAAAATACGCTCAACTTTTGTCAAATAGCTAACAAAGTGTAAGCCCAATCCGTGCGAAAGCATCCAGTTGGGATGCGTGAAATGTCCAAAGTTCCTGATTCGAAAACTCAGGCTAGCCTGTCGATCCTCAGTAGTTTTCCTGTAAAACCCATTTTAGTCATGCAGATCGTTTGATAGATTTCAGAAGGAAAAATATAAAATTATATAACTGCTTTATTTTTTTGCTGAAAATATCGTTTCCAATATTGCCAAATCTCCTGAATTTTTCATCTCCTGAATTTTTCTAAGAAATATGACTACCAAATATATCTAACAAAGTGCCAGGATATACCGTCAATGTGAAGAAATGCTAGTGCTTTTTTTGGAAAACTTGGAATTTCAAATACAGGACGCTTTTCATGTGGTCGTACGCATTTACTCAAAACGAGCGTTAAAAAAAACATGCTTTAACGTATGAACGCTTTAAAATTTACTTCTTTTACTGGCATGCCTTACCCTCAAGACCGTATCCAGGGGGTATAAGGGGTTTGATCCCTCCCCCTGAAATGTTTGTCCGACTCGTAAAAATAGAACAAAAATGCATATAAACAATATTTTTGATGTTTTTAAAGTTTTTTGAAACCACCTCCCCCCCAAAAATATACACCCCCCCCCCCCCCCGAACGAAATCCTGGATGCAGGCTTGCTTACCCTGAATGTTTAATATTTCAAGCATGAGGTTCAGACCCAACAACAGTTTTTTTTTTTTTTAACTGCTTGCGGAAATGTTACACTCTTCTTTTGATGCCACATTGGAAGGGGTCTTAGTAGTTGCCCTGCAAAACTTTGCAGGGCATCCCTTAAAAGGAGTATGTAAATGTGTTTAGATAATTAGTCGCAGGGGCATATCTACGGTATTTTTATTGGGGGGGGGGGCAAGAGAGAGTGATATTGAAGTAGTTGCTATTCAAGCAGTAGCGAAGAAAAGTAACTATTTTAAAAAAAAACACGCTACTTGGTGAATTTGAAAAACATTACGCAACACATTATAAACAATAAACACACATTAAACAATTATAAATATAAGTGCTCGTGCTCGGCTTTTACTAAAATTGTCAGCAATGAGCTGCTACAAACGACAGTGGTATAGCGTAAACAAGCTTTCGGTTGGGCGACGTTGAATGTCGTGTACACGGCTTTTTTTCAGTCAGATTCACCACTAATGCTGCAGTACATATCCCCCCTCTACTTCCCCCAACCCGCACGCCCAGCACATAATGCTCAATCTCAAGATTTAATTTGTTGCACTAAACTTTCAATATACGTGATTTATTGAAATATTATTTATGATTTTTTATTTGTTTGATTCGTTTGTAGTTTCGCTGATTTATATGAATAAATAGCATAAAACCGAAACAAAAATCATGGGCAGCGCAATAGGGCTGTCTAAGTAAAGATACAGGATAAGTCAAAGTATTGCAACAGATTGTGTGACATATGTTCCGACATATTCCCCACATTTAAATAGCGACTGTATATGGGGGGGGGGGGGTATACATTTCCGTAGGCGGGCTACTCTAAATATCGTTGTTATGTCTACAATTAGCTTCACAAGCAAACCTCGGTCTCCTTGCGTTGCATGATAAAACTAATAACAATAGAGAAAGAGAATGGGTTGGTACCGCTTATACGTGCACACAAAAATTTTAAATTATGAGAAAAATATGCATTTTTTGTTTAAATTCACGTTATTTTATTCTCAGCAAACATTTCGTACAGCGTGCTGATGCACAGATAAATGTCCCAAAATTCCTAGCACATTTATGTCTTTTTGGAGCTGGTTAAAAGAAACATTTAGAAAAGCGAAAGCATTCATCTAATCTTGAACTGATATATTTTAGGAAATTAAAGTACCTTAAATATCAGTGAAAAAATTGACCGGAGTAAATGTGGCGAAACAGGAAGCATAGAACATTTTTCGATCTTGCCATTAACTAGGCTCACATTTTTACTTGATAATAAGGTTTCAAAGAAAAAACATTAATGTCGAACATATTATGAAGTGCAATGAACCCCTATTTTTCTCGTTTTTATTATGTTAAAAACGAGCATGGACTAATTTAAAAAAAATATCTGCTCAAAGTAAAGAGCAAATTTTACACTTGATACCAGCAACAATTTTAAAGCTGCTTAATAAATTATATTTTTCCAAATTATTGGGGGGGGGGGCTGCCCACCCTCTCAACGACGCCACTGATTAGTCGTAAAATGCCCCAAAATCTGTTGATTATTGACTGCTCAAATTCAAAGATTTTTTTATGAAATCAAGTTTTTTCTTTTTGTAAGTATAGGTGATGCATGAACGTACTTATTAATTTTGGAAAGTAGAACAAAGTCGGTACCACTGACGAAAGGAAAAAAAAGATACCCTAAATAAACGCATTGTAGTACCTATGAGTACCACCAAAACAGTTAATAGCCTAAAACTGAGAAAAGGTGAATTAAAAAATCTGATTTAACACATTATAGTACTACTGAGTAACAGTAAAAATTTAGTACCACTGAGAAAAGATTAACAAATGACCCTAATTAAACACATGATAGTACCACTGAGTACCACCAAAAAAGTTAGTACCAGTGAGAAAAAAATCAAAAAAATAAACCCAGATTTAACACATGATAGTACTACTGAGTACCACTAAACATTTCATACCACTGAGAAAAGACAAAAAGGAGACCCTAATTATATGCAGAGACCCTGAAAATTAAAAACATGGTAGCATTTGTTCCGTAATTGCTTGCTCGCCTATATTAAAATTTAGTCTTTTGCAAATTGGTGTACACCTAATATAAAATGGTGACTTACTGGGGGTGGTTGAGCAACCGGGAGTGACTCCATTATGGCTGCTGTGTCCTGCATGGCAGTCATAGTGGCTGCCATTGGTCCTGGACCGCCGTATGAGGGTGCTGGTGCATACGCGCTTTGTCCTGCTGCTGGTGCATACCCATAATTGGAGGGTGCGGCATACGAGCACGCCAAAGTTGCGTATACGACGGCCTGAAAAATATTCGGACTAAGTGGAGAAAGCATTAAAATGTGAATTAAGGAAGTGTGAAGTGGAGTCTATTGACGAAATTGCCGAAGATCTGGAAGATGCAGCCAGATGGCATAATAGTAAAATATTACCTTGGATGTAAAAAATTAAAACACATTTCCTGCCTATTTAAATCGGTTTCAATTTTCTTTTAACCAGTTTCAATTTTCTGTTTGGAACCAATTCAAATTTCCTGATCGGAACCAGTTTGAACAGAGTGACAACTTCTTGGTTTGAAGTTTGGTAAAAGTTTAGAATAGCGTCAATTTTGTGCATTTTTATGGTTTGTTTCACCTTTTTGACAATTCACTCCTAGCCCCCTTCTAACGGTCTTACAGCCATTGGCTATATAAGAAAAACAACCAAAAAATGATGGAATTCTTAATTTATAATACGCAGCAAGTATCAACCATGTTTTCTTGTTCCCCCCTATTTTTATCTGTTTTGAATCAGTTTTCATCAATTATTGTTCTAGCTCTTTTACACAGCCAAGGGCTGTGTGAGACCATAAGAGGGGGGCTGGAGATGAATCGTCAAAAAATTACAAACAATACATTGAACAATTTATCGTTCAGGTCAAAATCTGGTTAAAAACTCACTAATGAGATAGTTAAGAAATACACATCTTTAAAATCAAAGAGTTTTCCTCCATCCAAATATAGCATTCATTTGCCTCGGAAATGAATTTTAACGGCCCCCATAATGTACAAATATATATCCCGAGCTGTAAATATGCACTGAATTATCCTTAAGTCACTTTTTCATCAAATTCATTTAACCTTTTGTCAAAATAATAGAAAATTCAGTTCATATATACAATTCACGGTATATATTTGTACATTGGGGGGAGGGGGTGTTAAGTTCATTCCCCGATGCAAATTAATGCTATAGACTATTTGGATTCAAAATGAAATTCTGAGTCTAAATGCGTGCATTTCTTAGCTATCATTAGCGTGTTAATCGAAAAATTTACCCCATATTCAGTTAAGATGATTTTACTAAGGGTAAATGGGATTACGGGAGTCAAATCGTTAAAAATTGAAGGCAAGGCAAATATGCTGAGCAGTTTCTATTGCTCGCACAAACTCGATACAGCATCACCAGGCCAAAAGATTGCATTGTCTCATGCAACTGAACCCCCTTTAACTGAACCCTTGTGCAACTTAACCCCCGTGCAACTCAACCCCATTTAACTAAACCCCCGTATAACTGAACCCCCATGTAACTGTAACTGTGTGTAACCATGTAACCATGTAACTGTGTGTTAACAGAACACCTGATGAGCGAAAAGTGATGAAATAGAGGGGTAATACTCAGCTACCACTGTTGGGAGACATCTGACAGTTTATAAGTGACCATGGAATTCCTGTGTTGTTTTAATGTCACTTTTCTGTGAATAGGCAGCGTGGCGGCAGAGTGCACTTGGCGACGATAAATTCACATCAGTCCAGTTTTTGTCAAGAAAAAATTACTCAGTGATAATTTATTGCTCCCGCTAGCATTATGCACTTCTAGGTCCGGACCTAGGGACCTAGTGGTAAATCCAGGCCTGAGCGTGCATATATTTCCTTTTGGTGAATTGACTTTCCCTTTAAGCACTCTCTGAAAGTTCCAAGTTAATACACAAATCTCTTTTTGAGATATGCTATTTTGAAAATCTGCATGCACATAGTGTCTTTTGATTTAGTTCAAGTTCCACCTCAAATACCCCATTCTGTCAAATTTTCAACTTTATATGCGCAGCCTCAATAGTGCTAGTTTAATAGTAGCACAGGTCGTAGGAGCAGTAGAAGTAATAATAGTTTTTAATTAGTAGTAGTAGTATCAGTATTAACAGCAGTAGTGGCAGGTAGATGCCCCAGAAGTTTCATCTTGATACGCTAAGCTGTTCCAAAAAAAAAATTGCTGATACACCTGTATCAGCAATCTGTGTATCAGCAATCTGTATGTTATTGCAAATTACCAATTGTTAAAATTTAAGGTTTTTATAGAAGGGATCATCGTAAAAACATTGAAGGAGGCTCATTCCGATTGGAAATTGAAAGTTCAAGTTCAATTTCGAAGAATCAAAGGTAATCACAGGACAATCAGCCTTTCCCTCTTAACCGACACCCCCCCCCCAAATACATCCGATCAAAATAAAAATAAACATTTTGTTCAAAATAGTCTGAAGATCAAATACCCATGTCTTTGGGGTTAACAACCCCACCAGTAGCATCTTGGGCAAGGGCTGCAAGTTGGGCTTGTTGCTCATTGCTAACACATAAGGTTTTTGTAGAAAAAATTTTGTATGAACTTTGGGGGGTTGGGCTCATTCGATTGCAAATCAAAATTTCCAGTGCACTTTTTCAGAGTTGAAAGTGATCAGAGGGCTTCCACCCTACCCTATTTTTTCCCCAAATACATCCGATCTAAATTTTGGGACGGCCATTTTATTTAAAACGGTTTAAAGTTTAAATAACTATACCATAGTTAAATAACTACGGTCCATAGCCCTGTTGTGTTTTACCCAATGTAAGTACGGTGGATGGGTTGCATGAGGGTTCAGTTACATGAGGGTTCAGTTGCGCGGTGGTTCAGTTACATGAGGGTTCAGTTGCACGGTGGTTCAGTTACACGAGGGTTCAGTTGCACGGTGGTTCAGTTACACGAGGGTTCAGTTACACGAACGAGGGTTCAGTTGCACGGTGGCTCAGTTGTAAGGGGGTTCAGTTTTACATGGGGGTTTAGTTACATGGGGGTTTGGTTAAATGGGGGTTCAGTTAAATGGGGGTTCAGTTAAATGGGGGTTCAGTTAAATGGGGTTGAGTTAAATGGGGTTGAGTTGCACGGGGGTTTAGTTACACGAGGGTTTAGTTAAATGGGGTTCAGTTGCCCGGTGGTTCAGTTACACGAGGGTTCAGTTGCACGGGGGTTCGGTTATACGGGGGTTCAGTTGCACGGTGGTCCAGTTACACGGTGGTTTAGTTACACGGTGGTTTAGTTACACGGTTGTTCAGTTACAGGGGTTCAGTTGCTTGGGGTTCAGTTGCTTGGGGTTCAGTTGCTTGGGGTTCAGTTGCTTGGGGTTCAGTTACACGGGGGTTCAGTTGCACGGGGGTTCAGTTAAACGCACACCATTTTGGTCGGCAGGTTAGGTATTTAATATAATGCATTCTGGGCGGCCCCCCTTCCACAATTCTTTTTTGTAGTTTCCATAATTTTGTTTCTAGCATTAAATTAAAAATTCGAACCCCTTCCTCATTTCAAGTATCCCTACCCCTTTAAAAGACTGGATCCATGCATGTTCTACCCCACCCTGTTGAAAATTGAAATATATTTTTGGAGGATTCCAAAATGAGCAAATTAGACTGTGGGAATCATGAATGCAAAACTGAAAAAAGGGTATTCTGAATAATTTAAATAATGTGTACTTACAAGAATGAAGGCCATTGTGCTAACTCTTTCTCAAAACTAGTTGAACTGATCCGACTTCCGATCTGTGTCAATTTTATACACAGTTTCTTGTTTGGTTTACGGTATATGCGTCAAATATTTTCATCTTTCAAAAGGGGTCTTTATCTACCTAACGGTTTCTATTTATTGACGTAATTTGAGATTAATAGCGAGATTTTAAAATAGCGTGTCCTTCAAATTGACATTCGGGACGATCTGATGTCCAAATCTTTATGACAGTGGACAATATAGACACAAAATTATAACGAAAAGTTGTATTTCAATAAAAATAATCTTCATAATAATTTAATTCCAATAAACTATGGTTTTTTTCGTCAGCATTGTTTAAGAATGATTAAAGATGGAGTCTGAGAAATTGATCGACAGAGAAACAGAAATAGGTCTATATTATTTTTTTTATGTTCAAATAGTTCGGTGTAATAAATTATTAGTAAAGAGCAACCCGTGTCCCTCAAATCGACTATTACAATCGGAACTATGTGATGTCCAAATCATTTATGTCAATGGAGGAACTATAGACACAAAAAATATAACGAAAAGGTGCATTTCAATAAAAATAGCCTTCATATTAATTTAATACGAACAAACAGTGGGTTTTTTCGTCACCATTGTTTAGAAAAGAGTAAAGATGGCGTCCAAGAAACTTGATTTTGAAGACATCTAATGTTCAAATAGTTCGGTGTAACAAAATGTTAGTAAAGAGCAACCCGTTCAAAAAATGACAATAACTCTAAGAATTTTGGTATAAAAAGAATTGTTTGTCATAGTGATTCCGAATCTCTAAAATTTGTTAAGTTTGAAGTTCATAATCGGAAGCTGTTTACATAAGAAAATTTGCATCATTTTAGAAAACAAGGGTAAATCCTCCACAGAGGGAAGTGATCTTTATCAACATTACACTGTAAAATGAAAGAAGCTTCAAGCCCTATGTGTACCAGATTTGTATATCCCCTGGAAGAACGGTTATAGACGCATTTTCCAGGGGGGCCGTGTATTGGTCATGGAATATTGGAGAGGGTAAATAAAATAGCTGTCCTGTGGGTAGCACTCTAGACTTGAAATCTAGAGGTCAAGGGTTCGAGTCCCAGTATCACTGGTTATCTGGCTTAGACCAGTGGCCAATAGTGTGCAGGGTTACCATCACGGATAGTTGGTAGAGTGCTACAATTGCCCAAATTCGTGTGCGACACAGTATGTTTTGGTGCTATAGTCGAAAAATTTTTTTTATCAGAGCGGAGCTGATCGGAGTGCTGAATGGGAAAATGCACACCCACACTCCATCTTTTGGCGTATTTTAATAATTTTTATACTACTAATACCTCTACTGATAATTCACCACAGCACCAAGCCGCCTGAGGTAAACAGAGCTACGTACGCTCCTCCTCCATCCCGATATATTCAAATCCTTCCTCTTTAAAATCTCTCAAGTGGTTCTATTTCCCTTAAATCTTTCTTTACTAAATCCTTCCACCCCGGACGACCTGCGGACGACCTGCTTTCCGTTTAGCCCTAGACGGCTGGCCAAAAAGGACAACCTTTGGCATTCTGTCATCCTTCATCCGCAGAACCTCTCCAAGCCATCTCAACCTTTCTCTCAATATAGCCCTCGAATGCGGCATTGAACCCCAATTTTCGTAGAGTCTACTGTTCGAAATACGGTCAGTAATTCGGGCACCCAAAACAATCCGTAGGCAATTTCTCTGGAAAACACAGCAAATCTTCCTCTGTCTTTTGGAGCACCCATGCTTCAGAACCATATTTGACCACTGTCATCACTGTAGCTTCCAAAATTCCAATTTTGGCTCGCAGACTTCTCTTCCTACTTTTCCAAACTTTTTTCAACTGCGAAAGAACACCCTGAGCCTTGGCTATTCTACTTTTAACATCTTCAGTGCTCCCACTACCTTCACTAATAATACTACCGAGGCAAGTGAAGCTGTCCAATTGATCGATCTTTTCCTTAACCAACGTCACCTTTTCATCTTCACTCATTTCACTAAGTGAAGATGAATTAAGTAGCGAATTAGTCTTCTTAACATTAGTTTTCAAACCCCATTATAGCACATGAGCTCGCAAAACCTCTAAAAGTTCATTCATTTTGCTCACACTTTCATCTAGGATGCTTAAATCATCAGCATAATCCCTGTCCAGGAAAGTTGTCTTCTACATTTGATTCTGTGTTCTCCCATTGCCTTTCCAGTGCTCCTTAAGACAAAGCCTATCAAAATGATCCGTATAAATGGGTATAGAAAACAGCCCTACTTAAATCCTGATTTATTACAAAGTCAGCTACTAACCTCATTGCCTACCTTAACTGCAGAAGTGTTATCATTGTTGCAGCGGCGGCTGCAACCTAGTAAAGAGCGAAAAACAGCCCATAGTAATCAAAAGCTGAAAACTGTGAAAACAGTCAAAAAAACTGTCTAGTGAGAAAAAATTGCCATCTAACACTGAATTAGGAATGGTAACTATTATTTCAGTTAATCTAAGAAGTAAAAGTTTATTGTGAAAAGAAATTTATGGTGATTTCGAAACACAACCTGAAACACTTGAAAATGGCGTCAAATGGAAATAAAAAATGCTTTATTGGAATCAGCATGGTCCAAAACCTTTTTTAGGATAATTGCAGTCCCCCACCTTGAACACTAAGGAGAATGACGTTTTTGCATGGGTAGCACTGATTTGTCTCCTTTTTTTTTCTTTTTTTTTTCTAGCAGGGCTAGGGGGTGGCCAGAGCATCATAGAGAGATGTGTAATAGCTCATTTGAAAGGGAATTAAATTTGTAAGTGCCCTTTTTAAGTGACCAAAAGGATTGGAGGGCAAATAGCCCCCCTCCCTATGGGCCCCTCCCCCGAAACTAGTCGCATAAAAATTTTGAGATAGCCATTTTCTTTAACATAGTTCAAACTACTACTGCTACTAAAAACTCACCGGAGCACCAAGCCGCCTGAGGCCAACACAGCTAAGCACGCTCCTCCTCCATCCCAATCTATTTAAAGCCTCCCTTTTTACACCCGCCCAAGAAGTTCCCATTTCCTTTAAATCTTTGTTTATGACGTCCTGCCACCCCAGACGAGGACGACCTGCTTTCCGTTTAGCCCTAGATGGTTGGCCGAAAAGAACAATCTTCGGCAATCTGTCATCCTTCATCCGCACAACGTGCCCTAACCACCTCAACCTTTCTTTCATTATAGCCCTAGAGAGTGGTATTGAACCACATTTTTCGTATAGCCTATTGTTTGAAATACGGTCAGTCAGCCGGGTACCCAGAACAATCCTTAAGCAATTTCTCTGGAAAACATCTAGCAAATCTTCATCCGCTTTTCGGAGCGTCCATGCTTCAGAGCCATATTTGACCACTGTCATCACTGTAGCTTCTAATATTCTAATCTTGGTTTGCAGACTTATCTTCCTATTCTTCCAGACTTTTTTTTTAACTGTGAAAAAACACCCTGAGCCTTGGCCATTCTATTTTTAACATCTTCACTGCTCCCACCATCTTTACTAATAATACTACCAAGGTAAGTGAACCTGCCCACCTGATCAATCTTTTCATTACCCAACGTCACCTTTTCATCTTCACTTATTCCTAGCCTTAGTGACTTAGTCTTCCTAACATTAATTTCAAACCAATTCTTGCACCCTGAACTCGCAAAACCTCTAAAACTTCATTCATTTTGCTCACACTTTCATCTAGGATGCTTAAATCATCAGCATAATCCAAGTCCAGGAGACTTTTTCCTCCCCGTTTGATTCCGTTGTCTCCCATTGCCTTTCCTGTGCTCCTTAAAACAAAGTCAATCAAAATAATCCATATAAAGGGGAATAGAACACAACCCCGCTTAACTCCTGATTTAATACAAAACCAGCTGCTAACCTCATTTCCTACCTTAACCGCAGCAGTGTTATTCACGTACACAGCACTAATCACTTTCATGTATTTTTCTGGTATATCATGAAACTCATACAAAGATAAAACCTTTGCTAAAGCTCTTCTATCAACAGAATGGAACGCTTGCTCATAATCTATAAAACTGAGGACCAAAGGTGTTTGAAAACTCAGGCACTTCTCAATTATTAGCCTAAGAGTGAAAATTTGGTCGACACATCCTCTACCTTTTCTAAAATCGCACTGTTCTTCTCTTAAGACTTTGTCTACGGCATCTCTTAGTCTACAAAGTATCATATTACTAAGTAATTTACTACCTACAGAGACCAGACTAATGCCTCGATAATTACCACACTCACTTTTATCACCTTTCTTATGAAGTGGCTTAATTAAGGTTTTCCTAAAATCTAAAGGTTTCCTAAAATCTGACTATTGTCTATGTGGACCCCTGCCAGTCCAGCATTTTATGTGAGCGTTTTTTCTTTCACTAAATTTATTCCTGGAATAATTACCCCTAGTTGGTCTTGACATATCTTTCTTTCCACAGTTCAAACATTTCTTTGGGTTGTTTTTATAATTTCCTACGTTTTGAAATTCTACTCTGGAGTTATCTCTTTGTTCACCAGGGGAATTCTTGTCTCCTGAGTCAACCACAGTTGCTCCCAAAGATATGTCTGAGGAGTCTCTATACATTAAATCAATCAATTCAAATCTCTTTGCCAGCGCTAATAAATCATCTTTGTCATCTGTTGCTTTAGTTTTTTCATGAACTTTCCTTCCAATTGAAGGAAGCATACCAATTTTAAAAATACTAACAGTTATGTCAACTGCCCTTATACCAGGACATTTTTTTTGCATAATCTAGTGACTTTCTACTAATTCGGGAGTAAAATTGATGTACCAACTCAGATGGCCTTTGTTTCTCGGATAGAAGTTCTTGCAGTTTTTGTGCGGCTGGTTTTTCATGTATAAAGGCTTCTTTTAGAAGTCTTTCCAAATGGTTTAAATCTCTGATTTTAGAAATGTCTAAGCTCGTCGCAAATCTTTGGATTTCTCCCCGTTTATAGCAAATAGCTTGATTAATCATAGCAAGGTCAGTTTTTCTAAACTCCTTTGTATTTGTTTAAGGGTCGTTATCCACGAATGGATTTCATTTGGACATGTTAGTAACGAGATGGGAGGGGCCTGTTCTACTAAAAGACTTTGAAGCCTACTTGTGACGGTGGCATCTCTATATTACCCTTCTAGAGCGTTTATTCTGGACTGTGCTTGCTGTAGTGCGATTTCTAACTCTTTGATTTTGTTTTCATTTGAACTCATGATGGCTCTATCCTTATAAACTCTTAATGTGGGAAACGCTTTGAACCTTTAAATTGTTTTAAACTACTAAAATGAGTTGGTTTATAAATTGCGTAAGAATTAGCTCAATATCTTGATTTAAATTAACCCTCAAGGCTAATAGTATGATTACACTTTTGAAGATGATTAAACTATGACACTAGTATTAAAAAAGATTTAAGCAAGCTACCGACGATACGAACACTGGAACTTGTAACAAAGAGAAAGAAAAGGAAAGGAAAGAAAGATACTTAGGAAGGTAAAAAGCTGTCTAAACTTCCTTTTAAGTCAAGTTATTTAAAAAAAGTTTCTTTAATGAACACCTTTTTCCAACTTTTCTGTCACTGCCGGGCTTGGCGATAAGATGGGAGGAACCGAGGACTAAATTTAACCAAAATTTAAAATTTTTTATTAATCCCCCCCGTAAACAAAAGTTGCACCGAACTTGAGTACCGCTGACACCAGTCGTAAGATTGCCCCTCCTTAATCAGGGCTAAATTTGGGTAGCGTGTTATATCTGAGGATTGGGTAAGGATCGGTATTCAGAATCCAGTGACAGCTGATATTTATTAACAAAGGAAATAAAAGGAAAATATTCTAACTCTAATTATTTTGAATACTTCTAAACCTCTTCTAGGTCTGTTGTCTAATATTCTATGGGTCTGCTTGTTCAATCCACAAACGTTTACCGAAAAAAAGGATTTAGTTAATTCTAGGTTATAGAATGTTTCTAATTGAAATAACTACACTTGAATAATCAGACAGACTTGGGTACCGGTGCAATTAAAATTCTTTGCATCAAATTATTGTTCCTAGGAATAACCTTTTTATCAAATCCCAATGGTTGTATAAATTAAAGCAAGTTTCAGGTTTATATCCTGAAAAAGTAGTTAGTGTTCTTTGGAAATTTGATAAACTACAAGTTTCTAGAAAAAATTGGATCTTTGGACGGAAGAGATTGGAAATTTTAATCTAGCAATTTTCTTCCTCTTTCCTCCCGAACCCTTCTGTAAAACTTCAGGACTACCTCTATATAATATTAGCACGGGTTTAGAAATGCAAAGGTGGCTAAAAAGAGGAATGGATACCTCTTTCGTATAACGCCAGAGAATTTCGCTATGGGAGGAATATTGTATTGTCCTCTAGTTCCAATCTTCTTAGATGTATATATAAGTTTTTAATAAACGCTAGGTAAGTTCCAAAGGGTCACTAAGCTGGAAGGAGGAGGCAAAAGGCTCTTTAATTTATTCTTGAAGGTCAAGGATTTTATATTGCACTTAAACCTTAGGTTATTCCCACATTCGAATTTCTAAGACGTACTAATTTTATTTCTATTCCAATCCTTAGAAAATGCTGTATTTCACCTAGGGTCCCCAAGTCTTTCTAATCAAATATATCCCAAATCACCAAATTATAATAAAATGTCGTGCTTTGACTTCAGTACCAGTTTTTATGTCTCCTATATACGTATTGAATTTATTACTTAGCCTGGTTTATCCAGGTGACAGAAATCTTTCAGAAGTTTACTTCTTATCTCAATTTTTATCTGCAAATGAAATTTATGCAGGCTAGTAGTGGCTTTTTATCCTAATTTATAAAGAAAACACTTACTCATATTCCTTGGTTCCGAGGCAAACTCCCTCGACTTGACTCTCATCCGTGAGTTATATTCATTTTACTACTTGATCCGTTTAGCGACCTCCATTGCTCTTTTAGCCAATCAACAACTTTTTGTTAAAAGGTAGTTTTTTTTACAATATTTCAAGGCCTTGCATTCCTTTTTGTTTTATACCCAAACCTGGTCTAAATTAGGTCTTCAAATATTCATCACGGGTTCAAAAGTCGTTCGATTCTTGGACAAAGGCGTGTCACTACAAGATTTATGACTAGTTACGCGAAGTGAAGCTATTTTCCGATTCAAGCTAATTTAAAATTGTCGCTTTATTTCTGATCTATTAAAGCAAAGGGAATTCCAAATTTTACTGAAATTGAGTTACCAAATTAACACTAAAATAAGGCCTCCTTACAAGAATGAGGCCAATAGTCCCTTATATTCAAATTAGCCTACAAGTAGATTGTATCCAGGAACCAAATAGAAATAATATTACGGAAACAATTACACAGGACGTTACAGTTTATATTACAATAATTAATTTATAAATTCCCAAATTTATACGGGTTAAGGTAAACTTAATAAAAAATATATATTTAGAATCAGCATTAAAAGACAATTCTTGTATCTTAAAAAAATTATTTTGGGGGGTAGTTGAAAAAAAACAAAGGAGGGTAGACTACTGAAACAGGGTCATTGGAAGCTCGCAAATTTTCAAGGGAGTTAAAAATATTTATAATGGGAAGGGCAGCAAGAGTTTACATTAAGTGCACTACATGTATAAGCAGGTTGTAATCTTATTATAATTAGTTATAGTCTAATATAATATTTTTTTATTAGTTACAAATGGTAAAAAGAAAAAAAATTTAAAGAAGCTCTATAGATATTTAAGCGAAACTTAGAATAAGCTTAGAAAGCAAGAAAAAAAAGTTCCAGGTAAAATAAACGAAAAGCAATATAAAAAAATAAATTATAACCTAAAAACTTACCAGGAGGTAAAAGCCAATGACAAAATCCGTTAAAAATGAGCCAGAAATAAATCTCATCGTCACTAGCAAACCTCAGTAGTTCAAGGTAATAATTTTAACTCTAGCGATGTACTGTATCTGAGAAAACGTACTGGCACAGGAGATCCCTAGTTTAAAAAATTGGTTTTCACCTGTGCCAACCCAAACACCCAAATCCCATTCCGTTGAACCCTAACACAAACTAAACGTATCCACTTTTTCTTTGAAAATACAATATAACATTACACAACGAAAAAACTTGCAGTAATGAACAGAAATTCATTCATACAATTTTCTCAGATTTAAGCTTATCAATAAACCCCAGATAGTGAGAATCGCATTCAAAGTTATGCAGCCTTGCAAAGGGAATTGTTGTCTCTCTTTGGAAAATAAAATAAGATCGTAATTAAAACTAAAATTAAATCTGTTACCATTATGTTGTAAAAATTGCCTTTTTATGAAGAAATGAGAACTAGCAAATGCGGGGCAACACTTAATTAAAAGTGTTCTAAAAATCAGCTGAAAAATATAGTACTTTTTCTAACACAAACACTTTTGGACAGAGAAATTTAAATAATTTCAAAAAAAATACAGGGTGCGAAATTATAGAACCCCCCCCCACCCCTTACCAAAAAGGAGATAATGAATTTTACCATAGAATGGCAATCAGCATTTAAACTTGTAAAAATTATTGATTAAAACATGAAAAATATAAATATAGGCTTAGAAAAGATCTTTTGTACTGAAAAAGCGGAAAAAGACTTGAAAAAAACCCTTAGGATTCATTGAAGTAAAAAATAAAAAAAAGAAGGAAAAAAAGGGTTCAAGTTGAAAATATAGCCAGACGAAATTGAAGGAAAAGAAATTGAATGGAGTCGGTTAAACTCTGATAAACGTGCATATTGAACTGACCAAACGACACTAGTACAAAATAATTGTACTAAATAAGCACAAAATAAGTAATCTCTGGCTGAGTTTAATAGAAATATTGGAGATATGCTCCAGGTAGAGAGAAAGAAAATTATGCTCTTTTTTATGGGAGTCATTTTCGAAAAAATGACTAGCATGGCATGAAAAATTTAAAGAAGGCACATGATAGCCTAAAAGACCTAAGTTGAAGTTGAAACTTAAGACAAGACGACTAAAAGTTGGGAAGTTAAAGTGAAAATAGTCATTATCACGTGTATGTAAAAAAAAATAACCGTTTGCCATGAAGGCAAGGTTTGTTTTCTGCAGAAGGGCCACTTTGTTTGATAACAGAAAAGCCCAAGAGAAAACTGTGGCCGCAAATCAAGAAGTGTGGCTATACTATAACAAATTAATTGCTGTATGCAGGCTCATAGCAGTTCTTTCAGCATTAGCAGTCAGACGAGAGAACCTGGATATGTTCTATAGTGCTACCGGAAGAAACTTGGGGTAAGCAAACATTAGAGTACAAGCACAAGTCCATTGATAGGTAATAACAGGTAAAAAGACGAATAGCTAAATTTTGAGCTTATCAAATCAAAGCTGTAAACGGAGCCTTGTCCCAAAAGGACATTGAAGCTGAAAAAAAGAGATTACAGGCAAAAATTTTGTTAAACTGCCTCGAATACCTGAAATTCAAAAAGAACTAAAAAGCTCAGATTTTGAATAAACTAACAGACATTTAGTAAGCTAAAAAAAGTTAATGCTGCGGTTAATTTTTTTTTGTAAATATTTTAATTGCAGCTAAGACTTATCAGATAAAAGTCTTGACGGACTAATTTAAAAGTTATACAAACAACAAAGATTGCAGTGACTAAATAAATTGTAGGAGTACATAATTATTGTTTGTGTTTAAACAATTAAGTTATATAAAAACATAACTTAAGTTGTTTTAACTACCAATGTAAATATAGTGAATTAATATGTTGAGTATTTTTGTCTTTTTTATTTTGCTTTTTGTACCATTCAAGAAGTATTCTACATTAATACTTTATAAGCAATTAATTAAAACACTAATTGGAATTAATTCCAATGCTAGTCTATACCATATTTTATTTTTTCAAATGCACTAAATTTTAACCAGTAGTTGAATGTTCTATCTAGTTTTGCAACTTAAAAAATACTTGTGTAAGTTATTACACAATGCTTGCGTATATACTATGTTTTTATTTACTTTAAGTTTTAGCTAGTAATTTATTGATATATATATAAATGTTTGACTTCGAGTCAACGTATAAATATTTTTATGTAATAATCTGTTAAGAATTAAGTTTGAAAAGGATGATCCAGCAAGAAACATAATGTTTCTATTTTAAGCGGCATATTATGTTTAGAGTAGAAAGAGAGAAAAGTAATTAAAAGCAATTAACCGTTACAAAGTTGAGTGTTTCTTTTTTCTATATATGTAACACTTTATGCTTAATGTGTATTCTAATGTGGATATTTATTTTAGATACAGCCTTAGTTCTTTTGGAAATCAACTTTTTCGTAACATCCTTTCAAATCCATTTTTTCAATCATTTTTTGACGCATTTTTGGAAAGTAGCAAATTTCAAACCCAGTTCAATTGTATCCTGATACCAACGGCTCATACCATCAGACACCAAACCATAACTGGTCAACTAATAGTTTGGAAACTGTATACAGTATTACAGACTTTGCTACCAGTTCATCATAAAGTGAGATAAAATCAGAACTTAGTTTAGGCCTAGAAAATATCAAAGAATGTGCTACGTAGCCTAAATGGCTTGCATTAATGGAAGAATGTGAAATACTTTTTGCTGGAAAAATATGTGTAAATTTAAAAACCAAAATTGTTATGTATAATTTATCCAAGGCATTTCTAACCCCGAAAAAGAAACGATAAATCAACCAAATCACCCAGATAAATTAAATTATTAATGGGAATTAAATTTAAACTCAAATAATTAATAAACGTTTCGAATATAACCTTAAGTCTAATTTAAGCAGAACCACTGATATAATGCTTAAGCCACTGGGGGTCAAGCTAAAACAGAAGATGCGTATGGGAATGAGGTGGAAAACAGAATTTTACAGTCTTAGAGACAGAGGAAAAGAGAAACAAGGATAAATTTCAAGATTGATATCCTTTGACAAAAAAGGATATGGTATATATTTGACCATAAACATGGCCTTAAGGAAACCCTTTGAGGGTATATGCACAGAATGACCCAAAGATGGCAGAATATAAGTATATACAAAATTAAGTTATTCTAAGTAAAATAATGAGAGTTTGGACAACTCTTCTTAAAATAGGGAGCATTGTGGTGATGCTGTCTAATTAAGTCAATTTGGAATTTAGTAAAAATATTAAGACACAAATACAAAAGTTTAGAAATACCACTTTTTATTAACATAAGGAACATATCCTGGCAAGCTTATGCTTAACGGGAAATTGAGAAATTACCACTTCCTAGCTATGTGCGTCAGTTGGGTCCCGGAAGGTGAGATGATAAAATGTATAAAAGATACATTTTATGGGAAGGGGTGCCTGATACTAACTTTATGCCGGACTGACCTCAGGTCCGTTGATTTAGAAATACCTTGGAATATTGTCGGATTATTGTAAGTGTCTAAGTATCTTATTGTGTATTACTGTAGATTTCTGATGCTTGTGGTTCTACCTGAGACAACCATTCCCAGCAGAATATATATAGATTATTAAACCTTGTACTAGAGTATGTTATCTGAATAAAAATATTGTATTATGGCCAACCTCTCTACAATCTACATTTAGTCCCTCGAATAAACCCATCTGGCACACTTCATTAGTCACGTCATAGCCTTAGGCACGCTACCACAGTTTAATTACCTTAGGGCCATAGTTTATCTCCCCTATAAACGGAGAAATAAAGGCATCTACCACAACATCACCTTAATACCATAAAAACAATTTTACCACAGCCCTTTGAATTTCCAATCGAAAGATCCCTTTTTCAAGTCTCTAAGACAAAGATTTTAATAAAAACCTTATATTCCCTCAGTGCATAACTTATAACTCTTGCCCTGAAGACTGTGGGGGAGTGTCCTGCTCAAAGGTATAATTTCTTGAACTTGAACTGCGTGGAACAAAATGGCTATCTCAAAATCTTTATTGGATGTGTTTGGGGAAATGATGGGCGTGGAAGGGGTGTTCGTTGCTTTCCAATCACTTTCGTGGCGTTAATGACTATGGCACCTGTGGAAATAATGATCGACCGCGCTAGATGTAATGTTAAGGGGATTTACCCTGTATACCGATCGCGCCAGCTACGCCGTTAAGGTTTGAAGCTGTGAACTTACACCTTATAAGTTTTCAGATAGCGTCACTTGTAACGCTAAAGATTGTGCCATCGAGGACTACGCCACAGCAATGGGGAGTAAAGTAAATGGCTGACAGCGCCACTCGCTGAACGCGAGAAAATAAAATACGTTACTATATAAATGTAACCTCTTTTCCTTGAGTTATCTCGAAATCAGACTCCTTAGGGAACGTTACCGATGGAGACCTACGAACTAGTTATCTGCTGTGCGATTAGATACAGACATATAAATAAAACAAACACAAATAGAAAAGCAATAGTTTTATTGAGACTTACATTTAGGTGCACAACAGTGCTTCACTTCAACTGACAACAACAGAGGCACAGATAATAATGACCAAATCTCTACAATGACTGCATAATGGTAATTCTGACAAATGAATGTCCAATAATAGTTCTGACAAATGAATCTGTCGAAAAGATTATGACCACTGAATGCCCCGAAAAACACTTCTCTTAACTATATTAAAATTAATGCTGCTTCTGCGCTCTAAGAGCTATTTCGCGATTGTCCCAACTCTTGTGAAGGGCCCGCTACCTTGTAATTATGTTTGCAAACTCACTTCATTATTCTAACTGTCCATCCAATAATTTTTTTTAATATTTTTGATGATTAAAACATTCATACTGCTCTTATAACTTAAACTTCCTGAGAAACTTTGTATCTAGCATTTTTTTTATTGCCAAACATCTTCGTGAAATTCAAAACCGATTAGCATCAATGTTTGGCTGAGACTAGAATGCGGTTTTTCTTGCGGTTTTGCTAATTAAGAAGTTTTCTTTTTGAAACAGGATTTAAACTTAGTTAGGGGAAGTTTAATTTATGTCGGAATTATCTTTAGAAGGAACGATTTTTTTTGTATTTTAAATATATCACATATTACTCGCGGTACATATTTCCCTTCCCATTATTTAATGAGGTCCCGTCATTAGGACTTGCTTGCCCTTGGGTTTTTGAAATATTCGCTATTTATTAACTATTGGTCGTACGTAATTATAATTGACGTTGTATCATTTTATACTTTTGTATAAGCTTAATCAGAAGTGCCAAAATTTTCTCTATTACTTTTCTTATTTTATTATATATCCCTTTCTAAAGTTCATCTACCGGACTAAGATTATCTATGGTTCTAGCCTAGCTACTATACTAAAGACTTTTTTTCTACATCTAACACTGATGACTTTTACATTTCCAAGAAGGTTAGGGCTATTCTACTTTTACTATAAGATTTTTTGAAAATTCACCTTTTACAAGTTTTTTTTTTATTTTGTTTACTATAGGATAATTATGCTTCCTATCTACGCTAAATTAATGGAGAAATACATTGACTTTACATTAACTCTGTCTCACTAAATAGTAATATATATATATATATATATATATATATATATATATATATATATATATATATATATATATATATATATAATATATATATATATATATATATATATATATATATATATATATATATATATATATATATATATATATATATATTAAATCATTTTCACTTGGTTTGTTCGTTATATAATTTTGATAATAAGTTATCGAAGTTGCTCTTTCAAAACTTTTTTTTATCAACATTATTAAAATGTGACATGTGTAAATTCACTTCTATTTCACCACCTACGTGTCTCTTAGCGTACTCACTCCCTCTATTATAAATTATGGTCCTTCACTCCTTTCGTCTTGGCAAGATATTTTAAAACACTTATAATATGGTTTCTTCACAGAACAGTTCGAGCATGGCTATGTTCATCTTGGACTAAACTCTTTCTTTAATTGTCAAACGGGAAATGATACTTTCAGGTACAGGTGTGTGGAATTTTGATATCAGAGTTCATTCTCACCTGCTGTTTTTGGATAGTTCATAAGGTGGCTTTTCGTTAAGGGGTTGAACACTGGGACTGTTGGGAGTCGGGACTTGATCTATTATCAACACAGTCCGGATTGGGTTGATTTTCTTCTCAGCATATCGTTCTTGCGATATTTTAAAGTACATAGAGAATGTAATTCTCGTATAAAATTGTTCGTTTGTGCACTTAGAGATTACAGTTCTCTTATAAAATTGTTCGTGTCTGGCTTGCGTCTATTAACTTTTGCGGTGATTCCTTGGTTAATCACAGGGGAATTGATGTTTGGATTTGGAATGGGTCGACATCAAGCCTTAGTGAATCCTTCAACATATTGTCTTTAACTTGTGGGAGGAGTATATTGTTACTGAGGGGTTAGTCACTGGGGTTAATTTTGGTTTCTGTAATTCAATGGTTGGTTTCCACGTCCATTTTTCAGAAATTATCTCGTAACATTAATGGGATAACAGAGATATGAACTTTTCACATTTGATAGAGGTGATAGGATGGATTCCGAGAAATGGTCGAAAGGGATTCAATGTGTAAATCTGCGACACAAATAATCTTTGGGTTCATCAAATATCATAACTATATAGTTATATGGTACATGGGTCCATAAGGATTATCAAGGGTGATATTTATGTAAATATATCTTGTACTGGTCGATGGGGTTCTCAGGATTTATGTGTTTATCTAGTTCGATAATGCACTGGATACTGAGATTCAAATATAGTGTTACCTGATACGTAATATGGGTTGTGGTCGAGGAAACAACGATCAAAAGGTAACTGTTATTTTCGTAAACGAAGCTAGGACGAAAATTGCCTGGATTCTATGGTGACTACTCTTCGTTGGTTGAGGTATGATGAAAATAGATGCTACTAGGTTGTATCTGCACTGGACTATGCATTGTAATGATCGGTTTCCAATATGTCATTCCATTTCCTGTAATAAAAATAACGAGGCAGAATCAAACGTTCTTTAAAACAAGTCGTCATAATACATAATAAGCAATATAATTGGTTACTGTTACGGTGAATTTTACACCAAAAGACAATATTAAACAAATACATTGATATGGATACAAATAGTTTGATTTTGACAAAACAATGTCATTATCGTGTCAATTTCAAATATATACTATTTTCTTTGGGAAATCTAAAACAGAGATTTCTTCTAATTTGTTTTGAGAAAAAAAAACAACGATGCAAGACTTATTTAATCCTTCAACACTTTTTTAACTCTCCCTTAGATTTAAAACAATCCTTTAAACATAAGTTACTCTACATTGTTAAATTTGAGGTCTCAGTTTACAACATATTTCATGCCTTCATTGTTCACGCACGTCCGTGCTGTTTAAGAAACGCATGTTGCAGCGTCGTAACCGCGCGGTTTTACGTAAACGACACTTACAATGAGGGAACAAGACATAGCAAGGACGAGTGGAGACCTCTATACCCACTCGTTTTCTGATGTCTTCTCTTTTTCTTGGCTTGGACGTTCTCATGGGGTTCTGGGTTTAACTTCTGCATTTCAGCCGTTTCCCTGTGTTCTTCCTTTGGGTTTTGTCTTCTTAGTCTCAGGATTTTTCTATAATTAAAGGTCAGTAAGGTTCTCATGGTCAGGGAAATCGCGAATACGAAATATACGGTCAGTAGTATGTTCCACCAAAAATTGTTTGAGAATAACCCGTATCGATTATCCACGTACGTTAGTCTCTGGTCTTCATTTGTAAATATTGGGATCTGGGAGTCTAATACTTCTCTTATTTTTGTAAGCCTTAATGTCCCTTTATTCTTTTCTATTTTGGACCATATCAAGGTTTTCATTTCCTCACTCTCTATATTGGGAATAGTGTACGACAGGTTAATTGCCTTAAAATTGATTATTTTAGGACTTATTATATTTGTGCTCGTGGTAATTAACGGCGCTCGAACAGTTGACTCTTTAGTTACAAGTCGACATCCTTGTTTTATGGTTAACGTACCCACATCTTGTGATAATTCTGTCCCGTAACTTGGATCTATTTTTTCTGTATTATTATAACAAGACAAAGTTCCAACAGTTCCTCTTGGAACAGAAAATAACCAAAGATCATTTCTAAGGTGTATGAATATTTCTCGTTTAGTACTTCCTATCAAGGCTTCTTTCAGTTGGACTGGATACATCGTACTAGAATGGTACGGGTAGACTTTTTATATTAAAGGAAATTATTCTAATTAATTATATGCAATGTGACTTTTTAATTAGAATTTGTTTTCGGGAACTGATATATGTTTAACAGACGGTATCAGACGGTTTGATTCGTCCGAAGCCTTGATATAAGTTGAACAAAATTTTTCTACAGCATTTTTATAGTTGTATGATTTTATACTTGTGAGCAAAAAGTTTTTAAGCTATTATTCCTTTATGATGCCTACCCATTAAAAATCTTTTTTTTTGTATCTTTAAGGGTATTTTAATCTGTCCGGTTTCTTAACCGTTCTACCTGACTGTGTCGTTACTTTCTCTTCTGTTTCTTGTGGTTTTTTCTGTTTAGGTTTTGCTAGCAATATAAGATCAAATTTTTTGTATTGTTTTTTCAAAAATTCTTGCCCTTTTAATACTATTTCTTTTGCGTGCGTGGCCGCTGAAGTCGGTTTTGACTTTCCTGTTTCTTTAACAACAATATGGTCTGATTCGCCGTTAGACTCTTCGGAACTGGTTTCCGATGATTCCGCATTAGAACTTTTACAGGTGGCACCTCTCATTTTTGAGGTATTACCTCCCCTTCCTTCGTAAATTTCTACTCCTCAGGAAATAGAAGGTTTATTCTCTAAGTCCTCGCTTTGAGTTTTCAACTCGGGAGATTTGAAAGACTCTTGAGAGCTTTGAGAGGAATCAAAAGTTTTGGCGGGGTTCCTCCACTTCTTAAATGCCATGTCTTTGGGGGGATGGGGCATTCTTTGCGCTAGTGTTTCCCTCCATGAAGTCCATTGTTTTGGCTTTACCTTGGACACGGTTATATCATGATATTGTCCTTTCTGGTCATCCTTGGGAGTTTTATTCTTAGGCAATGTACTTTCACTCTTTTTTATTGGGAAATTTATTAAATCCATAGCTTCTCGCTGATTTGTTTTAATTGAATCTTTGGGAGGAGTTTTCTCTACAATAATACCCGGAGTTTCTACTACTCTATTCAATTCCTCCTGTAATGACAGGGGCCTTTCTATTGGTGTTGCAGGGGAAACCATATCGTCTGGAAATCTTTTGGGGGGACAAGGGGTCGAAATTCTATCAGGGTAAAATTGGGTTTTTGGAGATATCGAATAATCTAATTCTCCTGCGCTCTCTGATGATGAGCTTTCTGGGCTTTTAGGTGGTTTTATTCTCGCTTGTTTTAGGGATTTTCTTTTGGGAATAACCAGATTTTTCATAGCTAAAAATTCTTCAAAGTTTTCCTCGTCACTATCATTCTCGAAATAGTCTTGCTTGAAATTAAAGGGCTTTAGCTCTGCCAATCTTGATTTAGGGGGCTCATTTTCTGCATCTGACGAATCGGTAGACGAGGGACGCGGTACCCATCTTTCTGGGAATTTTACTCTTTTTATTCGGCTAACATGTGCCTTGTAAGTTCTTCCACTATCAGGGTTCACCACTTTAAAAGTATAATCGTTATCGTACTTTTTGACTATTCTGTACGGTCCAGAATATTTGTTGGAAAGTTTCTTGCCTTCCGATTTTGCCTCATTTTTTAGGTAGACACAATCTCCTGTCTTAAAATCTATATTCCCTTTGATTTTGGGTAGGTTTCTTAGCTCTTGACTTATTTTACATTTTTCCAACTCTTGTTTTACTATTTTATAAGTTTTTCTCATCCCATTTATGAATTCTTGTTTGTAATCCTCCGAGTTATTGTAATATTACCGGGACTCAATAATCTCATCATACGGTATTCTAAAATCACGACCAAAAAGTAAATAAAAAGGGTTGTCTTTGGTTGTTTCTGAATAAGCAGTATTGATTATGTTAGTTAAATAAGGTAAGAATTGATCCCAATCGTTCCTGTTGTCCTTTGTATAAATGCTTAATACATTCGAAAATATTTTATGCCTATTTCCTATTTTACCATTAGCTTGTGGGTGATATGGGGATGTCACCAATTTCTCTATGTTAAGAAAACTCATTAAGTCTTTTATTACTTTTGAAACGAAATTGCTTCTGTTGTCACTTAAAACCTTACTTGGGATACCAAATTTTAAAAATAATTTGGCTAACGCCTTACTCGTGGCGTAAGCGCCTTAATTTTTTAATGCTTTTGCAAAAGTAAATCCGGAAAAGTTATCTATAACTGAAAGAATACAAGTAGGGCCTCTATGGAAACAGGTAAGCCTCCACTGGTTCCATATAAATCAAATGAGACAATATCGAAGGGGAATCTCGCTACCGGGACTCTTCCCATTGGAGGATTAGGATAAGCTTGGGAGTATTTTCTTAAGTTACACGCTTCGCATTTGCTCACAAATTCTTTAAGTTTTGTTACTGCCGACGGCACGTAAAAATATTGTCTTAATTTATGGAAAGTTTTCATTATTCCTAAATGTCCACCAATATCTGAATGAAAATATTCGAAGGCAGGTATTATTAAGTTTTGGGGTAATACAGGTATTATTGATGTTTGGTTTCTATTTGCCTCAGCAGTCGCGATTCTGCATAGTATTTCTTCATCAAGACCATAGTAAAAATTATCCATCTCTTTTCTAAGAGTTTTGAATTTATCCGGTAACGCATCATCATTCACAAAATAATTAATAAGTTCTACACACATTTTGTCCTTTTTTTATTTCTTTTTAGATTTTCTAAGGCCAAGGGACAATAGTTATCCTTATTTTCTTTTACTGTGTATTTGACTTTGTTTTTCTTACATTTATGTTTACTCTTCGTATTGATAGCGTTAACTTCATTTTCCTCGGATTCCGACGGATTATTTTCTGGGAATCTACTCAAAAAGTCACAAGCTGCATTTTGTTTACCTTTTAAATATTCAAATTCGTAATCTAGATCCTTGATTTTCATAATCCATCTAGCTAGAATTCCCGTGGGGTTTTTAAATGTGCGCTGGTACTGCAAGCTTTTATGTTCTGATCTTAGTATAAATTTTCTACCGATTAAATAGTGTCAAAATTTGTCCAAGTGGTGAATTATAGATAATAATTCTACGTTTGTGGTGGAATAACTAATTTTGCCTTTTGATAAGGTTCTACTCGAATAGCATATAACTTTTTTATTTTTTTGTTTAGGCGTTCCTCTAGAGGATTAGGGTTTTCTATCGGGATTATTTTAGAAAGAATAGCGCCAATGCCCTTCGAACTTGCATCGGTTGTAACCACGAATTTTCCGTTTTCAAAATCAGGCAGCGATAATATTGGTTCTGAAGTGAGTGCCTTTTTGAGACGGTCTAGGGAAGTTTGAGCTTCCTGGGACCAGGTAACATTTTGCGAGTTCCCTTTAGCTAATTCCGTGAGGGGTTTCGCAATTTGGGCGTAATTGCGCACGAATTTTCTAAAGTAACCAGTAAGACCTAAAATTTCTCTTAATTCTTTCATAGTTCTAGGGGGTTTGAGGTTTTCAACACATTTTATTTTGTCTGGGTCTGGAGATATCTCTCCTTGCGTCATCACTACTCCTAAAAATTTAATTTTAGGTTGAAATAAATTTAGTTTTCCAGGCCGGCATTTTAAATTGCCCTCTCTGAATTTCTCGAACACATTAGCTAATGTTGCTAAGTGTTGTTCCACGTTTTCTCCCACGCATATGACATCATCAACAAAATGAATGATATTCTTTAATCCTCTTAACAGGTGTAATAAGGGTCTACATAGTGCGCTTTAACTTGTCTTCAGTCCAAAAGGTAGTCTCAAGTATTCATATGAACCACATTCAGTCGTAAGAAATGCAGTTTTATGGACATCTTTTTCAGCTATTTTCACTTGGTGGTAGCCTTGGGTAAGATCTAAATAAGTAAAAATTCTGTTTTTGCTCGAGATAGAGTCAAGAATTTCATCTATTCTTGGTAAAGAAAATTTATCACTATCTACTTGTTTGTTAAGGGCTCTATAATCTACTACAAGTCTTAGATCACCATTCTTTTTTGGTACCAAGACCACTGTTGCAGAATACGGACTTATACTGGGGCGTATAATTTCATTTTTTTCTAATTCATGAATTTTATTTTTTAAAGACTCTTTATGCTTATACGGCACACGATATGGCTGTTTCGCGACAGGATTACTAGTGGTTAAAATTGATTGTTCATAAAATTGTATCATTCCGATGTCATCTTCAGATGCGGAAAATACATCTTTGAAATTCCATAGTAATTCGGATAATTTTTTCTTAAGTTCTAAGTCCGCAATATGATCCATATTAAATCTGTTTAAGAATTGCGATTTAGTTAGAGGGTTTTTGTTAATTGAGGTTTTAATGTCATTAACTAGGTTTCTTTTAGAATTTTCCTATCTATCTAAATCATTCCCCGAGATAACTTGGATTTGAACTAAACATGTTCCATTTTTTATTGTAATTGTATCATTTTCATTGTTATTAGTTACCCAAATAAAACTTTCTCCTTTGTCGTATGATATAATCTGTTCCTCGCATAACAGATTTTCAGGAATTTCATTCGATGGGATCGCAAGCCATATTTCAGATTTTCTATCTACTTGTTCAATCATCTCTGATATTTGAATTCTTTGCATTGTTTTGGGAGGGATCTTTGTTTTCCGTATCGCGAACCCGTACAATTTCTCTTCACTATTATTGTCTATTAGATTCATACTGGCGCTATGCTGCGTCATTGCGGCATCTTGCGGCGTCACATTTGGTTTTACTATGTTTTTCCATAATTACGCTATTTCCTTGATTTCGTTTGACCTGTGCTGTCGCATATCTCCTATTTTTATTTTTGCAGATTCAATACACTTATTATTTAAATTTACTTCATTTCTGCAATATCTCTCAGAATAATTGAACAAATTTCTGATTATGTCATGTCCTCCTTGCGAGACATGAGGTTCAAAAGATTGCGACATTTTACCGCCAGAAATTTTATTTACTGTTGCGTTCTCATCGTAACCTCTGTTACAATTTCTTAAGGTAGAAATGCGTTCCCCTACTTTAGCCGGCTAGACAAGCCTTTCGTTCGCTACGTCTAATAATACTCTATTAGACCTTAAAAAATTTGCGCCGATAATGGCTTCATACGGAGAGTTATCGCATATTATAAAATTTATCGAAAAAATTCTATTATCCCTTTTTACATCTAGGTGGATTGAACCTCTTGCATTCAATTTATGCCCTGTCACGCTAGTTAAATTGGGATTATTAAAATTCTTTGTTGCCTAATATGCGGAGGTAACATATTAAATACACATGAGTTTATGATGTTTGCCGTGGCACCCGAGTCAATCAGTGCCTTAAAGTAAACATTTGACACATAAAAATCATTAAATATAGGTAACTTGTTATTACTCTCACTAAAGGACGGTACTATTATTGGGTTGGACCTAAAAAATATTCTAGGCCCCTTCTGGGTCCAATTTATTCTTCTGAGGGGCCTGACGCGTTTCCCTGAGGATTTATTTCATACGTCGGTGTCTGCATTAGAGATTCGGATATGTTCATGGAATCTCTAGCTAATTGATTTGCATTTGTTTGTCGATTTTGCCATGTATTATTACGATAGTTTGGATTTCTTGCGCCAGTGCCGGGTGCTGGCGTCAACTGCGAATGCCGTTGGCTTGAAAAATTTTCATTTTCCGTCAGCCAATTAACTATTTGCCGTCGTGCTTGAAAAATTTGCATTTCCCGTCTGCCGATAATTATTTTGTCTATTGGGGTGAGGATTGTACAAATTTGGCTGGTACGCGTTGTGAGGTACTGATTGGCGCACTCTTCCCTGGCTATAGCCTAGTGCACCGCTGGCGCTAAAATTTGTTCTTCCGAACAAATGGTTGCCATAATTTTGCGTATCACCGGCGGCAATCCTTGGTGTGCGATTGGGGACATAATGGCACCCTCTCGCGATATGCACAACACAATTACAAATATAGCATCTTATTATTGTAGGGTTATTTTCATAACTAATTTGTTTGACGGGCTGAAAACGTACTGTTTTCTGCCTAGCGGGTTCTTGCGTTTTATTTCTTTGTGGCCCTGGGGAATTATCCCTTGAAAATAAGTTTAAAGAAGCTTGATCGCCCTTGAAGGTCAGGTTTGCGTTTGATTCGCCTAGGCTATTTATTTTTGTTTTACTGTGATTTGCCATCCTCGTATCAACTTCGATCATTCGATCCACTTCCTGAACTGCAAGGTCCAACGTTTGAATATTTTTGGATATTACCATTCTATATAGTTTTGGGGGTAGCCCTTGCAAAAAAGTCTTCTAGTATTATTTTTTCATACAGTTCTCCTGAACTTTTTCCAAATTTTGCTTCTACTGAAATCTGTATATTGTGAAGATATTCTCTTATATTCTGTGTATGGTCAAAGCTTACCATTCCATGTTTTAATTTATTTGTTGAACTAATTTCGATGAATATATCTTTGAATGCCGTTAACAATTTTTCTAATGTATTTATCGGCAAGCTGTCATCATCTCCTATGGTATTTTCAATTTGCTTTAGGAAGGCCTGCCCTCTTAATCTAAGTAGGAGCATACCGACTAACGTTCCTAGCTCTGTTTTTGTTATTTCTACAAACTGGGCCAATTGGATATTAAATTCGTCGATATCTGTTTGTCCATCGTATTGCGGAATAGATTTTGCTATTTCTACATTTTTCGCGACCAACTTTTGCGCCATTAATAGTTCGCTTAATTCTTCTGCCATTTTTGATTTTGAATTAACTCAAAATAATTTTTTTTCACTTAATCTATTTTTGGGGAGGCTATTATCTCCTATGAGATATTTTAAAGGGTTTTCCTGTAATAGCTTAGCGGTTATAGGCCTAATCACTTTTTTCTATAAGTCTGTATCTCTCCAATGATATAAATTTAAATTACGAAGTTTGTAGCATAACTAGTTCGCATGTTTTCCTCCAAGTTTACGATCACGCCATTTGTGGCGTTTATGACTGTGGCACCTGTGGAAATAATGATCAACCGCGCTAGATGTAATGTTAAAGGGATTTACCCTGTATACCAATCGCGCCAGCTACGCCGTTAAGGTTTGAAGCTGTGAACTTAACACCTTATAAGATTTCCGATAGCGTCACTTGTAACGCTAAAGATTGTGCCATCGAGGACTGCGCCACTTCAATGGGGAGTAAAGAAAATGGGTGACCGCGCCACTCGCTGAACGCGAGAAAATAAAATACGTAACTATATAAATGTAACCTCTTTTCCTTGAGTTATCTCGAAATCAGACTCCTTAGGGAACGTTACCGATGGAAATTTACGAACTAGTTATCTGCTGTGCGATTAGACACAGACATATAAATAAAACAAACACAAATAGAAAAGCAATAGTTTTATTGAGACTTACATTTAGGTGTACAACAGGGCTTTACTTCAACTGACAACAACAGAGGCAGAGATAATAATGACCAAATCTCTACAATGACTGCATAATGATAATTCTGACAAATGAATGTCCAATAATAGTTCTGACAAATGAATCTATCGAAAAGATTATGACCACTGAATGCCCCGAAAAACACTTTTCTTCACTATATTAAAATTATTGCTGCTTCTGCGCTCTAAGAGCTATTTCACGATTGGCCCAACTCTTTTGAAGGGCCCGCTACCTTGTAGCTATGTTTGCAAACTCACTTCATTATGCTAACTGTCCACCCAATAATTTGTTTTAAATATTTTTGATGATTAAAACATTCATACTGCTCTTATAACTTAAACTTCCTGAGAAACTTTGTATCTAGCATTTTTTTATTGCCGAACATCTTCGCGAAATTCAAAACCGATTAGCGTCAATGTTTGGCTGAGACTAGAATGCGGTTTTTCTTTTGCTGATTAAGAAGTTTTCTTTTTGAAACGGGATTTATACTTAGTTAGGGGAAGTTTAATTTATGTCGGAATTATCTTTAGAAGGAAAGAATTTTTTTTTGTATTTTAAATATATCACATATTACTCACGGTACACTATTAAAAAGGACCCTAACCATTTCAATTTCCAATCGAATGAGCCCTTTTTGAAGTTTCTACGACAACGCGTTCTATATAAACCTTATATGCCCCCTGGGTATAATTTACAATCCTTGCCCTGAAGGCTGTGGGGGGGGGGTGTCATCCTCAAAGACCTAATTTCCAGAACTTAAAACTACGTTGAATCAAATGGCTATCTCAAGTTTTGATTAGATGTGTTTGGGCAAAAGATGGGGGTGAGAGGCGAGTTACTTGCCCTCTAATCACTTTCGACTATTAAAAAGGGCACTGGCCCTTTGAATTTCCAATTGAATGAGCCTTATTTGAAGTTTCTACGACAACGCCTTCTATAAAAAACCTTTTATGCCCCCAGGGCATAACTTACAACCCTTGCCCTAAGGGCTTTGGGGGACTGTCCTCCTCAAGAACATATTTTCTATCTGGAAATCAACTACGCTGAACAAAATAGTTATCTCAAAATTTTGATTGGATGTGTTTCGGGAAATGGTAGGCGTGGAAAGGGTGTTAGTCGCCTTCCAATCACTTTCGACTATTAAAAAGGGCACAAGCCCCTCCAGTTTCCAATTGAATCAGCCCTTTCGAAGTTTTTACGACAACTTCTTCGATACAAAGTGCCCTGCTCTAAAGGAAAAAATTAATATATAATACATTGTGCCAACATCGTTTTTATATACCCCAGGGCATAACTTAAAACCCTTGCCCTGAGTTTTGTGGGGGAGTGTCCTCCTCAAAAGCATATTTTCTATTAGAAATCAATTACGCTGAACAAAATGGCTATCTCAAAATTTTGATTGGATGTGTTTTGGGGAATGATGGGCCTTGGGTGGGGGGCTAGTTGCCCTCCAATCACTTTCGACTATTAAGAAGGGCACTAGCCACTCCAATTTCCAAGCGAATGAGCCCTTTTGGAAGTTTCTACGACAACTCCTTCGATACGAAGAGCCCTGGTATGGAAAAAAAATACTAAATTGTTCCAACATCGTTCTTTACTTAGGCAGCGCTATCGCGCTGCCTATGATTTATGCAACAACTTTCTATACAAACCTTATATGCCCCCAGGACATAACTTACAACCCTTGCACTGAGGGCTCTGAGGGCGTTATCATCCTAAAAGACCTAATTTCCAGAACTTTCAACTACGTTGAACATAATGGATATCTCAAAATTTTGACTGGATTTGTTTGGGGAAATGGTGGGCGTGAGAGGAGCGTTAGTCGCTATCCAATCACTTTCAACTATTAAAAAAGCCACTAGTCCTTTCAATTTCCAATTGAATAAGCCCTTTTGAAGTTTCTACGACAATGCTTTCAATAAAAACTTTATATGCCCCCAGGCCACAACTTACAACCCTTGCCATGTGGGGTGTGGGGGAGGGGTTGTCATCCTTAAAGACCTAATTTCCAAAACTTTAAACTGCGTTGAATAAAATGGGTATCTAAAAATTTTGATTGGATGTATTTGGGGAAAAGGTGGGCTTGAGGGGGGGGGGTAGTTGTTCTCAAATCACTTTCGACTATTAAAAAGGGTACTAGCCCTTTGAATTTCAAATATAATGAGCCCTTTTTCAAGTTTCTATGACAAAGATTTCTATAAATACCTTATATGCCCCTATGGCATAACTTATAACCCTAGCCCTGAAGACTTTGGGGGGAGTGTTCTGCTAAAAGGTATAATTTCCTGAACTTTGAACGTCATGGACAAATTGGTTATCTCAAAATTTTTATTGGATGTGTTTGGGGAAATGGTGGCGTGGAAGGGGTATTAGTTGCCTTCCAATCACTTTCGACTATTAAAAAGGGCACTAGATATTTCAATTTCCAATCGAATGAGCCCTTTTTGAAGTTTCTACGACAACGTGTTCTATATAAACGTTATATACCCCCAGGGAATAACTCACAACCCTTTCCCCGAGGGTTTTGGGGGATGACCTCCTCAAAAACATATTTTCTATGCGGGAATCAACTACACTGAACAAAATGGCTTTCTCAGAATTTTGATTGGATGTGTTTGGGGGAATGATTGGCGTGGGGAGGGGGGGGGCTAGTTGCCCTCCATTCACTTTTGACTATTAAAAAGGGCACTAGCCCTTTGAATTTCCAATCGAATGAGCCTTTTTTGAAGTTTCTACGACAACGCCTTCTGTAAAAACCTTATTTGCCCCCAGGGCATAACTTAAAACCCTTGCCCTGAATTCTTTGGGGGAGTGTCCTCCTCAAAAACATAATTTCTATCTGGAAATCAACCACACTGAACAAAATGGCTATCTCAAAATTTTGATTGGATGTGTTTTGGCAAATGGTGGGCGTGGAAGGGGTGTTAGTTGCATTCCAATCACTTTCGACTATTAAAAAGGGCACTAGACCTTTGAATTTCCAATTGAATGAGCCCTTTTCGAAGTTTCTACGACAACTTCTTCGATACGAAGTGCCCTGCTCCTAAGGAAAAAAAAATAATAAATGATACATTGTGGCAACATCGTTCTTATATGCGCTCAGGGCATAACTTAAAACCCTTGCCCCTAGGGTTTTGGGAGTGTCCTCCTCAAAAACATATTTTCTGTCTGGAAATCAACTACGCTGAACAAAATGGCTATCTCAAAATTTTGATTGGATATGTTTTGGGGAATGATGGGCGTGGGGGGGCTAGTTGTGCTCCAATCACTTTCGATTATTAAAAAGGGCACTAGCCACCCCAATTTCCAGTCAAATGAGCCCTTTTCGAAGTTTCTATGACAACTACTTCGATACGAAGTGTTTTGGTCTAAACCTAGGTCCCCTCCTCAACGCATCGCTCTTTACGCTAAAGTTTTTTATTGTTTTAAAAAATAGCGTTGTGAGAAAGAGTCTAACTTTAGCTTAAAGAGCAAGGCGTTGAAGAGGGGACAGCCCCTTTCATATACGGAATAATTTCTGTTCGTTTTAAGTTTGAATGTTGCTCCTTACTTTCAGTTAAAAACACTTTTTTTATTTAATTTTTGAACATTTTTGAATTTATGCAGGTTTTGATTTTGGCTCACCGTACATGAATAATTAAAGCAAAATTTGAATATTAATTTTACTTTTATTTGGTTAAATGGCTTTCTCGAAACTTGTTTAATTTTATTTACGAACGTTTTTATTAGTAATAAATATACGTAACTTACGAATTAACTTACGTAACAAACTTCTATATTCATGTATTTTTAATATGTATATTAGGGGGTTCGCCCCCTATTCAATACCTCGCTCTTTACGCTAAAGTTTGAATTTTGTTCCAATTCTTTAAAAATGACCCCTTACTCACAAAGGCCGTTAATTAGAATAAATAGCTCTTATGAAAGTACTAAAAAATCTTTGGCTTAAAGAGCAAGGTATCTAGGGGGCGAACCCAATCATATACGTAATAATTTCTGTTCGTTTTAAGTTTTGATGTTGCTCCTTACTTTCAGTTGAAAAACTTGTTTTTTTTTTTATTTAATTGCTGATCGTTTTTTTATATAATGCTGGGAAATCCGGCGCCCCCTTCATAGCAATGTCCCTTCTCCCATGAAAACTCCCACTACCAGAAAAAATCCCCTCTGAAAAAGTCTGTATACTTCCCAATAACCAATACTATATGTAAACATTGGGTAAATTTCATAACTTTCAGCCCTCCCCCCGGGGATTTTCGGGGATTAAGTCATCCTAAAAGAGATATTTATTATATTTTCGACCATGCTGAACAAAATGGCTATCTCAAAATTTTGATCAGGTGACTTTGGGAAAAACTGAACGTGGGAGGGGGCCTAGGTGCCCTCCATTTTTGGTCAATTAAAAAGGGCACTAGAACTTTTAATTTACGTTTGAATGAGCCCTCCCACGATATTTTAGGACCACTGGGTCGACAAGATCACCCCTGAAAAAAAAAAAAAAACTGCAGCTAAGAATATTAGTGAAAAAGCTTTATGTTTAATGGAAAGGAGAAAGGACTTGTACACGAATTATCTTAGTGATAGATCATATGAAAACAAAAGGAATGTAAAGAAAGTGGAGAAAGCATTTAAATATGAACTAAGGAGGTGTGAAGTGGAGGCCATGGATAAAATTGCCGAGTATCTGAAAGATGCAGCTAGACGGCATAATAGTAAAATATTGTACTGGCATGTTAACAAATTGAGAGGGAGTAGTCAATCCGGACTTGGCCCAGTTAAAGATAGGAATGGGGCCGCAATTAGCGTTAAGGAAAAAAACTAAAGAGAGATGGACCGAACATTTTGAGAATTTGCTTAACCGAAATAGAGTTGCAGGAAAAGATATAGAGGAAAGTGAAAAAGTTTGTGATACCTTGGATGTGAAGCAAGATTTGTTTTGTGAGGAGGAATTAGCAACAGTACTAAAAGGATTAAAAAATAATAAGGCTACAGGTGCTGATAGGGTGGTAAATGAGTTTCTTAAATATGGTGGCTCTGAGGTTAGAAATAAGTTACTAAAGATTATGAATATGATTTTCGAAAAAGGGGAAGTACCTAACGATTTTAGGAAAACCTTAATTAAGCCACTTTATAAGAAAGGTGATAAAAGTGAGTGTGGTAATTATCGAGTTATTAGTCTGGTCTCTGTAGGTAGTAAATTACTTAGTAATATGATACTTTTTAGACTGAGAGATGCCGTAGACAAAATTTTAAGAGAAAAAAAAGTGCAGTTTTAGAAAAGGTAGAGGATGTGTCGACCAAATTTTTACTCTTAGGCTAATAATTGAGAAGTGTCTGAGTTTTCAAACACCTTTGGTCCTCAGTTTTGTAGGTTATGAGCAAGCGTAAGATTCTGCTGATAGAAGAGCTTTATTTAAGGTTTTATCCTTGTATGGTATACCAGACAAATACATTAAAGTGATTAGTGCTATGTACGAGAATAACACTGCTGCGGTTAAGGTAGGAAATGAGGTCAGCAGCTGGTTTTGTATTAAATCAGGAATTAAGCAGGGTTGTGATCTATCCCCCTTTATATGGATTATTTTGATGGACTCTGATTTAAGGAGCACAGGAAAGGCAATGGGAGACCACGGAATCAAATGGGGAGGAAAACGTCTCCTGGACTTGGATTATGCTGATGATTTAAGCATCCTAGAAGAAAGTGTGAGCAAAATGAATGAAGTTTTAGAGGTTTTGCGAGTTCAGGGTGCAAGAATTGGTTTCAAAATTAATGTTAGGAAGACTAAGTCACTAAGGCTAGGAATAAGTGAAGATGAAAAGGTGACGTTGGGTAATGAAAAGATGGATCAGGTGGGCAGCTTCACTTACCTTGGTAGTATTATTAGTAAAGATGGTGGGAGCAGTGAAGATGTTAAAAGTAGAATAGCCGAGGCTCAGGGTGTTTTTCCACAGTTAAAAGAAGTTTGGAGAGAACAGGAAGATAAGTCTGCAAACCAAGATTAGACTATTAGAAGCTACAGTCATGACAGTGGTCAAATATGGCTCTGAAGCATGGACGCTCCGAAAAGCGGATGAAGATTTGTTAGATGTTTTCGAGAGAAATTGCTTAAGGATTGTTCTGGGTACCCGGCTGACTGACCGCATTTAAAACAATAGGCTATGCGAAAAATGGGGTTCAGTTCCGCTCTCTTGGGCTATAATGAAAGAAAGGTTGAGGTGGCCAGGGCATGTTATGTGGATGAAGGATGAAAGATTTAAAAGAAATGGGAATTTCGTGGGCGGGTGTAAAAAGGGAGGCTTTGAATAGATTGGGGTGGAGGAGGAGCGTGCGTAGCTGTGTTGGTGCTGCAGTGAGTTGTTAGTAGTTAGTAGTAGTAGTAGTATAAAATTAAAAAGCGATATTGCAACTTAAACCGCACGGAAATTAGACTATTAAAATTTGTAAAGGGAAGAGACTCTGTAAATATTTTGGGGCTAGCACCGCCTGAACCCTTCCTTTCTGTGCTGAAATTTATATCTTGTTTTAAAGAAAACTATCAATTTGTTGGGTGAAAGAATTACGTATGTGTTAGATGAGTCAATTTTACTCGAACTTAATGTTTCAGTAAAGTAAGTGTCCCTTGTTAGCGTATGCAGCAGAGGGTACAGGGAGGCATTTTCCCCGTGTGATAGACTACTATCTGTCCATTTAAAATTTTAATATTGTATTCATGTGAAATTCCCATGTCTTTTATGTTTTAAAATCTTTAATATTTTTGAAAAATACTGCTTTTCGTCAGTTTTTATTTAAGTGAATATTTTTTATTTATTAAGGGGAATTTTTGTCCTCCCTCAGAAGCTGGTGTTTGCTACTTGCTATCTCTTTTGTAACAGGAAAACTTTTAAAGTATTTGTCCAATAAGAGAGTCATACCTACCCCCGCCATTTAAACATTTTTGCCTCTCAATTACTCTGACTATCTGCCTTGGCTTTTTTTTCTGCAGTAAAATTAGCCATGTCTTGATGTCAACTGCAAAATACTTGATTTCTCAATTCAGTCCAAATCATTTTTTTTCAGTTCAAAAATTCAGTTCAAAACAGATACTGAAAAGACCATGAATAGCTGAAAAATTTTTGTATGATTTTGCGGCCAAAAAGTATAAAACTATTCTCAATCCTGTATTTAAAACAAAAAATTTGTCTTTCAAACAGTTCGTGGTAACGAACTTTAAGTAAGGGGTGACTCCGCCCAATAGTAACCGAATATCTAGAAAACAAAATTTTGATATTAAAGATGCATCAAAAGAACAGGCTTTTCATGATGATTCCAAATATATAAAACTCATTCATTTTAATGTTACCTATCATAAGCTACGAGCCTAAGAAGATCTGCCTGATTTTGAAAAGGGGGGGGGGGGGCACCACCCAAAGAAAGTTAAGTCATCTTAATGAAAATCACACCATCAGACTCAACATATTGGAGAACTCTACTATACATGTTTCAGGCTCCTATTTTACAAAAACGTGTAATTTTGTGCTTTTTTGGCAGAAAAAAAATCACTGATACGTGTTTATTTGTTTGTTTTTTGTTTTCCCAAGGGTTATCGTATCGAACCAATGGCACTAGAAGACCGGGAGAGAGCTCACTCGAACGGAAATCAAAGTTCTAGTGTTCTTTTTAAGTGACCAGAAAGATTGTAGGGCAACTAGCTTTCCTCCCATACCACCCGCTTTTTCCCCAAACACATCCGATCAAAATTTTAAGACAAACATTTGATTCAATATAGTTTGCATAACTAAGATTGCATAACTATGCCTTTGGTGATACCATGATCCTTCAGAGTCCCTTTGGAAAAGGATGTAAGTTGGGTAGTTTGCCCATATTGTTTCAATGTGGTATTTGTTTTTGGAAAAATACAAAAATTTTTTGAGGGAATTTTCTATGGGAGTTTTCCACGGGGAGAATTTTCCATGTGGAGTAAACATCCGCGTGGAGGGAATTTTGCAATGAAAACCTAATTTGGGGTGGGAGAGGGAAGGGGATTTCCTTGCATATTTTGAAGAACAGTCAGAAATTAAATTTTAAAAAATATGTTTTTTTCAACTGAAAGTAAGGAACAACATTAAAATTTAAAGGAACAGAAACTATTATGCATATGAGGGAGATATTCTATTCCTCGACCCTTGCCCTTTACGCTGAAGTTTGACTTTTGGTCCTGATTCTTTTAGAAAGACTACTCAGGCACAAGGGCCGTTTATATTGAACGAGTAACATTTTTTTGAACAGTTTATGACTTTGGCGTAAAAAGTGAGAGCTGAGGATGGGGTAGCGCTCCTTATACACAGAATAATTTCTGTTCCTTTTAAGTTTTAATATTGCTCCTTATTTTCAGTTGAAAAAAAAACTAATTTTTTTAAATTTAATTTTTAAAAGACTTGACATGCCATTGTTTCAATGGTAGTGGGTTATGGGTTCTATATTGCGCTAATATTTCTTTGGGTATCAACTATCCTATGTTTTTAAGTATCATAGTCCAAAATAACTGAAAATTAAAAGAATAGAAAAACAAGAACATATGGCTTGAACAAAGAGGATATTTCATAAATAGATGGAACAATGATTTATTTAAAAACTAATAATTACCGTTATGGCATATTTTAAAAATTGGGATATATATTTCCTGTTGCAAATTCTTCAGGGTTTATATTTCTCATAAATATCCTAACATCACGCGGTTGGGTATTTCGAGATCCCGTAATCTCAGGCCTTCCTGCAACTATACTTTGTCTTATTCCTCCTCCACCATTACGCCTGTCCCATTCGTTTGACTGAAACTTAAATTTGTCTTGTAATTTATTCATACTCTTAAAATCTGACGATAACCAAGGAATTGCCTGTCCTTTTCTCGGAGGAATATATTTAATGGCCCCAATATCGTCTGACTGTGGGAAATTTTTTTCCGTGTGCCAATACAGCGGAATGCTTTCTGGTTGTGGGTGCTTTCTTGCTAAAACCCTTGGCCAATTAGTGTTATCAGGTAACAGGTTTTCAATTACTGCTCCATAATGTATCTCGTTAGGTGTAACATCTTCTGAACTATCATCGTCTGTAAGGCCGTCATTCTTTGTTTCTTCACAGTCTTCTTCACCAAGGCAACTATTACCACTTTGATTGTTTTGTGATAAGGATTCGTCATTCATTATTTCTTTCTCAAAATTTTCTGCAAAATCCATAGTCTCTAAAACCTCTTTCATTTCTCGAAGGGTGTTCAGTCTAATTGGAGTCAAAAGAACCGCATCTTTGTCCATTTGAACTGGTCTAACTTCTCTTTTCGATCTGTGATGACCAACTTTTGTAGGCCTTGTCTCAATATTATAGTCTATTACTTCAGGTATAACATAAGGGAAACTGCTCATTCTTGCCAGCTGAATTCCATCAGAAGCCTTGTATCTCCTACTTATGCTATTTGTCATTTGCTCAGCATAATTGTCTGGATAATCTTGAAATGACTTGCGCATATAAGGAATAGTTTGCCTATGAAACTCAAAACTCCCGAAATATGGTTCTTTTTCTGAATGAAGTTCAGTATGGAAGTCCATACTATTTTCGTTTGCAATGTCTGCTAAGTTATAAGATTTTTCAGGCATACCCCCTGAAAGCTGAATACTCATCATCCCTGGATCCTCAATTGCAGTAATATAGAGCTGATACTGACTTAATTCAGGCATTGAAGTCCTGGTTACCATTTTTTCATCGATCTTGACATAGTTGTCAGGTGAAAATTGTTTTTGGCTTGGATGATTATTTTCAAAATTTTCATCCTTCTGTATATGCTTGGGAAGACTTTGGGGAGATTTTTGACTTTCATTCTCTAATGTTACATAATTATGTGGGAAGCTAGTACTCCCAGAAACCGACAAAAATTGGGAACTATCTTTCAAAAAAGATCTATCGACATCTTTCACTCCATTTATGAGCAGCTTTGACGAACCTCTTGAAGGAATATGTAGCAAGATCTGCTTTGCAATAGCCTGAAATAAATTGAAATACATTACCAGGGAAAGAAACCTTGCAGCCTGTAAACATGCAAAAAAATGTTAAACATGTAAAACGTATAAAAACAACTATAAATGACCGTACTTTATTCATGCTCCTTAGAGGGAAGTACTGTATGATAAATTTAAAAATTTCCGAAAATCAGAAATAGGTCTTTATTATGAAATGGTGAAAAATGCAAAAAACTGATAAGCCTAATGCTTAAGTCGTGCCATAGATATAGGACTTCGTTGTCAACTTAGTCTTCCACCAGGGACGTTGCAAATTTGTATAGCAGCGAATTTTCACTAGATTTAAAGTAAGGTATACACACATACAAACCGAAGCAGGTACAAAATCGAAAAAAATATTCATATGGGCTATAAAAATAAACTGGGAGTGAGAATATCATGGTTAAAGTGATAGATGCAATCTAGAAAAATCGAATCACGGCGCGTAGTAACAGAAAGTTTAACAGCTACATTGAAAAAAATGTCTAGTGAGAAAAAATCGCCATTTAAAGCTGAGAACTAGTGGACCGAGCTTGGCTCTGTAGAAAATCAGACAATTCTTCAATCTTTTTCGGAAAACAACCCTAGTTTCATTTTATTCGGCAGACCTTTTCAAATGTTTATACCAACAACTCCTTCTATACTATCGACAATTAATGAAAAAAAAATACCACGGACACGCATCTAAAAAAAAAAAAAAATTATTGTGAATATTTAAAGTAGTTGAGACGTCATTCATGTGAAAATGTTTTTCCAAAATCAAGGCCCTAAACAAATTTCGTTTATAAGCTAGTTTAAGCTGTCCTAGCCGAGTGGATTGGTGCGTTGGATTTAGGATCCTTTGTCCGAGAGGACGAGGGTTCAAATCCTATTGTACCAAAATTTGGTTTGGGACGGGGGTCTGTGGCGTGACTCTGTATGCTCAGCCAGAGTCGACCCAGCTTTAAATGGGTACCTGGAGAAATTTGGGGAAGGTAAACAGGAAGGGTGTGTGAAAGCAGAGAATGGTTGGCCCCCGACCTCCCCCCCCCCTCCATTGCATTTCCTGGCTGAAGTGCCAAGAAATGGAGATCAGCATCGCCAGTAGGGACTGTAAAAGTCCAATGCCGTATTCTTTACCTTTACCCAGTTTATAGTGATTTATTATGTTTCACTACCCAATGATTATGAAAACCGTAGATATATTGCAGATTTCATAAAAATGGAATTTTATTCCAATCTGATTAAACCCTTCTACCATCGCCGTTAAAGCCAATACATCAGTGTCTGGCTTTAAACTGATTAAATAAAAAAAAAACAAGTTTTTTTTTAACTGAAAGTCAGAAGCGACGTTAAACCTTAAAACGAACAGAAATTATTCCGTATATGAAAGAGGCTGTCCCCTCCTCAACGCCTCGCTCTTAACGCTAAAGTTTGTTTTATTGTTTAAAAAAATAGAGTTGTGAGAAAGTCAAAGTCAAAAATACAAATCCTTAGGTAACCAATGCATTTTCATAGTTTAAACACTCGTTTGAAGGTTATAAGCCCCAATCTTGAAAAGCGAGGTAATCGCTTTGTTTTCACGGTTTTTGAATCTCATTTTGTTTATTTTTTTGTTGTTGTTGTTTTTTTTTTGTTTTTTTTGCATGGGCTTGCATGTTACCACTGGATAGTAGAGATATATTTAATGGCCCATTTAAAAGCTATTGCATCTTTGTATGTGCCTTTTATAGATTAGTCTTAGTAGCTCCATCGTAATGCGTCATATGACAAAAAATGGCACTTGTTTGGTGCCATTTCCAGAATAGAAAGACTGGGAAGCATAATAAGAGCATCATTATAACCTCCGTGGTCGAAAACCACCAATTGGAAGTTTACAATGTCCCCATTTACTTGCTCCCCCTCCCAGTCTCCTTAGTAAGCGAAAACTAAAAATGTGTTAGAAAAATATGAATAAGTAAATCTGCCTGTTGAAGAAAGTGACATTTATTTATTTTAATTTTCATGAAAGAAATTGCGTTTTTGAGTTCTAATATCCTCAATGATATCGGTGAAAACTACTGTCCGGACTCTTGTGTTATGTGACAAAGTTACATATATCTTGTGAGAAAATTTAAGCGAGGTAGAAAGTAAAACCTATGTTTGATGTAAGAGATCGCTCACTTTCCGCCACTTGCTGTACATCTCGGAGCGTCGGAGTGTTGCAAATTTCTGGCACAGGTGGCATAGTTGTAATGTTTTTACGTAAATAGAAACTATTAAAAATGGATTAAAAAAAAAAAAAACTACATAAATAAAGAGCGAAGCTGAAACTTAGGACGAAGAAAAGGTATTGTTTTCCAAATTAAGCGATATATATCTGCAAAGCTAGTTCAAGCAAACTGACTCGTGATATTTTCCAATGTCTGTAGAATTTTAAAAACTAAGGCTTTACTGAAAACTGAGGTTGCTTGATTTTTTTTTTAGAGAGAATTGCTATTGTATGCTAAAAGTTGTCGATATCATGGTTTGTTAAAAAAAATTAAGAATATTAAAAATTAGTCTTTTATTTTTTGCAAGCTAGTTAAAGAATTTTGTGTTCCTAAGAAAACATCTAGTTTTTTGGTGTCGGTTCTGTGTTTTCACAACTGTTATGCTTGTATTGCGTAATATGCGAATCAATGATATAATTTTTGTTCATTTTTAGTTTGAAATTCGGTCTTTACTCCCGTAAGAAAAACTTTGGCGCTATGTTAGCGTCATCTGTGTTTTTCGAGTCACCTAGTCTCGAGTTTCTTTTTCATCATCAGCGATACTTTTCTTTTTTTATTTAAATGTGCATAGTTTATTTTTTAGGCGATGGTTGGTTCCTTTTTTTTTTTTTTTTTTTTTTTACTTGTCATCACCTGGTTCCACTAACTAATAATTATAGTTATGTAAATTGTGACGAAAATGGGAGAAATGAAGACAAAATACGACTTAATCTACTTTAAACGCCTAAGATGGGAATAAGGTTTTCCTTTATGAAATACCTTTAAATTAATAAACACCTTTTTGATAGCATTTCAACTGGCCTACTTCGCTGATGTAGCATCTGGTATTAAATGTGCCATAAAGAACATATGGGAAATGTCGTTTCTTTTTTTGTTAAATATAAAGTTTTTTTTTCAAATGAATTATAAGAGCGATAATAAAATTAAAATGAACAGAAATTATTTCCTGTATGAGGGGAGAACCCCCCCCCCTCCCTACCCCCTACTGTTAACGGCAAAGTTTTATAGAGTTTTACTAAAAGTATTTATGAGTAGAATAATTGTCACTATCGGGTAATTGCAATTGCGCTATTTACCAATTTCCTCTTAAAACATTTGAACTAAAATTCTTATTGTTTACAGACTGTACACATCAGTAAGGCTCTTCTATTTTTGATACATAAAAAAAAAAAAAAATCATTCCAGTTGCCCTTCTGACTCTGCTATCGTTATGTGACTGAGCCACTGTATATAGATAATATATTATAGATAATCTATTATTTATATACAGTGGACTGTGCTATCTGACGGTGTTGGGGACAAAAAGCTACACTTTAACATAATGAGCGAGGGTTGAAAAGAGGATAATCTTCATTATATACGGAGTGATTTCTGTTTGTTTTAAGTTTTATGTCACTATTTACATTTACTAGAAATTTTGTTTTAATTGTTATTCGTTGTTAAAGCCACTCTCTGAGTTACCCTAAATATAGGGAGGGCTACTACTCTCTCAAACCTCACTATTTAAATCAAAGTTACCGTTCGCAGAAAATATCTCAAGAAAAAGAGCTCTTATAGTGTGTTTGCTTTTTGAAAAAAAAAACATATTTTTCTAGAATAAGCTATTGTCTTTGTAATAAGAGGGGAACTTTCACTCGCTTATCACCCATAATGTAAGCTTCATCCAATTCCACCCATACATTTATTTTTCATAATGAAGGAGGACTGATACTAAAACCGTAATCATCAGAACATTCATTTAATTCATATAAGAGACCATAGAAAATTCGAAAACATGCAACAAAATATATTCTTGAGCTCTATGATACCCGCCCCCTACCCCCTATAAAGGAATAAGTCTGCGAAAACCTTAATAGATGTTGTGCAACTAGGCAATACCCTATAGCCGCTTTTCTTATGCGGTAACATAGAAGGTGATTAATCTACCAGGGGCGCAGCTTGGGTTTTGAGTTTGGGGGGGGGGAGGATATAAAGAATGTGCCAACAAAATTGTCCAGTGTGCCGACAAATGCTAACACTTAAGCTGAAATAGGAACTTCTTAGGAGGGTGTAAGGAAGGGGCTTTAAATAGATTGACATGGAAGAGGAGCATAAGTGCATGTCTTGGCCTTAAGCGGCTTGGTGAAGTGATGAGTTGTATTTAGTAGTATTAGTAGTTCTAGTAGTAATAAATAAAAGTATCCTTTTAGAATTTATAAAAACATAAAGTAAGTTGCAAGGTTTCGGTGCTACACGCTGACACTTTGGACTCCTCCCTCCCCCTCCTTAGCTGCTCCTCTGACGTCCATCTCCCTTCAGAAACCAAAGAAGATATTGAAAAAGTTTAACTTTATGCTAATGAAAAGTATTCCTCTTTAAATATTTGTAAAAACTCCTGGTAGCACATGTCCCTCCCCCCTTTGGAGAATTTCCTGGTGATGTTCATGATTATAGATAAGTTCTACCCTCCCCTCCTCTTCTTCTGCATTTATCAAAAGACTGGCCTAGCCGAATTGTTTGCGCGCTGGATTTGGAATCCTTCCTCCAAAGGGTGGGGGTTTGATTTCTGGTGTCGCCGGTTATTTGGTTTGGGACAAGGTCAGTGACGTGACTCTATAGTCACGCCAGAGTCAACCAGAGTCAACGAAGCTCAGCGAGTCAACCCAGCTCTAAATTGATACCTGGAGAAATCTAGGGAAGGTAAGGAGGAAGGGTGTGCGAAAGCACAGGATGGCTGGCCCTAACCCACTAGTGCACTTCCTGGCTGAAGGGCCTTGAAATAGAGATCAGCACCGCTGGTTTGGACTTTAAGGGCCTAGTGCCGTATCCTTTCTCTTTTTTTAAGACTCTCTAAAAGTTCAAAATATTGGGAATAGATATGAATGAACGCTTTGAGCTTTCAGGCACACCGTCCTTCTACCTACCTACGTGAAGATTCACTGGCCCTCCTCCATAATAGCTGATGTGAATTCCATTGCCTACATTGTTGGCACATAAGGCGTTCAATCGAAGTTTGAGTTATATACCATTAGTTTTACATAATTGTACAAATGAGTTACACACCAAAATCTATACACCATTGTACATAATTTTGTGAAGTCTCAAATGAATTACCTCACTTCTTTAAATCTTTAAAATGATTGCCGACATTAACTGTTTATTTTGTATTGATCCCGTGCATCTTCAAGAGCCAATGCGCCACCGCGCGGTACCATGACATTTGAAACTGGAAAGCTTAATACATATTAATACATGTTAATACATGTTTCGAAAATCTTAAAGGGATTCACTATCTCACAATTTTCAATCCATGGTATTCTAGACCTGTTTGGATCGAAATTGTTGTAGTGCGGCACAAAATGACACGAAACTGAGTTGTGGTTAGTCACTCCTTTATAATTTAAAAATGCCTCTAAAACTTTAAGTTCCCTTTCAAATGAGCCCTCTCCCCATATAGTAGAACTGTTGGTTCGATCGATCCCCCCCTTGTAAAACCAATAAACAAACAAAAGAAAAAGAACAAACGAGTAAGTACACATCCATGGCCTGACGAAAGGGGCACTCTCCCCTTTTTTGAATATCAAGAAGATTTTCTCAGGCTTGTAGCCTTCGGTCGGCAACTTAAACTTATCAAATTTCACATATTTATAATCACCATAAGAGGCTGAATAATTGGATTTATTTATGGTTATCAAAGTTCCTTCTTTTAAATTCTTGGTTACTATTAACACTCCTCCTTACTTACAGTTTATCACCACGAACAATTTAATTGCCTTAAGCCGCCTTTTCAAACTGTTCGTGGTAACAACTGTAAGTAAGGAGCGACCCGACTCAATAGTAACTGAAACTCTAAAAAACAGAATTTTGATACCAATAGATATATCAAAATAATTGGCTTATTATGTTAATTCCAAATATTTAAGTTTCATTAAGTTTAGTCTTACTCATCAAAAGCTACGGTCCTGAGAAAATTTGTCTGATTTTCGAAAAATAGGGGAAAGACCCCCTAGAAGTCATAGAATTTTAATGAAAATCACACCGTCAGATTCAGTGTATCAAAGAGCCCTACTTTAAAGGTTTCAAGCTCCTATCTAAAATAAATGTGGAATTTTGTAATTTTTGCAAGAAGAAAGATCACGGATGCATGTTTATTTTATTTTTTTTCTCTAGGGGTGATCATATCAACCCAGTGGGCCTAGAACTTCCGAAGAGGGCTTATTCTAACGGAAAAGAAAATTTCTAGTGCCTTTTTTAAGAGACCAAAAAAATTGGAGGGCAACAAGGCCGCCTCCCACGCCACCTTTTTCTCAAAATCGTTCAATCTAAATTTTGAAATAGCTATTTTGTTCAGCATAGTTGAAAAGCTCAATAACTGTGTCTTTAGAGATAACATGACCCCCTACAGTCCATGGGGAAAGGTTTTCAAGTTCTAAAACTTGCCCATTGTTTACGTATAGTAGCCTATTTGTTATTGGGAAGTATGCAAACATTTTTCGGGTGGGGAGGGGAGGAAGAATTTTCTGCTGGGGGAATTTTGCACGGGGAGAATTTTCCATAGAGAGTGAAGTTTCCAGGGGGTGAACTTTTCAGGGAAAGTTTTACACCTGTACGAAATTTCTTTATATGTCTTGCTTTCTCTTTACCGATTCAATTTTATGCGTGGAGATGTTAAGGGTAATTGTCCGAGGTAAATTTTCACTACGATTGAATTGTCCGGAGGATATTTCCGTGGGGAGGGGAATTTTTCCGTGGAGGTGGAGCCAGATATCCTGGCGTTATTTAAAAAAAACGATCAGAGATTGAATAAGAAAACAACTTTTTTCAACTGAAAGTAAGGAGGAACATTATAACTTAAAATGAACAGAAATTATTACATATATAAGGGGGTTTGCGCCCTCCTTAACACCTCACTCTTTAAGTTATAGTTTAAATGTTGTCCCAATTCTTTAAAAACGACTCATGAAACACAAGGGTTGTTTAATTAGAAGAATAAGTAACTTTTTGTTTAAGTGCCGAAAAACTTTAGCGTAAAGAGTGAGGATTGAGAAGGGGACAACCCCCTCATATACTTAATAATTTCTGTGTGTTTCAAGTTCTAATGTTGCTCCTCACTTTCAGTTGAATAAATTTGTTTTTTTTATTTAATCACGATTAAAACTTAAACCTGTTTTTATTATACAGAAAACTAGGTGGCTGCCTAGGATGGTACGATAAGTAAGAGGAAAGGGTAAAAAGAATTTTTTAATAAATAAATTTTAAATAAATGAAACTAACTTGCCATATTCAATTCGGGATTCGGGATCTTATATCTTTAAACGAGCAGCTGTGGAAGCAAAGCAAAATTGGAATAAAGGAACGTTTTAGTTTAGTGTAAATTACCCAAGTTTTGGAAAATTATCCAAGACGAAAAATGACTTTGAACTGGAACATTACTGGCTGTCACTGAATTATATAACAGTGCAATCAAAGCAAAAATATGACGACCGGAGGAAAGCTGGGGAGAAGTTTTTTTTATAACTATGACGTCATACGCATTTACATTTTTTTAAATGAATCCAAAGAGCTAAAATAAAAGAGATGGGAAGTCAGAGGTAATGATGCAGGAAAATGAAGCACAAACAAGATCTGCGGCTCGAAGACATGTAACAACCAGCATCACAACGAATACATCGAATCGTAAATCAAATCGGTGGTTAGAAGAGATGCAACAGTGAGAATCACAACTAGTCCCAAAAGAAAACAAATCCTATAAAGTGGATGATTCTTTGATGCATTAACATGAAGAAGGGATTAAATTGACGCAAGAAATTCTTAACTCAATTGAAATTCTTTATTTGACACCTCGTGATTTAAAACTAAAGAATAATTAATAAGTAAACTCCCTTTAAACGACCAACTGATTAATATTTATGAATTTATGTATGCATAATTTGTTTCAGGAAATGATTTTGAACGAATCAAGACATCTAAAGCGAAAGGCATGGAAAAATGTCTTATGTAATGATGAAGGAAATTGAAGCACAAACAAGATCTGCGGCTAGAAGACTTTCGACAACAAGCATCACTACGAATTTCAAATGAAATAATGTACAACAAAATTTGCGGTTAGAAGAAAAGCAACAGGGGTGATCACATCGAATCGTAAATGAAATCTACAGTTAAAGGAGAAGCAACAGTGAGAATCACAACTATATTTAATTAACTCAGTTCGTTAAAAACTTCGGTATCGGACAGAATTTTGTTCAAATTTGGGTATATTAAGCATATCTAAAGAGTTTTTTTAGTATGTCAGCAACCTTTGATCAAAAGAGTCAGCTAGATTTCATGGAATAAGCATCTAAAAATGGCTATCAGAGATCAATAAGAACTACACCTCTGGATTCATAACAATGGAAAACGCACTGTTAACCTCTAAACTCCTTTGGCCAAATAATAAATGTGTTGAGTTTTTCCTATTATACGATCACTCTAACCTTTTGTTATAACGTAGGGGTTATCATACATAGAAAGCTTGTATTGGGGAACTTAAATCTTATTGTCATTTCCTTCCATGGTTATGTGATGAAAGATATCAGAACTCAAAGAAAGTGCCGTTTTTCTACCATTTTGTACCTAAGAAGTAAAGTTTTTGCCAATAGGGCGTGTTGGTATCGGACGAGAGGCAGTTATAGGGGAGGGAGCACTTGCCCCAGGTGCAGAAATTTTAGGGGCACAAAATTTCAAACTAATAATCTAAGGGTTATAATCATTTTGTAATTTTTGAACTTTTATTAATAAAGCAGAGGGGGCAGTTAATATATGAAAAGAATCAATAAATTATTAATTAGTTATTAAAATAAAACCAATTAGAAAATAAAAATAATTGAATAATAATAATTAAAACAATTAATAATATTTAAAAAAATTTAAACAATAAACTAAAAAATAACTTAAAAATAAATTATTAATTAATTAATAAATGGATTTTTTTTTGTTAAAAATTAAAATTTTGCTAAAATTTGGACTGAAGATTTTCTGGCAGAAAGGAAGGAGGGGTGCTAAACAAGACTTTTATTAGCCATTGTATCGGACACAAATTCAGAGGTGGTCAAGTAATTTGATTGATACAGTCACAGTTTAAACAACATGCTGTTAGAACTGGTGTACATTATTCAATGTGGGATTCAAAATACAATTCCTAGCAAGTTAATTTGTAAAATTTTAAGTGCTTAATTTGCTGGCTAAAAAAAAAGAAAGAAAAAACAGAAAAAGAATAACAAGACTCTCTCTTTGATTACCTGACAAAATAATATCAAGCCATTTTTACTTAGGAATTTCTGCTTCACATATTGAGCTTTGATTACCTTGTGATATAATGGTTATAAACTATGATTTTTAATTTACAGTCATTATGACATTAAAATTTCGAATAGTATTAATTAAGTACGCCCAATTAAAAGTATTAAAATTAGAAAAATTGGAAAGTGTAGGAAAAATCTACACTTTATGCAGAAAAATCTCCTTGTTATTGTTTTTTTTTTTGGGGGGGGGGGGGGGGGGTCAGTCAAAATTGAAGTCAACGCACGAATCTTCAAGGCATATTCCGTCCTAGGGAGACTCCAAAAAATGTGACTCAATCTTCTCGTTAACCACCTTACAAATATAAGAATATTTAATCCTGGGTTCAGTCCTAATGCGTATATGGCACCTACAATTGGTAGACAAACATCGTCGTTCCAAAGAAGGTGGATGTGACTTAAATCAACGGACCCAGTAATTTAGAGGAGCTGTGTGAACATGACGTTGTCAGAAATGCCAGCCTCCGGATCAATATGATGCAGATTTCATTTTCCCTGTATGCGAAACATAATATAATGATATGGTATGACCGTCACCTCTGACTGCATAAAAAAAAAAAAACTATGTACCAATCGCCTATGAATTCAGCCCCAAAGCCACCTGATGGAAACAACCGCTTGGTCATCCAAGAATGAGATGGTCCCATGGCCTATAGCAGTTCTCCAGCAAGGAAGAAATAAGACCTGGAGGTGCCATGGCTGCGCAAGACTGGGTGTCCTGGAGAAGGAGGAAAGCTGGCAGGAGAATGAAGCCAAGCAAGTTAATCTCTAGGTCGAGTGTATCTATGATTCTCCATAATGCTGTGTTGTAATCCATAGCTGGTTTTAGGTAGTCCCTGAGGAAGGGACGACGCTGTTCTAAATGATGCTGAACAATTCAATTTTTCAAGTGCTCTGCATCAGAAGCTGCCTTGAACGGGCAATCAGGGCCATATCACCTTTACAAACAATGAACCTTAGATGCAAAGCTTTTCAAACGAGGCATAAAGACGTGATAAGTCTCGATGTAACTAATCTTTGTTATCATAGGCAGCGCAATAGCGCTGCCTAAGTAAAGAACGATGTTGGCACAATGTATTATTTATTTTATTTTTTTTTCATTAGACCAGGGCACTTCGTATCGAAGGAGTTGTCGTAGAAACTTCGAAAAAGGGCTCATTCGATTGGAAATTGGAGTGGCTTGTGCCCTTTTTAATAGTCGAACGGGATTGAAAGGGAACTAACACCCCTTCTACGCCCACCATTTCCCCAAACACTTCTAATCAAAATTTTGAAATAGCCATTTTGTTCAGCGTAATTGATTTTAAGATAGAAATTATGCTTTTTGGGGGGACACTCCCTCACAACCCTCAGGGCAAGGATTGTAAGTTATGCCCTGGGGGCATATATGATTTTCATAGAAAGCGTTGTCGTAGAAACTTCAAGAAAGCTCATTTGATTGGAAATTCAAAAAGCTAGTGCCCTTTTTAATAGTCAAAAGTGATTGGAGGGCAACTAACCCCCCTCTCACGCCCACCTTTTCCCCAAACACATCCAATCAAAATTTTGAGATATCAATTTTGTTCAACGTAGTTGAAAGTCTGAAAATTAGATCTTTGAGGATGGCAACCCCCCCCCCCACAGCCCTCAGGACAAGGGTTATAAGTTATGCCCTGGGGCATATAAGATTTTCATAGAAAGTGTTGTCGTAGAAACTTCAAAATGGGCCCATTCGATTGGAAATTGAAATGGCTAGTGCCCTTTTTAATAGTGGAAAGTGATTGGAAGGCAACTAACACCCCTTCCACGCATACCATTTCCCCAAACACATCCAATCAAAATTTTGAGATGGCCATTTTGTTCAATGTAGTTGAAAGTTTTGGAAATTACATCCTTGAGCAGGAAAATCCCCCCACAGTCTTCAGGGCAAGAATTATAAGTTATGGCCTAGGGGCATAAAAGGTTCTTATTGAAAGCTTTGTCGTAGAAACTTCAAAAATGGCTCATTCAATTGGAAATTCAAAGGGCTAGTGCTCTTTTTAATAGTCGAAAGTGATTTGAGGGCAACTAAACCCCCCGCTCACACCCACCTTTTCCCCAAACACATCCAATCAAATTTTGAGATAGCCATATTGTTCAATGTAGTTGAATGTTTTGGAAATTAGGTCTTTAAGGATGACAACCCCCCCCCCCCAGTGCCGTCAGGGCAAGCGTTGTAAGTTATGCCCTGGGGGCATATAAGGTTTTTATTGAAAGCATTGTGGTAGAAACTTCAAAAAGGGCTTATTCAATTGGAAATTGAAATGGCTAGTGCCCTTCTTAATAGTCGAAAGTGATTGGAGGGCAACAAGTACAAATTATATTTTGGCTCTTAGAAATCATAGGGTTTAGAACCCTACTCAGATTAATTTCTGCTCGTTTTGAGTCTGACTTATTTTAATATCTGTTTGTTTTGGGTTTCATTTATTTATTAATACTGATTTGTGGTAGTTTTATGCTTGGTAGATTATTTGATTCTATTTTTGTTCATATTTGGTTTAATGGAGTTCTTTACTTTTTAAAAAAAACTTATTTTGTGCAAAAAGTTTTTTTGATTAATTTAAATAAACAACCTATAAACTTACATTTAAAAAACAGCAAATAAATATACCAAGAGATGGAAAAATCATTTCAGGAAACTGAACACATAGAAAAACAAATCGAAAATAGCATTGAACATCTGTCAAAAAAGAATTTAAGATTTTTACTACCCAAGTGTGATGATGTGATACCTGTTTTCCTTTTGCTTTCAATCAGCGCACACACGGCAAAAACACTTAATTTGTGCGTTAAGACAATTTATTCGCATTTTTTTTCCATAAAGCGAACTGAAAACTTAAAGTGAGTAGAAACTAGCTTATATAAGATATCTAACTTAAGAGGAGTGTGGATGAGGGTGAATATGGGTGAATCAGGAAAAGAAACACATATCGAACAGTAATTACAATAACCATGAAGCCAAAATAAAAACGAACAGAAACTACCCCAAATAAGTTGGGCTTTGCTAGAAGCAAAGAATGTTTTGAACAGTTACTTCATATTACAAAAATTAAATGCTGTTCAACCTTTCTTGATTTTTTCACGATATTTATGAAAAGTAGCTTAGTTTTTTTTAGCGTTATTAAATTAAAAAGGCAAGTTTTTTTTAACTGAAAGTAAGGAGCAATATTATAACCTGGAACGAGCAGAAATTGTTCTGTATATCAGGGAGGCTGCCCCTTCCTCAACCCCTCGATCGTTACGCTAAATCTTTTAGTGCTTTAAAAAAGCCTTTTATTCCAATTCAATAGCCCTTGAGTTTCAGCGGTTGTTTTTAAGAAATTCGGACACAAAGTTAAACTTTAAGGTAAAAGGGAAGGGTTGAAAAAGGGTAGTCCCCCTCACATGCAGAATAATAGGAATAATATAGTGTTGGGTACCGTCCCCATAAGCATGTTTCTAATGGCTAAGCAACATACTAATATATTGTGCTGCATCTTTCTAAAACATTGTACTTGTATCATAGGCAGCACAATAATGCTGTCTAAGTAAAGAACGATGTTGGCACAATATATTATTTATCTATTTTTTTCTTTTTGTTTTCGGTTTTAGACCAGGGCACTTCGTATCGAAGGAATTGTCGTAGAAACTTCAAAAAGGGCTCATTCGATTGGAAATTGGAGTGACTTGTGCCCTTTTCAAAAGTCAAAAGTGATTGGAAGGCAACTAACACCCCTTGCACGCCACCATTTCCCGAAATAAATCCAATCAAAAATTTGAGGTAGCCCTTTAGTTCAACGTAGTTTGAAAGTTCTGGAAATTAAGTCTCTGAGGATGACAATCCCCCCCCCCCTCACAGCCTTCAGGGCAAGGCTATAAGTTATGCCCTGGGGGCATAGAAGGTTTTCAAAGAAAGCGATGTCGTAGAAACTTCAAAAGGGGCTCATTCGATTGGAAATTGAAAGGGCTAGTGCACCTTTTTAATAGTCGAAAGTGATTGGAAGGCAACTAACACCCCTTGCACGCCACCATTTATCCAAACACATCCAATCAAAATTTTGAGGTAGCCATTTTATTCAACATAGTTGAAAGTTCTGGAAATTAGGCCTTTGAGGATGATAACCCCAACAGAGCCCTCAGGGCAAGGGTTATAAGTTATACCCTGGGGGCATATAAGGTTTTTATTGAAAACTTTGTCGTAGAAACTTGAAAAAAGGGCGCACTCGATTGGAAATTCAAAGGGCTAGTGCCCTTTTTAATAGGCGACAGTGATTGGTGGGTAACTAACCCCCCTCTCACATCCACCTTTTCCCCAAACACATAAAATCAAAATTTTTAGATAGCCATTTTTTTCAACGTAGTTATAGATTTGTAAATTAGCTCTTTAAGGATCACCCCCCACCCACAGCCCTCAGGGCAATGGTTGTAAGTTTTGCCCTTGGGGCATATAAGGTTTTTATAGAAAGTGTTGTCATAGAAACTTCAAAAAGAGCTCATTCGATTGGAAATTGAAATGGATAGCGGCCTTTTTAATAGTCGAAGATAATGAGAGGGCAACTACCCCCCCTCACACGCCCACCATTTTCCCAAACACATAGAAAAATTTTTAGATAGCCATTTTTTTTCAACGTAGTTGAAAGTTCTGGAAATTATGTCTTTGAGGATGACAACCCCCCACAGCCCTCAGGGCAAGGGTTGTAAGCTATGCCCTGGGGGCATGTAAGGTTTTTATCGAAAGAAATTTTGTAGAGACTTCAAAAAGGGCTCATTCGATCGGAAATTGAAAGAGCTAGTGCCATTTTAATAGTCGAAAGGGATTGGAGGGCAACTAGCCCCCCTCTCGAGCTCACCATTTCCCCAAAGATATACAATCAAAATTTTGAGATATCCATTTTGTTCAACGTAGATGAAAGTTCTGGAAATTAGGTCTTTGAGGATTACACTCTTCCCAGAGCCCTCAGGGCTGAGGTTGCAAGCTATGCCCTGGGAGCATATAAGGTTTTTCTTATAGAAAATACTGTTGTAGAAACTTCACAAAAGCTAATTCAATTGGAAATTGAAAGGGCTAGTGCCCTTTTTAATAGGCCAGTCGAAACTGAGTGGAGGGAAACTAGCCTCCCTCTCACGCCCACAATTTCCCCAAACACATCCAATCAAAATTTGGAGATAGCCATTTTTTTCAAAGTAGTTAAAAGTTCTGGATATTATTTCTTTGAGGATGATCAGCCCCCCCCCCCCTCCCCACACTCCTCAGGGCAAGGATTGTAAGAGTAGTTGGGGGATCCAGTTTCAAGCATCCAGATACCCCGGAATACAAGTGGTCCCCCCAGATTTCTATGACTGCCCTATCTTTTTTCCCATGGGATTTCTATGACAGTCCTCTGACGTCACGGATACACACCCCTGTGCAGCACGGTCAGCTGTTTCTAACGGAGCACTCTGACGTTACGCAACATACCCCTGTGTATTTCTATGAAAGCCCTCCCCAGCTTTCAAGCGCGGCCACCTGACGTCACGCGAAACATCCCCGCTTCAAACGCATGTTACGTCACGCGACACACCCCCCTTTCAAACGTATGTTGCGTCACGCGACACACCCCTGTGTAGTTTTTTTGAGAGCCCTGTTACTAGGCGAACTTCCCAGCTGTTTTCCCCCTAAAGGTGTCTAGACGCCCATTTTATAGGAAAATCGTGTCTAAACATGCCTCTCCAGTTGGTAGAAGCCATTTTTATTAATCAGGAGGCTGTTTCTTTCTAAAAGTGGGACAGTCAACGTTGAATTGGATGCTTATATATTATTGAATATTGAAAGTGTTGATGAAACGGGGCGTAGAGTGCCTAAAGTAGTGGTGGAAATTACAAGGGGTTCCCGGCTAACCCTAGAATGGGACAAGATGTATACTGGATATGATATAACATTAAGCGAATTCAAGTTAGTAGAAAGGCCCCTATTGATACGAACGGGGCACCATATATGGGCATAGAGTCCATAGGGAGATGGTTTTTGTCACTGAGAATGGAAAAACAGGATTTTTCTCACTTGAAAAAACAGGATTTTTCTCACTTTTATGGATGTTTTTTTGGACGGTTATGTGTGTTGGTCAATTTATTTGATGTTTTTCATGGATGTCAACATCAATTTATGTCTGTTTTATGGTTTTTGTCACTGAGAATGGAAAAACAGGATTTTTCTCACTTTGATGGATGTTTTTTTGGACGGTTATGTGTGTTGGTCAATTTATTTGATGTTTTTCATGGATGTCAACATCAATTTATGTCTGTTTTATGGTTTTTGTCAGTGAGAATGAAAAAACAGGATTTTTCTCACTTTGATGGATGTTTCATGGTTTCGATGAAATTGATTTACATAATCGAGGGGAATTATTGATTCACGAAAGGGGAGAGAATTTCTGAGAACTTGATTTACATAATTGCTAGGGGAATTATTGATTTACGAAAAGGGGAATAAAGAAACAAGTATGGCTTCTTTGATCTTGGGTCTGAGGGATAAACGCTCTTTAGGTCAGAGAGACAAATTAATATTCTATTTTTAAATAGGGCTTCATTGATCTTTAGTGTCAGGAATTAGAAATGACATCACTTGTTATCTTGGAATGATGTGGCAGTCTAAAGAGATAGAAATTCTATTTTTAAATACCGCTTCACTGATTAAATTGTTTCCGGGCGAATGTTTTGATCTTAGAGATGAAGAGTTTAACGCGGGAAAAGGTTTCTTAGTAATTTCAAATGTGACAGCGCAGGGATGCCAAAAACAAAGGGAACACGCTGAAATTACGTTTAGGGGTTATTTGGGCGAAACCGTTTTAGACATTTTATGGAATTATTTCGGCGAAACAGTTAGAGACATTTTAAAAGATGATTTTAGAAGATGTTTTAGAAGAGGATTTGAGTGTGGTCGTTATAATACACAAGTTCTATTTAAATAGTGTCGTGAGCTCCCATGCCCCAACCCCAAAGGGCCCCCATCCCCCTACCCCGACCCAAAGGGCTCCGATCCCCATACCCCAACCCCGAAGGAAGCCACCGGCCCCAAAGATTCCCCCGGGCTCCCAAAGGCTCCCCCGCCCCCCCCAAAGGGCCCCCGCTGCCCCAAAGGCCCCTGAGCCCCCATTTTTTAATACTTTTTTAAGGCTTTACTATATCTTTTCAGAACAATTTCCTTTGTATGGCCCAGAATATTTGTTGGAAAGTTTTTTTCCTTCCGTTTTTGCCTCGTTCTTTAGGTAAACGAAGTCTCCTACTTTGAAATCTATATTCCCTTAACTTTGGGTTGGTTTCTTAGCTCTTGGTTTATTTTACATTTTTCCAACTCTTGCCTAAACTATTTATAAGTTTTCCTCATCTTATTATGAATTCTTGTTTATAATCTTCTGAGTCGTTATAATACTGCCGAGATTCAATAATCTCATCATACGGGATTCTAAAATCTCGACCAAAAAGTAAATAAAATGGATTGTCTCTGGTTGTTTCGGAATAAGCAGTGTTGATTACGTTGGTTAAATAAGGTAAGAATTTATCCCAGTCGCTCCTATTGTCTTTCGTATAAATACTTAGAAACGTTCGAAAATATTTTATGTTTGTTTTCTATTTTGCCATTAGCTTGTGGATGGTACGGCGCTGTCACCATTTTCTCTATATTAAGGAAACTCATTAAATATTTTGTTACTTTTGCAACAAAATTGCTCCCGTTGTCGCTCAAAATTTTATTAGGAATACCAAATTGTAAAAATAATTTTGCTAATGCCTTACTTGTGGCATAAGCACCTTGATTTTTTAATGCTTTTGCAAAAGTAAATCCGGAAAAATGATCTTCAACCGAAAGAATACACGTATGGCCTCTGCTAGAAACAGGTAAGCCTCCACTTGTCCCGTATAGGTCAAATGAGATAATGTCGAAGGGGTACTTTGCTACTGGGACCCTTCCCATTGGAGGATTTGGATAAGCTGGGGGGATTTTCTCAAATTACATGCTTCGCATGTACTTACAAATTCTTTAAGTTTTGTCAGTGCCGATTGTACGTAAAAGTATTGTTTTAACTTATGGAACGTTTTCATAACTCCTAAATGTCCACCTGTGTCCGAATGAAAATATTCAAATGCAGGCCCTGTCAAGTTTTTGTGGTAACACAGGTATTATCGAGGTTTGGTTTCTATTTGTCTCAGCAGTCACAATCCTACACAGTATTTCTTCATCAAGGTCGTAGTAAAAATTATCTATCTCTTTTCTAAGAGTTTTGAATTTATCCGGTAACGCCTCATCATTCACAAAATAATCAATTAGTGCTACACACATTTCGTCCTTTTTTTGCTTTCTTTTTATATTTTCCAAAGACAAGGGACAATAGTTAATCTTATTTTCTTTTACTGCGTCTTTGACTTTGTTTTTCTTACATCCATGTTTGCTTTTAGCATTGATAGCATTAACTTCATTTTCTTCAGTTTCCGACGGACCATTTTCTGGATATCTACTCAAAAAGTCGCAAGCTGCGTTTTGTTTCCCTTTAAATGTTCAAATTCATAATCTAGGTCTTGGATTTTCATAATCCATCTAGCTAGAATGCCCGTGGGGTTTTTTGAAATGTGCGCAGGTACTGCAAGCTTTTATGGTCTGATCGTAGTATAAATTTTCCACCAATTAAATAATGCCTAAATTTGCCCAAGTGGTAGATAATAGATAACAATTCTAAGTTTGTGGCGGAATAACTGCTTTCGCCCTTTGATAAAGTTTTACTTGAATAGCATATAACTTTTTCTATTGTTTAGACGTTCCCTGTAGAGGGTTAGGGTTTTCTACCGGGATTGTTTGCGAAAGGATAGCGCCTATGCCCTTTGAGCTAGCATCAGTGGTAACGATGAATTTTCCGTTTTCGAAATCAGGGAGTGATAAAATTGGTTCAGAAGTGAGCGCCTTTTTGAGTTGGTCTAGGGAAGTTTGAGCTTCCTGGGACCAGGTAACATTATGGGAGTTTCCTTTGGTTAATTCCGTGAGGGGTTTCGCAATTTGGGCATAATTACGTACGAATTTTCTAAAGTAGCCAGTAAGTCCTAAAATTCCCCTTAATTCTTTCATAGTTCTGGGGGTTTGAGGTTTTCAACACATTTTATTTTATCAGGGTCTGGGGATATCTCTCCCTGGGTCAATACTACTCCTAAAAATTTAATTTTGGATTGAAATAAATTTACTTTCTCAGGCCGGCATTTAAATTGCCTTGCCTGAACTTCTCGAACACCTTAGCTAAAGTTGCTAAGTGTTGTTCAGTGTTTTCCCCCACGCATATAATATCATCAACAAAATTAATTATATTCTTTAATCCTCTTAACAGGTGCAATAGGGGTCTACATAACGCGCTTGAACTAGTTTTAAGCCCAAATGGTACTCTCAAGTATTCATAAGATCCATATTCGGATGCTGAAAATGCAGTTTTATGGACATCCTTTTCGGCTATTTTCACTTGGTGGTAGCCTTGGGTAAGGTCCAAAGAAGTAAAAATTTGTTTTTGCTTGAAATTGAGTCAAGAATTTCGTCTATTCTTGGTAGAGGAGATTTATCGCTAACTACTTGTTTGTTGAGAGCCCTATAATCTACTACGAGTCTAAGATCTCCATTCTTTTTTGGTACTAAGATCACTGGTGCGCTATACGGACTTATACTTGGGCGTATAATTTCGTTTTTTTCTAATTCATGGATTTTATTTTTTAACCACTCTTTGTGCTTATATGGCACACGATATGGCTGTTTTGCTACGGGATTACTAGTCGTTAAAATTGAATGCTGATAAAATGGAATCAGCCCGATATCATCTTCAGATGCAGAAAATACATCCTTGAATTTCCATAATAATTCGCATAATTTTTCTTAAGTTCCATATCCGTAATATGATCCATTTTAAATTTGTTTAAAAATTGCGATTTAGTCAAAGGATATTCGTTATTTGAAGTTTTAATACCGTTAACTAGGTTTCTTTTAGAATTTTCCCATTTATTTAAATCATTTTCCGTTAAAACCTCGATTTGGACTAAACACGTCCCCTTTTTAATTGTAATTGTATCATTTTCATGGTTATTGGTTACCCAAATAAAACCTTCCCCTTTGTCATAAGATATAATCTGTTCCTCGCATAACAGATTTTTCAGGCATTTCAGACGGTGTCGCAAACCATATTTTTGATTTGCTAATTATTGGCTCGATCATTTGTGATATTTGGATTTTTCGCATCGTTTTGGGAGGGATTTTTGTTTTCCTTATCGCAAATCCGTAATATTCTCTTCATTTTCATTGTTTATTAGATTCATTCTGGCGCTATGCTGCGCCATTGCGGCATCTTGCGGCGTCACGTTGGGTTTTTTATTATGTTTTTCCACAATTCCACTATTTTCTTAATTTCATTTGATCTGTACTGTCGCATATCTCCTATTTTTATTTTCGCGGCTTCAATACTGTTATTATTTAAATTTACTTCATTTCTGCGATATCTCTCAGGATAATTGAACAAATTTCCAATTATGCCATGTCTTTGCGAGACATGGGGTTCAAAATACTTCGACATTATACCACTAGAAATTTTGTTTACTGTTATGTTATCTTCGTAATCTCTGTTACGATTTCTTAAGGTAGAAATTTCTTCCCCCACCTTAGCTGGGTATACAAGCTTCTCGTTGGCTACGTCTAATAGTATTCTATTAGACCTTAGAAAATTTGCCCCTATAATAGCTTCATATGGGAGATTATCACATATAATAAAATTTGTCATGAAGGTTCTATTGTCTCTTTTTACGTTTAGGCAAATTGACCCTTTTGCATTTAATTTATGACCTGTAACGCTTGTTAAATTGGGATTATTAGGGTTCTTTTGTCGCCTAATGTGCAGAGGCAACATATTAAATACGCAAGAGTTTATGATATTTACAGTAGCTCCACTGTCAACTAAGGCCGTAAAGTAAACGTTTTCTACACAAAAATCATTAAATATAGGTAACTTGTTAATAAATATCACTACAAGAAGGCACTAGTATTGTTTTGGACCTATTAAATATCCCTGGCACCTCTGGGTCCAACTTATGTTTCTGAGGGGCCTGAAGCGTTTCCCTGAGAATTTATTTCATTTGTCGGTGCCTGTAATAGATATTCAGACGTATTAGGTTCCGTAGGCATATTTAAATGATTTACGTTTGCCTGTCTTTGCCATGTATTATTATGGTAACGTGGATGTCTCGTGTCAGTGCCATTTGCTGGCGCTGACTGCCAGTGCCGTTGGCTTGTAAAATTTTCATTTCTCATCGGCAAATTTTCATGATTTCTATATTGCATTCTCGCATTATATTGACCTTGGCGAGTATTTGGGTTTTCAAACCGGTAATTAATTTGCCTGTTGGGGAGAGGGTTATACAGATTTGGTTGGTACGCATTATAAGGTACTGATTGGCGCAATCCCCCCTGGCTATAGCCTATTGCACAACCGGTGCTAAAATTTGTTCTTCTGAACAAATGGTTACCGTAATTTTGCGTATTACCGACATCATTTCTTGGTATGGGATTGGTGACGTAGTGGCACTCTCTTGCTATGTGGCCAACACGATTGCAGTTATAGCACCTTATTATTGTAGGGTTAATGGGCTGAAAAAACGTACTGTTTTCTGCCTAGCGGGTTCTTGCGTTTTGTTTCTTTGTGCTACTGGGGAGTTATCCTTGAAAAGAAATTGGGGGATGCCTGATCGCCCTTGAAAATTAGGTTCGCGTTTGAGTCGTTTAGGCTGTTTATTTTTGCATTACTATGATTAGCAACCATTTTATCAACTTCGATTAGTCGCTCTACCTCTTGGACTGCAAGATCCAACGTCTGAATATTCTTAGATATTACTACTCTATATAGTTTTGGGGGTAGCCCTTGCAAAAAGGTATTTAGTATGACTTTTTCATACAGTTGCCCAGAACCACTTCCGTATTTTGCTTCTACAGAAATGCGTATATTATCCAGATATTCCCTTATATTTTGTGAAAAATCAAAGTTCACTACTCCATGTTTTAATTTATTTATTGAACTGGTTTCTATAAATCTCTCTTTGAATGCTTTTAACAAGTCATCAACCGTATTTATTGGCAAGTTGGCGTTATTTCCTATGGTATGTTCGACCTGTTTTAGAAAGGTTAGGCCTGGCCTCTTAATCGTAGAAGCAGCATGTCTTTTAACGCTCCAAACGTCTATTTTTGTTAATTGTACAAAACTGGGTCAATTGGATATTAAATTCGTCAATATCTGATTGACCATTGTACTCCGGGATAGATTTTGCAATCTCTATATTTTTTGCGACTATCTACTTTTGCACTATTAGTATTTCATTTAGATCGTCCATGTTGTTTTTTTTGCGTTTATATCAACTTAAAATTTTACTTAACCTATTTTGGGGTAGGCTATTATCTCCTATGAGATATTCTAAAGGGTTTCCCTGTAGTAGCTTAGCGGCAATAGGCCTAATCACTTCATTTATATGTCTGTATCTCTCCAACAATCAAATCCAAATTACAAAGTTTAAACAGCCCAACTAGTTCGCAGTTTTCCTCCAATTTCCGACACGCGCCATTTGTAGCGATGGAAGATTTTGTATTGTGGTAATGGGAAGATTCGCTACTGTGGTGATAGAAATTTCTCCTATAGCGCCACTTATAGCGCTGGAGATTGTGTCAACTAGGCTAGCGCCGCTCTCAATTAATGAGAGAAAATTGAATATGTAGACATACAAATGTGGCTTCTTCTTTCTTGAGCTATCTGGAGATCAGATTCCTTTGGGAGCGTTTATCCTGGAGACCTTGCGAACTAATTACCCACTATCGGACTAGACGCAGACATACAAATGAAACAAACACATATAAAAAGACAATATATTTATTGAACTTACATGCTTAGTTGTACAGCAACGGGTCACTTCAATGACAATAATGGCGACCAAAATAATTTCGTACTAATCGTTTCAGAGCTGGATAGAGATTAAAATTAAAAAACACATTTACCCCACTCCCAAACGCAGTTCTTTCGTCCTGCGCTGTAGGGACTGCCTGCCATTGGCTTACGTGGCCCAAGGACGCGAACCCTCGTCCAATAATACGTCTTAAAATATTTTGATGATTTAGGCGTTCACACGGTTCTTATCGTTTAAACTTCCTTAGAAATATTGTGCGTAGCACCTTTCTTATTGCTCACTGTCTTAGCGAAATCCAAAGACTGCAGTTTCTTTTCTTTGCTGATTAAGGACTTTTTCATTTTGAAACTAGATTTAGCTTAATTATAGGAGTCAGAATTATCTTTAGAAAGAAGGAACTTTATTTTGGTATTTCAAATACATCGTGTTTTACTCCCGGTACACTTAATGTCCCTTCTAAACCCATTCTTGAAGTACCCATCCATTTCACACACAACTTTACTTTACAGTTTTTCGGATACCTCAACACCATGAAATACCTTTCAAAAGGCAGTTCAGAGCAACCTTTTTTCTTAATGTCCCTTCTAAACCCATTTTGCAAGTTGAAGCATCCATCCTTTTCACCCACAACTTTACATTACAGCTTTTTGGATACCTCAACACCAAGAAATACTTTTCAAAGGGGCATTTCAGAGCAATTTTTTCTTAGTGTCCCTTCTAAACCCATTTTACAAGTTGAAGCATCCATCCTTTTCACCCACAACTATACTTTACAGCCTTATGGATACCTCAACACCAAGAAATAATTTTCAAAAAGGCCCTTCAGAGCAAGTTCCTTTCTTAATGTCCCTCCTAAACCCATTTTACAAGTTGAAGTACCCATCCTTTTCACCCCCAACTATACTTTACAGCTTTTTGGATACCTCAAAACCAAGCAATACTTTTCAAAGGCATTTCAGAGCAATTTCCTTTCTTAATGTCCTTCCTAAACCCATTTTTCAACTTGAAGTACCCATCCTTTTCACCCACAACTTTACATTACAGCTTTTTGGATACATCAACACAAAGAAATACCTTTCAAAAGGCATTTCAGAGCAATTTCCTTTCTTAATGTCCCTTCTAAACCCATTTTCCAACTTGAAGCACCATCCTTTTCACCCACAACTTTACTTTACAGCTCTTTGGATCCCTCAACACCAAGCAATACTTTTCAAAGGCTTTTCAGAACAAGTTCTTTACGTAATGTCCTTCCTAAACCCATTTTACAAGTTGAAGCATCCATCCTTCTCACCCACAACTTTACATTACAGCTTTTTGGATACCTCAACACCAAGAAATACCTTTCAAAAGGCATTTCAGAGCAATTTCCTTTCTTAATGTCCTTTCTAAACCTATTTTCCAACTTGAAGCATCTCTCCTTTTCACCCACAAGTATACTTTACAGCTTTATGGATACCTCAACACCATGAAATACTTTTCAAAAGACATTTCAGAACAAGTTCTTTTCTTAGTGACCGTCCTAAACCCATTTTACAAGTTGAAGTACCCATCCTTTTCACCCCCAACTATACTTTACAGCTTTTTGGATACCCCAACACCAAGCAATACTTTTCAAAGGCATTTCAGAACAAGTCCTTTCTTAATGTCCTTCCTAAAACCAATTTTACAAGTTAAAGCACCCATCCTTTTCACCCACAACTTTACATTACAGCTTTTTGGATACATCAACACCAAGAAATACCTTTCAAAAGGCATTTCAGAGCAACTTCCTTTCTTAATGTCCCTCTTAAACACATTTTCCAACTTGAAGTACCCATCCTTTTCACCCACAACTTTACTTTACAGCTTTTTGAATACCTCAACACCAATGAAATACCTTTCAAAAGGGCATTTCAGCGCAACTTTTTTTCTTAATGCCCCTTCTAAACCTATTTTCCAACTTGAAGCATCCATCCTTTTCACCCACAACTTTACATTACACATTTTTGGATACATCAACACCAAGAAATACTTTTCAAAAGACATTTCAGAGCAAGTTCCTTTCTTAATGTCCCTTCTAAACCCATTTTCCAACTTGAAGTAACCATCCGTTTCACCCATAACTTTACTTTACAGCTTTTTGGATACCTCAACACCAAGCAATACTTTTCAAAGGCATTTCAGAACAAGTTCTTTTCATAATGTCCATCCTAAACCCATTTTACAAGTTGAAGCATCCATCCTTTTCACCCACAACTTTACATTACAGCTTTATGGATACATCAACACCAAGAAATACTTTTCAAAAGACATTTCAGAGCAAGTTCCTTTCTTAATGTCCCTTCTAAAACCCATTTTCCAACTTGAAGTACCCATCCGTTTCATCCCCAACTTTGCTTTACAGCTTTTTGGATACCTCAACACCAAGCAATACTTTTCAAAGGCATTTTCAGAACAAATTTCTTTTCTTAATGTCCTTCCTAAACCCATTTTCCAATTGAAGTACTCATCTTTTCCCCCACAGCTTTACTATACTGCCTTTTTGAATACCTCAACACCAAGCAATACTTTTCAAAGACCATTTCAGAACAAGTTCTTTTCATAATGTTCATCCTAAACCCATTTTACAACTTGATGTACCCCATCCCTTTTCACCCACAACTTTACATTACAGCTTTTTGAATACCTCAACATCCAGAAATACTTTTCAAAAGACATTTCAGAGCAAGTTCCTTTCTTAATGTCCCTTCTAAAACCCATTTTACAAGTTGAAGCATCCATCCTATTCACCCACAACTATACTTTACAGCTTTTTGGTTAGCTTAGAGTCTTAGCTTAGAGTTTTTGTTGAAGTTCTAGTTTAGTTTAGTTTTGGTTAATAGTTTAGAGTTTTAGCTTAGAGCCTTAGCTTAGAGTTTTTGTTAGAGTTGAAGTTTAGTTTAGTAATAGTTAAGAGCTTAGAGTTTTAGCTTAGAGTCTTTGCTTAGAGTTTTGTTAGAGTTTTAGTTTAGTTTAGTTTTAGTTAAGAGCTTAGAGTTTTTAGCTAAGTTTAGTTTTAGCTAAGAGTTTTTAGGTTTCTCCACGTTTAAGTTAGGTTAGATTAGGTTAGCTTATCATGAGCGCTCATGATAAGCTAACTTAATCTAGCCTAACTTAAACGTGGAGAAACCTAACCTCTAACCTAACCTAACCTAATCTAACCTATGGTTTTGGTATTTCTATGCAATATTGTGTAATTTTTGTGGTTATGCTAGTAAAGACTAAACTTCAACTCTAACTAAATCTCTAAGCTAAGATTCTAGGCTAAACCTCTAAGCTATAACTCTTAACTATAACTAAACTAAACAATAACTCTAACTAAAACTCTAAGCTAAGACTCTAAGCTAAAACTATAAACTCTTAACTATAAAACTAAACTAAACGAAACTTCAACCCTAACTAAAACTCTAATCTAAGACTTTAGGGTAAAACTCAAATTCTTAACTAAAACTAAAACTAAACTAGAACTCTAAATAAAACTCTAAGCTAAGACTTTAAGATTAAACTCTAAACTCTTAACTAAAACTAAACTAAGCTAGAACTCTAACTAAAACTCTAAGCTGAGACTCCAAGCTAAAACTCTAAACCCTTAACTATAACTAAACTAAACTTCAAACTCTAAGTAAAGCTCTAAGCTAAGACTCTAAGGTAGAACTCAAAACTCTTAACTAAACTAAACTAGAACTTCAACAAAAACTCTAAGCTACGACTCTAAGATAAAACTCTAAACTATTAACTAAAACTAGACTAAACTAGAACTCCAAGTAAAACTCTAATCTAAGACTCTAAGCTAAAAACTCTAAATTCTTAACTATGACTAAACTAAACTTCAACTTCAACAAAAACTCTAAGCTATGACTCTATGATAAAACTCTAAACTCTTAACTAAGCTAAACTAGAACTCCAACAAAAACTCTAAACTACGACTCTAAGCTAAAAAAACTAAATTCTTAACAATAACTAAACTAAACTTCAACTCTAACTATAACTCTAAGCTAAGACTCTAAGCTAAAACTCTAAACTCCTAACTAAAACTAAACTAAACTAAAACACTAACAAAAACTCTAAGCTAACACTCTAAGCTAAAACTATAAACTCTTAACTAAAACTAAACTAGAGCTTCAACAAAAACTATAAGCTAAGACTCTAAGCTAAAAAACTCTAAACTCTTAACTAAAACTAAACTAAACTAAACTAGAACTCTAACAAAAACTCTAAGTTAAGACTCTAAGCTAAAATTCTAAACTCTTAACTAAAACTTAACCAAACTATAACTTTAAGTAAAACTCTAAGTTATTACTCTAAGGTAAAACACCAAACTCTTAACTAAAATTAAACTAAACTAGAAACTCTAACAAAAACTCTAAGCTAAGACTCTAAGCTAAAAAACTCTAAACTCTTAACTAAAACTAAACTAAAACTCTAAGCTATGTCTCGAAGGTAAAACTCCAAACGCTTAAACTATATCTAAACTAAACTAGAACTCTAACAAAAACTCTAAGCTAAGACTCTAAGCTAAACTCTAAACTCTTAACTATTACTAAACTAAACTTCAACTCTAACAAAAACTCTAAGCTAAGACTCTAAGCTAAAACTCTAAACTATTAAATAAAACTAAACTAAACTAGAAACTTCAACAAAAACTCTAAGCTAAGACTCTAAGCTAAAAACTCTAAACTCTTAACTAAAACTAAAATAAACTAGAACTCTATCAAAAGCTCTAAGCTAAGACTCTAAGCTAAAATTTTAAACTCTTAACTATAACTAAACTAAACTAGAACTCTAACTAAAACTCTAAGCTAGGACTCTAAGGTAAAACACTAAACTCTTAACTAAAAGTAAACTAAACTAGAACTCTAGCTGAAACTCAAAGGTAAAACATCAATCTTAACTCAAATTAAACTAAACTAGAACTCTAACAAAAACTCTAAGCTAAGACTCTAACGCAAAACTCTAAAACTCTTAACTAAAGCTAAACTAAACTAGAACTCTAACAAAAACTCTAAGCTAACACTCAGCTAAAACTCGAAACTCTTAACTAAAACTTAAGCAAACTATAACTTTAACTAAAACTCTAAGCTATGACTCTAAGCTATGACTCTCAGCTAAAACTCTAAATTCTTAACTGTAACTAAACTAAATTAAAACTCTAAGCTAAGTCTCTAAGGTAAAACTCCAAACTCTTAACTATAACTAAACTAAACTAGAACTCTAACAAAAACTCTAAGCTAAGACTCTAAGCTAAAACTCTATACTCTTAACTAAAACTAAACTAGAAAACTCTAACAAAAACTCTAAGCTAAGACTCTAAGCTAAAACTCTAAACTCTTTACTAAAATTATACTAAACTAGAACTCTAATTCAAACTCTAAGTCTAAGCTAAAACTCTAAACTAAAACTAAAACTAAACTAAAACTCTAAGCTAAGTCTCTAAGGTAAAACACCTGTAATGGGATCAATTTTCAAAAACCCCAAAATCTCCCAATTTAAGTTACCCAAATAAAGAATAAAATCACCCAAAATATGAACCTGGAAAGTTCAAATAACCTACAAATCGAGCAAGACTCAAGCTTTCAATTTAACATAGTGAAACGAATGTATCTAATTATACGTTGTAGTTATACCTTTAATAAACATTGTAAGAATCTTTCTCACAGAAAAATCCAACAAATAAATTCGCCCAGGTGTCGCCAATGAACGCAATAAATATCATTTTGACCAAATCTTATATGACAGCCAACGTATAATGTAATTTGAATCTTAAGAGCTCGAAAATACCAAACTGTCAAGAGACTAAAATTTATAATACAAAAAAATAGTCACTCAAGATGCAAAATATCTCTGTTGCATTGTTCTGGAAACTAAGTTTAGAACTAGCAATCTCAATGTAATTAAATCGTATTATCTTTTACCGATTCTCGCGGAAATAAATTATAAGTCTTCTGAAAATCAAGAGACACCCTGCTGGGAAAATATTACAATGTAAAACTTTGTTCATTAGAAAATATTCCAAAGTAATACTTTAAAAGTCATAAATTAAGCGACACCTGCTAGCAAAATGTTGCAATGTAAAATTTTGAATTGTTAGAAGAATTTCAAAGTGACATCTCAAAAGTCATAAACTTCAATTAAACCCAAGTAGCCCATTGGTGCAAGCCGGCCACATAATGATCTAGGACGAATAATGCAACCAATAGGAATTGTAAAACATACGTTTAGCAACGCCTAAACGTAACCCCCGGCAAAATTGCAGAGGATAGATAGTTAGGACATAGCAATTTTGCGCCAGTCTATTGGGAGTTTTTTAGCAGTATTATTGTGAGTCTATTATCAGTCTATTGACAATCTTTTTCTGAGTCTTATGCCAGCCTTATGTGAATCTATGTTGTAATAAACTTCTGAAGTGTACAAACTCTGAATGATTTCGTTTGAGTACAATTTGTTATTTTATTGATATATCCGAAGCTCTGCGACAATTATGTGAGTAACAATAAATGCATTACTTTCTTATTTTATTCTCTCCATGTTAATATTTCTCAAGTTTGTTAGTCCTTGTGGCTCCACTCGCTCCTAAGGGAAACCGAAATTCATCAGTCTGATTTCGACTCGGTATGGCCATTAATATAAGCTCCCTACACGTACTCCTAGTTTAAGCTCCCCTCTCTAGAAGTTCAGCCTCCACTCAGGTAAGCCACACGCGAACTGTCAGCAAAGAGTTTAACTTAATATCCCCTTAAATTTAAACAGTTAACATAAGAACAAACAACTTTTATTAAAACTCCCTATCAGAAGGTATTACTGAACAACAAAACCAGAATCCCCTTACACATATAAAACCCCCCCATTAGAATTGGCGCGGTCGGTTTAAAGGAGCAAAAACACAAGGACAACATTGAAAAAAAAAAAAAAGATTGTTGAGAAATATTACGCATGGGGAGAGGGTGCATGCGTTAAAGTACCATTTTTTCCGCATGCTTTGAAGGGTCATATTTTTTTTTTGGCATACTTTGAAGTGTCATAATTTGTGCATATTTTGAAGTACAATATTTTGTTAAACCTAAACCCCCCGAAAATAGTAGCAAAAAAAATACATATAATTAAGAAGTATCGAATTTAAATAGTATCAAAATAAATAAAACCAGTACCGAATTTTAACCCCCCCCCAAAAAAAAAAAACAAATCAATATGTCGTTGGATCAAAACGAACAATTATTAAAGCAAAAACTCATTGCCAAAACAGTGGAAATTTCAAAATCGCTTCCTTCATATAACGGTGATGAAGACGTAGACGAATTTATTATTCAATTAAACCAATTCGTAGAAGTAACTCAAACGGACTTAAATCATTAGTAGGCATGTTGTTAATGAGACTTAAGGGACAGGCATTAACATTCCTGAAACAAATAGAACAAACGATAGGGGAAGATAACAACCTCCCAATAAACTCAATCGAAAAATTGCTAAAAGCGTTCCGAGAAAGATTTGTTGAAACCAGTTCAACACACAAACTAAAGCATGGTACGGTATGTTTTCGATGAAACACAAAACGTTAGGGAATACCTACACAAGGTAATGGTATCCATTGAGGCAAAATATGGAAAAGAATCGGGCCCTTTATACGATAAAATTGTACTTAATGCTTTTATGCAAGGATTAAGCCCCAAGCTATACCGAATGTTAATTTCAAAAAATATTCAAACATTAGAGCTAGCAGTTCAGGAGGTAGAGAGAATGATTGAAATTGACTCGATTGTGGCAAATCACAACAAGTCAAGAATAAATAATGTAGAAAGTTCAACTCCGGGACAATCACGAGGGATTTCCCCAGGATTTTTACAAAGAGATAATTCACCCAGACCGAACCAGAATAGGTCTCCAACCCCTACGAGGCAAAGAATAGTACGTTTTGTACCCACGGATACAACAAACTACGTGCAGAACCCCCCAATTATATGCTATGCATGTAATAAACAAGGGCATATCGCCAGGGAATGCCGTACTAAAAACAAATATACATCAGCAACCCCAAGTTTTAATAATCGTTTGTTCGGGAGAACAAACACAAATGCCAATGGGTCAGGAAACTATAGAAATAACCCCCCACGTCTCCCATCGTTCCGCAACCCGTACCAACAAGGATTTGCGTACTCGAATCCTTCCCAATATACGCCTCAACAACCCTATTCCAATCCCTCACCTAACCGACAAAATAATTATCGGTTCCCCAACGCAAACACGCGACAAAATATGTACCAATTTAATTCACGAACAGTGTATCCAACTAGATTTAACAGGAATACAACCGATAACAGAGGATATTTTTTCCCGCCGGGAAACGAAAGAAATTTTTCATCAATACAAAATGAACAAATGCCGCGAGCCGTCGGCACAAGAAACTTTAACCCACGCAATAATACGTGGCAAACAAGACAATCAAATGTCAACCAACTTGGAACTCCCCTAACAAGCGAAATTCCACCGAACCCCAACCTCAAACGCCAACTTATCAGATAAGCGCACAGGGAAACGAATTAGGCCCCCAAGAAAATTAACCGGGACCCTGGAGGCCAGTATTTTTTATAGGTCCCATCCAGTAATTGTACCTTCCTTAAGCGATAATGATGACATATTACCTATATTAAATAATTTTAGTGTTGCGAGTATTAATTTCAAAGCGTTAATAGATTCGGGTGCATCGGTTAACATAATAAGTTCAAATGTATTTAATAGACTACCAGTATATATTAAACGACAGAAAAATTTCAATATCCTAATTTAACAAGTGTCACGGGGCATAGGCTGGAAGCTATAGGCTCCATATGCCTAGATGTGATAAAAGACAATAGGATCTTTTCTACAAACTTCATAATCTGCAAAAATTTCCCATATGAAGCAATAATTGGTGCTAATTTTTTAAAGTCTAATAAGGTGTTATTAGATATAGCAAATAATCGACTCGTGTATCCATACGATCCTATTCTCCAACGCGTGGAGAGAGGGGAAACAACAGTAAATAGAATAAAATCTTTTGTACCCTATCTCTCATCTCGTGGGAGAAATTCAAGCAGCAAATGGATCGAGTCAGTAAAAGCAAAAATAGGGAAAATGCAGGAGTATAGACAAACAGAAATAAAGAAAATAACCAAATTATGGACTGAAATAATAAATCTGAGTACTATTGTAAGGGGACAGGACTTGAATTCACCCTTACAACCAACCCCACAAGTGGAAGACTTGACGCAAGAAAGCGCTAATCTTAACCTAATAGAAAATGACTCGAAAGAAAAATACTATGGGTTCGCGGTACGTAAAACAAAAATCCCCCAAACACTATGCAAAGAGTACAAATCTCTCAAATGGTCACCCCTGTAAATGACAATTCCGAAATTTGGTTCGCATCCCCGTGTAAAGAAATTCCAGAAAATCTGTTTTGTGAAGAACAGATCATTTCATACGAAAAAGGCGAAGGTTTTATTTGGTTAACTAACACACATGAAAACGATATGATTACATTGAAAAAAGGAACATGTCTCGTTGAAATACAAGTTATTTCTGAGCACGAGCTAAATAAATGGAGAAACCCCAAGGAAAGCTTAGTTAATAGTGTTGGTGGTAGGAATCCAAAGAATAACTACCCCCTAACAAAACCCCAATTTTTGGAAAAATTTAAAATAGATCATATTCAAAATACGCAATTAAAGGAAAAATTATGTGAATTGCTCTGGAATTTTAGAGATATTTTCTCTACATGCGAGGAAGATATCGGGTTGATACCATTTTATCAACACTCTATCCAAACCACAGGGTTACCTGTAGCTAAACAGCCCTATCGCATCCCCCATCCCTACAAAGGCTGGTTAAAAAATAAAATCCGTGAGTTAGAAAGAAATAATATAATACGGCCGAGTATAAAGCCCGTATTCAGCCCCCGTTATACTAGTACCAAAAAAGAACAACGACCTTAGGCTTGTAGTGGATTATAGAGCCTTAAATAAGCAGGTAGTTAGTGACAAATTTCCCCTGCCCCGAATTGATGAAATCCTAGATTCCATTTCAACCAAAAATAAAATTTTTACATCTCTTGACCTCACGCAAGGTTATCATCAGGTTAAGATAGCAGATGATGACGTTATAAAACGGCTTTTTCAACGACGGAATGCGGTTCTTATGAATATTTGAGAGTACCCTTCGGACTCAAAACCAGTTCAAGCGCGTTATGTAGACCCCTGTTACACTTATTACGAGGTATAGAAAATATTATCCATTTTGTGGATGATGTTATTTGTGTGGGAGAAACACCAGAGGACCATTTAAACACATTAACCAAAGTTTTCGAAAAATTCAGAGAGGGTAATTTGAAATGTAGACCGGAAAAAGTAAATTTGTTTCAATCCGAAATAAAATTCTTAGGAATGATAGTGACCCAAGGTCAAATATCACCGGACCCTGAGAAGATAAAATGTGTAGAGAATCTTAAGCCGCCAAAAACTATAAAACAATTAAGAGGCATTATTGGTTTAACCAGTTATTTTAGAAAATTTATACGTAACTACGCCCAAATCGCAAAACCCCTAACAGACCTAACTAAAGGGAATTCCCAAAATGTCACCTGGTCTCAGGAAGCTCAAACTTCTTTGGACACTCTCAAGAAAGCTCTTACTTCTGAACCAATATTAGCGTTACCAGACTTTGAAAAAGGTACATTCGTGGTTACCACCGATGCTTCAGCTCTAGGTATCGGTGCAATCCTCTCCCAAATAATCCCCGTGGAAAACAACCCCGATTCCCAACAGGACCCCCCTCAATATATAGAGAAAGTCATATGTTATTCAAGCAGAACTCTAACCAAAGGCGAAAGTAGTTATTCAGCAACGCAATTGGAGTTACTATCTATAATTTACCACTTAGATAAATTTAGACATTATTTAGTAGGACGAAAATTTAAACTGCGCTCGGACCATAAAAGCTTACAGTACCTAAGCACATTCAAAAATCCAACCGGAATTTTAGCGCGATGGATAATGAAAATCCAGGATCTGGATTACGAATTTGAACACGTGACCGGTAAACAGAATGCCCCTTGCGATTACCTAAGTAGATACCCTGAGGATAACCCTTCAGATAATGAAAATAAACAAATAAATGCCATTAATCCCAGTAAACAAAAACAAAAGAAGAATATACCAAAAATCCTTACAGAAGAAAAAGGACCACGAGTAATTCCCTTATCCCTAGTCAATATTAAAAGAAACCAAGTTAAGGATGAAATGTGTTTGACTCTCATTAATTACTTTGTGAATTCTGATAATCTCCCTGATAAGTTCAAAGCCCTAAGACGGGAAATAGACAATTTTTATTATGACTTTGACGAAAGAAATCCTTTGCAGGATAGTAACAGGCGAAACGAATAGAAATCAAACCTTAATAATCCCAGTGCTCCCCCAAAACTTAATAATACCTGCCTTTGAGTACTTCCATTCGGAAATAGGCGGACACTTAGGAATAACCAAGACATTTCACAAGCTAAAACAATACTTTTATATTCCGTCGGCATTAACAAAACTCAAAGATTTTATAAGTACATGTGAAGCTTGTAACTTAAGAAAAAATCCACAAACGTACCAAATCCCCCTTGGGAAGAGTGCCAGTGGCAAGGTTCCCTTTCGACATCGTTTCATTTGACCTTTTTGGTACAAGTGGAGGATTACCTGTTTCTAATAGAGGTCATACTTGCATCCTCTCAGTAATAGACCATTTTACCGGCTTCACTTTTGCCAAAGCATTGAAAAATCAAGGCGCATATACCACAAGTAAAGCCCTAGCAAAAATATTTTTGGAGTTTGGCGTTCCTCAACGGGTCATTAGCGACAATGGACCTAACTTCGTTTCTAAAGTAACAAAGGATCTGATGAGTTTCCTTAAAGTCGAAAAATTATTAACCTCACCCTACCATCCCCAAGCTAATGGAAAAATTGAAAATAGGCACAAAATATTTTCCAATGTTTTAAGTATTTATTCAAAAGATAACCGAAATGATTGGGATCTGTATTTACCTTACTTAACCAATGTAATTAATACTGCTTATTCAGAAACGACTAAAGAAAGTCCATTTTTTCTTTTATTCGGACGTGATTTTAAAATACCATATCAAGAAATTATAGAATCAAGAGAATATTATAATAATACAGAGGACTACAAGCAAGATTTTATAAATAGAATGAGAAAAACCTATAAAATAGTTAGACAAGAGTTGGAAAAATGTAAAGTGAACCAAGAGTTGAGGAATGAATCCAAAATCAAAGGGAATATAAATTTTAAGGTAGGCGACTGTGTATATTTAAAAAATGAAGCTAAACTGGAAGGCAAAAAACTTTCCAATAAATATTCAGGACCCTACAGAATAATCAAAAAATATGACAACGATTTTACCTTTAAAATGATAAGCCCGGAAAATGGGAGAACATATAAAGCACATGTTAGCCGTATAAAAGGTGCCAAATACCCCGTTAAGTGGGCACCCGAACCCTTATCTTCAGAATCATCAAACGCGGAAAATCAATTTCCTAGGTCCAGGCTATCCGAACTAAAACCCTTTAACTTTAAACAAAACTATTTTGAAAACAATAGCGAAGAGGAAGATTTTGAAGAATTTTTGGCCATGAGAAACCTAGTCATCCCTAAAAGAAAACCCCTAATACCCGTGCCTGCAAGAACCCCAAAAAGCCCAGAAAGTTCATCCACAGAAAACTCGGAGCAAGAATTGGATTATACGCTATCGCCAAAAACCCAATTTTTCCCCGATAGAATTTCGACCCCATGTCCCCCCAAAAGATTTCCTGACGACATGGTATCTCCAGCAACCCCGATAGAAAGACCCCTATCGCTACAGGAGGAATTGAACAGAGCCGTGGAAACCCCAGGTGAAAAAAGGAGGAAGACTCCTCCTAAGGATACAAACACAAAAAGCTTGAGAGAGGCCATGGACATTGTAAATTACCCGATAAAAACAAGGCAAAGTACCTTGCCTTGGACACAGGAACACCCGGAAGATGAAAACTTGGGACAATACCATCACATAACGGTATCTAAAGTAAAACCCAAGGAATCTTACTCCTGGAAACAGACCCTGCTACGAAATACACCTCACCCCCCGGAAGATATGGCATTTAAGCAGTGGAGACAATCTCCAAAGGTATTTGACTCCTCCCACAGTTCCCAAGAATCTTTTAACTCCCCTGAAACAGGATTTCAACGCGAGGAAATGGAAAATAAACCCTCAACCTCAAAAGGAGACGAAATATATGAAGCAAGGGCAGGAGATACCCCTCAATCGCAAAGGACCGCCCCCGAAAGCCCAAATAATGAATCCTCAGATACTAGCTCTAATGAGTCCGACGATGAATCAGATCCTGACTACCCCCATAACGCACCAAAACAAAAACCGGCTTCTGCCGCGGCGCACGCGAAAGCCGCAAAATTAAAAGGTCAAAAATACCTACTAAAACAGTATAAGAAATTTGATCTGATCTCTATGGGAAAATCGAAAAGAATAAAAAAACAAGAAGGTGAACAGGAAGTTACAACGAAATCTGGCAGAATAAGCAAAAAACCAGACAAATGGTCATACATCTAGGAACAAAAATACCCCAAAAACTTATATAGCAATATTAAATCGAAATGAACAATTTAAAAAAAAAAAAAACAAAAAAAAAAACCTTAAAACAAGGGTACATGTGTAGAATATTATAATGAAAAATATCCATGAAAGGTCAGAAGAAGTTATTAGTCAATTTTTCCAGACAAACTATATCCTGGCTTGGTAAAGAACCCCAAGGATAGAAGAAGAACAAGAATTGTTCAAACCATCCTCCAAAAAGAAAAATACCTAATGCAACCCCGTTACTGACAGAACAAAATATGGATCAACTATTTCAAATACGATCAAAACTTCTCGACGACTCGGCACAATTAGTAGCAGAAAGATTGAAAATCGACAATATGATAGAAACCACACTTAAATCCCTTAGGGAAGTGAAGGCCTCCCAAGAAACAATGAACAAAAGAATAAATGAGATTTTAATAACTAAACAAATGGATAAGTTGGTTGAAACCCAGTTTATGGAAGTTAAAGAACAGACCGCCAAAATCCAAAATGAAATGGAATCAATAAGCGATGCCACGCTTTTCGAGGGATATAATTATCCCGATCAGATCCTAAAATTACAAGTATTATACGATAAAATGCAGGAAATTGGTAAAAAAGTACAAGATTATAGAAACAGTACTGTTCTGTCCGCGACAACGGCAGTACAAGAAGCCCTGGCACCCCAACGAGCAGAGATCCTAGACTTGCAGCATAAGTACGATCATTTAAAAGCAAAGAAAGAAATAATTCAATTGCAACAGGACAGCTTAGAAAAACGACTAAAGGAGAACCATGCCAAAATCACCGAAGAACTTCAAAACAAAGAGATTTCTGCTCAAACCTAGAAAAAATAGTTGCAACATACTTCACTGTCGAAATTGACCTACCCCTCAGTCCCCATTTGGAAAATCTTCTCACTAACACCTACAACGAAGGGTCATCCCAACCCGCATATTTTGCGATTCCAAATCAAGCCCGTCATCAGCACATAAGACCCAAGTGGAAACTAATCAACAGAATCCTCCAACGGATAATAATATAATTGTGAGGGCCCAGTACCCTGACGCCCAAGAGAATGTTACTACGGGCCAAGATTCCTCAGGAATCTATGCACCACAAGGAACACCCAAAACCCAACCATTGCCAGAAGGTACAGAAAACTAAGAAATACCAGACATGAGAATAAATAACAAAAAAAAAGAGGTAAAAATTCTTTTTCGTCAAAATCCCCTTCTAATACATTAAAGTGACTACATTTTATAGAATGTGATGTATACCGACAAAAAGTAGTAAATAACACAATATTCGAGCGAAAACTCGTTAAACTAGATAATTATGTTTCTGCTAGACAGAACATAGTATTTCCTTAAAAAATAAATAGATAAATAAATGCAGATTACAAATTCAATGGTAAAAAAAAAAAAAAAAAAAAAAAAAAAAAAAAAAAAAATGCGATGAATGCGATGAATAGCCATCCTTACATTACTAGGAATAGTTAAACAGCATTTCGGATACCCCCCCCAGAGTAGGTGAACCTGACGATCACAAGGGATCGCTTAATGAGGAGATTTGCTTCAGGGCACGAGGATGAAGTCCGTATCCTAGGTTCGGCCGTCTATCAATCCATAACCCCAGACCACTAAATTCCAAAAATTACTTTTAATTCAAAAAGTATTCGGATCGGCGCTTTAATAGATTCTACATCTTCTCAAAATCAATTTTGTGGGATATTTATTTTTAATTATCATGCCAACGACATAATCAAATACGCAACTCCAAAATATACTAAATCTAATCACAAGAAAAGATGACTGGAAATAACCACCACCCAAACTTGCCGTATAGAATATAAAACGTCAAACAAAAAAAAATTTTTTTTTAGTCAAAAAATATATATACGAGTTATTATTGTGCTAATTACCAAGCTAAAAGGCAATTAGGAAAACAGATAATTAGCGGCAGTCTAATGATCAAACAGTTGGGTCTATGTGTATATGCATGTGCATGTGTATGTATGCGTATGTGTATATATATGTGTATATGCGTATATACGTGTGAAGATAGTAATAATGCGAGGCGAAATTTACCTGCACATAAGGGTGTAATGACTAACCTGGTCATAAGTACAGGGTTTTCTGTCAACTTACGTAACAGAAGCAAGCCTAATTAATCTTTCAGAAATTATCCATGTAAGCCTAACGATAAAAAAAAAAAAGACTCTACAAAAAATTACTAATTGAAAATAGCTATAAGTAAAATTGTATCTTTTCTGGGTAAAATAGCGAATATTTAATCAGCATATATGATTCGTGGCCTTTATCTGAGCCTTAAAATGAAGTCAAATTACTTAAACAAACCCTACAAGTCGCTAAGAAAAAAAAAAATAAATAAATAAATTACCTTCTCGCCAATTTTGCTAAGCAAATACCACTTCGGTCAATGTTAAAATAATTCTGCGATTCCAATAACCCTTGTGAAGCGTTGATATGATAAGAAATTAACACCAATGATACCAGGTAGAAGCCATTAAGATTTATGGTAGCATAGTCAAAGTATCTAAGCGTAATAATCTCGAATTACGAAACTTTCCCTTTTCATTTCGTAATTAACAAAAAATTGCAGACCCGTGTACCATGTGTATTTTGAACTAATCGCATACCTATAACTGATAGTTCTTTCGTCTAAAAACTAATAATTAACTAACGTTTATCAACGTTTATTAATAATAATTAGCGTTTAATCATGTAGTGATCATAAATCGGTGTAACAAAAGCCGAATAAATGAAATACAATTCCATCTCGAAACCTAAATGAACAAAGGAAATTAATTGCTAAATAATTAATGCAAAACACAAGAGTAACCCTGAAAGGTAAAAATAAGCTAAAATTGTAAAATTAAAATGCCGATCTGGTGCATAAATTTTGACCTATAGAGATGCGATAAATTGTTTAATAAGAGGCATATCCGCAGATACAAATAAAACAACGAGAGTGGCGTAATTATTAAGTCATAAGAATAGGCCCCTTGATAACCCTCAAAAAAAAAACATATGAAAACCAAAAAGGGAGACTTTTATGATCGAACCTCCTAAAGAATTTGTTTAGTTGAATTTTCATAATGGCGTAGTCGAACACTAATTAAGATATCTTTAAGCCAGGTGTGATAAAACCATGAACAAAATTAGTTCGACAAGTAATCACTGTAATCATTCGTGCAGATTAAACAATTCGAAAGACAAAATAAACCTTCCTTAAATCAAGAAATTGTATAAAATAGTTAATAAAATCGTAAGATATTGTACCTGCGAATAGCAAATAATACGACTTAAGGCAAAAAAAAAGAAAAAGCATTGATTAATTTTATTTTTTTTACTTGAGATGACCCTCTATCGAGGAAGCGTCTTACTATCAAAAATAGTGGTACCATGAACTTAATTTGTGGCCAATGTCTAAGCTAATTAAATCAATAATTGTATAACTAGCAACAAAAATAGCTTTATTATTGTACAATCGCTAAGTGAAAGATAAAACAATCGCCAAAAAAAAAATTATATCAATAATGTGAGCGGGAAATTATCTTAGAAGTGGCGGGTAATAGGAAATGGAACCGCATGGCTGAGATGGTAAAGAGTGGCGAGTCTTGCGATAAAACCATTCGCCGATGGTCCAAGGATCAGTTATACGCTATATGCCTATATGTAAAAAAAAAAAAAAAAAAAAAAACGCGTATTGATTAAAATTTCAACTTTTGATGCCAATTATTGAGGATATGTTTCCCTAATAGATAACTGTTGTACCATAAATTAAAATCATAACTAACAAGAGCTAAGTAACACACTTAATTTTGCAATAATTGGCAAAAGCAGTGGAAGGCTTACAGCTGGTAGGCAAAGAATAATGTGACCATCACAAACCCTAAAAATTGCAGCAATAAACTCAACCAATTTTACCTTAAATAGAGTTAAAGCATACAAATGAACCGCGCAATTAAAGTATAAAAGAATAACCTGTAAAAAAAAAATAATAACAAAAAATTTGTCTCCCAGGCTAGACAATTTCTTAACTTGGAAAGATTTTGCAATTAGGCTGATAGCTATATGACAATAGCAGACATATTCTGCTTCTGATATGTGATTTAACCTCTGCAGGTTCTCACAATTGGTGCAAACCGCGTAACATACACCTAGAGACGAACAGGATTAAATTAAACTAACATAGGTCCGTCGAAATACTCTAATGACCAAAATAATTCAGATGTAAAGCAACGCAAAAAATAACCAATTAATGCAAAAGGAAGAAAATCATTCCAAAAATTGACCATTAGTCACAAATACTCATATCACAAGACAGTATGTAATAACTTCTACTAACCTTATAAGCCAGTTACGACCCCAGGCCTCTGCTAATCCTTAATTCCCCCAATAAGTAATATGACGTGGTAAACCTCATGTTATTCACAAAATTCAATCCTTGTGAAAAGCACAATATATTTAAGAGTTCGGAGAATGTGCACACACTAGTGAGCATATACTTAACTAAAATTGTTAGAACAAAACGAACATTTATACAAAGCATGAATAACTGAAGGGTAATTTCTAATGCAATTAAGTGAAAGCAGAAGCCATAAAATAGATTACAACACCTGTGAGGTAATTTAGCCCTTTGTTCGGACATACATCTCTAGGATCATAAATAAACAAGGATAAATTATCAAACTTTCTCCCTGAATCAAGCCCTTACAAAAGGATAACCTACTTAAAGATTATGGCGATAAAATACCAAAGAAAAAGGATTACAGATACCATAAGTAATGTTCTAATCAAATTTATGAGCCCCCCCCCCTTTTTTCAATCGTGCGGCATCTTAGTGGCGTCAAGTTCGACATCAAACGCAAATATATTTTAATTTTCTCTTGGGAATACAAAGAAATTAAACTCATGTGGCTTATGACAAACTACGAAACTTTTAAGTAATACCGCGCTGGATAATAAATATCTCTACCACGTGGCGTTAACTCCGCCACAGGAGAGGGATGATTTGACACCTTAAAAGCAAATGAGTTATACTTCGACTCGCATTACTCCCATTAATCAAGGATATACAAGGCTGATGAAAGTGAAGAATAGATAACTTAGCCACATCACAGCTAAATAAAATATAAAGATAAATAAAAGGCATTACAGCCTAGTAGCTGAATTTTCGAAAGTATAAAAAAAAAAAAAAATAATAAGACTGTATTTTCAAAAAAAAGGCCTTAACGAAATAAATTGAAATTATAAATATTTTAAAAAAAAAGATTGTTTAAAAACAACATGAAAAACAAGTATGGAAATTGGATGCCACATTAAGGTTATAACAGAGTTTCCCTCAAACTGATGTATAAGCATAAACTAGAATATACTAACGAACAATATAATACGACCCTTTACGTAACTACTTAAGCCCAAAACCCCACTTTAACAGGTAAAAGATACTTTCAACTAAAAGTCAGTAGTAGTACCCTATACGCTTCCAAGGTGACAATAAAAATTTTTTTTTCTTCTCTCAAGAATTAATAAAAGCACAGTATACATGGCAATTCTAATTCATAAAAACAAAATAAAATAACCGTCAGTGGACAACACCATAAAGTACCTTAAAATAGTATAGGAAATAATGACTTAAAATATCCACATAACGTATAATAGTGAAAACGAATGGACCCCCAGCATGGGAGGTTAGATCCAGGAATGCACGTGGTGTACAGTGTCTCAACATGCAATCACTTGACTCTCACCCTCCGTTGAGAAAAAGTTATGGAAATACGAGACTTGATTGCAGAATAAAACATTACTTGATAAATACTACGAAGGTCTAGTCACCAACTCCTTAAGCGAAGGGACCTTTAGTCATGGGTGGCGGTGGCCACAGGGCAATGGCAATGGTGTTATAGTCTTTCTGTTGCCGTTACCGTTTGGCCCTAGCTCTCTTATGAGGAACGACCATTCAGTTACAAAAAGTGATCATCACATAATGAAAAACTACAATTTTGAAGTTGGACAAAATTACCCTAAAACATGGGGACCCGTTGGTCAACTGTTGTGACCTATGGTGTGTTTTATTCCATTGGTCATTGGACTTAGCTATGGGACTCTAAAAAGAAAATCAACAAACCTCTTCATAAAAAGTGACCCGCAAGAACTACCCTAACTCATCTCTACCATAAGAAAACAATGTGACACAGAAGTGACCGTGAAAGAATATGAAATGAAGTCTGGTACGTGGGGTGTACGTTGGCAGGGCGCTGGAGCGCGAGTGATTTAATTTCGTGTTCGGGCGCCGTGCCAAGGTATTTCCTACGAAGATCAACTCAAATAGGAAAGAAACCCAAGGGTACCAGTGAAAGTTAAATACCACAAATTAGAGGAACCAACTAAAAACAGCTAAAAATAATAACAAATATCACCAAGTTAAAGGCACCTAACTAATCTATTATTATTATGCCTTAACCATTGTTGCATTAAGTTAATTTATTTCACAATTACTTATAAATTTTACATAAGAACACATTTCCAGATACGGTGTGTAACTAACCTTCAACCACGTGTTAAGAGAAACGCTGGAACACGCAACCATACGGTATGTTGCTTATATTAGCCTAAAATTTAGTAGAATAATAAGAAAAAAAAAAAAAAACGTAACCATGATAAGATACCTAAGCCATCAACAATTAAATAATCGTAGACGAGAAGATGCAATCTTTTGGAACCTTAAGATAAGACATAGCGTAGACAATATTAATGCTCCGTTAAGAGAATGGGGACTTGTCGACAATTTAATGAAAGAAGAGGAACTTATTAAAGCAGTAGAAAAATCTTGACTGTCCAAAACTATATTATCTTCTAAAATCTCAAAAGACAAGGTTGGAACAAAGAGTGATCCTAAGATTAACGGCAAGCCTAGTGCTTTATAATTTTAGTGCACGTGAGATGACAAGAACACTAGAGCACACTAGACGAAGTGCCAACCTGGCCTTCCGAATTTTAATACAACATATCCCATCATCAATGTATAGCTCGTTGTCTGAATATATCGCCAACAATATTTGGTACGATCAAGATGATAATAATATAACTACAATTTGGCCCATTAAATTTCTCTCCATATTAATAGACCAAGGACATATGTTAAAAAGTGAAACCCTTCTTAAAATCTTGTACGTCAATTGTGTAAATAACACGTATCTAAATCCGATAAACCCTTCAATGGGAGCCGCAATTTTTCAACTTACCCCAAGAGAATATAAAGGACATAAAGAAAATAACCCTGAATTTCTTCCAAGGAGATGAAAATTTTGGAAGAAAAATAGTCCCTGGGTTAGACATAATCGTGCGTGAGCAACTATGTTGTTGCCAATCACACACAAATTTAAGTTTCTCTATAGTAAAAGATATTAAATGATCCATTGTCATTGTCTCAGTTGTGCCGGAAAGTCATTCGTCAAAATATGCGAAGGAATGATATAACCGCCACTTTGGAAGGCCCCTGCACCTCCCAAACCAACTACTAGTGTATTTAATGTACCTAAATATACCCGAAAACGGTAAAAATGATATAGTATTTGAACTCCAATTTCTCAGCCCAAATGTTTCGTCATGGGAAAATTATCGACTTCTAAATATGCTTGCATCTCCAAATTCAAAGGCGGCACTGCCAGATGATGCACCCATATTGAAATTAAAACCCAAACCTAGTGGGAGAAACTGTGTTTACAGATAATTTCGTTGAAAATAAATGATGAAAGAACCCTATAATATTACCTGAAGTGTTATAACTAAGAAAATCAATTATTATCATAAAAAAAAAAAAAAAAAAATGCATTATAAACCAGTATTGTATTGCTATTTATGGAACTATAAGTTAGAGTAAATATCACAAGATCTAAGTACATTATAAATATGTTAACAAGAAGGTAGTTTCTCAAAAGTCTCTATACTTTTAAGACTATAAAACGACCGCAAAGTCGTTAAAACTAGAGTACGGAACTTTAGGGTAGTAACTATGTTCGAACACACAAATAGCCAGGTGCGAGGAGGCACCGGTGAAAAAGTAGTTCAACCTCAACCTGAAGTTACCTTGTTTTTTTTTTTTTTTTTTTTCACTCAAAATTGGTTAATATGGAGCTCAGATGACTCGAATTATGGTTGAATGAATAAGTACCCGATGTATTGAGGAAATGCCGGTGAAAAGTAATTTGGCCTCGACCTAGAGTATACCATGATCATAACCAATCTTGACAAAAATTATTAACTAGACAGAGACAATAGAAACTACCTTTCATTTCAGAACAATGGCAAAAGCAATTATCGATACGGAGTACATATGTATCAAACATGCCAAAGAAAACGTCATATACTCGGCTGCAATGATCGTCGTGAATAAGTCAGGGGAGGAAGTCTTCGAGGAAAAAATGGGACGTTAAGTATGATTTAAGGAAGTTTAACGTAAAATCTTATAAGTTCGGTCTAGATCTCGCAAACACCCCAAAATATCGGCCAGCGAGAGGCAAATTAGGAATCAAATATAACGGTAGAAAGGGAAAATACCTCCATTTTATTCAACATGAAATTAGGAAATTACAAAAACAATATAAAATCCGGTACTGGTATGTTAAAGGTCCTTGCCAGACAGATTTACTACTCCTCGACAAATGTAAAAAGCAAAAATTAGTCTACAAAATTGAAGGGAATCCAAACTGTGTAAAATACCAAGGAAAACATGACCCCTCCAAGAAATAAAATATTACAAACAGTACTTGTACAATCCAAGGAGTGTACTATATAGAGAGAGAAGAAATGAAATTGTGTTTAAAAGAATTAAAACTTATCAGTCAAAATCAAAAGTGACCAAGAAAAAAAAAGCTGAAACAATCAAATAATTAAAACCCAATTACTCTTACGTTAAAAACAATTAATTCTTACGTGAAAGTAATTAAGATATCTATCCCCCCAGCTTAAGAGTCAACAGTACGATGACCATAAGCAAAGTAACAAATTGAACGACCACAAATCTTAGTCTCACCCTGTTTCCTTTGGGCAACAAAGATTATCATAAGATAATATAAATATAATATCACAATTAAGTACCTTCTTTCCTTCAAAAAAAAAGAACAAATAATAGGAACCAAAATTCATGTTCAATTATCAATCATAAGAAGTTTTCCTATATTATGTCTAATGAGTATTAATTCCAGAAACAGCAAAAAGGATGTGGATAAAGAATGTCATAACAATCTTCATTTCCCAAACTTTAGCCCAAGATATCGTAAAACATGGAATAATTTTAAACACGAGAATTCGTTGCTCGCAAGTCATAATGCCTGGAAAATATTTATGAAATTGGACCCCAAACCGTTTGAGACCTTGTTCCAACAAGTAATTAGACTAGAGAAAAATACCAATGAATTAAAGGACTCAATATTCCAATTCTTAAAATCAGACAAAAGCCTGCAATCAACAAAAGAAATGCACCATAAGAAAATAAAGGAAATCTACCCCCGTATTTCCTAAACTAAAATCGAAATTCATAATAGAAGATTTCGACAAGAAAATGGCAGAAATTGACAAGGCTCTAGGACTTAACAAGAACGAAAACCGAAGAAGGAGAGCATTAAATAATGTGGATAGTTCCATGAGCGAACAAACTACAATTAAATCTACCACAAGTTACTCCTTGACTACGTCCAAGCAAAATAAACTTTATGATGGAAACTACGCAATGTTAAATGAATTACCGAGCCTATGGACCTTTCTCAAAGATTTGTGGCAAAATCATGCTGAACAAAATGTTACGAAGCAAATATTATCAAAACTCGCGAAGGAAAAAGACTACAGACAAATTATTAACCTCAGGAGTTGAAATTCTCAAATATACAACATGATGATAAGAGAATAAAAATCCTATAGAAAGAAACATAAAAGACACCAAGACAACCACGCCTACATATGAGTCCCCAATGAGAGATATACAATCTTCAATGTCAGAAACTACGACAAATACAGTCCCAGAAATGAGCGCACTCAACAATAAATCGCTTAGAAACTTGACCACGCTAACTTATCTAAGACCAACGATACTTACAAAATGGACGTGGTCAACAGGGCCCACGTACTATCGCACCAGCCGATTGGCGTATTCACTATAGGCCTAAGGGCAAGAATCCCAGTAAGGCATACCGAGATGCAAACGATCAAGGTACAAGCGATTCAACCAGAACAAAAGAAAAATAAAAGTATGAAAGAAAAAGAAGACGATTACGTACATAAGAAGTGTTGGATAATAGACGGTAAACGTACTTGTGCAAGATTAGCAATGGCCGACGAGCCGGCAAGGGAAATATCGAACCATTACCTGAGCTAAACGAGAAAAACGCTCTAAAAGTATCGATTCACCAATCTTTTCTAATATTATATAGACAGAGACTGCAAGCACTATTTGAATTGTTCAACACAGAAATACAAAAGTTAAAGCAAAGTACCACGAGAATCTTCGAGGTATTTTTTCGAAAAAGCAAATACCGAAGATCAGCTAGTCTAATACCAATCGTGGGAGAATTAGCCTCACGCTTGTTTGGGCTTTCGACTGAAGAAGACCTAAATATCCTAAGGGAAAACGTAGGAAAACTAAACAACGCCATGAACGTGACCTTACATGTTCAAAAAATACAAGCCAGCATAGCTAATTACCAGAGAGACAAAATTGAGGCAATCTCGAAGAAAATATCAAAGACAGTAAACATAATGAATTATTTAAAAAATGAAGTAGATCGTGTGATCACCGATTCGAGCCTCACCATGGTATCACTAGACATAGTGACAATGTCCTTACTTAACCTGGCAACTGACGTTAGCAAATTTGAATTTGCATTATTTTGCCCTTACCGGAGGAACTTTGTCGTACGACCTAGTGGATCCTTCGAACCTAAAAAGTATCTTGGATGAAATAAAAACGCATTTAACGTTCGGACTACACCTACCAACAGAACCGGAAGTAGCAAACTTATTTCACTATTACACTAAGCTGAAGGTTCACATCACAGAGATAAACGAACAATTATTTGCAGTGGTAACAATCCCGTTAATAAACCAACAATCAATATATGACTTGTATAAAATTTCTACGTTTCCAGCCAACATAGGTAGAACCAATTCGTTCATGACTATTACCCCCGAAGCGGATTACCTACTAGTCGATCAAGATAGAAGGAAATATGCCTTAGCAAATCCACAGGACCTCAAGGAATGTGTAGCATTCAAAAACCTAGTATGTCAACTAACACTGCCCATTTATAATGTAAAACCCGGATCATGTATGTTGGATATATTCTTAAAAGAGACTCAACAAGAGGAAATTCCAAGTTCATGTGAAGCACTAATAGGTAGTACTAAGCGAGAAATATTTATTCATCTTAGAATGATCTATGGCTATTCTCTGTTCCAAAAGAAACAGTCGGGACAATCTCTTGTTATAATAACACAGAGAAAATCGATCCAAGCTACAGAACCGAATTACTACTACAAGATGTAGGTACGATAACCATAAAGCAAGGATGCCGACTGGTAACTAAAGAAGCCACAGTACAAACACCTCTGATAACCACTAGCACGAATATAATAAGCCCCAAAGTGGTCAATTTTAAAGCAGTGAATTTATCATATACAATTCCTAACATTGAAAATGAAGAAGTAAAAACCAGAATATGGTCAATAATGGAGAATGTCAAAGAAACTTTACCACTAACAAAAATAAGAGAAGCATTAGACTCTCAAATTCCCCTCTTCACTAATGAAAACCAAAGATTGACATATGTAGAAAGTAGATATGGACTATTCTCAACAAATTTTTGGTGGAATATCCTCCTGACGGTAGGATTCGTGTTCATGATCTCTCTGACAATAAGAATGCTATTAACCCTAAATTACGGAAGAATGTTGAGAATAACACGTAGAAAAAGAGCAAAATCAGAACACATCGAGCCGAGTGAGATGCAAAACCTAAACCCGGAACTCCCTGATAACCCTTGAGCAAAAAATAAGGGAGGACATAATCGAGCGAATGAGAGTAGAGGTCCTCATTCGTGCCATGTCCACTCCCAAATTTTCACTTAATTTTCTGTTGTGCAAGCCCACGCAGCTGCAAAGATATATTTCTAAGGCAGCGTGGACGCGCATAAACAGTAAGAGATTTGAAAAACTTATAGTAAATCGAGACCTCTAATAAAAAACCAACTAATCTATCTTGAAAGTAGTAGCAGAATAGAAAATTAAATGCCAAAGTAGATGAGTGTTGAATAACATTTAAAAAATGCATTGAATATAGAACATGTGCCAAACGCACATGGGTACATGTATACATATAGTCACCAAATCTTGAAAATCTTATAGTGTTATTTTTTGGTAAACATAATCCTTTGTCCTATAATAACTTTGCTTATATCACAATAATCTAGTGATTGCTGCAACATGCATGTAAAAGCATGAGAGTTGCCCTTAGTTGCTCTATCGTTGAGTTTAACTGTACCCATACTAGAAAATTGATATTATTCATATGTCTAATCACGACTATTATTTCAAAAAATAGTCCCCACCATGGTATTATGTAAATTGTATATTATTGCTGTATGTGTTATAACTTGTGTAATTATAAAGAGCATATGATTCTGCCCAGATATTTATATTCTAGGAAGCAGAGTAACCAGTGCAAATTAATTATTGGTGTACCAGCAGGCAACACGGATACAACCCAGTAGCATCTACTCTCATCATTCGTCAACCACCGACAAGTACTCACCAAGAAGTCCCTGAAAGACAATATCCTGATGAAATTCCAAGTCACCCAAGCCTAGTACCAGGTAACTTATCTCAAGCAATATTGGCAAAACCAAAACCCACATATACGTATATATATATCTGAATTAATAATTACCTAAAGAACCACCCCGACCGCAACGTCGTAAAACTACGTAGAGACCGTCGACAACTATCCTTAGACGGCAACGGCCCTTAAGATTTAATGTTTGAAACACCAAGAATAACCCTAGAGTCAGTCCCTCAAAGACTATATATCTTAAGCCCTATAGCAGAGAAAAATGCTAACCAAGATCAAAAGTTAAGTTTTTGACGCTATCCAATCATTTTTAGATGTCGCAAAACCAAACCATCCTCCAGAGAAGAAAAATCAAACATGATCAATTAATGGGAAATATAGACTGTACGTGATAAAATTTTTTTTCCCAAAATGAAATGTTCGGAGAAGACAAACAACCAGTTTATTATTGTTCTAATCTTCATATTAAGCCCTCAATGATTGTAAATCATTTGACCGGGAATCAAAGACAATGCGTCAAAAACCAAGGCCATAAGATCAAGTTTTGATCCTGCCATAGTTAACGTTAAATGTTGTAACACAGCCCATAGTCCAAGATATAGACTGAACGCGAACAATTTACGGGAAACACAAACTGTACGAGTATTAGATTTTCCCAAAAACAAAAGTGCCCAATGAAAGAAGAAATGAACGTGATCAATTTACGGAAAACACAGACTGTACGAGTATTAGATTTTCCGAGGATAAAAGTGTCCAAGAAGAACTAACCAGCCAACGTTTAAGATGCTCATTTCATGTATATCAATTCCCCAAGGGATATGTACACAATAGACATTTCAACATTCCTGTGACGTCAAACCCGCGTATTTCATATGACAAACCATACACGAACGATTTTGTGCAAATAGTCATGATTGCGGACAATGTAAACGCTCATCCCAAGAAACAAGTGCCAGAAAACGAAACACCAAGAAGACAAACCATAAACAATTAGCCAACCTAATAATTAACTGAATGGAAGCCCAAAGTAAGAGTGATAACGTATGTGAGTATTATAGACACGTAGAATGATGAAGTAAGTGTGAAGTCTTATGTATCTAACTAGCAACTTTGATAAATATTGTTAAACTTATCAGAAACAGATGAAAAAAACCAGTGCAAGCTACCTTATCCCAGTGTTGCCATTAAACATTAAGTTAAAAATGTTAAGGTGTAAAATTTTTTTTTCTCCTCCAAACTGTTTTTAATTCATACATATCAGTGTATTGTAGTTAGATGTTTTAGATATAGTTAGATGTTTTTGATGTCAAATAACTATCGTACCAATATAACGTCAGGTGGAAGTATAAACTAGCATTAGAAGTAGTGAACATGTACCACGTCAAATAATAAAGTAATTACAAAAACAAAACTTAACTAGCTTGAAAACGTGTAGAAGTATTAGAACATCAGGTAAAAGAATTTTAATATTAGGTGAAGGAATAATAATATAATCGTACCTATATAGCGTCAGGTGGAAGTGTAGTCAAGTGTTATAAAAAGGCAAATATGTACAATTTTCTGCAATAAGATAATCATATCAGGTGGAGGAATATTGATATTAGGTGGAGGAATAATAATTATCTAGAATCATATAATCTTATGTGTTAGTCATTAGAGACTCTTTGGCCCTTTCGCCAAATAGAGTGAATAGGTGATGGACTTTAAAGCAATGTTGTTATATATATATATATGGTCTAATAGAGCAATCGGAGATATGGAACAAAGATATAAATTTTGCCAAAGCAGAACTAATTCAAGTAATAAGTAATAATATAAATTCTCTAAAAAAAAAAAAAAAAAAAAAAAAAATCAAAATTTAAAAGTGTAAAGAGAGAGCATAAAACAACGATGAGGACATCGTTAAGAATGGGAAGGATGATATGTAATGGGATCAATTTTCAAAACCCCAAAATCTCCCAATTTAAGTTACCCAAATAAAGAATAAAATTACCCAAAATATGAACCTGGAAAGTTCAAATAACCTACAAATCGAGCAAGACTCAAGCTTTCAATTTAACATAGTGAAACGAATGTATCTAATTATACGTTGTAGTTATACCTTGTAATAAACATTGTAAGAATCTTTCTCACAGAAAAATCCAACAAATAAATTCGCCCAGGTGTCGCCAATGAACGCAATAAATATCATTTTGACCAAATCTTATATGACAGCCAACGTATAATGTAATTTGAATCTTAAGAGCTCGAAAATACCAAACTGTCAAGAGACTAAAATTTATAATACAAAAAAATAGTCACTCAAGATGCAAAATATCTCTGTTGCATTGTTCTGGAAACTAAGTTTAGAACTAGCAATCTCAATGTAATTAAATCGTATTATCTTTTACCGATTTTCGCGGAAATAAATTATAAGTCTTCTGAAATCAAGAGACACCCTGCTGGGAAAATATTACAATGTAAAACTTTGTTCATTAGAAAATATTCCAAAGTAATACTTTAAAAGTCATAAATTAAGCGACACCTGCTAGCAAAATGTTGCAATGTAAAATTTTGAATTGTTAGAAGAATTTCAAAGTGACATCTCAAAAGTCATAAACTTCAATTAAACCCAAGTAGCCCATTGGTGCAAGCCGGCCACATAATGATCTAGGACGAATAATGCAACCAATAGGAATTGTAAAACATACGTTTAGCAACGCCTAAACGTAACCCCCGGCAAAATTGCAGAGGATAGATAGTTAGGACATAGCAATTTTGCGCCAGTCTTTTGGGAGTTTTTTAGCAGTGTTATTGTGAGTCTATTATCAGTCTATTGACAATCTTTTTCTGAGTCTTATGCCAGCCTTATGTGAATCTATGTTGTAATAAACTTCTGAAGTGTACAAACTCTGAATGATTTCGTTTGAGTACAATTTGTTATTTTTATTGATATATCCGAAGCTCTGCGACAATTATGTGAGTAACAATAAATGCATTACTTTTCTTATTTTATTCTCTCCATGTTAATATTTCTCAAGTTTGTTAGTCCTTGTGGCTCCACTCGCTCCTAAGGGAAACTGAAATTCATCAGTCTGATTTCGACTCGGTACGGGCCATTAATATAAGCTCCCTACACGTACTCCTAGTTTAAGCTCCCCTCTCTAGAAGTTCAGCCTCCACTCAGGTAAGCCCACACGCGAACTGTCAGCAAGAGTTTTTAACTTAATATCCCCTTAAATTTAAACAGTTAACATAAGAACAAACAACAACAAAACCAGAATCCCCTCTTACCACATAATAAAACCCCCCCATCAGACACCAAACTCTTAACGATAAACTAAAATTAAACTAGAGCTCTAAAAACCTCGAAGTTAAGACTCTAAGCCTAAAAAAAAAAAAACTAACTCTAAAACTCTTAACTATTACAAACTAAACTAGAACTCTAACACAAACTATGAGCTAAGACTCCAAGCTCTAACTCTAAATCTTAACAGAAGTAAACTAAACTGAACTCTAACAGAAACTCTAAGCTAGACATCTAAGCTAAAAACTCGAGACTCCTAACTATAAAGTAAACTAAACTAAGAACTCTAACACCGAAATATAAGCTAAGAGTCTAAGATAAAACTCTAAAAACTCTTAAACTAAAACTAAAAACTGAACTAGAACTCAACTAAACTCTACGCTATGACCTAAGGTAAAACTCTTAACTCGAACTATAAAACTTTACCTAAAACTATAACTTTAACTCAAACTCTAAGCATGAATCTAAGCTAAAACTCTAAATTCTAAACTATAACTAAACTAAACTAGAATTCTAAACCTAAAAACTCTAAGCTAAGCTTATGGTAAAACTCTACAAACTCTTACTTCAAAACTAAAACTAAACTAGAACTCTAACAAAAAACTCTAAGGTAAGACTCTAAGCTAAAACTCGACACTCTTAAACTAAAACTTAAACTAAACGACAACTTTAAGTAAAACTCTAAGCTAAAACTCTAAACTCTTAACTGTAAAAACTAAAACTTAAAACTAGAACTCTAACTAAAAAATCTAAAGCTAAGACTCTTTGGTAAACCTACTAAAAACGTCTTAACTAAAACTAACTAAACTTAAAAACTAACTAAAAACTTCAAACTAAAAAACTAAACTAACTAGAACGCTAACAAAAACTCTAAGCTAAGACTCCAGCGTAAAAGCTTAAAACTCTTAACTAAAAACTAAACTAAAACAAAAACTCAAGCTAAGACTCTAAGCTAAAAACTCTAAACTCTAACTATACAAACTAAACTGCAACTTTAACAAAAACTCTAAGCTAAGACTTCTAAGTTAAAACTCTAAACTCTTAAAACTATTATAAACTAAAACTCAACTTTAACAAAAAAACTATAAGCTAAAATTCTAAACTCTTAAATAAAAACTAAAATAAAACTGAACTCTAACAAAAACTCTAAAGCTAAGACTCTCAAGCTAAAAACTCTAAACTCTTAACTAAAAAACTAAACTAAAACTCAAAAACTCTAAGCCTAAGACGTCAAGCTAACACTCTACTCTTAAAATTACTTAAACTCAAACTTCAACTTTAACAAAAAACTCTAAGTAAAGACTCCTCAGTTAAAACTCTAAATCTTAACTATTACTAAACTAAACTTCAACTTTAACAAAAACTCTAAGCTAAAAATTCATAAACTCTTAACTAAAACTAAACTAAACTAAGAACTCTAACTAAAAACTCTAAGTTAAGAACTCTAAGTAAAACACTCAAACTCTTAACTAAAACTAAAGCTTAAACTAGAAACTCTAACTGAAACTCAAAGGTAAGAAATCAAACTCTTAACTAAAATTAAACTAAACTAGAACTCTAACAAAAACTCTAGCTAAGGACTCTAAGCTAAAAAACTCTAAACTCTAACTATTACTAAACTAACTTCAACTCTAACACAAAACTCTAAGCTAAGACTCTAAGCTAAAACTCTAAACTATTAACTATAACTAAACTAAACTAGAACTCAACAAAAACTCTAAGTAAGGACTCTAAAGCTAAAAACTCTAAACTCTTAACTAAAAATAAAAAAAAAAACTAGAACCTAAACAAAAACTCTAAGCAAGACTCTACTAAAAATCTAAACTTTTAATTAAAAAAACTAAAACTAAACTAGAAGTCTAACTAAACTCTAAGCTAAAAGACTCTAAGGTAAAACATAAACTCTAAACTAAAACTAAAATAAACCGAACTCTCACACTGAAACTCAAGGTAAAAAAATCAAATCTTAACTAAAATTAAACAAATTAGAACTCGAACAAAAAAACTCTTAAGCGAAGACCTCTATAGCTAAAAACTCTTAACTCTTAACTATTACTAAAACTAACTTTCAACCTCTAACAAAAACTCTAAGCTAAGACCTAAGCTAAAACTCTAAACTATTAACTAAAACTAAACTAACTAGAACTTCAACAAAAACTCTAAGTTAAGACTCCTAAGCTATCCAAAAAG